>CM022951.1:49849791-50476559 GCA_012931725.1 Litsea cubeba | reverse complement strand
AGTACCAGCTACACTAATAAGAATCCTATAAAGAAAGAAAGTATAGCTACTAGGACATGGACCACTCTTTGGAGGAATATGCTGTCATATCAATATCAGTGGAGAAAATCACTAACTAATCTAAAAACCTGTTTATAACTGAATAGAAGGAAATCAATCCAAATCCAAGAATTAAGCAACTGAATTTAGAAAGAAAGTTACTTCATCATTATTTTCTTTTTTTGCCAATGGGACTAGTCATCTCTTATAAACCGACAGCTAGGCCTAGGCCTGATTTGGGTCAATTTTAGGTGGGTAGAAGCTACTGACCTGCCACCCCTTTTTAATAAGCCTATTGGTGCCTACGTCATAAACCCCCCAACCCCCCCCCCCCCCCCCCCCCCCAAGAATTAAGCAACTGAATTTAGATTGAAAGTTACTTCATCATTATTTTCTTTTTTTGCCAATGGACTAGTTCATCTCTTATAAACCGACAGCTAGCCTAGGCCTGATTTGGGTCAATTTTAGGTGGGTAGAAGCTACTGACCTGCCACCCCTTTTTAATAAGCCTATTGGTGCCTACGTCATAAACACACACACCCCCCCCCCCCCCCCCCCCCCCAACCCCAACTTGAAAAAGAATCGCCCTCGAGTCTTCACCCACAATTTGGCGTTTTCTTTTCCGCTTCTTCTTTCTCTTCCACATCCACTTTTGCCCTTTGGTAGCAATTGAAAATATGGAGATCTGTCATGACTTGGTCTGGAAGATTGGCATCTGCTATCCATCTAGGCCCGTAACTCAACCCGTAGTAGATCTCGCGCCGTTGGATTCCTTCCCAAAAAGGATCTGAATAACTAGTCGCTGGCATATAAACTAACTGCAAATCATGCTTCTCATTATCTGCCATAATCTTTCCATCTCTACCCTTAATTTTTCTTTGGCTTTGACAACACCCTCCAAAGTAACATTAGTTAAATTCACACAGTCCAATATGTCATATTGCTCCTCATTGACTATTGGAGTATCTTCTTCATAATCTTGGTACTGATCAAAAGATTATTCTATCATCAAAGTCACGATCTTGAAATATATCAAAGATCTGATCATGGATATCATTATCATCTTCTTAGAGATCCCAGATTGGTGTATTAAATTCATCATCATGATCTTCATCTGACTCATCATCGTAAATCGGATCCTCAAAAACACCACCATCCTCCGGTCTATCACCGTAAACCGAAAAATCATCGTCGGCTTCATATGCTTACTCATCAAATAACTGATTTCGATGTTAGATTTGGTCCAAATGTTGCTTGTGCAGATTCTGAATTTCCAAATCTTGCGGGTCGGGTTCTTCACCACGTCGCTCTCAACCAATTGCCTACAACCCCGTACTCTTCGGGGAGGCATGATCAGGGAGACGAACTCACAACAAATTAGATCTAAGGACCGATTTGCTTTGATACTAACTGACGCAGTTAGGGAAGCAGTAGTCCCAATTGATGGTGAACCCACAATACCCCAATCTTCAATCAAACAGAAAATCCGCACACAAGCAGAAAGATAGAGATTCGCTTACCATTGATCGCAAAAATCTATCGTCAATGCCTTCAATCCAATGGGAGATACTCTAACCAAGGAGAAGGAAAATAGATAAAAGTGCACACATGCAACTTTAATTAATTTTCATGAAATATTCCAAGACTGCCTCTGTTGTCCCTTTACATTCTTATTTATAATATTGAAAATCCAAAAAAATTCTGCTTTCCTAAATCGTAGCAGTACCAGCTACACTAATTAGAATCCCATAAAGAAAGAAAGTATAGAAACTAGGACATTGACCACTCTTTGGAGGAATGGGCTGTCATATCTATAACGGTTGAGAAAATCACTCACTATTCTAATAACCTATTTATAACTGAATAGAAGGAAATCAATCCAAATCCAAGAATTAAGCAACTGAATTTAGAAAGAAAGTTACTGCATCATTATTTTCCTTTTTTGCCAATGAGACTAGTCATCTCTTATAAACTGACAGCTAGGCCTAGGCCTGATTTGGGTCAATTTTAGGTGGGTAGAACCCACTGACCTGCCACCCCTTTTTAATAAGCCTGTTGGGCCTATTGGTGCCTACGTCAAAAATTAAGCATGATCGTAGTAACTTTTCTTTAGTGGATAGTGGGTTGTGGGCACCACCACCACCGACCATGTGAAGCGTGGCCTGACTGTTAGAAACATGATTGCATTACACAACCTCTCAGGCACACAATCATGATCACCAAACCTCATCACCCACCACTCTCTTTAGCAGAGAGAAGATGGTTACAAGTGATGGCATTGACTCTTTTGCCAGTACACCAGAATGAATTCCCTCATTCTCGGTACTCTGGACCCAAATTTATTCAATTATATGCTGACTCTCAATCTAGTCCTTTTGTTTGTCTTCATAGCTTGTTGAAATTAGCTTTTGAAAACTTCTCCCATCGACCTTATAATCTGGAGCAGTAGTTACCAAGAGATTTTCATCTTTGTTACAATTTACAATAGCCATATTTTGAAATAGAAAGCACAAACTCCTTAGAACAGATCTAATGCTAACATCAACATAAAAAAGGTCACATGACTGAAAAAGATAGAGATAAATGTTTCCCACGAAGCTTTCTATCACAAAGAACTAGTTTCAACCTTGAATTAAGGCACTGCTAACCTGACTTCTAGGCATGGAGGCATACGTGGGTGGAATCTTAAGAACTTCGGCATGAAGCTCTAATCTTTTTAAGTGGATTAAAATGAAAGGAAAAAAATTTCACTCAAAAATGTTGATCAAAAAAAAAAAAAAAAAAAACCAGAAAAGGAAAAAGAAAAAAAGAGATGAAAGTTCTAGATACTTCTGTCCACAAGAACCAGATTGTAGTCAAATGTGTTAGTGGGAACATGAACTTACACAATTACCCTTCACCCATATACAAGATATTTGTATGATTCTAATATTTAATATTTGTTATAATCATTTCTAGTGCAAAAAATGAGTGTAGTAGAGATGAGAATGTGAAGATGGATGTGTGGTAAAACTAGGAAAGATATAATCAGAAATGAGCACATTTAGGAGCATTTAGGGTTAGTATCAATAGGTGATGAATTAAGGGAGGCTTGTTTGAGATAGTTTGGACATGCCCAACACAGGCCAACAATGGTGCTGGCGGGGATTTTTTCTTTATACAAGTTGATGGGGCCAGAAATGTCAACCTGAACACTTAGGGCCTGTTTGTTTGCTTTAGATTACATAGGAATTGAATAAATGGGAATTTAAGGTGAAATAAGCTCCATGAAGGACTTTTAAAGAGGTGAAGGATATGAGGTGAGGAAGGAAGGAAATAAGGCGGAGATGTAGATGAGACCTAGATTTTCCTAGGTATTGAATTACGAAGGCGATGGCTGGGTATTAATATCCCATCTTCCCTTGATTCAATTTCCATTAAAGGTGTGGTTATTTGATGAGCATTTTTGGATATTCACCTTTGTTCTTCATTTTTAACCACCTTTCCTAATTATTTAAATTCCTATGCATTCTAATTTCTAATGCAGACAAACAGGCCCTTAAAGGTTTGGGTTGAGATTTTCAACCTGTTTAATTAATGGGTTGGGTTTGGGGTGAACTCATACATGTTACCCTCATTTCTCAGCCCAACCTGACCCATTGCAACCTTTATTGACGGGGACACACCATGACTAAAACATGCACAAGTTGTACATATAAAAATGAGGTATCAAATGAGGCATGATATAGATGCATTGCCTATTCTGATGTACCTTGGAATCCCGTATTCTCAATCACCATATCGATTTTCCAAGCTTTGCAGAATGATTTTTTTTTCTTTTTTGCGGAATGAATTTTAGGTGCCTACTTTGCAGACGCTTAACCTAAGTGGTTGGCATAAAATATTTCAATCAACCAATTGATATTTATGCTTGTTTCTCTTTCATTTCTTAGGAAATCACACAGTTGTCTTTCGTCCATCATGTCACATTCATCAAGCATTGAAAACATGATAGAAACAGTCTTTAAGTATTATATCCATTAATATCGTGTTAAATTTTAAATGCCATCTTTGTGGAAGCCCCAGATCATGTTGTTTATTATTTTTCATGGTTTTGGAAAATGTTTTCGCGTACAAATGCATGAAAACATATCTTTTCTAACCATTGGAAGCAGCTAAATTTTGGGTAACCTTGCTGAAACTTCACCAAAGGAAAAACCCTCAAAATCAACATCCAAAAACCACTTGTCAGAAAATTGGGTTAGTCCAATAGTTTCCAAATGGAGTTCCCTAGCCATGAATTAATTTCAAGAACTTTTTTGACATCAAAAGCATGAACGAAAACCATTAAATTATAAATTTAAAGTAGGTTTTTAGAAGGGAGTATGATCTATGAATCAAAACACCCTGTATCTCTTATGGAGACACCATGGTATGATCAATTTTCTATATATTGAGGGCCAATTTTCTTTATTGTTGTAAAATCATCTGCATTATCAGCAACCAGAAAGAGTGCTGCCCATGCATGTAAATGTCATGCAGCTTATTGAGCAAATGTTTCCAAATTTGAAATTTTACCCATTCTTCCATATTTGATATATAGATTCAATTGTGAAATTTGTGTTTTGCAGTTATTTTTGATAATTAGGAGAAGCTTGAAGAGATGCAGTGCTTTGACAAAGAACCAGACATTATTTAATTTGTTCAAGGTACAGTCCTGTCTACTATAATATACATTATGCAAGAATATAATGATCTGGCAATTTACAGAGTTTTTTTTTTCTTCTTTCAAATGACATGTCAGCTATGGCACAATTCTGATGATCCAAACCATATATACCACCTTCAATTGGATTATTGGCCACTGCATAAAAGTCGTCTTTGATGATCCTAGTGGTCCCAACTTTTGATTCTACTGTAGATTGGGCAATGTAATGTGATTGGTATTCCATTTTTACATATACCTTTTTTTTAACTCAGTTGACTTGAATAATCTATTTTTCTCTCTCTGCATCAAATGATTTTTCAAGTATCATGTTTAACTTAATGCAGGGTTCGTATGATTATACCTCTATCATCTTATATGATGACTCTTCATAACAGAGCAACAAAAAGTGGAAATCTATTCATGGATCACCTACGTTGATGATTGGATTATTTTTACTGCAATTGATATGGATTTTCCATTTTCCTCTTGTGCAAAAAGGTCATATCAACTTAGCAGTGGGACACTGCAAGAATCGATGATAGACCGATTCTTCATTAGGCTTAGAAATGATGCAAATATTTGGATAGAAGAGAGGATTTCTGATTTTTGAAGATGATCAATGGTCAGTTTTACTATTTGTCTGCATCCAACAAAAATGCCTTGACCCTAGGTGGAATGGCGAGACCACATTTAGATCTGAAAGGAGAGGAACAAGACATAATGGAATGAGAAGAATAGATAAGAGCCCTTGGCATAGTTGGAACTTGGAAGGTGCTCACTGTTGCAACCATGAGGTTGCGGGTTTAAGTCATGTCTACGGATGCTGAGATCGGTCGGTCCCATTTTAGATCCGGACTGGACCCGACATGTTTCTGATGTCTAGGACCTAGATCCTCCGATGAACCTAATTGGAACCGTACCCTACTCCAGAGCAAGCTCAAGCCAAAGCATGTCATTAATATATTTTTAAACATTATATGACAATGTTAATCCCCTCATATCATCATCATCATCATCATCATACTTTATATCTATTATAGATTATTATATATTAAATACATTATATACTCAGTATTTGGGTCTGGACATGATTATCAATTGAACTTGAGATTTAGACCCTGGACCTGGGCCTAATTGTCAGTCGGGTCCAACTAATGTGTCAATTCCCAAAATTTTCAGATCAGCTCCTTCGGGTAACCAGGTAATCGGAGGTCCATTGACATCCCTAATTAGGTTAGAAAGATTTTATTGATATCCTTCAGTAACATTTCATAAGAAGCTATTTTAATAACTAGCAAATCTCTTCTATTTGTGATTTGCTTACTACTATTCATTCGAAAGTTTGAAAAGCTCCTTAACCTTACCTTTGTGTCTTTGTGATTGGAGATGGAAAATAGCCCTTGGAATCTAGAGGTAAGCTTTGATTCCCTCAATGAAATGTCGTCTCATAGTCCCATGTTCTTTCCTTTCCCAATAGGAAATCTATAGTCTCTCTTTTCTCCATTGTGAATCTGTATCTCTTCAAAGATGGTATAATCTTTCCTCTCTGATTCTTTTCTTTTCGAACCTTTTATTCTTCTCTGTCTCATATTTTTATCTTCTCCTTTAGCTTGGTTGTCTTTTTTGTTCTTATTTTTTGAAACCCTCCAAACCTTTTTCCCTTTTTAGAAGTTAAAAATCTTGCCGTCTCTATCGTGCTAGTCTCATCCCAGTATATTACCTCATCTTATTCAAATCAACCTCTTATTTCTAGCTTTCCGAAATTTGTCAAAGTATTCAGATCTTTCTATATCTTGTTGCAGAATAACAATAATGAAAAGAAAAGAAGTCCAAGTTTACAAGTGTCCAAGATGCACATGCTAAGAAAGAATTAGGAATTACTACATGAGGTGAAACCTGTGTTCAGCTGCAATATAATATAAAAATCAAGGAGTATTATTTGATATGGTTGATCATTTACATAGAAGACCAAAAAAAGGCCTCAATATGATGAACTGAAGGGTTACAATTGCAAGGAAAAGGGGGAGATGAGCAAATTCATAGAATAAGGTAGTGGGCAAAGACTTGCTAGAATGAGGATATACAGTGAGCATGGCTTAAAACAAAGCTGAGTAAAATGCAAAATTCGCAAGGGACAAATAGATGGTGTAAGGCTATGTTGATACTGAAGTTACAATCGAAAAGTGACTTGTATAAAGGGTGGCTCATCAGAGGGGGTGAATGGTGATTTTATAATATTCTTTTGATGAGGTTTTTTTTTTTTAAATTTTTTTTTATCACTGGTCGTTATAGGGATGCATTACCAAAGCTTTATATATTGGGAAATCTATTGAAAATGGTCTCAATTTTGAGAAACTCGAGACACCCCAGTGACAACTGACAAGGGTGTCTCCTCTCATGTAGCTACCCAGGGATCACAGGTTGTGTACCACTCACCCATCTAGTGTTAAGATGGCCCTCGACCCATGAAGGGCCCCAAGGCCCATCAGTCCAACAAGCTTACATATATCACGTTGATTTGATTTGGATTTGATTGAGTCATTGATTGATTATGCTGTAAATATTTTATTGATTGCTTTCCTAACTTAGTTTAGTGATTAGCTAATTTACTTTGTAAATTGCCTTGATTAAGGCTTGTAATTCCTATATATACATGTGGTGGTTCTCCAAGAGAGACACACAAAAGATTAATACAATCTCAGTGAATATTATTCAAGTTCCTTCGTGAGTTTGTCATATTATTCAAGTTCCTTCGTGAGTTTGTCATCTAGCACCAAAAAAAAAGGTCTCAATTTGGTTTTTATCTTAATATGCAGGGGACCATAGGGGTATACTTGTCCATTGAACTTATTAGTGTCAAACTTGTAATTTTTACATTGTTTTTATTATAAAGTAAGTAGGTTTTGGTGCGCCCCTGAGTTACTGCATATGCTTCTTTCTCCTTTCCTAACAACCCTAAATCTCTTCTTCTATTTCTCTTTCTCATACTTAATGAAAATCCAGAACTGGATGTCTAATTTTATACACATTTGGAGGAGAGATTATTGGTCTATAAATAGATGGTTCTTTTTAAGGTGCCATGTGGGTAGGATTTCAATATTTCCTTACAGAATGTCTCCCTGTGTCTTGCTATAGAATTAACATTTCCTTTCCTCTTAGTCACCTGTCAAAAACTCTTGCCTGCTTCTTCAGAGCTTTATATCAGATGACCGCTCTATATGGCATTTGGTGGGTCAGATCCAAGGAAATTGTAGCTCTAGTTTTTGATATGCCAACTGCACATGCTCTGCTGAAGGGCCTTCTCTTATGTTCATGGACAACAGCTCTGAGCTCTTTGATGGAAATTCTCTTGTTCTCCAAAATGGCTTATTCTTTTGACCATTGATTTTAGTTCCTTTAAGTTTCCTTACTCATTGTGTTTTAAAAATTCAAATCGTGTTGTAAGTCATTTAGGGGTTGAATTGAATTATGTTGTGAATCATATTACAAATTGTAGGAATTTTTATTTGGGGAGGCCTCTCCTCAGCTCAAACTGAGCTTATCCTCCGCTCAAACCTCTCAATCACGTGTTGTTGTTTGAAACTTTTTAATAAAAATAAGCTACAAAACCTTTCTTTCAAATGTCCTGCCCAGTTATTTTCCCCTTCCCGCCCTTATTCCAACTTAAGAAAGACAGAGCAGAATGAGAAGGGGTTTTTCTTCCCGGAAAGGAATCGACGAAGCCGTGGTATCTAGGAGAGGAGAAACGCATTACAGAAAGGAGGAAACATGAACTTGTATTCCTGCTCGGAACGAACCTGATTGCGAAAAGTTGCGAAGCAGTCGTCCGTTCCCTCGTCTTCCAGCCCTGTTTTCACAAGAGAATCACATAATTTCAAGAGATGATGAAAACGAAAGAGAAAAAAGGGCACTTCGTCCGCTCCCTCGTCTTCCCGCCCCATTTTCAGAAACCAAAGACAGGATGAGAAAGACGAAGGAGAAGAAGGGGAAGAGATTAAAAAATGTCTTTTACTCTCTCTATCTCTTAGCCGAGCAGAAACTAGAATCTTTTTCTACTCTCTCCCACGGCTAGTTTTGGAGCTTTGTTGTTTTTTCTGAAGACGCCTACTCTCTCTGCCATGGCTTTTCTCGCATTTTTTTTGTTTTGTTTTTCTTTTATCATATTCGATATCATGGTTTAGGATTTCAAGGAAAAAGCATCAATGTGCCCAGACTTGGGTTTTTTTATTTTTAGTTTTTTATTTTGTCTTTAGATTTACGGTTTGTCGAAACAATTCACTGGTAAGATTTGAATTTTTTTTTTTTTTTTTTTTAGATTTAGGCTTTTAGGGTAAAAAAACATCATGTGTGATATTCGAGATGGTGTTCAAGTGTTTGTTTAATGTTCAATATGTTTCAAATAGACCTCTGTAAATTTAGAGAGGAGGGGCAAATTGTGTAGTATTGACATTCCTTTGATCTTAGGTGTAATCCCAAAGCTTGAATTGATAAAAGTTGTAGTAATTGATATTGAAAAGCTTAGATGGAAACATGTGAAAAATTGTTACAGAAGTGTCAAAATCAATTTTTCATTTCTTTCTGGAAAAAAAAGCAAACTTATCCCATGATCTCCTCATTGTTTTTTCCTGCAGCACTTTGTCCTTTCTTATTTGGATTACACTGGCTATGGGGTAGATAGAGATCAGAATAGATAACAAAGTAAAATATATATATATATATATATGAGGTTTAAAAGTTTGAGCTGTGGACATGATGTAAATAAGTTGCCAAAATACAGAATCTCATTATTGTGGCAAAATCATTTTAGGCATGCAAGTGAATATAGGTGGAGCTACATTCCATTTATAGCGAGTAACTCTGTAATCTATGCACCATTTCTACAACCACGGCTTGCTATAACTTACCATTTGGCATTAGTTAAACCCAAGATCTTGAACTGTCTCCTGTGTTTATCTTCTGACTCTGGCAGCAGAGGCAGGAGGACCTCTCTAATCTAGCATCATTTCCACAAGCACTGCTTGCTTTAACTTGCCATTTGGCATTAGTTCAACTCAAGATCTTCAGAAAGTTCATATGCATTGACAAGAGTCTCCAAAAACTTAGCATGTTGGCGTTAGTTCAACACTAGCAGTCAAGCACTATCATGAGACAATCCACTATGTTTTTACCCTCTCATTAGAGGGGAGCACTTTGGGTTGTTATACCCTTTTTCTATGTACTACACCTTGGGTTCCAACAGTTTGTTTTTAATGTGTCTGGGCTGAAGCAGATTCAATTACAGGAGAAGAATTTAGTGCAAGTTTCTTTTACTTGATAACTCAGCTAATTCCATACAAATGTATGATATAGTTTCATGGTCTCATTTTAGTGGTTCCATCCCATCAGGGTCAGATATTCCAATCTTAGATCCAACACCATTAAAGTTGATGCAAGTGCTCTTGCTCCAAATCGCAAAAATAATAGACAACTAAAAGACCCTTTGATGAAAATCATGTCATTTGGATTTTCTTTTGCTCTCCCAGTCTATATTATAACTGCATACTCCATATAACAAACTTCCAAGACAGAGAGTGTTAAAACTGCACATTCCATTTAACAATGCCATTCAACTTGGTCCTCATCTCACAATACCATTTAACAACCAAAAAGAAACACAATATTTTTCATAATATTTTCAAACAATTTCCCAGAATATAGGAGAGAAAAAAAATACATGCGAAACGAAAAGGGGGAGTTGAATAGGGAATGAGGTAACGACTAAGATTGGTGCCAGAAAATGAGAGAGAAATGGAGAACAGAAGGCAGAACTGAGGAGAAAAAGGTAGACGACTAAGATTCAGTGTGGTGTTAGGATATCTGCCATCGCCGGAATGGAGGGCTGAGATTCACTGTTGTCTGGAGATCTATCATCCTCAGAGAAGAAGGGCTGAAATTCACTGCTATGTTCGGAGATCCGGCATCGCCGTAGAGAAAAGGGCGAGCATCTTGGCCAAAATTCACTGTGGAGAACAAAATTTGTTGTTGATGGTCGATCGTGCGGCAGAGGTGATCGAGATCCAAAGGGCTGATGGGCGATGGTCGATCGTGCGACAAAAACCTACTGGGCTTCAATCGAGCGAGAGAGATGAAGGGGAGCGAGCGACTTTCGATCGAGAGAGAAGGGGAGCCCAAGTGTGCGGATATGTAGATTGGACGAGAGAGTGGAGTTAATGGAGGGAGCTTTTCACTGGTAAAAGGGGATCACCATTTGGGCGGGCCTTTTCAAATGGGTTCAAAATTTTTGAGGGATGCCGCACGTGTGTGAGCGGACCTTCTCCTCAACATGAGCTGAGGAGAGGCCTCCCCTTTTTATTTTTCTTATAAAAACTAAAAATAATACAAAATTAAGAAAGAAAAAAAGTAGTTATTCATAATCCATCCATTTCCATCTCTAGTAGCACAATTATAATGACAGATAAGACTAGCATACGATCATCTGAAGAAAGCCATGACATAATTAAATGATGTCCGAATAGTTAAATATGTTTAAGATATCAACATTACTAGGAAAAAAGAAACAAGTTACATTGATTTTTTCTCTTTAAAAAAAATTAAAATTAAATCCTTTATAGTGTTCTGCGCATTTGATTTTTCCCAATCTCCTGCGTGCATTTTTTCAGTCTAGCAACTACGATGTGAATTCCCTATCTGATAGATCAATCATTCGTGATCTTAGGAAACACCTGCCACTTTGTTTTCCATGGGAATAATTTTGGATTCAGTTGCTGCTTACCTACACATTCTTCTATAGGCGTTCCAGCTTCTTTCATTTGCAGGAATGCTTTTAGATTTTTAACTCAACATTATTTTTTGTATCCATTTTCATGATTAGGTGTTTCAAAGAATTCTCAGAGCATATGCTACAAAATTATTTGCTAGATTGCCTAAAGGTGGTACAGGGATTGTAGCAGCAGCTACCGGCACAGATGGACAGATCAAGGTCTTCAAACGTTTTTCACTTTTATATGTTTTGATGCTGTCCTTGTTTCTTTGTCTCACTGATTTCAATGATCTCACTTCTTTGTATCTAAATACACCTGGCAGACGTCTGACAGAGATGAGAGGATGATCTGTTACATTGTGAATACGGCAGAATATTGCCATAAAACGGTCAGTTATTTTGTCCTTAGTGCTTATGACTTATAAGAAGATACTGTGCGCCATTTGATGTGGATATTGTAAAAATTTAGGTGGCAATGAAATCAACTCAAAGAGATGTGGTTCTGTGGTGCTTATTTATATTGAATCCGATTGAATTTCTATTTTTTTCTTCCTTTCAAAATGTTGGTGTTTGAAACTATCATTTTTGAACTGTAATAGAAATTTTTAGTAGAAATTAAATTAGATCATGGTATGTGTAACTATATATTTTAGTTGATAATATTAATAACTAATATAAAATAATTTCTGCTGTAACTAATTGAAGTTAATCGGATTGATTAAGAATTGTACCAAGATGAGATTTCTTTCTCTCTCAACAGGCTGGTGAACTCGCAGAAAATGTTTCAAAAATCATTGATTCTCAATTTGCGGACAAAGTGGATATGTCAGAAGTGCAGGTGACTCACATCTTGTAGCTGGAGCAATACTAATTGGGTTGTGGGAAACTAGGAATTACCTATGGAATTTCTAGAATTCATATTCAAGGACTTTCTGTGTCTTTTACAGGATGAATTCTCAGCAGTGATTACGAAAGCATTAATGACATTAGTTCATGGTCTGGAAACTAAATTTGATGCTGAAATGGCTGCAATGACCCGTGTTCCATGGAGTGCACTTGAAAGTGTTGGTGACCAATCAGAGTATGCTTTTATGAATTCCATTGATCTGTTAAACTTGTATCTTTTGTCTCATTTGGAAGATGCTTTATTCTACTGTCTTTAAGTGCCAAGAAGTGTTTTTAAAACAAATTCTATTATTTATTTGCAGGTATGTTAATGGTATAAATTCAATTCTTACTACTAGTATCCCTGTTCTTGGAAGCCTACTATCACCCATCTACTTCCAGTTTTTCTTAGACAAGGTATTTTTATCACTTGCTTTATGCTATATCATCATCATCATGGAGTTTGTGAGTTTATTTTTTTTACTCAACCTTTTTTAAAGCCATGTCCTTTGTAACTCCAAAATCTTGCATCTATTGTTTTCACTTCTTTATTCCAGGTTTTCAGTTGGCCCCCTTCTAGTTCCTTGAATTTGTAACATTTCAATTCTTCATATGAGGGTCATTTCTGATCTTTTGTATGCATGCTTAAACTATCTAAATTGAAATTCCTTATGTACTGATTCCTAATTCTATTCTTGTTAGTCCACATCCATTGTTGCATATGCATCTCAGCTAGAAATTATATCATGTCCCTGAAGATATATGTTGTCAAGGGATTTTATGATAATTTTAAAACCGAAAACCAACGATGCAAGGGAGAAGCCATAATACAATACAACATTGCAACCTATGATGCCCACATCAAGGATTAAAATAGCGGTTGCGGCGGGTGTAGCAGTCAGTGGCCAAAACGCTACGTAGCGGGCGATATGCAGTGGTTGCAGCAATATGTAGCGGCGTGAACAAAGCTTAGCGGTCAAAAGAATTTAAATGTTGTTCAGCAACCAATCTTGTGTTTTTTAGTGATTTGGAACCGTATAAGTGTAGAGAAAACTTTAGGAAAGACTATTGAGGAGAAGAAATAAAAATAATAATGTTTTAAATAAAAAAGAAATAAAAATAATAGTGTTTTAAATTAAAACTGATTGGCTCTACTAGGTTTTAGACTGTAGTGCAGCTATTTTCAAAATAGTGTAGCGGCCTCAACCACTACGGCTAATAATGCGGCCGCTATGTTTGAACCATGGCCTAGATATGGATCGGACACGGGGAATGAGGATTTGACACGCCAATTTCAAAAATTTAGGTTGAGATGCTTATTTGCTACCAAAATGGTGGTGGTGAGGATGACTGGGGTTGGTTACTTGTGTCCCTGGTTATAGAAGATATTTTTATTTGGGTATCATTATTTCACTGGGGGATTAGTGATCAGTGGGGGGAGCAATATTTAAATAAGGGGTAGGTTTTAGAGCCGGGTACCGTATGGAGGAGAGCTGTGGTTTCTAAATATGGTGAGAATGAGTGGGGTTGGTTATACAGTAGTGTCCCTAGATATTGGAGATCTTTTTGTTTGGGTACCATTCTTTCATTGGGGAGATGAGTTGTTAGTGGGGGAGCAATATTTAGACAAGGGGTGGGTAACAAAGTCAGGCTTTGGTTTGATGATTGGGTGGGGAGTGGTCCTTTGTCTAGAACGTTCCCTAGGTTGTTTAGAGTTATGTCAAATATAGAGTCCTCTATTAAAGATCAGGGGAAATGCCCCTATGAGAGTAACCAGCAAACTACTATGAGAGTAAAGGGAGGGGGGAACCATTTGGTCCATATCCTCCAATGCCAACAGCCTAAATACAAGGGTCCCCCACTGCTCTCATAGGAGCGTTTCCCAAAGATCATTATGTTGTTTCATATAATAGTTTGTCTTGGGAGTTGTCTGTCAAAGGAGTTTTGTGTTAGCTTTTGGAGTCCGAGTATGAGTCTTTATTAGCATTACCTTCTCACGTGTTTTTGTGTGGGGAAGAAGCAGCCTCATTTGGAAAGATTCATTTTCCATGAAATCTTTTTACTTTTTATTGGAGGCTTAGGCGGTTTATCATCCTCCTTGCTCTCATATTGGTCTTGGCCTTGTTACTCCTCATGCGGAGGCTTTTATAATTTAAGGTGTTTTTTTTTTATCCCTTCTGTGGGATCAGTGCTTTGAAGGCTTTCTCCACTTATGATTCTTTGGTTGGTGTGGAAGGCAAGAGATGATAGGATCTTCAAGGGAAAGGCTTCATCTCCTGATGATATTTTGTATTTGGCAATGTTAAGATAGGTAATTGGGAGTTGGTTAGAAAAAAAAAATATGATAGGGCGTTGTATTTTGTGTTTTGCACAATTGGGAGGGGCGTGTTTGGGTGATGGTTCTTTGAACGAGAGCAAGTGGGAGAGGTGGTCTTCCCTTCATCTAGGGATTTTGAAATTCAATGTTGACGGAGGAGCCATAGGCAAACCAAGCCTGACGGGTATTGGAGTTCTAATATGGTGCTTTCCTTTCTCAAAAGATCAGTATTAAAGATCCTAATGAAGCTAAACTTTTGGTGATCTTTGAAGCATTAAAAATGTACGTGGAATCCTTCCGGGAACTGTTGATTATTGAAAGTGATTTGTGTAATGCAATATCTTGGGCTTTTAGGCATGACCAGGGGACCTTGGGAATTTCACTATTATCTCAACACTTTCAAATTCTTTTCTTTACTTTTGTAAGTTCCCAAACAAATAAAACATGAAGAAAATCCAAACCATTCATTAGTTTAAACTTGAGATAGAGATTACAATCTCAAACCATTTCAAAGTCTTGAGGTCATGCGCATGTCTTAGGGTGTGTGAGTGCTTACACATGCATTTGGAATGGGGTGGCTGGTGGGCCATAGGTTAGGTCCTAGCCAACTTGCGCAGGCTAGGAAGCTGGCCTAGGGTTGGCAGGTCCAAGAAAAAAACTCGAACTTGGGATCTCACTGGGCTAGGAAAACTCTGAGTTTGATTGCCCGACTTTGCCGAGTCGGACCAAGTCCCAATTGAATGCACTAGAAAAAATAAAAAAGGGTAATATTCTTTGCGCATTTGACCATGCACACTGGCTAGGCCCCCACATATAACATGAATTTTTGTTTGGAGAGATCCACTTGTGATGGACCTATAAAAAAATGGGGTCAATCTCATGCATCCAACCCCTTGATTCATGGCCTACAATTTTAATGGCTTTATATTAAAAAGAAAAATTGACCCTCGATCCAGCTGTCCAGTCCATTAGATGGGTGAAAACCTCGGGGTCTGTTGATTATGAAGGGGGGGTCTGGTGCATGTGAACGGTTCAGATGGATAATAAGGTGGGCTTGCTAGAAGTTCTCACCATAATACAGTGAGAGGTGAATGCATAGGAAGATTTGTATTAAAAAAACTACAAATTACAAAAAAAAAAAAAAAGAAGTAAAAATACCACTGCAGTCAAATGTCTAATGTTGTGGGAACATTGACATCCTTATCAAAACCCTAGGTTAACCTAGCAATAATTGGTCCATTGGCATTCCCATGCCTAACTATAGAACTCTCTACATTTAAATTTCCATAGAGAAACTACCGCTAAAGAGTTATCAAAAACCTCAACTAAAATATAATACAATTGGTCTAGTTTGTCACTGTGCGAACTCGGCCCTACTTGTTTGAGTCGAGTCGCATGATTTGAGTATGATCCCATAGGATCCGACTCATTTGAGGCGGAGTCTGAGTCAACTCGGACGATTTTTTAATCCATGATTTGTAGGTCACAAATTAGGCCTAGCCTGGTCACGTGATGATGCAGGAAAATATGACTCTAACCTAATATGGTGTGATGAGATCAGATTTGGAATTAAAAATTAATGCTGAAAATAAATTCACCATCCACATTTTTTAACATAGCAATCAGATGGGAAAATCGATGGTTGATCCAACAAGGCAAAGTTGCAGTCCTGCAGTAAAATCCTTCTCAAGTGAAGGTAGGATCCCAATGGAAGATAGAACTTCCAAGTGCTTAGGGAATGGCCACTTGTGCAGAACTCGTGTTCCTTCGCGAGGATCTGTGCAATGGTTAGGTGTAATGGGCTATGGGAAGACCAGGTGAAGAGATTTGGTGGCAAGGGTTGTAGATCTGATGGTTTGGGGTTTTATCTCTGGAGGAGATGATGTAGATCAAGAATCTGGAAACCTAGGGTTTGTGCAGGAAGATTGCTCGTAGGAAAAGAAATAGAGAGAAGAGGATACCTTTTCTTGGGTCTCACCAAACTCCGATCCGGAGGCGTTACATCCTTTGAGCAAAGGGAAACTCAATAGACTTACAAAGAAGAGGAGAACTCCATTCTTTCATTCTCAAAGTTTTAATCACATAAGATTGGCATGTGCAAGTAGATACAATAATGTCTTTTTAAAAGTAACCCTAAAAGATGGCATCATCATAATCTCAAAATAAAAGAAACTAAAATAAAATAAAAAACATGTCGACAATGACTTGGAATGTCGTGCGCATGGGTATGTGCATGCATCCCAAAGGGGTTTCACTTAAGTGGTGGACCCCCTCTTTATTAATTCTCTGAAAACATGGGCCCCTTTATTATTTCTTTTAAAATTAATCCCATTTGGCCCGTCTTGACTTCATGTAACTTTATTTCCTCCCATGTGGCACTTCACGGTGTGGGGCCTTCCATATGATTGCACACATGGGGCCTTCCATTCATCAAAAGCTAGATCCGACAAGATCTAGCCGTTGGATGTCATCAAGATGGTAATCCAACGGTGGATTCACAAAAATCTCAGCGCTCAAAGGTAGGATACACGTCATCCATCCATATCATAGCTTGATCTGCCACCCTACGCTTCCTCCTTTTATAGATTTTGTGTGGATTGGGGGAATTAGGCATGATGTCCCCATCACGTGAGCCCAAAGGGTAGGGCATGGCTAGTTTGGGTCAGTGGTCTGGTTGTAACTGAATGCTAGAAAGTACAACCCATTGTTATTAAGTATCTAAACTCTCTCGTAATATTTTGCTAAGAGGTACCTCTCACGGTCTTGTTTTAGCAGTAACCTTTTTACCACTGCTTGGGACACCCCATGACAAATCAAACCCCCTTACACTCACAACCCCCAACCCCCAATTGAATTAACACTCACCCTAACTTAGCACTAATCTGAATAATATTCATCGTTAGATTAAATTCTAACGATCTCTTAAGTTACATTTTTCATGAAATTTAATCCGGCGGTGTTTGTTATTCATATTAGTGACAAATTAGGGTCAATGCTAATTCATTGAGGGTTAATGAGTGTGAGGGGGTTAGATTTGTCATGGGATGTCTCATGCAGTGGTAAAAAGTTTACTTCTCATGCAAATCCGTGAGAAGTACCTCTTAGTAGAAATAATAGAATATTTCCATAGAGAAATGCTCCTGTCCATTTGCTTCTCATCGTCTTATGGTGAAAGGGAGCTTGATGGGGCCTACCAGCAGCCGCATTGATCACGAGACCATGGGGGACTGAAAGAGCCATCTTGGATGGACCTAAGTATCAAGTTTGCGGTCAATCCCATACCTCTTAACCCCTTCATCAACTGCCCACAAGTTTAACAACGACTTTATATTAAAGAAAAACTTGACCCTCAATCCAATGGTCCAGTCCATTTGGATTAGACCAAACCCAACGGATTTGGTGTAATTCAAAAGGTCCCGTGTGTGTGGATGGTTCGGATGGGTGATAGGTGGGCCCCAGCCTGCTTTGTCTCACCGTAAATGCATATAACATTTCTCTATTATGTATATAGAAATTATCCAGTGGATGCTGTGTGCATGGTGTTTCGGTGCACACCCTATAGTGGGGCCTATCTGATCACCCATTTGATTGGACCACATACTTGGAAGCCCCCCGATCCCCCTTTTTTTTACACCCATCCGAATGGACTGTAGTGTTGAATTGTCAAGTCAAATTTTCAAGGGGTGAAAGTTGTGGGCCGTTGGTGAAGGGCTTATGATAATCAGGTGGGCCCCAACCAGTTATTTGGATCAAACCACCCCCACCCCCCACCAACCACGCCCACCCAAAAAAAAAATACCGTAGTAAGGTGCTCATAGAAGGCTCCATGCGCACCACGCATATATATAAATTATCCTATGCACACCTCGCATATGTGCGCACCTATAGTGGGGCCCACCTGATGGTTCAACTGACTAGACCACACGCCCCATGGGTTTGCGCCCATCCGAATGGATTGTTGGATCGACCGTCGTGCACCCATCCGAATGGATTGGATTTGTGGGCCGTGGATGAAAGGGTTACGATGATCGAATGGGACCGATTTTTTACACGTAGGGGTCCCAACCAAATCTTTTAATCCCCCCTAACCCATCCCCATGTGAGCTAGCAGGTGGACCCCATAGTGAGGTGCTCATGGAAAGCTCTTTGCACACCGGATGCATTGGATCATGACTACTGGGGATCGAATGATCCATGTCTCTCTTTCTCTCTCTCCTATATATATATATATATATATATAGAGAGAGAGAGAGAGAGAGAGAGAGAGAGAGAGAGAGAGAGAGAGAGAGAGAGAGAGAGATGCTCTTGTACAAGCTTCCCTTACGGTCTTACGGTACGAGCCAATTGATGGGGCCACCTATTGGTCCATATGAGTGGACCATCTAAACCCACCCCTCCTATTTACATGGGTCCCACCGAATTTTGATAGATCCAAATGGAGTGAACCGTTGGATGGAGGGTCAATTTTATTATTTTATATAAAGCCATTAAACTTGTGGACCATGGATGAATGGGTTAGAGGTATTAGATTGACTTCAAATTTGATATCTAGGTTGGCCTCACTTGGATCTTTCAGTCCCCCTTTGTTCCATGATTTGTGGGGTCTCTAGTGTGCCTCATATTTAAGTTGTTGGCATTGAATATGGATGTGAGGGCCCCCACCATATCTCTCACCTTACTATGAGAGATAGGGTGGGGGCCCTCATATTTAAGTTGTTGGCATTGGATATGGATATGAGGACCCCCACCTTATCTCTCATAGTAAGGCGTGAGATGCTCTCATAGGAGCATCTCCCTATATATAGGGGGTAGCTCTCCTAAGCATCTCCCTACACACACACACACACACACACACATATATATATATATATATATATGAGGGGCGCTCACAATGCCCGGGCGTTTTGTAAAGCATAACACCCCAGTCCCCATGTGTTCAACGAATGAAAGTTTATACTTATGGTGATGTGGACTTTTCTTAAATGTAGGAGTTCCACTTTTTTCTCTTTCTTTAAAACTAACTGATGATGAGTTGTATTGGAAGTTTTAAAACTTCCTTCTTTTTCTCATTCTCAAAAGGGTCGTGAGTAAACCAGGGCTTTCTATCTCAAGAGTTTAAAACTATGAGTAGGACCCTTCATACAATCTGTGTGCGCTTCTGATTGAATGAAAATTAGATTATGAGTAGGACCCTTTATACAATGTGTGCCTCTGATTTGAATGAAAATTAGATAACGATTTATTAAAAAAAAAGCCCTCTTGGATCTATAATGATCATACCTTCTGAATGATGGGACCCATTGTAAAAATACCATATCAATTACTGTGGGACCCTTTATACAATTTGTTTGCACCTCTGATTGATTGAAAATTAGAGAATGATTAATATAAAAATCATGGATTTATAATGATCATACCTTCTAAATGATGGGACCTACTAGAAAAATATCATATCAATTACTTGACCGTTTGTGAAGACCATATCAATTTTATGAAAGAAAGTAGAATCGTGTAGTACTTGGATAACTCAACTTAATGCGCCCGCGCCCCCCCCCCCCCCCCCCCCCCCCCCGGCGTTGTCTCCTCAATGAAGCTGGACAATTCATCACGATTCCCATTGGAATAGTAATAAATGCAGCCATTCTTATTGGAAGTTATTAAGGGGCAAAACTGCCCCTTTTTAGAAGGGTGTTTTGTAGAATTCCACTCTCTCTCACATGCGTGAGACAACTGCTGGGCCCCATAGATCATGGCAGGTGTGGGGATCGAAAGATCTGTGTGTGGCCACCCCAGATCTGTGGCCCACAAGTTTAATGGCTTTAAAGACAAAATTCATAGTAGATCAACGGTCCAGTCCATTCACATTGGGGCAAACTCCATGAGATCTGTGACATGTGATTATTTATTTTTATTTATTTATTTTCTTCATAGAGGGAGGGGCGGGGTTGGTTTGGATGGTCCATTCAGATTGATTACATAGTGGGTCCCACAGGTGTCTCAGCATATGCACAGGACCAAATGCCATATCTATCTATCTAGGTACCCACATTTTTTACTTTAATTGGCTAATGTTGAATAATTTGATGCAGCTAGCAGCTTCTCTGGGCCCCCGGTTCTACCTCAACATTTACAAGTGCAAACAAATATCAGAAACAGGAGCACAACAGGTATCATCCATTTTCATGTGCTACGCTGCTATTGTACAAATGGCCTGCTGCTCTTGGAGTATTGAGAAGCTATATTATTTTAACCCTTTGGTTATCTAATTGGAACCGCTTCATCTGAGTCTTTGCCATCTTGGTGACAGCCTCAATTCCATAACACTGAGATTGTGTTCCAACAACAGTGCTCATAGAAAGAGCTGATTTTTAGTAATGATGCTTTTTACAGATGCTCCTGGATACTCAAGCTGTAAAGACGATTCTTTTGGAGATTCCTGCACTGGGAAGACAGGTATTTTCTTCATCTCTTGTGAAATGATGAATCTTTATTCACCTAGATTTTGCCTTCACCAAAGATGCCCTGATCTTTCATATCACTAGGATACCAGTAGCAAATGTGGCCATTGAGTATGTGAATAAGCATTGCTATACATTTTCTGTTGGACATACTTATGAAATAATATTTTTAATTTTTTTTAATAGTAACAAGAAAATTAATACCTTTTTTCTTTTTGATTGGTAAAGTATGACTTGAACCCACTGCTTCAAGGTTGCAACAGTGAGCCCCCCCCCCCACTGTGCTACAGGCTCTTGTCACAATTAATACATTACTTGTTGATAACTTTAGAGGAGCCCTGAGTTATTTTTTAGTGAGAATACAGAAGAACATTATTGTGAGAGGAGAAACTGGAGAATGAATGGAAGACAGTAAAACATGCCAAGGTGGCTGTTTCTTTTTTAGTTTTTAATTCTTTTTTAATAAACATAGAACAGTACAACTCATAAAAGATCTGTTGGGATCTGCACATAGAACAGTACATTGTATCTAGTTAGCTCATGCACATGCCGATCATCAGATGTCGTCAATTTATATAACCATGTTGTTACGCATTACACAAACCTTTATGGTCGGGGCATGATACATAATGTGTCCCCATCTCCAACAGCTGTATTCAAATAACATAGAACATCATCTCGGGTTGCTGTAATTTGGACATTGTGTGCTGCTCTCAGACACCTGCTTGACATGGAAACACCACCTTGCAGTTTTGTTCATATGTGGTAATAAAGAAAATTCATTGATGACCTGTGCTGCAATTATGACATCAAGCTTCAAGCTTAGGGCATGGCTAGGAAGCAAAGGAACCAAGTAGACTGCGCTGCAGCTATCATTAGGTTTTGACTATTTCTGTACATTATTCAGACCGCAATGGATTGCATGGGATTCAAGTGCATCCTTAAAAATATATACATCATAGATCATAATAAATGATACAAGCACCAAGGAAAGCGGCGATTGAGTTATTTAGCCATATTCTCGTGAATATCCTTTGAAAGAAGAAAAAAAAAAAAAAAGAAATATCTAACCAACAAATCACTCCACCCATGGAGCTTAGAGGTGAATGTCACAATAATGTCCAAGCCTTGAGATGGGAAGTCTATTAGACTAGCTCCTCAGCACAATGGAAAATTGTGGCTTCACGGATAAGATTCGTTCCACCCTGCAAAGTATTTAAAAAGACGCGGTATTTCACTTCCAAACTATTCTTCTAGTTTTTACACCACCAATGCGCTGAGTGACTTGAGTCCCTAATATATTTATTATTCATCTATAGCAGTCTAATTTCACATTGTATCTGCATACATTCATGTGAATACCAATGCACTTTAGGGGTTGTTTGTCTTTTACATATAGGATATGTAAATACAATTTACACATGTAAATGATGAATATTCAAATTTTAAGTATGTACGTTTACACATGCGTTTTTTTTTTACAACATTTGTCTAATAACACTATTTTTGCATCATTTACTTATGTGATTTATTTTACCATATTTGTTTCAATGATATGTGTAAATGTATTAAAAGATTTTGTAAATGATACTTATTATTCATTAAATTAAATTCCAATATAATGATTTAAAAAAGAAGAAAAAAGTTCCATTTTATATCAAAATTTTCATTTGCATTTTAGATCCTTCAAAAAGAGCATGTCTTTCAACATGAAATATACTTTTCAAAAAAATACATTTCTATCAGTGATCACCGTCACAAAAATACATTCCAACATGTTTGGTTAATTAAATATGAATTTATATTTTGATGGTTAAGCAAATAGCATTATTATTAATATTTTTATTAATTGATATTCAATTTAGTATTGATCTTAATTCATTATTCAATTTGCACAAAACTTAACCCACACATCTCATAGGCTTTATGCTAATATTTATTTTTAAATGATGCCATAATGCTATATAAAATACATTATTTCTTCTCTTTTGCATTCATATATACATGTTTAAAGATTTTTAAAGTATTGCAATAATAAATTACTTTAGAAAAATCATTGAGATATTGGAAAAAAACTAAAATAATAAGGTAATTAACTAGTTAAAAGTTGATATAGAAAAATCATTGAGATATTTATCTTATAGATTGTCACTTAAAATTTTTATTATCAATATGTATTTTGTCTTACGGATTTTGTCCCTTAAAATCATTGGAGCCACTTTAATCTTCTAATATGTTTTTTGTCTTACAAATCTTGTCCCTTAAAATAATCCGTTTTGAGACATCTTTTATTATTATTTTTCTAATGTGTTGGAGGGGGATTTCGAACCCAGAACCTCTTTCATGGAAATGCCCAAACTTTGAGACCTCTTTGATTATTATTTTTCTAATGCATTGGAGGGGGTTTCGAACCTAGAACCTATTTCACGGAAATGCCCCAACACCAAACCGTCCGCTTCCAACAACGGGTATTCTTCGAAAGCGCACCTCTACAGGTGTTCAAATCTTGGTGTGAAAATGGGTTCATTTTCACACTATTCACACATCTGATTTACACGCAAGATGCGTAAATAATTGTAGACAAACATGATTGATACGTAAATGTTACACATTCACCATTTACATATGTAAATGGGTGTAGACAAACGACTCCTTAGTGATGGTTCATTTTACGTGCAGATATTCATTCAGCAGCAATGCTTATAAATGCATACCTTGTGTCATGTATGCTTGTTCATGTCCTTTGTTAATGCAAGATTTCATGCTTAGATGTTAACTAGCTTACCTGAGTTGAAGTCTGTTCTAGCCTAACCTGAATATTTAGTGGAGCCAACGCCCATGCCATTTATATGTTCAGCGTAAAATTTATTCCAAGGCCCATCCTATTCACTACTTGTCCTGAAAATCAGGAGTGAGTCTGCATGACAGCCAGGAATGGGCCTTAGGATAGCTTGTCATACCTGGGCTTGAACATTGGCCCTTTTATTTATCAGGTTTGTGAATCAAGCCGGTGCCAGCCTATGGATCTACGTGTGGATCAAGTCCCTACTTATTTGTTGACCCTAACAATGAATGGCCACCAGGACCATCCATGGGTCCAACAATGTGACTCAGCCCATCCCGTGATAGGCTATGCTCGAAAGCCTGGGGATTCATGTATGACCATATCTATTGATCTCAATCCACCCTCTGTTTTCCACTGTTTACAAATTTTCAATGCTTCCTTTTTCTATCTCTTGTGACAACAGACATCAGGTGCTGCTGGTTACTCTAAATTTGTGAGCCGTGAAATGAGTAAGGCTGAGGCACTCTTAAAGGTGAGTGATTTAGTCTTGTATGATTGCTACTTTTTCAACATCTAGTCATTAGAGCTTATCATGGAATATATATATATATATCTGTGTGTGTGTGTTATCAATACTTATCATGAAATATTACTATTATTCTACAGGTGATATTGTCTCCTGTTGATTCTGTCGGGGATACATATCGAGCATTGCTTCCTGAGGGAACACCTTCAGAGTTCCAGCGGATACTTGAGCTGAAGGTTGTTCTAGTTCTTCCCTTAATGTTTTCTGCATCTGTTTCTTTTGGTATGGTAAAAGTCAGGAGGTCTTTAGGAACTAAAACACTTTTAATAACCGATAATTATCTATTCATATCATAGAAAATGAAGAATGATCAAACTAATAGCACGGAGCAGCATGAAAGATCTATTTATCAAGATAATGGGTGACCTTATGGTCTTGAATGGCCGATCAGGAAACAATATGTTTGGACCTGCTGTGATGTTGTCCGCTATAGAATATGCCTCTCTTTCCGTGTGTAGGGGTAGATCTTGTGGCTCCTTTGCCTTAGCCTCTCAATCCATGCGACAGTGCTTTGAGTCTTCCTCAATAATAAGCAAACCAGAGACTGGAGAGAGCATTGTTTAAGAGTTTGAGATATTTGACGCAAAATTCCCTCTGTATTGCAGTCCTCTGCACCATTGGCCATGAAAAAAATTAAGAAATACCTCCCTGTGATCTCTATCAGTCGCACAAACACCAGATGGTCCTGGATTCCCATGGAGTTCCCTTTGAAGTAAAATTTTATGCCTCTCTGTGCGCCATCAAAAGCCAATCCTCTTTTGAACCATTTACCTAAGTCTGGAAGTCATTCCAGTCTGTCGAGTTTAATGGACCTCAAAATTTCTGTCCCTCAACACCGTGGAGATGCTTTTTTAAATATATAAATAAATGAAACCTTTATATGTTGAAGGCTTAGGGCTACTTCTTGACTGAATTCTTTTGATCTATATTATTGAGAGTAGCCAATGACTATTTATAAAGTACAACCAAAGATAAGAGGAAGAAGGATTGGAATATTGGTTGTACCCTTGTCTTGGTTCAACTGTGCATTACATAGGATTGAAAATCCAGTCACGGAAACAATTCAGCCTTAATTGAGGCTAATCAAAATTGCAGTAATCATATCCTTACTAAGGCATTCCTAACCTAGGATCAAAATAGTGGCTGTGGTAGGCACAACAGCCAGTGGCCAAAATGCTATATAGCGGGTGATACATAGTGGTTGCGGTGATATGTAGCGGCGTGAATTTTTTAAGTGATAAAAAAAATTCGAATCTTGTGTAGCAGTCAATCTTGTATTTTTTTTAATAATTTGTGGAACCATATAAGCATAGAGAGAACTTTAGAAAAAAGGTTATTGAGGAGAAGAAACTGGGAAACAAATGTTTTAAATAAAAATTGCTTGGCTCTACTAGGTTTTAGACTGTAGCGCCTCTATTTTCAAAATAGTGTAGCGGCCTTAACCGCTATTGCCAATAATGCATAGCGGCCACTATTTTGAGTCATGTTCCTAACTTATACACAATATATACACGTGTGCTCTTTAGTATACAAGTAGGGGCCACTACTTGGATTTTGAATTGTTTTGGTGCTCCATGTGTCTATATTACCCCTTAAATTGATGCAGAGTTTGGCAAAGTATCAATATGGTTGCTAGAAATTCTTGTCGTCTTTTGGTCATAGCGTTGGTGAAGACCAACCAGTTGATGGTGGAAAGAAACATGTGGAAGATGGATAGCTCCAGAAGTAACATGCACGAATAAAGTGGTAGTTGTGACCTCAATATGGTCTGATTAATAGAAGAAAAAAAAGCACTCTTCTTGATTATTTTTTTACAAGATATCACGAGGAACCATTGTTTATAGCTATCTAGTGCATTAATTTGATGGATCAAACCACGATTTACTTTCCACCAAAAATGAGCCAAATTGGTGGTCTCTAGCAGTTCAATATATCTCTTTTTTCCCCCTTTTTTACACCACATGGTTGTTGCCGGTGTTTATTGCAAGCTGTTGGTGGTGGTTGTAACTTAAAAATACTTATACCGCAAGTGCACGGCTGTCTATAGAAGGGGCAGTGGCAAGTACGGGTCGAACCCACTTGGAACTGAATAAAAGAACTCTTAAATATGGGATCTAACTAATAAACTAGTAATCAAACAGATTTTGAATTGATTTTAGAACAAAATAAAACAAATAAATAAAAAGTGAGAAATATCAAATAGGGAAAGTGATTAGAGCATCCGGAATCCACTAAGTTTCAACCAATCTATTTATAAAATAATCCAAAATTGTCCCAATCAAGACTCAAATCAAAAGCAAGTCAATGTTTTGATTCGGAAGATCTATCTTTTAAGATCTCTCTCTCTATTTTTTAAAATAGAATTCAACAGCCTAAGACTTTCTTCACTTCCAACTGCATAAAAACTCAAGCACTACTTATAACAAATAAGCGTAAACCATAAAAAGAATTTGATCCTAAGCATGGCCTATCAAATCGAAGTATAAATAGTCAAAGGTTTTTATTTTAAAAATCTAAATGTCAAAGTTTGCCTACGGGCATGAAGACAAGTCCATTAAAACCAGAAAGCACACATCAAATGGGAAACAAGTAAGGAATAATTTGTAAACAGAATAAATCTACTTAGCTTTTTCCTTAGCTCTAACTTCAACTTTTATTAAAATCATCATCTTTCCAGATTCTCCTTTACACACTCTCCCTCTCAGCAAGAAAATTACCCGGACATGGCCCGAGTCATACCACTAGAAATAAAAGAATGGGAGGAGAAGAGGTGGGGAAGTTGAAGAGAGGAGGGGGGCTGGACGTCCAAAATTGTGTGTCTAGCATGGGACGTCCAACCCCCAATTTATAGTTTTGAATGGATTTGGTTGCCATGAATTTGAGTTTGGTAGGGATTCTTTCTTGGGGTCCAAGTTGGGATAGAATTGTGCTTGAAAATCTTGGAATCTTGTTCTGCTTGCCTTTAATGTCCTCCTTGATTTGATCTTCTCTTGCTTCTTGCTTTTGCTTCTCTAGAAAAGGGGCCCACTTTGTTTGCAACATATCTTCAAAAATCTTAAAATTTCAAATTTTTGTTAAGATGGTGCGACCACTTTGGCGGTGACTCTCCTTGGAATCTCCTCCATGTTGGACGTTCCATATTCTATGGACTTGCAACTTTCCTTCTCATTCTTCTTTCCTTCGCTTGATCCTCAAGATTTTCCAATTTCCATCCCTTCTTTATATCTCAAATTTAAAATCTTTAATTTGAATTTTAAAATCAATTACATAATGAAAGAAGATTATTGAGGTTGTGCAACAACTTGATGGGACCATGATCCGTGGACGTCCAAGGATCCTCTTTTCTTGACTTTGAAACTTCTTGGAATCTTCTTGAATTCAAAACTTGTTTTTTTCTCCTGAATTCCACAAATGATCTTATCTTCAATTTGCAACTTGAGTAAGTGTGGGACCCCCTCATTGGCGTGCATACATGGGGATTCACGCCCCCCCCCCCCCCCCCCCCCCCCCCCCCCCACACACGTGTGTGGGTCCCCTTATGTGGAATTCCCTCAAGTCGTCTTCTTTTTTCTCCTCTCTTAATTTCTCTCCATTTGGGCCTTAGTTGCAGGAAACTCATATATGGGTGGCGCTCCCACCTCGAAACCTCGCTCCCGTGCTCCCATCCTAGGGACCTCGCTCCCATTGAGAAAGGAACCTGCTCCCAACTAAGATAGAAACCCTTAGGCATATAAATCCCAAAGGAAACAAATATAGTAGATACCAAGTAAGAGAAAAAATTAAGTAATGATAAGACAATAGAAAAATATCAACTTAAATTTGCTCAATTACTTAATATAACCATAATATTACTTAGTCACTATGACAATCTTTGCAATTGATATGAATGACGCATAATAATGTTTACTTGTATTACATATTTTCATGTATTATTCCTAAATGTTTCCCGTCCCGAAAGAGGAGCTTCTATAATCCACCAGCACTGATACCGCTCCCGCCCCCCTTCGTGCAACTAAGATACAGAGAACAGCTAGAATCACATATAAAAATTATAAAATTTTTGATGTTTTGCAATTTAAGTGGTAGAATGATATTTTCTGTTTGACATTTAACTATATTAAAAAAACATAAAAATACTCATAATTTTTCCTGAACGCTCCTGACGGTGCTCCCACACTTCTGTGATCATCCGCTCCCTCGTCCTCGCTCCCTCTCCCTTCTCCCACTTCGTGCTACTAAGATTTGGGCCCCAAAATATGGTTTTTCCTGCACTGCAGAATAAAATAAAATCAAAAGAATAATTTCATGAAAAACATGCAATTTTATGATTTTAATAAATTTCCTGATAAAACCAACTTCTGACACCATGAGGCATGAATTTATGAAAGTCAATGATTTACCCTAATTAAGTCCATAATTTTGCATGAAGTAATGAAAATAAAGTACAATTGATTGGACTTATCGGTGGTGTGTTTAAGGACATGGTGTAATCAGTGGGCCCTTTATTCTTAAAGTAGCACCACTGAACCATGACCCATTCGCACCACTTGTACATGCACCAGGACTGAGGATGTTGTGCATGGCATTACTCTTCAGTGTCAGAAACTCTTTACATTGCCTCTTGAAATGGTGATTGGTGTTACGCTAAGAAGCACGGACACGGACACGGGACACGGACACGACACGACACGGACACGCCGACACGACATTTTTCAAAAAAGTAGGACACGGACACGTTAGGGACACGTTAATAATTAATAATAATAATAATATATCTAATCATATACTAAAAGATACTATCATTTTAACTTTGCAATCAATTTGGCAATCAAATAAGTTATGACCTTTTACAAACAGCCCCCTTTTCGTTTCATTTTTTACTCTAATTTTATTATTTTAACTTTGTAATCAATTTAGCAATCATATAAGTTATAACCTTTTACAAACAGCCCCCTTTTCTTTTCATTTTTTACTCTAATTTTATTATTTTAACTTTGTAATCAATTTAGAAAACAAATAAGTTATGACCTTTTACAAACAGCCCCCTTTTCTTTTCATTTTTACTCTAATTTATTATTTTAACTTTGTAATCAATGTAGCAATCAAATAAGTTATGACCTTTTGCAATCAGCCCCCTTTTCTTTTCATTTTTTACTCTAATTTTATTATTTTCACTTTGTAATTAATTTAGCAAACAAATAAGTTATGACCTTTTACAAAAAGCCCCCTTTTCTTTTCATTTTTTACTCTATTTTTATTATTTTTTTTCCAATTAAAAGAGGCCAGCGTGTCCCCTGCGTGTCCCCAGCGTGTCCCAGCGTGTCCGAAATATTAAAAATAAAAAAAATAATCAGGACACTCTTTTGGGCGTGTCCGACACGTGTCGGAGCGTGTCCGGAGCGTGTCCGTGTCCGACACGTGTCGGACACCGACACTCTGGCCCCGGAGAAGTGTCCGTGCTTCCTAGGTGTTACGGCTTTGGCATGAAACGTTAGCTGATTCATGTTTTATCATTAAAACAATGAATTTCTACTTTGGATTCATGCTTTCCATATATTGGAGGCATTCTCTATAAACTGTGTGATGTTTCTGAAAATTTGCCTGTCTCTGTGTTTATGCATGATGGCAGTGTCTGGACTTTTAAATGGAGCAAGCACATGTGGGTTAGTCACAGTCTATATTGGGGTTGGGCTCATCTCACCGTGGGGGAGAACCCTTTTTTTGATGCCTTCTCTTTGGACATATATTGACAGCTTGCAATTGCAAGCTTAATGTAATATTTTTACTCAATAAATGGGTGACCCCGACTCATCGGGGAGAGGACAGCATATCCCACAAAACTTATTTAGAAGAAGTAAGAAGGCATCTGCAATTTGGCCACATGCTGGGTGTCCCTCGCAATTTTTTTTTAAATCCTGCGATGTGTATGCTATGCTGTTTGACTAAGACAGAACAATGCAACATTTCCATGTTAGTCTAGGAACATGGGATTTGTTCTTGCAGATATTCCATTTATATTTCTCAATAATCATTATGTAAAATGAGGAAGGAGTTTTGAAATGATTTGTATAAATTCCTTTTGAGATTGGATTCATGCTAGATTTGATCCTTGAGAATTGCAGGGACTGAAGAAAGCGGACCAACAAACTATATTGGATGATTTTAACAAGCACGGGTCAGGAATTAAACAACCATCTGCAGTACCACCAGTTGTTGTGCCAGCAACCCCCGCAGCCCCTTCAGCTCCTCCTTCAACTACACCAGCCAATGCAATGGTATCCCGAGAGGATGTGCTCACTAGGGCAGCTGCCCTTGGTCGAGGTGCTGCCACAACTGGATTCAAAAGGTTCCTTGCTCTAACAGAGGCTGCAAAAGACCGAAAGGACGGGCCATTTCGGAAGCTCTTCAACCCATGATTTATAGACAATGATGCACATATGACAGGCGAGTCTTTCTTTTTATTTCGTTTTTTTACAGATGAAAAAAAACAATGGTTCATTAGTTGCTGATTATAATTATAATTTTAAGAATTTTCATGATCTGAGCTTTTCTTTTGGTTTTTTTAGTGAAATGCTTTTTGAACAAAAATGAACCACCTTTCCTTCCTTTGAATTTAACCAGGCATTTTCCATTCTTTATTCTCATATGTAAAACATAGGATTAGGAGTGAGACTCTTACATAATGCCTAATGGGAGAACAGAAATTTCACAGAAGTCAAACGATGGTGGTGCAGAATATCAGTTTCCCTGAAAGTATAAACGTGGAACGTTCAACTGGGCCCGCACTAAATTTTCCTAGTAAAAAATCAGGGTGGCTCGGTTATCAGGTAGGCCACTAGAGATACAGTTAGGGAGAATAGACCGACATTACTGTAAGCTCTAGCCTGCTTGATGAGTGAACCACTTGATACTTAAGGTTCGTATGTTCAAAGCACATGGCTCACTATTGTTCTACATCTCAATCTCTTAATTGGTCGGTGTTGAGATTGAAACATTGAAAAGTATTTCTACCGCCTCTACTAATGCCTTGAGCTTTTCGTAGGATTGGTTAGCTAAGAAAAATTAAAATGGTATCAGATACAACCGGTCTCGAGTTCGAATCCCAGGAAGAACGACTCGGCACGAAAAAAAATACATGTGTCGCCAAAAATGCGCCGACTAGGTTGCACCGGAGGGGAAGTGTTGAGGAGTGGGCTCCCACCTGAAGGGGACTATTGAAAATCATTTCTAATGCCTTTACTACCCCCTCGAGGTTTTGGTAGGATTGGTTAGCTAAGAATGCGCCGACCGGGTTCCACGTGAGGGGAGTGTTGAGGAGTGGGGTTTCCACTGCCTCTACTAATGCCTTGAGGTTTTGGTAATGATTGGTTAGCTAAGGAAAATTAACAGTCAGTGCATTTCTCACGGTGGAGATGAGATGCAGATCAAGAACTGTCCAGGTCATCAAAGTAGCACTCCAAATTGCTTTGATACCACAGAGAATGGATGAGTAGAGGAAGAGTTTATATCCAGACCATCTTGTTGGACCCACTTCAGCCTTCTTATGGTGGGTAGTTGAATATTAGGGGTTTTGCATGTAATGTATATGACACAAAAATTACCATTAGTGTAACGATCATGACCATCTCACATACGGGATGCTTTGGATTCAATGGTTCTGATTATCACCATTGTATGTTAGCTGTCCAACCATCAAACTGTGGCATATATAGGTGGCTAATGTGATTACCATGAGGTGGGTTTTGTGGACTTCCTCCTGATTGCTTCTGCAAAAGGTCTAGTAGTATTGGATGTTTAGTCAATGTTATTTCTATGCTTTGGCTGGCCTACTCTCATTAGCTGGATTTTTAATAATAAGTTTGAGAGCTGGTTTGAATTTCTGTACATTTAACTTTGTCCAGCATTAGACCTTGGACTGCCCCTCTTTTTTTAGTCCCTTTGTTTTTTTATTTTCAGTAAGTATATTTTCGGGCTTTAAATCAATGTCCGGACACTCAGAATTCGTTGTCCCTATTCAAGAGCTCTAGGATTCGTGTATACAGCCTTGAGTGAGTACAATGGACTTGTTTGACTTGTCCAAATCAGTGACCTAGTTGATTTTATTCACCAGGACTCGTGTCGGTTGAAATGAGGTTTAAAATAATGATTGAAACTAGGCCTGCTAATGACCTTGTAAATAGGATTGGGCTTCTTGGATCAGGCATTTGGGAAGTGGAAAATACAATTGGGAAAAAAAAAAAGGAGTCCTTTTCAACAACTGAGAACTAAGGACCTGGGCCTACTGATCCGAGCAGATGCAAGGTGTGTAGATTACCCATTTATCAAAACTTCTTCCCATTTGACATAACTGGCCATCAAGGAAGGAAAGCTCGTAGATAAAGAATGTACCTAATAAAGGATATCCATTGGGCCTTTCAAATCATCTCTTCTAGGCTGAAGAAAATGGTGATGCCTATCACACATTCACTATCATCACATTAGATTACATAGGTAGGAAGGCACATGGACCTTATTATCATATGACTAATCTTTGGGAGGCGTTTGTGCAATGCCCTCTTCTATGGAAATGGTAACTGGTGACTGGTGAGGTCTTCATTACCATTTGGTGTAGTGCTGATTCGAGGGAGTGTCTTTTCTGTGCTGAAGGGGATCTCAAAATCCTACCATTCTATTTCGAAAAGCACGGAAATGCAGTTTCCTCTTTCCCAACAACTCTCTTAGTCTCAGTATTTGGTGGGGGCAACTTCTTATCATGCGTCCTGTTTGGCCGAATTGTCCCCTTTGTTTAGACTCAAGGCCAAGTATCATAGAATTTGATGCATCCAAAGTCAAATCCATGGTTTTTTTTTTTTTTTTTTTTTCGGTTAAAAGAAGTCAAATCCATGTTTGTGAATTGAAGATGGATTCTGTGATGCCAAGGAAAATGCATTTACTTACAGTGCGAAAATTTTCACAGTTTGGTGTTTCATATGAAAAGAAGAAAATAACTTTTTTTTTTTTTTCAAAAAACCCGTTTCGTATGGGAGGGAGTTGCACTGCTTTTTCACAACCTCGTGAAAATAGATTTTGCATAGGGCAAGAACAAAACATCATAGAAACTAATACAAATGATTAGTGCTTGTCATGTGTTTCCTATGTGACTTTTGTATGAGTAGGGAGAAGATACCTTTAGCTAAAAGGAAAGAAGAATGAAAGGGACAATGATCGCTGTTTTCATTCAATTGATAAAAGGCCATGTTTTATTTTATAAACAAACCACCCCCCCCCCCCCCCCCCCCCCCCCCCCTCCACAACCAAAAAAAAAAAAAAAGAAAAAAAATGATTAGCCATTTCTTAATTTGTTCTTTAATCATGTCTTGACTAATTGCCCTTGCCAACAATATCTCGTCCTTCTGATTTTCACATAAACTAAGTTGGAAGTGCGACCATTGGTTATGATATTCATTTACTTAAAGAATGAACAATGTAAGCTCTTTATTTTCATATGCAAAACTAGCACCTTCTTATTTTCATGGTGTGTCGACAGTTGAAAATAAGATGCTGTTTGGTATCTCTACTTTTTGCCTCAATCTCTAAAAATTGGTTCATAATAGATTTAGACTGTTTGGGAACCACTTTCCCAACCTCTGTTTCAAGACTGATAAACTGGTAATGCATCTTATATTGGACGGCAAAAAAAAAAGGGGTAGATTTGAAATAGACACAGAGGTCTGAACTGCATAGACATGCAGTGCTACAATAAAAACGAGGAACACATGCGCGGTATGGTTTTTTCAAAAAAATAAATAAAAGGAATTTATGGGGAAAAACCCCATAGGACGCTATAATTTCGATGAGGACCCACTAGGACGTTGGATATGGGAGGAGTCCTTTGGTCTCAATTTGTCTTTTTTTTTTTGGGATGGTCGATATCGACCAATTTACCTATTAGATTTCCTTCAACCTCTAACTGCTTTAATTTTTTAACACGATAGAAAAGTCGATATCAACCATCACAAGTCAATCAAATTTTTTCACTCCATAATTGTCTTATTTGCTGAAAATGACAGAATGACAGATATCGACTATATTTAAAAAAAAAAAAGGGACTGAAACACAACAAGAGGACCCCTCTCGTGCCCAACGTCCTAGGTTCTCGCCCATATTATGGGGTCCTATTGGGTTATCCCTCCGTAAATTCCTCATAATTCAAATATGGGACCCTACATGATGATACGAAGCATTAAATGCCTTCAAAAGCTCAAGCATCGTCAAATGTCAATGTCAAATTTGAGCCGCTGAATCTTCACGGATCTCGAGATGTTTATAGAAAAAACGAACTATTAGATTTATATATTTGGATTTTGCGGGGCCCTAAATTAAGATTCAAACCGTTGATCCTCTTCAGAAGCAATGTGAGCTATGGGTTCAAAATACAGCTCTTAGACTTCTCTTGAGTCGAGAGGAATTCAAGAAAAACTGGTGCATCATTGAAGTACTTTTGTTTGTATTGAGTATTGACTGGGTTTTCACGTGATTACAACCAGTCTGGCCTTTTCTTTCTTCTATTTATCGTGGGACTGAGAATCACAATCTGAACCACTGAATCTCTTCGTGAGATCAAATACAACTAGTCGGTCAATCTTGAGCCGTTGATTCATCGTGGATCTCAAGATATTTGTGAAAAGAATTTGACAATTACACATAAATTTCTGGATTCTATGGACCCCTAGATCAAAATCTGAATCATTGATCCTCTTTAGAAGACCAAGCATGGTTATGGGGTCAATTTTCATCCCTTGATTCTTCATGTAAAATCTGTGACCATTGATGTAATGCTTGAATTGACTGGGGTTTTCACATGATTTTGCACTAGTTTGTTTGTTTTTTTTTTTTTTTTGTTCTTAATCGTACCACCCAAAATCATGATCTAAACCTTTGGTTGTTTTCAAGAGGTTGAATATGGATGGTGGGTCAATTTTTGAGCCATTGATTCATCACAAATCTAGAGTTATTTGTTAAGACTGAAGACCCTTAAATATACATGTTTGGATTTTTGTCGGCCCCTTAGCCATGATCCAAGTCATTGATCCTCTTTGGAAAACTATAAAAGTCTAGGGAGACAAATTTTAGCCCTTGATCCATCTTAATGCTTGAGAAGTTTGTGAAGAATGTAAACCATCATATTCATAAAACGTCTATTTCAAACTGGATATGTCTTACCAAACAGTCTATTTGAAAAACATCATTTCTACATAGATCTATTTCATACAGCTAAGATTTGTCAAATAAGGCCTAAAAGGGGCAACAAAAGAGTTTGATATCTCCAAAGTAACTCCATTTTTAGATCCATCAGTAAGGCTTATCTTTTAAGTCTGAATAATTCAAAATCACAATCTCACCTTCATTTCTTGTATAAGAAATATCCACTACAATGTAAGTGCAATCACATATTTTAGATGTCAGTAACAACATGAACAATGGTTCATCTATTGTCAAAATAAAACCTTTTTTTTACTGACAAATGAAGCGGGTGAATGATTTTGAGCAATTTAAATTTCAATGATAAACATAATAATATTGGATATATAGTGTTGCACTTGGAGAATCCTAGAAGTACCTCCTGAGAGGATCTGAATTCTGAACTCAACAACATTACCCCAAATTCATCATAGCGTTGAAAAACTGTTGCTTGTCTTTTTCTGAGCTTTTTCCCTTGTCCCTATTAACGTAATGTTTGATTGAATGTTTCTCCTACCATATATCTGCCTTCGTTGTCTGTACAAACGGTAGTACAACCTACTGAGAATCATCAAAGTCATAGAACCACCAGATATGGCTGGCTAGAAAATGACCCCAGATGCAGCAGTGGGCCACAGCAAATATTTGGGAAAATGGGAAGAACATACATCAAACTTGTCTTTAGTGTTTGTCCTAACTTTTATTTAATTATATATTTCCATTCTATTCTGAAATCCACCCATGGAGCAAGTACATCCTTATCTATGTCGGTCATCTGATAGTCCTCATCCAACAACTGTCATGTTTGATTAATGATTAGTTGGTTGTGTTAGTGAAAAACCTAGTGAAAATCAAGTTGGGTAAAAGTAAACTAGACTTTCAGCCTGATTAGACTCAATTGACTTGATGCAACCCGCGGCAGACCTACATACAGGCACGCGGGTGCGGCCGCACCGTTAAATTATGGAATGCTTTAAAAAATTTAATAAAAATTATGGATCCATTCGCAAAATCCGTATGAAAATCCTCAATTTGTGGAAAGGATTCGAACGTATTGTATGCTCTAATTTGAGTATATATTTTATACTAAAGTATGTCCTCATACTTGAATGGAACCTACTTGAAAATATATTGAGTTTTATTATATTCTAGAAATAAACCTGAGTCATGTTATCAATCAAAAGAAAAGGAAACAAACCCCATGTCACATTATTAAAGAGTACATACTAAAAATGTATTTAAGATCCTAGCTTATAAAAATAAAAGATAAAGAAATTAATGTAAACATATATAACTAATCACATATTTGTAGTTTTTATATTTGGATTTACCACATGAAATTATGCCCATTACTAGGTTTGTGTATTTTGGTGTCTTACTACCCGATAAAAGAAAATGAAATAGATTATCAACATGATTTTACTTTAAACTAGATGTTGTTCATTTCATTGTCACTGATCCAATGGTTAGAAACAGACTTGGGGCTAATTTCGACCAATAACTAATCCACAGCACAATCTTCTAGGTGATTGGGTTAACAATCCCACCTACATTCCAGTAGGGCTATCACCAGGTCGGGCTCAGGGTGGTCCTTATCCTACTCTCAATATATGCAAGGCCGGCCAGGGTAATGCTATCCAAGCCCGGCCCTTAAATATCAGGGCCTGCAAAAAATTATCCAAATCCAGCCCTAGAGTTTTTCCTTATAAACAAAAACCCTCATTCTAAGTGCTTTTTGAGGGTCAGGCGAGCCCCCTTGTCTCATGGTCAAAATTGACCAACCTAATGCCACGTGCTGTTTTCTTTACCAATCATGAAAGCTTTCCGACTAATATGACAGTTCTATAAGGATTTCCATCCATAGTTTACGCATGTATTTCATTTTATTTGTGTGTTTATGATTGATGATCTAGACTGTTGATATGATGGATACCAATAGAGATAAAACCAGATAAGCCATTCATGCAGGAACTTGCTAATCTTGAGACTATAGTTTCGATTTCGGTCAATACAAAATTTTTCATATACACACCCCTTCAATTAGAAGATCCTAACCTTGAGTTGGGCCTTTTTTCCATCTAATGATGGATCAATGTGAGTGTTTTGTGATCATATTTTCCATATTAACTTTGACACTTGCCGATATATAACTTATTTCTTAACATTACAGATGCAGCTATTGTACCTTTTCAAGTAATTCATTTCTTCATCACCGATAAGATATCTTCCTTTTTTTTTATTCCTTTTCTTATAAATGGATATTGACTTTACTATCCATAAATATGGGTCTTTTATTGAAGCAGGATTTATTTGGGAATTCTATTTTATTTAAATTACTTACTAGTTTATTTCTATAATTTTTGTTAGTTTTTTTTTCTTTTTTTAGTTTTTAATGAAATTTACAATTTGCTTGCATTATGAAATTTGTTTAGTTTTGATTTATCAATTCAGCATAAAGATTTGGTTAACTCGCCCAAGAAATTGTTCTTCCATTATAATAACCGGAGTCAAGATTTTTTTTTTCTTTTTTGACAATGTGGGGTTGCTTAGTTCGTTGGCAACCACGAATGTCGCTTGGCTACTTAGGGATCGATCCCGAATTATGCAACTCTTGCTGCATTTGTGGACTTCTCTTTCCACTTGTGTGGGCTACCTTGAATCCCAACCCCCTTAATTGGGGTACCAGGGAAAAAAAACCCGACTTAAGAAGTTATACACTTATAAGAGTGGTGCCATTGTTAGTTCACGTTTAGATAACTTTCTCATTGAATTAAAACTCGCTTGGGCATGATGAAATGAGAAGGGAGAGGTATCTTGAGTTTGAATTTAAAACGTGGAGCCTGCCACTTGATTTAAGTAACAGATCCATATTCCTAATATGTTTTTTAAGATCTTTCGATTATATCCTTGCAAAATAACCCTAATAAATATTGTGGTCCTTTTTTTAATAATTAAAGGTCACTGCTAGAATTATTTATTAACTTGCTAAGGGAGCGTTTGTTAGGAAGTTTTTTCTTATGGGAATCTGGCCCCTTGAGATTCTAAATTTTACTTGGAACTTTTGTGAATCTAATTATAGAGAGTAAGGAATCCATATATTTGAGGATTTCTCATTGCCTTTACAGTGGGGATTTCTTGCTGAGGATTTCACATCGGTATGAGTACGCATTGATGCATATATCTGAAAAAAATTGGTTTAGGTACACGAATCTTATGAGGCGAGTCAAACTTGAAATTTTGAAGAAAAATAAATTGAGGATTTCTATTGGTCCAAATCATCGGGGGAGATTTACGATTGCCAAATGAGGATTTTCCACGACTCGATGGAAAGAGAAAATATTTTCCTTGAGAATTTATTTGCTAAACGTAACCTTAAAGAATTTAAAAAATCCCCCAACAAGAATTCTCAAATATCCTATAAATAGACAAGCCCTAAAGTGAGTTGGCAAAAAAGGCTTTTGGAGTGTATAGTGAGCGAGTGGCAAAAGATAGCTTTTGAGTTGTATGGTGAATGTGCGTGGTGGTTGACACTATTGTTGCTGTTTAATCTACCAACCCGATCTAAATCCATCCTACTAGTTTGGTTTCAAGTTGACCTTTCTATCTTTGAGGTTGGTTTCAGTTGATATTTTCAACGTGGTTAGTAAATGAGTAGTTTGGATTGCAAGTTTGTATCTACAATACAAGAAAAAGAAAAAAAAATGAAAAAAATTCATTTTTTCTTTTTGAAGGTTTGTTTCTTTTTTACAATCTTGAAAGGAAGTTTGGGTGTCAAGAATTTCGAAATTCTTCTAAGAAATTTATTGCTTTTTTAGCATGATTTTGAGAATGAAAGAACACCATCATTTTCAAATGCCCAAGATCAAGCAACCCAAAATCCCAACAAGCATTTAGAGTTTTTAAAAATTCATGAAGTCCAACTACTACAGTAAATTTTTAAAAAACAGAGAAAATAGTCACAGTAGTTGGACTTTTACTGTAGTTGGACTTCATGAATTTCGTAGAAGAAAACAGAGCAGCACATGAAAAAACAGTCACAGAGAAAATATCGTATTTGAAAGAAATCACATGTACGCAAAAGGAGAAAGGGATTTTGATAAAAGGACCCAGAAAAAGAAACAGAAACAAAGGATAAATTATTTCTAGAACCAGGAGTAAGAATACAATGATATCTTGAATTACTCAAACTATGAACTGAAAAGGCAAAAAAACAACCCATATGAAAAAAAAAAAAAAAAAATTTGGCTGAAACCTTGGGTGGGCTGCAGGCCCCCCCCCCGCTTTATCCGCCCCTGGAAATAGGGAATTTATAGAGTTAAAGATGCATAAAGATTCTCAAGATGAAATTCAAATATTAATGAAATAAGAAATTCAAAAATAATATAATTCAACATCGTCTTAATAATCCAGCATGAATTCTATTAATTCCGGTGAACATGAATTCTAGAAATTCCTATAAAAAAAAGAGCCTTTAGTAGGTTGACTTCAACGCAAAGGGGACAAAAGGATTTTCTCTCAAAAAGAATTCCAAATGAGGACATGAATTAGTTAAAGAAGGTGGGAGATGAGTCATTTTGTTTCTCTTGTTTTCCTATGCATTTGCTGTGTCTCTAACTTAGTTTGGAGCTTATTAGGTTAAAAGATTCTTTTAGGTATCTAAGAGGTTTGATAAGAGTGAGGTCTTCAACTGCTAGATTTTTGTAAGGAATCTTATGTCTCATTTTGCAACCTTCCAGAGTTATTTCTCCAAATCACTTACACTCGTAAAGTGATTAATCCATAGTTCTAAAAACAACCAATGTGATCTAATTTCATCTTACACATCCGGTTTTTGTCTAGCCCATATATATAGGACATGGGTGTAGGTATCCATATACATATGTAGGGATGTTTATGGCCCGATCTGGCCAAGCTGAGGCATATCTAGGTGCGGCCCGTCTTCAAAAACATAGGCCCATATCAGGTCTAAGCCCTACACGGTCGGTCATTTTCTGGCCTAAGCAGCATAGGTTTTTTTTTTTTGGTTGGATCTGGCCTAAGCAGTATAGGTTATGAAGTATTGTTATACCTAGTTAAGACCTTAAATTAGGGTTGCAAATGGATATCTGATTCTCTGATTACTCGGAAGTTTTTACCCACAAAAAACCAGGTTTGGAACCTATTTTTTGTTCCAATTCATAAACGGGTCTGGGTCTGGGTCCGTAACTTAATTTAGGTTCCGATTAATAAACGGGTCTGGTTCCGGGTCCATATAGGTTCCGACCCGTGGACCCAGGACTCGGCATTCTAATGTATAATACTAGATGTTGTAGACTTGATGCACTGTTATAAGTTGAATGATATGCTTATTTTAAGAATAAAGAAAAAATAGAATCGATTTTGGAACTAGATTCGAGTCTTCTAGGTGGACCTGGTTCCGGAACCAGATCCGGGTTTTCTTATCGAAATCGGGACCGGAACTAACAAAACAGGTTCCGATTCAAAATCAAATCCGAAACTGAAACCGTTATTTAAAAACAGGTTCGAGTCCGGATCCACTATGGTTCCGATCCAGAACCGTCCCGTTTGCAACCCTACCTTAAATACTTACTTTGAAGTTCGATTAATTACATGTAAATCGCATGGTTAAAATAAAAGCTAAAGTAAAACTCTATTTTAACGACGATCAATCTTAAGGTAAGTCCAATCTAATTAGAGTTAGATGTGGATTATGATTCTAGTAGTTCTTTTACTTTTTAGACAGGCACCACTAATGAATTCATAAGGCCCAAAGTTGAGAAATTAGTTCACTAATAGTTTGTGAATCGAACTATGAATTGATCAAATGAACTTATTTGCAATTTAAAGGCCTTTCCGGCGAACTAGGTAACTATGGATAAGACGGTATCAAAAAGCGTGCCGGACTTAAAATATTACTAAAGGGATGTGCGCCCCCCCCCCCCAACCCATTTCCAACGTCCCTTACTCCCTTAGTCCCTTTCACTTTTGACTTTCTCTATTCTCCTGTCTCAAAACCTTTACAGCCATAATCCTTCCAAAGCACCTTTCCAGCCCCATCCTAAGAAGAAGTGAAGAAGAAGATACTGTGCCTTTGTCACTTTGTGGACTCCCTCTCCTCTTCAAATAAATATCGCCCAGAGGAGGCTTTATGCATCTCAGGTAAATACCGCCCTTACTCCCTTTTCACATCTTCTTTTGGATTTCTTTCTTGGTTTTCATTGTCTGTTTGTCTTGTTTGAATATGGCTTTTAGTTTTGATTTGATGAATATCCAATAGGCAATAGCCTACTGGGACAGACATGGGCTATGACAACCTAAAGGCCAACGCAAAATTTTCGAACTTAGGTTAAACATTATTAAAAAAAGAAAAGGCACTGTCTCTTGGAAATTCAATCTCCTAACATAATGTAAGACCCCGACCCCCAATTTTTGGGTTTAGTGTTATTTTAATTGTGATTTTGCTTTTTGAGTAAGATTAGTAGTGGGTTTGACTTGATTTTTGAATTTGATAGATTTTTCCTAACTTTAGAGATTTTTAAGGACCGTTGACTTTAGTTCGACCCAGCCTTTGTGAAATATATTTTTTGTGATAAATTATTTTTAATTTTGAAAAATTCTAATTTTTATTCCTTTTGACTCATTTTATTGATCTTAACAACTTTCATGTTTCGTCCGTTTGAATTTGAAACTCAAAAATTGCGTTTTTCAAGAAAAATGACAAAAATGACATTTTATACTAAATTTGTACCTGAATTTCGAAAATTTCTAAAATTGGGGAAAATATAGTTTTTGGAAACTAGATATTTCGACGATCAATTTTATCTTTTTCGTCGATCCCGTCCGGGGCCCGCAAGACTATGATTTAGCCATTTTAAGTTTCAGCTGTAGTGGGCCCCATTTTCAAGTTACTTAAGTTATCTCCTTCCTCTCTCTCTTCCATTTTTCATTTTCCTGCACCGATTCTAGCTAGGGCTGGAACCATTTTCCTCTTTTCCAGCCACTCTCTTTCCTCTTATTTGTATCATTTTTTAGTGCTACTTGGAGATCGATCTTCGCCAATCTCTTCTCCTCATCCCAAGCTTTCCAAAGATATCCTTTTTCAAAGTTTTTGAGCAAAGACAACCCTTTCCTTCAAGCTCTTCTTCTTGGTTTGATCTTTTCAAGGTTAGCAATGACATTTCCTCCTTGGGATTCTTGTTTTCCAAACCTTTTAGAATGTTTTTATCATACATGCAAAATGGTTTCTTGGACAATTGCAAAAGATTGATTTTTTGGGCCTTTTCTTGGTTTATTTTGGGGGTTTTGTAGACTTGGAGCTAGAGGCTTGTTAAAAACCATCTTAGAGTGATTTGACCTTCATCTTGACCAAGGCAAGTAATCATTTTGGGTTTTGATGATGCATTGTGACTTTTGAGCATTTTGCTTTAAGAGAATATTGCCATTGTTTACCAAGTTTTTCATCACATGTTTGTTAAATCTCTCTTAGTTTGTTTAATCATTTTCAAGCATGATTACTAATTATTTTCCTAATCTTGAGATCTTGTTTTGAATGGAAGCATGTATCTTGTTTAATGCTTTACAAGTTGTTTAATAACATGATTTAATAATGAATGATTTCGATGTTGGAAAGTTTAAATTGTGTCATGGATGATTTAAAATGTTTGAAATTACCCCTTGGAAAGCATGGAGGCTTAGGGAGTGTAGGTGGTTCAGAAACAAGAATGAAAGGAATAAAGAAAAATACAAAATCTGAACCGAAATGCACTGTCCGTGCATTGTCGGTCAGGTGTCAGTCATCTGTCGGCTGACCGACGGTCGACTGACAGCCAACCGACACCTGTCGGTTCCATTTCCAGAGAGCAACGTTTTGACAAAAAAATCCATCGGTCAGCTCGCGGTTAACCGACAAACCTGTCGGTCCGTTTTCCAAAGAGCATCATTTTTCGCCCAGGACTGTCGGTCAGCCGACAACTGACCGACAGCTGACCGAGGCTTGCAAAAAGACATTGTTTTGATGGATTTCTTCTGAAATGAAAACTAGACTATGTGAAGGGCCTTTAACTTGACATTGTGCATGTGAAATCTGAAATACCTTTTTAAACTTCGAGGGCACCAATCTGTTTTATTTTTCGGTATTTGGGTTTCAACTCCACAAAGGTCAATGGATGGTTATAACATATGCTTGAAGGTAGGGCTGTCGGTGGTCGGTCTTGGTCGGTTTTCAGTCACCTCTGCACCCGGGCCAAATGTTCGGTTTTTTGGATATAGATAACTGAAAACCGACCACTGTATTTAGTGCAAGTGGGAAAACCGAACATTCGGTTTGGTCGGTTTTCGGTTTTGGGTTGGGGCCTAATTTGAATGGGTTAAGCCTCATTTTGTATTGGTCTAATTGGCCATTGGGCCTTTAATTTCATTAAATAAGTTATGTGTCCAACCTAATTTAGTAACTTACACACAAATAAAACAGGCACAGCATCAATTAACAATAAGTACAGGCCCAGCAGCTAGCTAGTAGTACTTAAAAAATGTAGATGTTCAACAGTTCAAGTCATTAAGTTAGTGCAATCTCCAACTGCTTAACAATTCGGTCGGTTCGGTTTTAACCGAACAGTTTTTTAGTTTATAAAAAAAATGACCGTAGTTTAATTTTTAGGTGAAACAAATAGCCGATTGTTCGATTTTCTTTAAAAAAATATATATAGAACCGCCCAAACGGTCGGTTCGATTATTTCGGTCAATTTTCACAGCCCTACTTGAAGGACTTGTTTATAAACCTCGGTTTTAATTCAAGGAATATCATCGTACTCTTGTTTGAATTTCAAGTACAAGCTCATTCAAGATTTGTTTTAAGAATCATTTTCGAACTTTAGTTTTGCTATTATGAATGTCATCGTGTATTATTTTAAATTTCTAAGTATAAGTTCGTTTGAGAAACTTATTCAAGAAAAATAGTCATGCTCTCGCTTTAAAATTTCAAGCACAAGTTTATCCGAGGATTTATTTTAAGAATAAACGAGGGGACTACTTTCGTGTTTTTGATATATTACTAGTTCATGCTATCGTGTCTTGTCTTGCTTACATCATCCACCTTGTGCGTGGTCGATGAAGAAAATATAAGAACTTGATACGGGCGGCACCGTTAACCATGGGGCGAAGCGTGTCAACCACGGGCTTCAAACGACGAGTCTCTACTAGCTTGACAAGTAGTTTTCTCCTTTTTGTGTGATTTGTCTCGCAAGTATATTTTGTCTCGTGCATTCATGAATTTAAGTAAAAAACACTGAGCTTGGACTGCCCCTTCAGTCTGATCCACTATCCGGGGGTCCTTAAACTTGTGAACTGTCTGCAGACTAGTCGTGCATTTTATACACATTGTGCGTGTTTCGGTTCCGCGGCCGGTTTCCCTGTCTACCTCGTGTAGCGTGGGTTTGTGTTCTTGCGTGTCGTGCTTGTCGTGCGTGCTTGCTCTAATCATCATGAATGATGGAGAAAGGATGGGCTCTTTGTGGATTATTTATTCATGATATTATATGTATTCATGCTAGTTTTGTTTCGTATATCATTCGTGGAATCTTGTTTTCTTGATAAGCATCTTGTTCATGTATTGTTTTAAACCTTGTACATATGTTCCAAGTTCAGTAAAATGTTTTAAGCATCGTTTCTTTTAAGCTTTGGTTTTTGTTTATGCTCTTATCTAAATTGTTCACCTACCAGACTGTCGTGTCTGATATTCTACACTTTGGTGCTCTAGGTAGCAGGTTCTCGTCTTGAGCTAGTTCGTGTGCAGTTGGCTTTTGAGCCACGAGTTTTGCAAGCTTGTTGTGTCAGCGATGTCATGTAGACGTCATGCTTGACTCCGGAGTTACGTTTCACCCCTGGGTAGTACATGTTCTTCGCTTGATATTTTGTACGGCTTCTGTTAGCCTTTATCTTGGGAATGTAATTAAAGCACTTGTTAATTTGTAACTTGAATATGTTCGGGTAATGATTAACCTGTTACTGTCAGTTTTGTATATTTTGATATTATGATTTGCTCCAGTCTGCATTTGAATATTGTTATGACAGCTTTACGCTGATAGGTTCAGTGCGACGCGGAATCCAATGGCCACGGACTCCGGGTCACAATGCCTTGTAAGCCTCCACGAAATATTTTGATGTGTTTGGGAATTTTTCCTTCCTCACACACGCAGATCTTGGGGAGAAATATAAATTTTTAATTAATTCCAAATCACGCTCCCGAGATCGGATCACTGCAGGATCCCAATTTTGGGGCGTGACACATAATATGGGTGGCCACCTTAAATTCATCCAATCTGTATATTCAAAGTGACATCCATAGATTAGTTTATTTGATGATGTTAAAGATTTTGGCTTACTTGATTTGAAGTATTTAAAAAAGAAATAATTAAATCAGGATTGTCTAACCCAACAATGAAAATAATCTGATTGAAGTAAATTTTAATAGGGTACTGGATAAACATGCTAGTGCTGGGGCTATTTGGATGAATGTTCTATTTTATTTTATTTTCTTTTTTAAAGATAGGTGAGATGAAAATGAATGAGATGGGTTGTTTGGCAATGTGCAGTGAGGGATGTGAGAGGAAGAGATGATGGCAGAGGATGGTGAGGGTGTCTTTTGGGTTAGAGATGATTTGCAGGTGTGTGATGTGGGATGGAGAAGGTGGGTTCAAATGTTCAATGTGTGTTGGATTGGATGGGCCGACAGATGATGAGGAAAAGAGGTATTGTCTCGATACATGAAGGTGTTGTTTTGGATCGATTTTGATTTTTTGAAGTGGGTTTTGTTCAAAAAAATTCAATGCAGGGGAATCTTTTTTATTTTTGTATATTTTGAAATTTGGGGCTTGGAATTTGGGTTTTATTGGTGTTGTGCCATTGGAGGGTTAGAGTATAGGTTTGGTGATGGTGTAGATGAATGAGGAAGATGGGTATTAGAGAAAGAAGTTGCTTGAGTCCTTTGTAGTGTGTTTATTGAGTTTGATGAATCATGAATGGTTCATATTTTGAGACAATGAATACTTTTTATTTGATTTTGGACATATAATAAATATAATTTTTATTTGATTTGTAGATGGGAAAGTCATCTACAATTAATGGATTTTTTAAAAGAAAAAATCCTCAAAACTTAGAAGTCGATGCATCATTGCCGACCTCTAATGTTGAGAATCAAATTTCTGAAGATCGTCATACAAAATCACAAATAACTGAAATCAATGAAGTTGATATTAGTTCATTAGAGCGTGATCCAGGATTGCGTCCACAGATATGGGATTATGATATTAATCGGCGTGATGAAATTTGACGGAAGTACATTAAGGTTGGTCCATTCCAACCTATGCTTTCAAAGTATCCGAAATCTGGATAAACAATTCATCTCCGTAGCTTTCAACATTCATGGTTCAAGCTATTTCCTTCATGGTTGGAATATTCCCTAGAGAAAGATGCTATTTTTTTGTCTACCATGCTATCTTTTTAATAAGCAAACTAGACTTGCTTCGCAAAATGCATTCACTCTTACTGGATTTAAGAATTGGGAGAAAGTTAAAGATGGAAGAAATTGTGCTTTATTGAGTCATGTGGGGAAGGATCCTAACTCTCCTCATAAAATTGCCGAGAGATCATGTGAAGACTTGATGAATCAATCTCAACACATACAGAAAGTGCTTGACAAATTCACTTCGGAAGAAATTGCAAACAATCGACTACGGCTTCAATTGATACAGTCCGATGGCTTACATTTCAAGGTTGTGCTTTTAGAGGCCACGATGAAAGTCATAGTTCAATCAATCGTGGAAATTTTATTGAAATGTTGAATTTGTTGAGTTCTTATAATGAGAAAGTTGCAGAAGTTGTGTTAGATAAAGCTCCAAAAAATGCTTCTTACACATCACCAAGGATCCACAAAGAAATTCTACATGTTTTTTCAACCAAAGTGAAGAAGATAATTCGTGAAGAAATTGGTGATGCAAAATTTTGTATAATTGTTGATGAAGCTCGTGATGAGTCAAAGAAGGAGAAAATGACTATAGTTTTGAGATTCGTCGACAAAGATGGCTTTGTGCGAGAGCGTTTTTTTGAGCTTGTTCATGTCTCCAACACTGCATCATTGACCTTAAAAAATGAGATATATGCTGTATTGTCTTATCATAATCTCGATGTTCAGGATATTCGAGGGCAGGGATACGATGGTGCAAGCAATATGCGGGGTGAGTGGAATGGATTACAAGCTTTGATTTTGAATAATTATCCATATGCTTACTATGTCCATTGTTTAATGCATCACTTGCAATTGGCATTTGTTACAGCATCAAAAAAAGTTAATCCAATTTATCAATCTTTTACTAAATTGACTTCTATTGTCAATATTGTTGGCGCTTCATGCAAGTGTAACGATGAGTTAAAAGTTGCTCAAGATGCTGAAATTTCACATTTGATTGCCATTGATGAGCTCGAGAGTGGGAGAGGACTTAATCAGATTGGTACTTTACAACGAACGGGCAGGAGATACTCGTTGGAGTTCTCACTTGAAATCAGTTTCTACCTTGATAAAGATGTTTAGTCCAACATGTACAGTTCTAATTAACATCATTGAGGACATAACTACTTTTTCTCAATGAGGAGATGCAAATGCAGCTTACGAGGCAATGATTTCTTTTGAATTTGTCTTCATCTTGCATCTTATGAAAGAAATTATGGAGATCACTGAATTACTTTGTCAAGCTTTGCAATGTCAATCTCAAGATATTTTAAATGCCATGCATCTTGTTTCATCTACTAAAGCACTTATCCAAAAATTGAGAAATGTTGGGTGAGATGCTTTACTTACCAAGGTGAAATCATTTTGTGAGGCATGCAATATAGATGTCCCTGATATGAATGCTCGTTATGTTGCGAGACGAGGTCGAGCCCGCCATCAACAAGATGAGTTTACAATTGAGCATCATTATCGAATAGAGATTTTTTATGCTGCGATTGATTCTCAATTACAAGAATTAAATCTTCGGTTTAGTGAGCATATAGTAGAGTTGCTTACTCTTAGCTCAGCTTTGGATCCTCGAAATGCACCTAAATCTTTTAGAGGCGATGATATTTGCAAGTTGGTAGACAATCTTTATCCTCAAGACTTCACAGGAAGTAAAAAAAATGCAATTGAGAATGCAACTTCACCATTATGAGTATAATGTAGTTCGACATTCAGACTTTAAAAAATTGTCAACTATTTATGATCTGTATCAATGGTTGGTAAATACTAGAAGATCAATAGTCTACCAACTTATTTTTAGAGTGATTGAACTTGTGCTTACTCTTCCAGTTTCTACTGCAACTACTGAACGATCATTTTCAGCCATGAGTATTGTCAAAACCAGGCTTCGCAGCAAAATGGAGGATGATTTTCTCTCTGACTCTTTGGTTGTGTACATTGAAAAGAAATTGCTGAGAAGCTTAGCACATAATCATTCATAGAAGAGTTTCGAGATTTGAAAGAATGTCGAGTTCCATTTTGATAGATAATTGAGTTGAAATGTACTAAGAAATAATTGTTTTACGACTTTTCTTTACTTATATTTTGTTAAGGTTGAATATATATTGGTTTTAATTTTCATGTAAAATTTAGTCTTGAATCGTAATATATTTTTCATGCTTGAACTTACAACTATGTCGAAAGAAAACTTAAAAATATGATAGTTATAATAATTGGTGAAATAAAAATTTATTCAAGTTTTGGTTCCCCCCTGAGATGAAATCCTGGTTCCGCCCCTGGTTAAGACAAAGCATGTTAAGACTTTAATACAATTTTACCAAAAAAATAAAGACTTTAATACAAGACCACCTCCGGCCTTGTTAGGTGATGAACCACTTAATCATGTATTACATTTGTAAAAAGAATTTGTTGTCCTTTAACTCACCAACACATCTCTTTCATTAGTCCTATTTTTCACAAACAAGGGTTCGACCAAGTAAGTCAAGTTCATGCACTAACACATAGCCCTTTTGAATCGGCACTGGCCCTAGTTTCACACTACTAATATATATATATATATATATACACACACACACACTAGCACATTAACCTGTGCTAAGCCCATACAAGCATGCCTATCAATAATATTATTTGTAAAAAATAAATAAATAATATAAACAAAGATTACTATAAATTAAATTCTCATATATTAAAAAATTAAAAATTTATATAATTAAACTATAAGTAAATGACAACTTCACAATTAATAATATATCATTTATTATAAAAAAAATAGTGAATGACAACTACAATTACACATAAGAATGAAAAAGAGAAAAAATAGTAATAACAGTGTTAATAGGGGTCAACATTCTAAAAATATAATTAGTTTTATGAATATATCGTGAATAAAATCATCAATGTTCAAAAAGAATCATAAGACCCCATGTGGCTAGGGGTCCTTGCTTTGGTATAACTATTTTTATATATTTTAAATAAATTATTACGTAAAAATATTGTATGGTGTGGTTACGTTTATATATTTATGAAGGCAAGAGGTCATAAGTTCAAACTTACCAAGACTCCTTAAAAAAGTTAAAATTAAAGGAATATGAACAAAATTGAATATAGAATGCTCATGTTATAACTAGCTTGATCACATGTAGTAAAAGCACGAGCATGGATATCGATAAGAAAGAAAATAGTCATAGGAGGTACATTTGAAAAATATAATTAATTTATGATCACTTGATTATAATTAAAATATTATCAGCACCAATGTTTAAATGATTTTATTTAAAAAAGAATCCAAATGTTGCTCGAAGAGAGAAGATGCAAGAAGAGGACTTTATGAGACTTGCTTCCATATATACAACATAGAAAAAAGAAAAAAAAAATGTGATAGGAGAGACCTGTAATGAATGAGAGTTCAAATTGTTAAGAACTACTTTGAATTTTAAGAATTGTTCAAATTGATTAGATGGCGAGTTCAAATTCTGAGAGACTTTTGTTCTCAAAATTGAATTAGAAAAAGAAGCTTTATTATATTGCTAAGCTCAAGGAATCTGAATAGTGTAGGTCACTTCTATAATTTGAGATGATAAAGTTGACATAGAGTCGAAACTGAGAATGAGATTGAGCAATCAATTGTGCATTGGAACCCATTTTATATATATGGAGATGCTTTTGTGAGAGTTATTCTCACGGTATTATGAGAGCAAGGGCTGGGAGCCCTCGCATTTAGGCTGTTGGCATTCGATATGGATGTGAGAATTAATTAGTATTATTAAATGTCATCATGATATTTGCACAATATATAATCATTAACTTTGAGGAATTAAAAGGACGAAGATCATTTGATTGGACTAATATTGAAAAACCCCTAAACCACATGCAAACCAATTAATCCCCCGTCTCCTTTGATTGTCCTGTACCTAGGTGGGCAGCACACTATAAATTTTGTGTTTGGCTGACCTAGTGTACCTATTGAAATGCATAAAGCATAGGGTACCTAATCTCTAAAAGGTACAAAATCAAGAATTCCCAATTTTCTTTATTTTTAAATATGTTTCCGATTATCAAATTCTTTTTGCCCATTTTTTAAACCAAACCAACATGGCCATACATATCACTAATAAGGCTCATATGTGTCCTTTTTAAGAAAACTAAAATACAATCCAACATTGATGCTTGAAACCCAGGTGAACTAAGCATATGCTTGTGTTCTTGCTGTTGGTGGTTACTGAAAACGCCAGCTAGACTTATGCGAGTCCTAGAGAGGGGCTTGAAAGTCCGGGGGATCCTAACCCTAGAGGGGGGGTGAATAGGGTGAGCTACACTTAATGACTAATTATGACCAATTTTAACTTCTTTAAATTAACTAGTCACTTGATGATTAAACAAACAATATGCGGAAGTTTAAATAAACAATCACCACATTGCAATCACCATAACACCATCATTTATAGTGGTTCGGCCTCAATGCCTACATCCACTACCGGCTTGTGTTCCTCACACCCCACCGGATTTCCACTATTTATGCTTTTCCAAAAGGCTAAGCAATAACCTCAACACTATGCTTTTCTAGGCTAAGCAATAACCTTACAATGTGCTTTTATAGGCTAAGCAATAACCTTTACACAATGCTTTTCTTAGGCTAAGCAATAACCTTAATACAAAAAAGATTTCTCTCAAGGAAAGTGTCTTCACAAAACACTCTTATGAGATTACAATTTAGCTCAATAAATTTGCCTCTAAGATAGGCGGATATGAAAGTGAATAATACAAACTCACACAAACACTAAGGATTACAAAGATGAATGCTTATGAGGTGTGTGTATGTGAAAACTTCAATCAAGATTAAAATTAAAGTCCAATGAATTTTATGCTTAAAGCATTTCAAAGTTTAAAGCACATAAAAGATATGATTGAAGTTAAATGCTTATCACATGTAAAAGATACTAATTTGTTAATGATATGAAAATCAAAAGCTCACAAGTTTATGAAATTAATTATGTCTAAACATGTGATGCATTTACAATGTTGTTTTCAAAAGCAAGGTTTACTAAAGTTCTAAAGAGATTGAAAACAACAATGATAGATTCAACCAAGAGAAGGAATCATGCTAAAAAGGAAATCAAAGATTTTGAGAAAGCATGATTAATAAAGTTTTAAAACAAACTTGGATTGAATCAAAGTAAAGAATTCATCACAACATAAATCAAAGATAGAATGAAGGTAATGAATTCAATACATCATAGTTAACATGCTAAAAATCATTTACCAATAATTTAAGCAAAGCATGAAACATATGATTAAGAAAACTAAAACTTACTTAGAGATTTAACTTCATGATTTCCAAGCTTTAGCTTTCCTATAGACCCTTTGGTCTCTCTTGGTTCATCCCCTTTTCTTTGTCTCCAAACACCTCAATGAAGGCTTGAAAGTTGCTCAAAGTTCCACTACTTTTCAAAGGGAATGAAGCCTTTTTATACACAGAAAACAGAGTTTCTGCGTGTCCCCGGTCGACCCCCAGCTTGGCTCGGTCGACCGACCCTTAACGGTCAGAAAAATGACCGTTGGAGAGCCAAACGGCTCTCTGCCCAGTCGACCCGCAGTGTACGCGGTCGACCGGGATGTGTACCCGGTCGACCGGGTACACTGGGCCCTGGGCCACTTTTCCCATTTTGCATACTTTTGCAATTTTCAAAGATTTTTGATGTGGGACTTGTTGGGGCCATTAAATCAAGCTTGAAACATGATTTAAATCAATCTAAGTATTTTTTAAAATCATGAATCATAAAAAGCCACAAATCATTTGAGACTTTAAAACTTAGGCTAAGCTTGAATTTTGAAATTCCTTTTACAAAATCAATTGCATCCAAAATTAAAACCAATTCATGCATAAAACATGAGTTTTACCATATTTAAAAACAATGCATGGATAAAATAAGATTTCAATGTTTTCTAAAATAATGCAAGTGTGAGAAATCAAATGATGATTAAAATGATATGCATCCATCAAATTGCAATACACAAAATTCCTAACAATCTCCCCCTTTGCAATTTGATGGCAAACCTTAACTTAACACTAAACCTCACACTTAGTCTTCAGCTCCTCCTTGGCTGGACTAGGCTTGAAATCTTCTTTGGATGCTCTCTTTGTCTTGGCTTGGGCTTTAGCTCTTTTCCTTCATTCTCCTTGATGCTTGGAGCTTGATCATTCTTCAAGCTTTCATTCCATCTTCCTTTCTTTGGCCAAGCAACTTCTTTAACTCCCAAGCTTTCTTCTCTTCATTTCTCCCTTTTGACCATGCACTCTTCTTTTGGCAAGATGTGCATTTTCTCCACCTTTAGCACTTTCTCCCCCTTAATTCTTTCTCCCTTTTTGCCATTAAGCTTGAGAACTTTCTCCCCCTTTGCCATTAAATTGCAAAGGTGTCAATTGAAGAGGGGTACCTACACACATGAAACAAGGAAAATACCTTTTAGTAGCACCTGTTAACAAAGGAAATCGAAAATGAAGTACATAACAGGTCATCATGCATGGGTAATAAGCTAGAAGGGTATCAAGAGCTAATATAAGGTGAATTTGATCAAAACTAATACTTCCTATGAAGTTTTACTCCCCCTCAATCCATACTTCTCCTTTTGTCAAACATTTGACAAGAATATAACTATTTGGTGCAAGAAGATGGTTTAACCAATTGAGGGTTAACTTCAAGTGAAGGATTAGATTCCAAATGACTAATAAGCTCAATATGATCAAATTACCAATATAGAGCAAGGTCAAGGGATATACTAAACATAGCATCAATCAATATAGCTATGAAAATCATATGCTATGAATATGTTTGAAATCATTTCATCCAATCATCAAATATGACTATCATGTGCAAGATGAGTGAAATGAAGTTCAAACATGAAGCCAACCTCAACCATTAACCAACCAAGATTATGAATACATAAGTATGGTGGTCATGAGATATACCAATAAGTGCAATGAGAGGAGGCAACATGTAGATTATGATGCTAATAAAATGTGACAATTACAAAAATAAGCATCACAAAAGGATATTCATCACTTTAAATGATATAACTAATGAGCATAGTGATGAGCATCATAAATTGCATTAAAATGATATAACTTTGTAAAGCATGCAATTTTCAAAGTGTCAAATCATATGAATTCAATATCTAAGAAATCCATCAAGCAATAGATATAACTATGAAATACAAGGAATGAATTTCAAAGATGTTCATATGATCAAGAACACTACTATGAAGTTGAGACATGTTTAATGAATGATACCAATAAGAAAATCACACATGAATCAACAACATAACCATCCAAGTCAAATAAAAACTAGAAAGCAAGAGGATGGATTTTTGGGTTCTAGTATGGTAACTACAAAAATAATTAAAGAGCACAACCATACATGGAACAAATAAACATTTGCATAAAGAATGTAACTAAATGAGCAAAGATGCAAATAGCTTAAAACAACATTCATTTCCATTTGAAATGGCATAATCAAATACAAAAGGAAATGACAACATGGAACATGCTTTGAAGAATATAACTAATGATGTTTTAAAGCAATTCCATTCAAACAATCTTCAAATCATAAACAAAATCCAACAATGGACAAAATGAGTATGAAAATGAAGATAAAACATTTTTCAATTTGTATTCCAAAGAATATAACTACAAGGGCTCATACAAATTGAACTCATATTTTCCATACCAAAGGATATAATTAGTAAGATCATGGAAAATTTAAATTGATTCAAATCATTTGTTTTTAAAGAAAAAATCTTACTATAACATTCAAACAAATGATTTTGCAAAATCAATTGATTATGTAGGATCTAGCTATGAAAGCATTTGAAACCATAATCAATTGAACATGTAGAAATGCATGCAAGATATATAACTAAATGAAAGCAATACGCAAATCTATCAAGATGAAATTATAATCAAAAGATTTTGAAAACCATGATATGTAAATAGTATGGTGCATGAAAACAAAATCAATTGATCATAAACAAGCATTGCATTTTATGAAATGTAACTATGAAATAACAAAATGCAAATGCAACATGACCAACAAAAGGATTTACCTATAAAGGATAGGTTGGTCAAAGAGGTCCAAGGCCTTAAGGTTTGACTAAGTAAATAGCTTTTGGAATCCACCTAAGGTCTTGGGAGGGTTGATCTTTGAGGTCCATCTTAAAAGTCTTACCAACTAATGGAGATTTGACTTGATAAATTTTCAATTTAGACTTATCACCATGATGTTTAGATTTAACTAAATTTGTCTTAGAATGGTGATTAGTCTTTTGAGGTTGGTGACTTTTCTTATTAGGGGATTGATTTCTTTTCTTCTTATTTCCTCCATTTATTTGACTTTTGAATTTAAGATTTAACTTTGCAACTTTCTTCAAAAGTTCCTTCATTTGTTGAGTTAATGGAGGAAGATTGAGAAGCTTTTTGTTAATAGATTCTTTTAGAGTTGGTTTAACTTGTTTAACCTTTTTAGAATCTATTTTAGGAGACTCCTTTTTAATTGGTTTTACTTGTTTAGTCTTTTTAGAGTCTTCTTTGATTTTTAGTGTCTTATCCATCATAGAGATTGATTTTACTTTCTTTGGTTCAAAAATGGATTTAGACACATGGCTTCTCCTTAATTTGCACTCAAACCTAAAATGTCCTTCAATGCCACAATAATTGCATTTAGTCATGGGCAAAGAAGTGTGAGTGCTAGAGAAAGAGGACTCACCTTTCACAAAGGTGTTGGTGAACTTAGGGTCATGAGAAATATTCCTATCAAATCCAAGACCCGTCCTATCTCTTTTAGATTTACCCAATTTCAATAACTTTTCAAATCTTTCTTCACTTTGGGTAAATTTGCACTCATACTTTTTTTTGTAGGTTTCAAGTTGAGTGACTTGTTCTTTAAGGGTTGAATTTTCATTTTTAACTTTTGTTAGTTCTTGTTCAATTCCCTTAAATTTATTTAGCTCTTCATGGGCAAGTTTTAATTCAAATTTGATTTCATTAATAACATTGGATCCAAGTTCTAGAGTGTTTATCTTAATTTGAGCATTAGATAAATTTTCCTTAGAGATATTCAACTTGGATTCTAGGTTGTTAATGTTTTCATCTTGCCTTTTTAATTGATCTCTTAGTTTTGAATTTTCCTTATTAAGATTATCATAATCTATCTTTGATTCTCTTAGATCATCTTTAATATTAGATAGATTATGCAAAGAGATCATGAACTTAGATTCTGCACAATTTATTAATTCTTCTTTTTCTCTAAGTTCATCTTTTGAAGAGACTAATTCTTGGTTTAGTCTTTTAGACTCTTCTTTTAATCTTCTATTCTTCTTAGAAAGCTCTAAGGATAATGTGCACAAATCCTCATAAGCTTGTTCAATGTCATTATCATTTTCATCATTTTCTTCCTCTTTTAATTCAAATTGAGATTCTTTAAATTCATTGTTTGAATCTCCAATAGTGGGAAGAGGGAGGGGTCTAGAAGAATCTACCAAAGAATCTACAAAGTCTAAACTAGTGGAATCCATTCTTATGATTTTCATGGAGGCACAACACTAGGGTCTTAACTCTAGGTTTTTACACCTAATCAAGAGTTCCAAACACTTGATCCTAATATAGAGCACGAGGCTCTGATACCAATTGAAAGTCCGGGGGATCCTAACCCTAGAGGGGGGGTGAATAGGGTGAGCTACACTTAATGACTAATTATGACCAATTTTAACTTCTTTAAATTAACTAGTCACTTGATGATTAAACAAATAATATGCGGAAGTTTAAATAAACAATCACCACATTGCAATCACCATAACACCATCATTTATAGTGGTTCGGCCTCAATGCCTACATCCACTACCGGCTTGTGTTCCTCACACCCCACCGGATTTCCACTATTTATGCTTTTCCAAAAGGCTAAGCAATAACCTCAACACTATGCTTTTCTAGGCTAAGCAATAACCTTACAATGTGCTTTTATAGGCTAAGCAATAACCTTTACACAATGCTTTTCTTAGGCTAAGCAATAACCTTAATACAAAAAAGATTTCTCTCAAGGAAAGTGTCTTCACAAAACACTCTTATGAGATTACAATTTAGCTCAATAAATTTGCCTCTAAGATAGGCGGATATGAAAGTGAATAATACAAACTCACACAAACACTAAGGATTACAAAGATGAATGCTTATGAGGTGTGTGTATGTGAAAACTTCAATCAAGATTAAAATTAAAGTCCAATGAATTTTATGCTTAAAGCATTTCAAAGTTTAAAGCACATAAAAGATATGATTGAAGTTAAATGCTTATCACATGTAAAAGATACTAATTTGTTAATGATATGAAAATCAAAAGCTCACAAGTTTATGAAATTAATTATGTCTAAACATGTGATGCATTTACAATGTTGTTTTCAAAAGCAAGGTTTACTAAAGTTCTAAAGAGATTGAAAACAACAATGATAGATTCAACCAAGAGAAGGAATCATGCTAAAAAGGAAATCAAAGATTTTGAGAAAGCATGATTAATAAAGTTTTAAAACAAACTTGGATTGAATCAAAGTAAAGAATTCATCACAACATAAATCAAAGATAGAATGAAGGTAATGAATTCAATACATCATAGTTAACATGCTAAAAATCATTTACCAATAATTTAAGCAAAGCATGAAACATATGATTAAGAAAACTAAAACTTACTTAGAGATTTAACTTCATGATTTCCAAGCTTTAGCTTTCCTATAGACCCTTTGGTCTCTCTTAGTTCATCCCCTTTTCTTTGTCTCCAAACACCTCAATGAAGGCTTGAAAGTTGCTCAAAGTTCCACTACTTTTCAAAGGGAATGAAGCCTTTTTATACACAGAAAACAGAGTTTCTGCGTGTCCCCGGTCGACCCCCAGCTTGGCTCGGTCGACCGACCCTTAACGGTCAGAAAAATGACCGTTGGAGAGCCAAACGGCTCTCTGCCCAGTCGACCCGCAGTGTACGCGGTCGACCGGGATGTGTACCCGGTCGACCGGGTACACTGGGCCCTGGGCCACTTTTCCCATTTTGCATACTTTTGCAATTTTCAAAGATTTTTGATGTGGGACTTGTTGGGGCCATTAAATCAAGCTTGAAACATGATTTAAATCAATCTAAGTATTTTTTAAAATCATGAATCATAAAAAGCCACAAATCATTTGAGACTTTAAAACTTAGGCTAAGCTTGAATTTTGAAATTCCTTTTACAAAATCAATTGCATCCAAAATTAAAACCAATTCATGCATAAAACATGAGTTTTACCATATTTAAAAACAATGCATGGATAAAATAAGATTTCAATGTTTTCTAAAATAATGCAAGTGTGAGAAATCAAATGATGATTAAAATGATATGCATCCATCAAATTGCAATACACAAAATTCCTAACAGGGCTGATTAGGACTATTTGAAAATTTTAACTTAATTAATTCAATTAATCCCATTTAGCACAATCACAAATATATTTGAAATACACAATAATTTATGACTATTAAGAATGGCTATCAAGTAATCAAATGTGAAGTATTGCGTAATTGTATGTGCTAATCAACCGATGATATTCCAATTTGTTCAATGAAATATAGCACAAGTAGGGTGTGTGTCAATTTTACAAATGTGTGAAAACCACGAGTACGTATCTCAAAATTTAAATATGAAAATGAACCATAGAGAGATAGAGACACAAAAATTTTATAGTGGTTCGGTCCCTTGACATACATCCACTCTCAAGAGCTTCAACACTCTTGGTTCCACTATTTGAGGTCACTATATATGTACACATACACAACCAGTTTTTCAATACGGCATTCGATCACACCTCTTGAACTAGTCTTGAGAGTGCTATTTGATGCTTGAACCTTAGCTCTAAGCTTTGACTCCTTGCTTGCTCCTCCCTTGGTGTTGATGATGCTCCAATGAGTGCTCAACCAAGAGAATTTAGGAGTCCGAATCTAGTGAATATGGAAATCTAACTTAGATAGCTCAAGATTTTTCCTAGAAAGGTGATTCCTCTAGTTACACTTACCTAGAGCTTTGAATGCTTTTAATTATGCCTATTAGAAGCCTAAGTGTGAGTGGAATTGGGTTTTGGGAGCTCTAATATGGAATTACTTATTGGGCACACTGTATTGGAAAGAAGGTCTCAAAATCTCAAAAGTTGTGGCCACTGGAATGAGCCCATGTATATATAGAACTCTCTCTAATGGTTAGTCCACGATTAGCCTTCAGCCGTTTTATGGTTAACCGCCAAACCTACAACAGCTAGTTTGATTAAAGTAAAAACATAAAATTTGCTCATAAAATTTGCTCTAAGGCTAGCTTCATGGTGGGCCGTAGGGGACTTACAGCTAGCCGTGAAGTAAACTGTAAGGTAACTGTAAGCTGATTGTAGATCAAATCATGTTCAAGGTTAGCTATTGGAAAAGCGACCATGAGCTGACCCCATAAGGCTCACAGTTAGTCGTATCCCTACTTTCATAATTGAGCCAATTTAACCATATTGAATAAACCGTTTGATCTAAGGGTCCTAGGGGACTTTTCTTGGTTTGATTATGGTCCATCTTACCTAAATAGGTTGGCACTAATTAGAGACTCTTCATTGATAAAATCTGGGCCTTCCAAGACTTGAGTCTTCGCCTTTGACCTTGATCTTCAAATCCGACGCTTCTAGAGGCAAGGTCTTGGATTTGGCACAGAATTGACAACCCCAAGGATAGTGCATATATGATTATGGCACTAACAGTTACTTCTTATTTTCTAAATTTATTTTTCTCATATTTGTTCCACAAGATCCTATCACTTATACAAGTTATTAGATTGGATCATTTAGTATTTGAAAACCTAACACAGTAATAAGAGAGAATTTCTCTTGCGGATGTCCACAGGAGATGTGGTGTGCAAGATTCACTCTGGCCTTTAAACGAATGTGGCACTTTCTACATTCATGGCCTGAAAATCAATTTTGTGCACCAAGACTTATGTGGACATCCACAAGAGAAAACTTCACAACTAATTAATATTCAAGCAACTTTACTTACCATATTTGTTGGTATGTGGGCTTGTGGCCCACACTTATGGCCACAAAAGAGCCTTAATGGCTTGCTGATGATTCAGTCAGCCGAGAATCACTTTCCCATCTTCTCATAACATTGGTACAAAGCTGGACATTCATTCTTAGAGATGACAATAGGTGGGGCTTAAACGGGGACCTACTCCCATTAGCGATAGGTTTAGTAATGGGTTTTCTTTTTTTGATTCGGAGAAAATTGTCATACCTTATCTTTTCCGGTGGAAAATATTCAAGTGCATCTATCTCTCACAGGGGCGGATGAAGGGGGGGGGGGGGCGGGTGGGCTGCAGCCCACCCAAGATTTCAGCCAAAAAAAAAAAATCCAGTTTCCCAAGGCCAAGTGCCCAGCCAAGTAGCCAACTGAGCCAAGGATGAATTTTTTTAAAAAAAAAGCTAACTCAACTACTCAAGTCATAACTCAAAAGTTCAAAAGTCAAAATCATTTTTTTTATCTGTCTCTCTCTCTGTTACCGTTCACTCTCTCAGTCCCACCCATTTCAGATTTCACCCATTTGAGGCTGCCCGCTGCCTCCGTCGCTCCATAGCTGATTTGCGAACTCTTGTTGCTGGCGACTCTCTCCAGCGACCATCTCTCAAACTCCAGATCTCAGGTACGAATTTGGGGTGTTTTTATTACATGGGTTTGTTCATTTTCAGATTTTCTGGTTTTTTTTTTCTTTTATGGTTTTCTGAAATAGATTTGGGGTGTTTTTATTTTATGGGTTTGTTCATTTGTAGTAACAAGCATGGCCCACAGGTTTCTTGCATTCTATTCAATTAGAAAGAGATGGGTATTCCTTTTCTTTTGTATGAAAACTGGAAATGTTTGTTAGGATTTTGAGTGTTGGCTAAATTCATGGGTTGGACAAAACTCTGGGTCTTTGAGTTGTATGTTTTATTTAGTAAAGGACTCTGAAGATGGAAGACTAAAATGGACTGCTTAATAGAGATTTATTAGGACTTGTGCCATTGGGTTCCATTTCATAAACACATGAGGACTACCATATGAGGCATCATTACATGTGTCAAATCATATCTTCTTTTGACTTGATGACATCATCTTGACAAAGCAAATAGTCTACAAGAAAGTTGCAATTCGTATGTGCCATATCTTCTTTTGGCTTGATGACATCATCTTGACAAAGCAAATAGTCTACAAGAGAGTTGCAATTCGTATGTCCATCTCAAAAAGTCTTTTGATGACATCATATGGAATTTAATGGAGTGGCAGAACACAACATGTTGGCTCAAGAACACGGCATGTTACAGAACCTCATCCGCTCGAGCGGATGAAGGGTCCGCTCGAGCGGACAGGGTGCAGGGAGTCCGGAAAAAGTGGAAATCACTTTTCTAATAGTGCTCAAACTGATGGTTTTAATCCTAATCAAATTAGGGAATATTAAGCACGAACCAAGGGCTATTTAAAGGACTCAAGGGCTATTCCAAAGATACACCTCACCTCTCAAAGTGCTGAGTTAGAGATTTGATTGAGAGAATTCTTTTCTAGAGATTTATTAAGAAGTTGTGCTGACAAGTTCTCTAGAGCCTGTTTTTCTGCATCCTTTGTAGAAGATTGTCTTCTTGCGTAGAAGATTTGAGGAGTCAAGTGCTGGATTGAGTCTGTTGCAATCAGCGGTGTGAAGTCGTTGAAGCGTGAAGCGACACAAGGTAACTTCAGTCCTTAGGTAGGGGATATCTGGGGAGGAAATCTGAGTTTCTTGTAATTGCGAGATTCATAGTACTTGATTATTGATCCAGGTTGGATCGGTGGTTTTTTACCCAGTTAGGGTATTCCACCTAAAATTTGGTGTCCTTGTGGTGTGTGCTTGAGTTTTATTTCCGCTGCATAGTTTTTATTATTTGCACACTCTTGTCTGATTATTTGAGTAGACCAATCTAGAAATCGGGAACCCCTAAATATTTTTTCAATTGGTATCAGAGCGGGTTGCACTAAGTTATTGTGTTTGATCTATAAAGATTTCTAGAATGGTGCTCAATAGAGAAGGGACATCAACTACCAAGCCTCCTTTGTTTGATGGTTCTAATTATGCATATTGGAAGCAAATGATGATTGGATTTCTTAAGTCCATTGATGATGATGTGTGGGATATTGTTGAGGATGGCTACTCCATACCAACGATAGTGGTTAGTGGACAAACTGTTCCTAAACCTAAAGCTGAATGGACTAAGGATGAGAAGCGTGCCTCCAATTGTAATAACAAGGCAATGAATAGTATATACAATGGAGTGTCTGCTGAAGAGTTCCGTAGGATTTCCACTTGCAAAACCGCAAAAGAAGCATGTGAAGTCTTACAGACGGTTTATGAGGGTACAAACACGGTGAAGCAAGCAAAATTGCAAAGGCTAACTAAAGAATTTGAGACCATCGTGATGGAAGAAGATGAGACTTTTGATGAATTTTATGCAAAATTGAATGATATTGTCAATTCTGTTTTCAATCTGGGTGAGGAAATTCAAGAAAACAAGATTGTCAAGAAAATTCTGAGGTCTCTACCTTCGAGGTTCGATTCTAAAGTTGATGCTATTGAAGAAAACAAGAATCTTGATACCCTCAAGATCAACCAGCTAGTTGGAAATCTTCAAACCTTTGAAGCAAACCGATTGAATAAAGGAAAATCAAAAGAGAAGGGTATTGCTTTGAAAGCCATCTCAGAGTCAAGAAAGAAGCCTGAAAAGAAAATTGAATCTGATTCTGAATCTGAAGATGAAGATAATATGGCTGAGTTTATGAAGTGTTTCAAAAAATACATGAAGTCAAAAAAGGCGAATTGGAAGCATTTAAAATCTGGGAAGAAAGACTCTGCCAAAGGAACAAAGTGTTTCGAGTGCCAAGGCTATGGTCATTATGCTAATGAATGTGCTAACAAGAAAAAGAGTACAAAGCAAAAGGTTCTCAACACAATTTGGGATGAAGAATCTTCTGAAGAAGAAAAGGAAGAAGAAAGCAATTTTGAAAACGATCCTTCAGATAAAGGGAAGGAAAAGTTTATGGCGTTCCTGGCTGCGTCTGTGTCTGACAATGATACTGATAGTGATGATGAGATGTCAGATCAAGAGAAAGATTTTGAAGAATTGTACCATGCTACATATGCTGATTGCGTCAAGATGACTAAATTTGCTAACAAGGTCACTATCAAGTTTAAGGCTGCTCAAGAAGAAAATTCTGCATTGAAAATTGAATTAGAACAAGCGCTTAAACATGTTCATCTCTTGAAAAGCCAGAAAAACTGTTTGACTGAAACTTTGACTACTGATGGTCAAAAATTGCAAAAAGCTGAAAAAGAAGTAGCAGATCTGCAGAATGAGACAGTGACACTGAAAGCTGAAAATCAAGATCTGCAAGGAAGACTAAAGATCACTTTGTCCGAGCTAGAAGTAACAAAAGCTTCTCTACACAAGATGAACACTGGTTCGAAAACTCTTACAAATATCTTGTGCAGTCAGAAGTCTCAGTTTGACAGAATCGGTCTCGGTTATGATCATGGTGCATCCACTTCAAATGTTAAAGGTTAAAACAATTTTTGTTTCAAGTACTGCACATGCTACTCCACATACTGCACATATACATAATGTGTCGAGTAGTATTAAGAAAAAGAATGTGTCACGCACTGCACACACATCCACTTGTCACCATTGTGGAAAGAAAGGACACATTCGTCCCCATTGCAAGAAGTTGCATAGTCTACCAAAAACCAAGCAATGGCGGAAGAATCTTTCTCCACCCAAGACGACTCCAATTTGGGTTAGAAAATCTGATTTGCCTAATGAGTTTACTCACACTATGCTGGAAAAACAAAATACACAAGTGTGGGTGACTACATATAAAAAGCCCTGATCAATGAGATCAAGCTCCCACCCCCAGTGCTGCTATGAAGATACATTCAGGGGGAGTTGCAATTGAGGGGGAGCTATTAATCCTAATTGACAAGAAAGCTGCTATTCTTATCTTTAGCTTTGTCAATTATGGACAAAAAGGGGGAGAATGACAGATCAAGGGGGAGAACAAGAAGTTCAGAAGAGTCAGAGACATTGAAGATCCACATGCGCTGATTGCCATTTTTTAATTCAATGTATTTTGGGTTTCTTTTTGGTAGATCTTTTTGTATTAGGGAGTTTTGTCCATGAATTGCCAAAGGGGGAGATTGTTAGGATTTTGAGTGTTGGCTAAATTCATGGGTTGGACAAAACTCTGGGTCTTTGAATTGTATGTTTTATTTAGTAAAGGACTCTGAAGATGGAAGACTAAAATGGACTGCTAAATAGAGATTTATTAGGACTTGTGCCATTGGGTTCCATTTCATAAACACATGAGGACTACCATATGAGGCATCATTACATGTGTCAAATCATATCTTCTTTTGACTTGATGACATCATCTTGACAAAGCAAATAGTCTACAAGAAAGTTGCAATTCGTATGTGCCATATCTTCTTTTGGCTTGATGACATCATCTTGACAAAGCAAATAGTCTACAAGAGAGTTGCAATTCGTATGTCCATCTCAAAAAGTCTTTTGATGACATCATATGGAATTTAATGGAGTGGCATAACACAACATGTTGGCTCAAGAACACGGCATGTTACAGAACCTCATCCGCTCGAGCGGATGAAGGGTCCGCTCGAGCGGACAGGGCGCAGGGAGTCCGGAAAAAGTGGAAATTACTTTTCTAATAGTGCTCAAACTGATGGTTTTAATCCTAATCAAATTAGGGAATATTAAGCACGAACCAAGGGCTATTTAAAGGACTCAAGGGCTATTCCAAAGATACACCTCACCTCTCAAAGTGCTGAGTTAGAGATTTGATTGAGAGAATTCTTTTCTAGAGATTTATTAAGAAGTTGTGCTGACAAGTTCTCTAGAGCCTGTTCTTCTGCATCCTTTGTAGAAGATTGTCTTCTTGCGTAGAAGATTTGAGGAGTCAAGTGCTGGATTGAGTCTGTTGCAATCAGCGGTGTGAAGTCGTTGAAGCGTGAAGCGACACAAGGTAACTTCAGTCCTTAGGTAGGGGATATCTGGGGAGGAAATCTGAGTTTCTTGTAATTGCGAGATTCATAGTACTTGATTATTGATCCAGGTTGGATCGGTGGTTTTTTACCCAGTTAGGGTTTTCCACCTAAAATTTGGTGTCCTTGTGGTGTGTGCTTGAGTTTTATTTCCGCTGCATAGTTTTTATTATTTGCACACTCTTGTCTGATTATTTGAGTAGACCAATCTAGAAATCAGGAACCCCTAAATATTTTTCAATGTTTTGAGAGAGGGACTCAGATTTAAGTGAATTTTTCAGTAGAGAAGAAAGATGCCCAGAGCATTTTGTGCTTTCCAAGCAATGATGAAACTTTTCATGGTGATCATGATTTTGAAAAATTAGCAAAAAGCAAAAACGTCGCTGTTTCTTGGGGGTCTCTGTCACAAGAGTATCATGAGGGATTGAGGGTATTGTCTTCCTTTAAACGAGTAAATGTAAAGCTTCTGTGATTTTTTAGTTTCCCAGCATATCTTTTATGCCAGCATTAATTTGTCCCTGTGTTTTAGTGCTCTTCGTTGTACTAATTTCTCATTTTAATATATATCATTGTTACTTCTTCAATAAACCAAAGAAAAAAAAGTTATTCCTTGTCAATAGGTCATAGGTGGACCTTCTCCTTTCTTTTTAAACAATCTTTTGTAGCTTGTGTATTGGAATCTTGGAGTAGAGAGGTTATTACTTGAGACTCAATAAAAGGTTTTAGGTCCCAGTGTGAAATTTTGCATGTTTTTCCTACTTGGTTGCTTGAATTTTATATTGGCCTTGTCACTATTACTTTCACAACTTGTAGTCTTGGCTTGCAAGCATGTGTTTAAATCCTGTTATTTCCTCTCTAATAAATTATCAGAGGAATTACCTTACCATTGTTGCAGCAGACAGTAATTCTTATAGCTTTGATAAAACTTCATTGTGAGCTGAAAATGAAAAGAAAAGAAATAAAAAAAAATCAGGGAAAAAAAAAAGTAAAACCGGTTATCTTATGTATAATGTATTGTATATTGATGATTATTTACTATCTTAGGTAATAATGTCGCATCATCAAGCGCCCAAAAAATTAATAACTCTTCTATCGTTCTATAAGAGAAAAGATGATAAATCTGAAAGTGGCAAAACTTCCACATCTATTCCTGATATTTCAAAGCTTGATGAGGATGAGCGACGTCCTACCAAAGTTCAAGTTGTTGAAATTGAAGGAGTTGAACCTTCTTCTCGAGTCCAAAGAGTCGTAGTTGCACATTCTTCCAAAGCTCAAGAAGTTGCACCTATGGAAGTTGATGTCACTTCTTCATTTGAATGTGATCCGGGTAAACGCATTGCTATATATGATACCCGCTTAACAAACATGATGAAGTTCGGGTAGCTTATCTTAGAATGGGACCTTGTCAACCTACTCATGAGAAAGAAAAAGATTATCCGGTGATCATATTTAAAAAGCAAGGCTGGCAGTTCAATGCTAATTGGTACAAATTATTCCCTTGGCTAGAATATTCACTCCACAAGGATAGAGCATATTGTTTTTATTGCTTTCTCTTTGAAACAAATCCTCCGAAGCATCCGGTATTTACCATTTGTGAGACCCCACCCCTGGTGGGCCCTCATTGTGAATTTGAATACTATTTATTAGCCTAAGTATTTTAATTATACTAATTATGGGACTTAGTGAGGGTAGTTATGTATTTTCCTAGGGTTAGTCTAGTGGTGTAATTAGTAGAGTCAATAGGGTGTCTTTTGTTATTTCTTAGAAGTTGGTTAGTTTGTTAGAGGCCCTAGCTAGAGTTTTGTTTTTACCATAGGGGGTTTGCACCAAGGAATCTTCTAGAAGGTCACCTAAAGACCCAAATACCCTTTACCCTAACCCTAATCCTATTTTAACCCTAAGGGCAATTTTGTCCCTAACCCAAAAACCCAACCTATATAAACAAAACCCTCCCCCTGCCCTAACAACTACTGTTCATCTCCTTTTCCTTTCTCTCGAGTTTCAATCTCTTCTCTCTTCTTCTTCTTCTTCTTCCCCAGTTCCCTCCAACGAACCCTCGTTTCTCCTCCAATCTCTCTTCTCTCTCTCCCTCGCCCCAGAAATCCTCGACAGAAGGCCTGCCGAGACCCTGCCTTTTGGTTTCCCTGTGGTTTTCTTTCTTTTCCTTCTACCTTCAATCGATCAAGGCAAGTGCACTGTGCTGGTAGTTTAGATTGCATGTTTCCTTCCTTTGATTGGCAGTAGAATTTCAATTTGTAATATATATGTTTAGATCGATCCTTGAGCATCTTTGTTTGGTTCCTTTGGCCATTGATGGATGGGATTACCTCATTTGGATGATCAATGGCCGGTTGATGATGGGTGGAAGATGTAGGAATGATTTATTTTGCTTCTGTAATGGTCTATGGAGAAACCCAGGAGAATTGGGTTGCAGTGATGGTTTTCCGGAGATGGAATGACGAGAACCCACCTCGTTGTGTTGTGATCGAAATCGAAGTAGGACCACCCTTGGTAGATCAGGACCCTACGTCTATGTGAGGGGGGGCCTGTGCGGCCATGGGGTGCTACTTGATCTGGATTTTGATGAGAGGTAGACCACCATTCCGGTGCTTAATGAAGAGGAGTTGTGTCATGTCGCAGAACTGGGTTCTGTAACAGAACACAACACTGATAGGAGAGATGGACAGAGTCCAGCGATGGCCGAGCTCAGCACTTGCAGAGCCCAGCGGTTGCCGAGCTCAGCGTTAGCGCAGCTCAGCAACTGCCGAGCTCAATGCTGGCTGAACTCAGCGATGGCTGGATTCAACACTAGCCGAACTCAGGGTTCTGTCGAGCATAGTGGTTAGGATGAGATTGCGTTAGCCGAGCTAAGTGTCTAGGCCGAGCTCAGTGCTCAAAGCCGAGTTCAGTGTTACGGCCGAACTCAGTGTTATGGTCGAACTCAGTGTTTTACTGAGCTCAGCGCCAGACCGGGTTCCGTGCCAGACCGGACTTCGAGCTTAGCCGAACTCAGTGCTTAACCAAGCTGGGCTTGACCAACCTCAATGTCTAGCCGAACTCAATGCATTCTTCTGAACTCAGTTGGGTGGCCGAACTGAGCTAGGCCTTTGCCGAGCTGAGCTGGGTGGCCGAGCTGAGTATCAATTGAGCTCCATTGCTTAGCCGAACTCCGGGATGGATTTCCAAAAAGGTGGGATTTCAACAAAGGAGACTAGAACCTGGGACATTCCCTTGAGCCAGGATTCTTAGTGTGCACGGCCAACTACCCAGGCCAGGGAGTTAGCCGAACTCACAGGAAGTCCTGGACAAGCAGGCTTTGCCTGTAGGGTGTTTTTCCTTCTCTGGTCCCAGTGTGCCGAGCTGACCGCCCAGGCCAGGAGGTCGGTTGAGCACACTGTGTACAGTGACGATCCCCAGATTCTAATTTCTATTGTTGCAATCATATGTAGGGCCCATTGACCATTCAAATAGACTTCCATCACTGTGCCAGCCACGAGTCAATGGTACGGCTCAACCTTGACTCGTGGGGCCCACTAATTAAAGTCCAGGTTATGTAATCTTAGATGATTCGACCTTTATACGTTACCAAATGATGCACATAACTTCTAAGTACCAAACACAATATTCCTTAGTATCTGTGGTTTCGCTTAAAGATCGAATTACCTGAGATGAACCTGTATCCGAAAGTGGACCATTTACCTAGGTTAGACTGTTGCTATCTCCCTATGATTCGTGTACTTGGAGATTCATCTCCCTCATACTATGACTATCACTCTATTGTCCTTATTATTGCTCATACCTGTTAATTAAATGGAAAATGGAGGACCTAAACCTAGGAATACGTAGAGGTGACCCGGTAATCTGATTTGGTGGATCATTGACCCGTGTCTGTGGCTAGGCGGGCCCTTTTTATGGCCTAAGTTGGATGTGAATTACCCTAGAATGGAGAGGTTAGATTGTATGGGCTTGTGACCCATTAAGGTTGTAAATGGATCATATGTCATTGAACATGGACTTATATATCATATGGACTGTTATAGATCCGGCCATGTATTTGGTGGGCCTTGGTATGGATCCAATGATGGAATTGGACTTGGACTATGATCCACAGTTTATATTGAGTACTTGGACCTCTTAGGGACTTTTGTTAGGACCTTGTTCACGCAAGGTAAAGGCCTAGACAGACACAGACCTTTATTGTTTCCGAGTCGGCATAGACATTCACTGAGTTGATTTAAGCTCAGCCAGTTGGACTGATCATCACTGGTAGGAGCTATTGAGATTTGTGTGTGGCTATCATGATGAGCACTGTTGGGACGGACGGTGTGATGCCGGTTCCGGTCGTTGTGGATGATGTTGGTGATATTTTGCAGGGTTAGTAATCCCTAGCATTAGCTTAGGATCCCTACCGCGACTGTGTTCAGTATGGGAGGGCCGCGGCATAATATCCCGCGGTGACCAGCTTATGTGGATGTGCCATATTGTGTAGGTTTATTACTGTCATGTTTATTATGATTCTACATGGTTATCTTGCACGACTGCATAGCATATGTACCTTTGTTACTCTCTTAACCTTATACATGTCTCTACTCATTTGATGCATACATTCTATATTATCTGCATATTGTGACTTGCCAGATCTTTAGATCTGACCCACTCTTGGTGCTTAGGTCTTGACCCCGAGTTCGAGGGCGATGCGTTCGCACTCGTTGAGGTGCCCGTAGTAGGCGACTACGGATGGGGGCCGGCCGACCATGAGGTCGAGCCGGAAGGTGGAGAGCCGACACTAGCTGCAGGGGTTTGAGTGTTCTTTTGTCTGGGTTTTGAGAGACTTTTGTTGTGAGTTGGGTAGTAATGAAAAATATGTAATTAAACTTTGATTTGTTATCTCTATACATTTAGGCTGGACTTCAGCCCATCTACATTTGACATATATACGATGATACCTTATACTTCCGCTATCTCTGATATTGCTTCCGCTATACTATCATGATTCCGCAATTAACCATTGTTATTATGTTGATGAAAAAGTTTTAAATTGGACCTCACTGCGGACCTACGATCTTGGAAGTTCTCGGATTTTCCGGGAAGTAGCGCGCCAATTTCGGTACTTTGACGATTTTCTCGGTATCCGGAATTGGGGCGTTACACCATTGATGGGTTTCAGAATTGGAAGAAGGTTAACAATGGGAAGAAGTGTCCTTTTTTGAAACATGAAGGTGGTCTTTGTTCTCCACATAGGTCGGTGACAATGTATTGTGAGAATCTAATGAAACCTTCTCGACATATAGATAATGTTTTCAATACACTTTCTAAAGAAGCAATTGGAAATAATCGGTTGCTTTTCCGAAATGTTATTCAATGTATTCGGATGCTTGCATTACAAGGGTTTCCTTTTAGAGGACATGATGAATCAAAGAAATCAAAGAATTGTGGAAACTTCATTGCAATGTTCGAGTTTTCAAAAATGTTGAACAAGAAAGTTGCCGAAATAGTAGGTGATTGTCCAGGAAATACCAAGTATACCTCACATGGTATTCAGAAAACACTTTTGCATATATTTGCCGAAAATGTGAGAAAGAAAATACACGAAGATATTGGTGATGCAAAGTTTTGTATCCTTGTGGATGAAGCACAAGATAATTCACATAGAGAACGAATGGCCATTATTCTACGATTTATTGATCGTGGTGGTTTTGTTAAAGAAAGGTTTTTTGCTATTGTTGGTGTTGAAGACACTTCTGCGTTAACCTTGAAAGAAGAGATTTCCAATGTTCTTGTTCACAAGAATTTGCTTATTGGAAAAATGAGAGGCCAGGGTTATGATGGTGCTAGTAATATGCGTTTTCAATGGAATGGATTAAAAGCACTATTTCTTAAGGAGTGTCCTTATGCATATTATGTGCATTGTTTTGCGCATCGACTATAACTTGCATTAGTTGCAGCTTCTAAAGATGTGCCAGATGTTTGGTTATTCTTTTCGAAGTTGGCATCCATTGTTAATCTCCATGTTACGCCTAAGCGGAAGAAAGAGTTGAAAGCTTGAAAAATAGAAATCGATAATTTGTTGGCAAGTGGTGTGCTTGATAGTGGACGGGGTGCTAATCAAGTTCGCACATTGCAGCGAGCTGGAGATACTCGATGGAGCTCTCACTATGAATCTGTTTGTAGCTTGATAGAGATGTATTGTCACGCCCCCGGACCGAGGTCCCGCTAAACGAGGCCTTAATCCGGGGACGCGGCGCGACGGGCCGGAAAATTCTGCCCGCACACGCTAGTTTCCCACAGGTTTCCGCGGTAAGGATTCACGGAATCCGATCCAATAGTGATATATAAGAATCACTTTCATACAAATGAATTACGCGGAAGCATTGTAGCAAACATAAAAGTCTCACAAACGGGTATAAAAATGAGAACGCAAGAGACTAGCATCAAAAGAGAAACATTTACTGTAGGCCCCAAAGTTAATTTAACGTTGATACAAAAGTAAGTTAAGCATTAATTACAAATTTTTCCCCAAAAGAAAATAAGCCAACAATGGCCATAACAAAAACCCAAAATGAATATCATGAAATCCCCAAAATGTGATCGCAACTCCAAGGCAACCCGACGTCTAAACGACGTCATCGGGCCGCCACTCGCCCTCCGCTGGAACTATAGGTTCCGCCTCGAAATGCGCCTCAACCGCGAGGGGCTCGACATCTGACACCAAACAAAAGAGAGTCAGACACGACGGTCTGGCAAGCAATTACAACAATAATAAGATGAGAGCGAAATAAAACATGATAAGTAAGAGCTACGATGAAATCACGATTAATAACAATGTCGAAGTAAAGATAAAAGATACATCTCGATGGTTTACAAATCCAATGTCATGATGAGTAACATAAATAAATGCCATGAGATGAATATCAATGCATAAAAACAATGGCAACCCACATAAAGCTATATTCTCCTGTTACCGAAGTAACCGGAGCAGACAAACCGTAGCCACTAATCGTGGGACCGGAACGACATAGTCGTCATCAAACAGAACCGTAGCCACTACTCGTGGGACCGGATAATTACCGTTGCCATGGTCGGTACAAACGGAATCCAAACTGCAGCTGGCAAACAAAATAAAGACCCCAAGCCGGATGATCAGTCCGACAAGGTGACCTAAGCCTAGTGGTGCCAATTTAGTGAAAATCCGAAACCTCGAAGAAATGCAATTCTATTTACAAGATACATTTCCAAAGTCGATAGAGAACTACTCCAAACAAATGCATATGGGCAAAGCCAAGCAAAACAAGTGAGTAGTTTCATCATTTCTAAAATGTGGGGGTAACCCACTTCAAAACAATAAAAGAATTGGAGAAAGAACCAAAACAAAAGTCTTTTTATACAAAAGAATGTATGATGGTTCGGTCGACTAAGCGGGTAGTCTCGATATACATTTGACCCCTTTATTGTCGTTAAAAGAAAGTGGTTTGGTGCCCCCGAAGATCATTGACAATCATAAGGGATTAAGTGTACATTCAGACTCAAGGGTTTTCCTAAGTGGTATTGGTCATAGTCCAAGACACTTCTCACCATGAATTCTAGGCTTGAAAAAGGTTGAGTGGGCTTCACTTATAGGAGAGGGTTCGGGGCTGAATTGAGCTTGGACATAGGTCCGAAGTGGACTTGAAATTATATAGAATAAGTCTTCCTTAGGAGTAGGTTTAAATCCCTTTTTAATCAGGCCCACAGCTGGCCTTATCCGAGCTCAACAGTCCATCGAAAACAAGCCCAAACAATCCCTAATGTAGCCCACAATTCATGTCATAAATAGCCCAACAATTAGGACTCAAAACAGCCCGAGAATTGACTTTAAAACAGGCCCAAAAGACTCCTAGAAAATGGGCTTATCAAATCTCCAATTGGGCCATCAACCAGCCCTTAATCAGTCCCTTAATCAGGCCCAGACCCGAGCCCAGACTGAGCTGGGCTCGCTCGAGCGGACCCAGACAGTAGCTGGGTCGCTCGAGCGGCCCAGTGGGTCGCTCGAGCGGACCCAGACAGTGCCTGGTCCGCTCGAACGACCCACTGGGTCGCTCGAGCGGACTGGGCCTGCCCAGTCCGGCCCGAGTGCAGAAATCCCATTTTCCTTCTTGTTTTTCTTCTTCTTTCTTGATCATTTCAATCCCCTTTCAATCCCTTCTTCCATACACACTCCTACAACATATTGGGCCTCTTCTCAACCTCCACAAACCATTAAACCATCATCCATAATTATCTAATTAACACAAACTTAACACTTTTTAAAAGAATCCATTTCTTTGAACACCCATTTGAACACAATGAAACCCATTTTTCCAAGAAACCAAATTGAGAGCAAACTTCTAATGCATGGTAGAGCAACAACATAAATTAAGATAACAATTACAATGTCCATTAAATCAAAACAAACCATAAACTAAAGGAGATTAACACAAAAAGGGAAAATTCATGAAATAGAACCAAATGAGGGAAAGCATCACATTAGTGTTGGAATATACTTGCCTTTAGCCAAGATAAGATCAAAATCACTCCTTAAACCAAGCCTTAGAGTTTCAAGCTCCAAATCTACAAAAACCCCAAAAATTTTCCCAAGAAACCCTAAAATGTCAACATTTGTGAATCCTCAATGAAAACCTTAGCAAATGGGAATAAAACACTCCAAATGGAGAGGCAAGCAAAGATCTAGAGTTTAGGAAACCAATGCTAACCTTGAGGAACCCAAATAAGGAAGAGAGGCTTGAACAAGGGGCTTCTCTTAGCCCAAACTCCTCAAGAACGGTATCTTTGGGAAGCTTGAAGAGGGAGGAAGAGTTTGAGGAGATCAATCCTCCAAGGATACCTCACCAAGTGAGAGTTCCAGATGAGAGAGAGTGAGAAGGGAGAAGAGAAAAAAGCCCTAGCCAAGAAGAGTTGCTGGAATGGAATGAAGAAGGAGAAGAAGAGCTCTCTTCTTAAGAGGCAAGCCATTGTGGGCCCCGATCTTCACAAGCCTAGAAACGGTACTTGGGGGCCCCGAACGAAAACGACGAAGAAGACAAAAATGATCGGCGAAATTTCTACTTTCCAAAAAGTATATTTTTGACAATTTCTGGAATTTTCGAAATTTGGGTACAGGTTTTGTGTGAAATGTCAGTTTTGCCCTTTTTCTCGAAAAACGCGATTTCTGATCACAAAATCAAGTTGGCCAAAACATGAAAGTTGATGATCTAAAGGAAACAAGTCAAAATACACATAAGTTGGGATTTTACAAGCATCAAGAACAAGCTCAACAATTTCACACACAATCCACGGGCGCCCCGGCCCGTGTCAAACTTAAGTTAAAGGCTAACAATGGTTAATAAAGCTAATCAAACCTTCTAATCTAGCTTAATAAAATAAGCTAATCGTCCACTAACCCCACTTATCCACTAATCACGGTTAAAACATAATTAAATATTCAAACCTGGGTCGGGGTCTGACATGTATGATGCGACTTGCACGGTTCTTGAAAGCATCATGAAGAATGGGTCTAGTAATACTATGCGTGGAGAAGCTAAGGGTTCTTATGTTGCTATGAGAAATTTTGAATTTGTCTTTATGTTTCATTTATTGCATAAGACTATGGGAATCACAAATATACTATGTAAAGCTTTGTAAGTAAAGTCACAAGACATTCTAAATGCCATGAGTTTAGTCTCAAGTACGAATGAACTTCTTCAAGAGTTGAGAGAAACAGGTTGGGGTAGCTTCCTTGAGGATGTGATTTCTTTTTGTAGAAAACATGACATTGATATTCCTGATATGAGTTCTCGTCATATGATTGGTACACGCCGTTCTTGCCAACAGAATGATTGTATTACACTTGAGCATCATTATCGCGTTGATATTTTCAATGCTGTAATAGATTCCAGTTGCTGGAGTTGAAGAGTAGATTCTCTGAGGAGGCAATTGAGCTTCTTTCTCTTAGTTCGGCGCGCTTTGGACCTGAAAGATGCTTTTAAGTACTTTCATATTGATGATATTTGCAAGCTCGCTGAGAAGTTTTATTGTGAAGACTTCACGGAGCAAGAGATACATATTTTGAGAAGTCAATTGCAACATTATAAGCTTGATGTACATCGTCATCCCCGTTTTCAGAAATTATCTACCATTTCTGAGTTATGTCGAGCTTTAATTGAAACAGAAAAGTCAACTATTTATCATTTGATTGATAGATTGATTCGTCTTGTCTTGACTCTTCCTGTTTCCACGGCGACTGCCGAACGAGCATTCTCAGCTATGAAACTTGTCAAAAACACGACTCCGTAACAAGATGGATGACGAGTTTCTCAAGGATTGCATGGTTATTTACATCGAAAGAGAGTTTGCTAATGAAGTCGATATAGAGTTGGTAATAGATGAATTTGATAAGAAGCCACACAAGCTAAGATTTCACTAGTGTCATGTTTTAACTTTTGTTTGTCTTTTGTCGTACTTGTCAAGATCTATTGTGAAGACATTTTTTTGTTGATTTTGAGTAGTATAATAAAAATGATCACTCTTTTGGTATGATGCTTGTAGAAAATGAATTATGAAGATAGTACATAGATAGTTTTTGGTGAACATTGTTGCTATTTTTTATAGGTTTTGGTGAGACAATGTTGTTATTTTTTTAGTGTAACTTAAGTGCAGCCCCCCCAGATTAGAAATCCTGGATCCGCCCCTGATCTCTCACCATTTTGGTGAGGGACACTCCCCTTTTGAAAAGTGTCAAAGTACAAAAAGAGGAGTCTTATGGCACTAACAGTTACTTCTTATTTTCTATATTTATTTTTCTCATATTTGCTCCACAAGATCCTATCACTTATACAAGTTATTAGATTGGATCATTTAGTATTTGAAAACCTAACACAGTAATAAGAGAGAATTATTTCTCTTGCGGATGTCCACAGGAGATGTGGTGTGCAAGATTCACTCTGGCCTTTAAACGAATTTGGCACTTTCTACATTTATGGCCTGAAAATCAATTTTGTGCACTAAGACTTATGCGGACATCCACAAGAGAAAACTTCACGACTAATTAATATTCAAGCAACTTTAGTTACCATATTTGTCGGTATGTGGGCTTATGGCCCACACTTTTGGCCACAAAAGAGCCTTAATGGCTCGCTGATGATTCAGTCAGCCGAGAATCACTTTCCCATCTTCTCATAACGTTGGTACAAAGCTGGACATTCATTCTTAGAGATGACAATAGGTGGGGCTTAAACGGGGACCTACTCCCGTTAGCGACAGGTTTAGTAGTGGGTTTTCTTTTTTTGATTCAGAGCAAATTGTCATACCTTGTCTTTTTCCGTGGAAAATATTGAAGTGCATCCATCTCTCACCATTTTAGTGAGCAACACTCCCCTTTTGGAAAGTGTCAAAGTACAAAAAGAGAGTTCTATGTACCTGACACTCCATTTTTTATATTTGACATTTTTCAAAAGAGGAGTGTCGGGATGGATGTACTTAAATATTTTTCATATATATATAGGGGAATCCTCCCCTCAGCTCATGCGCAGGGGAGGAATCCCGTCCGCCCCCTAGGTGGGGCCCACTGTTTGGCCCATCCAAATGGACCAAACAGTGGGGCCCCTTGAATAGCACATGTCCACCAAAACTTGGCCCCATTCGATTAAATTGGACCGTTGGATCGTATGACACACATATAAATATATATATACACCATTAAAATCTTGTGGCCCAGATGGAGATGATAGAAATTAAGGATTGGGCTGATTTTTTGTAGAGAGGAGGGCCCCTGTGTGTGCTTCAAATCCCCCCCATCCCCATGCCTAGGTGGGTCCCTATGTGGGCCCCACGCCCTTGAGCGGACGGGCTTATCGTGCACATGAGCTGAGGAGAGGAGGCCCCATATATATATATATAAACAAAATTCACGCGTTGTAAATGGTTTTGTGCATTAACTTAAGAAATTTAGGAAGAAGTGCGTTCGATCTCCATCCGTCCATACCAGTGACCCTTCACAGGGCGGATTTGGTTTGAATGAGATTACATTGAGACACGACGAATTTGAATTTACCCCTCCACGGCATCATCATCTCCGATTCCCTGGTCGGTAGTTCTCACAAGATGCCCGTTAGTTGTCAATATTAACATTGACAGACAGCTAAGACTTTCTTACCCATGGCCCACATTGATGACTCTTATTGGATACTTTCATCTTTATATAATTCAACCATGTTCATGACTCTCATTGGATCATTTCATTTAAATTGGTAAGGAAGAAGCCAAGAAAGACTGGTCTGTGGGACCAATGACAAAACACTGCTACACGTATTGCACGAACAGACAAAGATATCTCTTGTTATTTAAAACCCAAGGTTCTAAGAAACCCATGTCCTTTTAAACAATGATAATACATACATGCATTGAAACGAAACCCCAAGGTTCTAAGAAACCCATGTCCTTTTAAACAATGATAATACCTACATGCATTGAAACTAATAAGGACCATTGGATTATATAAAAAGCAAAAAATATATATTTTGTGAAAGTGAGGAATAAAGTGGTTGGCATTGGAAAGGCCTTTTGTTTGTTTAATACATGCTTAATCCGTACCATCAGACAAGGGACACGACATGCCAATTACCCTAATTACTTTAGTTTAATCAACCATTCTTGTTATTTTAATCGATTTCGATGACGATGATTAAAGCTCAAGCATCTTGATTAAGATAGTATTAATATGTTGGTTGGAGGGATGCAGAATGGGATTGATTACAAAAAACACATTCGAGTGGGAGCACCCATAAGGCATGTAATTGACCACAGTGACATTTGAGTGGAATTGCCTTCATTGTGAGCCGTGGGTTTGTTCGGCCTGTTTGGATAACCATTATAGGTTGATTGCCTTTGATTAAATGATCTTAGCCATTTGTTTGATCATGTGAGATTTAAGTAATAGATTGAGGTCTTATAGGAGTTCTTTTAGCATTTTGGTGGGGTGCCAATTCCTAACCTGTGACATGCCAACTCCGGTCCGTAATTAGGGCTCAGATTGACCTTTTTATATTTTTGGGTAGGCTTTGAGTTGATCCAATTATTGAGTGAGTTGAGTTAAGGAGAAGTCTATTTTAGCAATTCAACCTCTCCAACCAACCCAATCCAACACATAGATCATTGTACTATGACCAGCCAAACTAATTTAAACTTGATTTGCTAAGGGTTTGGATTACCTGTTATCTTTTGTGTTGGGTTCAGCTTGATGTTTTCAACTTGATTAATAAATGGGTAGAATTCATGTTGAGGCTGGATATGATAATTAAATATCTCATCTTGAGTGTTACCTGAGTCAGTCCACTGCCTTACTTTTGATTTATGGATCGATGATCAAGAGCATAACCCACTAGATGTCAATTAAGTTGAAGATTGGGAACTTTAAAATGGTTTAATCAAGCCAAACCAATGTATTAGAATTATGACTTAACTGCCATTGGTCCTTGTATATGGGTCATGCTGTATGTGTTGGTCCTTGTATCTTTTCTTTTAAGCTAATATAATCCTCATCATTTTGGAAAAAAAAAAAAAAAATTGGAGATACAAATGGGATCAACACTTTTTTAGAATTTAATTTAATAGGGATGATGGGTAGAGAACCATTTCATATTTTGGAAAAGATTATTTGATAGCATCTTATTAATCACCACCATTGGGAATTTAGTTTCACCACCTTTGATAGAAAAAAAAAAGGCATTGTTTTAAGTCCTCTAAATTAAGTCCCTACTAAAAAAGCAATCCCTATATAAATATTGTAGCAAATTAAGAGTCCCATTTTCCCACTATATATTGAAATCTTATTAGGCATCCAAGTTAAAGACAGTTGTTCCAATTGTGTAAAAGCAAATATGTCTAAATAAGAACTTTCCAATTTCTGACTAGGTGATATGCCCTAACTATCATTTTGAGGCTATTTAGTCATTTGTTGTTCTTCACTTGTTCTTTGTTCAATTTCAACCAATTTAATAAAAACCCAATGCTTTGAATTTCTAATGATTTAGGTCCCGTTTCTTTACCGGAATTTATGACTAGAATTTGGGAGGTTGATGTTTTTTGGACATGATGTGACATATTGTCCCCTGGCATTTGAAATGCTGTGTTTCTTTTTCAGAGTATTAAATTCCAACCACCCAAAAGACCTTTTGAAATTCTTGAAATTCCACTCTCCATACCACTTGTTGGAATTTCAAATCCTCCGTCAAAAGGAGGAATTTGGAATTTCTCCGGGACATGAATTATTGGAATTCTGATAAAGAAACGAGCCTAAATTAATATGAAGAAAATAAACAGCCCCAATGAAACATGCTTAGCTGTCCCACTTTAGACAGTCCTAAATTAAGGAAAGAAGAATTCCAAATGTCCCACTACTTCAATCTAATCCTATGATTAAAGGATAAGCATTTGATAAATAAAGTATGAACATGCTGAAATATCATTTGCATTCACACATTTATACGCACAAAAGGATATTATTATATAGCAGACAAGAAGGCGTGCGGAAATGTCATGCACAGAAAGTGGAGATTCTATTGCACCTACCGCTATATCTGACGGTGTCTCTAGTTTCAGTGACAAATCTCTCGAGATCTAATCTCAGCCGTTGATTCAGATATCTCTCTGACCTTGTTTCTTCCCAGGGCCGTCGGTGATCCCAGATGAGACTTAACTAGAGTTGCAGTCTGGAGTCTGGGGTTAGTGGCGGCATTGGGGGATCGGCAATTCCTCGGGAGGAAATGTACGGCTAACTGCCGATCTGAGGAAGCTTCCTTACCGCGACTGATTTATTCACACGTGGAGACCGACCGTTAGTGGACTTTAATTTTTGCTGGTTTTGGGGGGGTGTTGTGGTGGGGCCCACAAAGATTGGACCACTGAGACAGTGAACTCTGAGAGAGTGGAAATTTTGGTTTGTACTTTGTCGAAATAAAGTTCAGTTCAGTTATTTATCTCGGTCAAAAAGTGAAAAAATTGGGTCAGACTTCTGTGAATTAGGTCAAAATTATGTTGAATTAAGATGATTTGACTCGGAATCTGCCAATTAGAATTGAAGTATGTATGCGAGTAGAGTAGGGTATCTTTCTCTGTTGGAAGTTGTCGTGTACGGTGTAGGATGTTGTCATGGTTAGCATAGTGGGGACCTGGCTCTCTTGGTGGGCCCCATCCTGCCTTTCTTCTTCTTCTTCTATATAGTGGATCGGACGCTTGTCTAAAGGCCTGTTTGGATGTATGGTGAATTAAAGTGTGGTGAGGTGAAGCATCAAATCAAAAGATAATAAAATATAAGGTGTTATGATGGTGTTTTATTTTTAGTTGTTTGGTATGGAATTTTTTTGACTTTTTTTTATAGAAAAGTGAAGTTTTTTTATCTTTTAGTGGAGAAATGAGGTTGCTTTTTTGAATTTTTTTGAACAATTGGGAGGGAATTTTAAAATTGTGTACTTTTGATATGACCCGATGTCTTTTCTTGTCTGGATAATGGAGGCTTTACTTCACCTCACCTCACTTCACCACACATCCAAACACGCCCTAAACTTTTCCTATGGAATTCCATGTGAATCATGTCGTGGAGCCCACCTAATTAAGACTAACAATTCTGAGGGGGGATGGAGATTGAAAGATTTGAATGAAACCTACTTTTGTGTCAAATATTAAGTTAGCTCCATCCTCCTAATGAAGGATCGGGGTGTGGAGGAAATTGGCTTCCACAAATCTCTTGCGACTGAATCTTGATGCAATGCATGACCTAGGGCTCCCATCTTTCTTATAGAAACGATCTCGATGAATCACACTTTCTAAAGACTTCTCAATGGAGAAACTCAGATCCTCTAATCCTACTGTGAGTTTCATATGTGGGGGATAAGATCTGATTTTCTAATCTCATATTACTGTAAATCCCTATCCTATCTTCAACAAATTAAGTCTTTATCAGAGTGGGATTCCTAGTCTCTCTTGGCAACTGCAACTGCTTGATTTGGCATGAGACCTGTGGCATGCAGGCTATATGATTTCCAACACCAAACCCCTTCATCTATGGACTCAAGTAATTTAACAACTTTAGAAATCCTTTTCTTAATGTCAATTCAATGATGAGTCTCATTTGGGTTGGTGTAAAAAATTTGGCAACAATGACATTCAATGAGTAGTGGTGTGTAAGGGGTTGGATGGATGATAGGGGGCGCCCAACAGTTGGCTCACATGGCGAGCATCCTCAGTCAATCATAAGCCATATATAACATATATGTTTATAATTACAATTATATTAAATATATTGTGCTATTATATTTAAGTATGCCTTACAAATGACCAATTCTTTTCTATTAGATCGCTGTGCTAAGCTCAACCAAAGTGCTTTGTGCACCACCGCACAACTCCTTCCATCGTGCTCCGTTGGTGCCAGGTTCGATCCCCGGCTCTTAAGGTGAGAAGGGATGCCTTTTACTACTTGGTCATCCTTCTCTACAAATGATTAATTTACGTATACTATTATAGATAAGTTTTATCTATGAGCTTTTTGTATATACCCCCTAAGGTTTGTAGGATTTGTAAATAGGCCCTTAAGGTTTTAGTATTTGTAGATAGGCCTCGGCCTTTTCTTTTTAATACCTTTCATGTCCCCAAAATCAATATTCTTAAAAAGAATGAGCAGCTACAATGAGATTTGTCTTGAATTTTTATATAAATGGCAGCTCTGCCCTTACATGATTAAAAAAATGAGTATATTATTATTTATAAAACTGCCATTATTTTATCTCAAATCCCAATAGTTTCTCTGAATAACTCTCTCTTGCGCATGACCAGGGGTGGATCTAAGTACAAGGGCCTAGGGATTGAATCCCCCACCCATATCTGAGAAAACTTTAAAATCGCACCCCCCCCCCCTCAAATTCTAAAAATTAATCTATTTTTTTAACATTTGCCCGTCCCCACCCCCAATATTTCTTTTACATAAAGCCAAACGCCACCCCCCTCGCAAATTCTAAAAATTAATCTTTTTTTTTTTTTTTTTACATTTGCTCGTTCCCCCAATATTTCTTTTATACGCCTTCACATGAAGCATAATCATGCATTTTGAGACTTTTATCAATCCAATAGTGGGTCGTGTATGGATTGGATAAATCATAACCGATTATAAATATGGGTGTTGATTGTTGTCATAATCAATTTGGATTTAATGAAATTAGCCCTGCATTGATAAAAAAATGAGTTTATGAATGATTGTTTTCTCCCACTAAGTGTAATTGTTAATGTTACATGCTTTATAAAAATAATTGAGTCTAAGCTTTTTAAATTATGCATATAAGGATAAAAGGGATGGACAAACATGTCATTTCGCACAAAAATTCAACGGTGGTGGAAAGACTATTGATTTTGGGACATGAAAGGTATTAAAAAGAAAAGACATGGGCCTATTTACAAACATTAGAATCCCAGGGGCCTATTTACAAATCCTACAAACTTTAGGGGTGGATATACAAAAAGCTCTTTATATATCACACATATATTATATGTAGTAATATTAGAGTAAAAATCAATCTGAGCTTAAGCTTAATATGGCTTCTTTTTTTTTGTAATTGAGCTTGAGCTTGAATCAAGTTTGAGCTCCAAATGCTTGATTCGAGCTCATGCTCAAGCTTAATCGAGCTCATATTGGATCATTTATATTCTCAAAAGTAAATAGGGTCAAATTAAATTTATACATATGGGATTAACAAAATATTTGAGCCATTTAAGCTGTGGCTATTTACCAATGGAAATTTTGTCTCTTTTTTTTTTTCAAAATAAATAAACAAAACATGATTAAAAAACAACAATTATGATTTATTAAGAACTTATCTTTTATGTACAAAAGTTTCACCATTTGCTCATTGAAATTGTGCCCATTAGATATGCAGTTTTCTTGATTGTAATTATTTGTAGAGCTTGTTTGTTTTATATATGAAAATTGATATTGACACTCCTTTTTTTTAATAGAGGCACTCCATTTCAAGGTAACTGGTGAGAAGGAAATTGGCTTGAAAATAAGTGCCTACATAAAAAAAAGGAGTGCCAATATCAATTTCCTTTATATATATATATAAGGGTAATATTCAGGTGAGAACTAATTCTCACATATTATATGAGAATTTTTTGTGGGGCCCAATTGTGGCCTCCATTTGGGGATGGGACCGGGGGGATGGAAAGAACTATGTAAGGCCACCTCAAGGATCAAGTTTGACCCCAAACCCATGCCCCTAACCCCTTCATCCGTAGCCCACAAGTTTAATGGCCTCATATTCAAAAAAATACTCAACCCTTGATCCAACGGTTAAGTCCATTCGGATGTCTGTCAATCATTGGGATTAGTGACTATCAAAAGTTTCCCCATTGGTTGCTAGGTTTAGATGGGATGCTAGTTGGGCCCCGCAAAAAAGTTCTCATATAATAGTTCTCACTTGAATATTTTCATATATATAATTAAATACATAAGAGATATAAGATTTTTATTTCAAGAAAATGGTTATAACCAAGTGTAGATTTCTAAAGGCTACCATCACATTATCGTCCTTCTAATAGAAAATGAATCCAAGGGACACCATCCTAGGAAAGTGGTGGTTGCATCTACGTTGCTATATCCTCCATCTCTTTAACAATCTCCATTTGACCTTGAAATCGTAAACATTCTATACAAACAAAAAGGTTCGTAGTCTAAATGAAGTTACATTTGTCGTTGGATTGGACAAATACAATTTGACCATATTTTTGCACGTGCCTAATCTAGAAATGTAAATGGGTCAGTTTCAGGCTAGAACCATATCGGACTCAGAAACGAAACCATTTCTAAATGATGGGATTCAGTTATGACTTGGGACCTAGCTATTTTGTTGGTTTCAATCCCGGTTCCAATAAGAGGGCTTGTATCTGGTTTGGACTAAAGGACTGGGATCCAGTTCCAAAACTGATTATGGCTTCTCTTTTATTTTTTTATTTTTCTATATATTTTTCTTAAAATAAATATAGCATTTAATTTATAATGGTGCATCAAGTCTACTATATATAAGATTAAACATAAAAAAAACCAACTAAAGTTGATTTTTAGCTACCATTTATAGCATTAATGACTCATATCTCAGGTGCCAGGTCCATAGGTCGAGACCTACATTGATCCAGAATTAAACTCATTTATAGATCGGAAAATAAATTGGATTTAGGACCTGGACACATTTATGTATTAGAATCTAAAACATGTTTCAAATCCTGTTTTTAACTTGTCACAATGCTGAGATAATTGGACAACCATTTAGATCCTTAATCTAATGTGACTGTCAATATTGTCTCCATTCACTTAAAATTTGGGGCATGTATGTAAAGGTAGAGTTAAAACTTCAATGTAACATCTTTGAAGATTCTTTGATAGATTTTATTTACAATCGAAGTTAAGAAAATCTAATCTTACCTATATAATAGGAAACCTAATCAAACAATAAATAAGAAATATAACTAAATATGACGATTGTTGTGCCTAATCTTAACCCATGGAAATAAACGACTTGACAAAGTCAACCACACATATCTATTTTTGATTTCATGGACTTTTACTTGCCTCACTGATCCATCCTTTTTTCATTTAATCATTTCCTTAATGTAGGGCTTATGTTTTGACCTTCTCAGTTTGGGTAAATATATAGTGGTCCATCTGTGCTTTCTCAGTTTGGAATAATAGTGATCATATCTAGCCTCCCATTGGTTAACACAAATTTATTTTTGATTCAGATCTAATCACATCTGGCCCACACTGTAAACATAATCGAATGGGCCCACATGTTTTTTTTTTCTAAGAAGGGCCCCACATGTTTTTGCTCCTAGAACCACATGAATAGTCAGAACATAGATCCACACGTGCCCCACGAGCGCACGTGTTCGATTTTTGCCCTTTAAAAAACATGACATAAATAACGCACTGTAGTTGAAGTCCGCGCTGGAAATGACGAAAAGACAGCGACTACATGTAACAGTGTAGCCACTTCCGCGCGCTTTCGTAACGGGTGAGGGGCATTTCCGTCATTTCATATAAACCCGAAAGAGTGAAGACAGCCGCGCCGGGTCCGCGCCACTTTCGTTTTCATCTTCGGTCGAGAATCACGTCTCTCAGACACGGGTCTCCACTATCATGCGCATTCCAAAAATTCCCGCTATAAAACCCCAACACCTCGATCGCTTTCTTCTTCACTTGTCCAAAACCACTGCTTAAACCTCTCTCTCTCTCTCTCTCTCTCTCTCTCTCTCTCTCTGTGTTAAAGAAAGCATCAATGGCAGATCCGAGCATCGACGTGGACAAGCTCAGCTACGAGATCTTTTCAATCCTCGAAGCCAATTTCCTCTTCGGCTACGACACGCCAAAGCTCAACTCCCCCTCTCCAACCGCCGGAACCCTAAAACCCTCCGTCGGAAAGGTCCGTATCCTCTCCATCGACTCCGCCGGCGCCACCGACGGCCTTCTCGCCGCCAAATCCCTCTCCCTCCTCGAATCCTCCCTCCGCCGTAGATCCGCCGATCCCGACGCACGGATCGCCGACTTCTTCGACGTCGCCGCCGGATCCGGCGTTGGAGGCATCCTCGCCGCGCTCCTCTTCACCAGAGGGGAAAACGGTCGCCCGCTGTTCACCGCCGGGGACGCGATGAAATTCCTACTTGAGAACAGACGCCGGATCTCGTCGCCTTCCGTGAACGGGAGGTTCCGGCGGATTTTCCGGCTGCGGGAGTCGAAGGCGGAGCGGCTGTACCGGAAGACGTTTTCGGAGTGTACGTTGAAGGATACGTTGAAGCCGTTGCTGGTGCCGTGCTACGACGTGCTGACCGGAGCGCCGTTTCTGTTCTCGAGGGCGGATGCTTTGGAGACGGACGGCTACGATTTCAAGATGAGGGACGTGTCCCTTGCCACGTGTGCGGATGCGACGGCGGTGGAGGCGGTGGAGATGAGGTCTGTGGATGGGAAGACGAAGATCGCGGCCGTTGATGGCGGGGTGGCGACGAGCAATCCTACCGCTGCTGCGATCACGCACGTGCTCAACAACAAGCAGGAGTTCCCGTTCTGTCGTGGAGTGGAGGATCTTCTCGTCGTGTCGCTCGGGAACGGAGAGTCCGATTCCGGCGGTTTTGGTCGCCGGAGTATGACTCCCGGTCCCGGAGACTTCATAAGGATCGCCGGTGCTGGGGTTTCCGACATGGTAAGATCACAACTCATCTTCTTCAATATAATTTTTCAGTCCTCATACAACCGAGATGAGGGCATTTTGGTCATTTCCTTACTATAGGTGTGTAAATTTCGTTTCTCTTGTAATTTCACAGGTCGATCAAGCTGTTTCTATGGCGTTTGGGGAAAGCAGGAAAAGTAATTACATCCGCATTCAGGTAATTCGTCATTTCCTTACTAAGAAAATTTGTTCTTTCAAAGGCAATTTTGTCATTTAATGACTAATGTTGTTAAAGCCCGGGTTTATTGAACCGGATCCGTAAGGTGACCCTGAGATGGTCCGCCATGTTATCGTCGGGCGCTCGGCAGCGCCCGCCTGAATGCATAGATGATAGGCTGCCCGTAGTGATGTGGCGGACCGTGAATGGTCCACTCATGATGGGGTTTTACCTCGTCAGATCCAAACTCCGATTGATTGCGTTGGATAATTGTGAAACCTTACCTGGAAAATAACTTTTACATGGACAATGAAATTCTTTTTTTTCATTTGGAATGTAATTTTCAGGCGAATGGATTCAACAGTGGAAGAAGAACTCCAATGGTGTCGAAGAGTTCGAATGCGAGCGAGACACAGAGATTGGTAGCAGTAGCAGAGGAGATGTTGACGGAGAGGAATGTGGAGTCGATACTCTTCCGGGGGAAGAAGATGGCCGAGAGGACAAATGCAGATAAGCTCGACTCGTTCGCGGCCGAGTTGATCAAGGAGAAAGAAAGGAGAAAGCTTTGTGTTTTCCCTACTGTCCTCTTGAAACAGGCCACCCCAAGAACTTCCTCCGCAACCATGTCTTCATGTTAATAATATTACATATCATATATGGATCTAACTTTTTAATTTTAATTTTTTTTTCTTCGTGGAGAGTGCTCGCCGTTCGATGTAAATGCAATTTATACATTTGAGCCAGAGCTGAGCCTTTCTGATTTATATATATGTGATAGTTATTACATGAAGGTTTTTTTTTTTTTTTTTTCCATGTGTAAATGCAATTACGAGAAATATATATATATCTCGTAATACACTAATGTTTGAGGAATTGTTAGAAAAAGAAATGATGATTTTCTTTTCCATGTTTCTCTTACCAATTCCAAAGGAGTCAATGGAATAGGGTTTATGAGATGAAAGTTGTTTGGCAGGGCCGGCTTACCCTATAAGCAACTGAAGCAACTGGTAGGGGCCTCACCTTCAGGGGGGCCTCATAATTTTGTAAATCCGGATTGAATTTTATTCTCACTTCTAAAGCCAAATCCCAATTTTCAAGCCCAATTCATATCAACGAAAACGGTAAACACATTAACTACTTAGCCAAATCCCAAAGAACGCATTAACTATCCCCATCTGCAACTGGGACTCTTCGTTCTCTACAACCCTATGGCTTTATTTATCTCCCCTACCCAATACCCAATTCCAAACAACAATCCAAAAAGAAATTGCTCATTTTTGCTCTTTGGTATCAATAGCTTCCAGCCCCCCACCCAAATCCCAATCGAGCTCTTCCATCCATACCAAAAAGCAAATCTGAGAAGAAGAGACAAACGAAAAGGAAAGAAACCAAGCATCGCCAGTAGCCCATCACCGCCGCCGACCTCCATCCGCTGAGGCGCTGATCCGCTTCTTCTCCATCCCCGTCATCGCATCAGCATAGGGGCACAGGGCCTGAGGGCCATCATCATCTGATCAAGTGATCATCATCAATTCATCATCACGCCTTGCATCAACACCATCTTGCTGATCTCGCGATGATGGCCCACTTCTCTGATTGAATCAAACAGCAAAAAAAGAAAACAGGGAAGAAGAAGTAGAAGCACTGCAGTCTGCAGCAGCGAGGCGGAGATTAGAGATTGGAGAAGGTACCTGGCACCAAAGCCGAAGGGGGAAGACCGCCGTCCGCCTGACCGCCGTCCGCCGTCCACCGTCCACCGCGGCACCGCCCTTGCGGCCTTGCCTTGCCCAGTAAGGCAGTTGCCCTGCGCTCTGCGGCCTGCGCCTCTCAGCCTCTGCCGCTCTTCACTCCCAGTCCCAGAATCCCAAGTCCCACCATCGTCCATCGAGAGCACCGAAGAACACAGAAGCACCGAAGGGGGAAGACAAAATCATCGGTGTTTAAAACACAGAACACAGAAGCACCCTTTGTTTAAAACAAAATCAATCCACCGGAGATTGACCCTTTGTTCTGTGCACAGAACACGAGACAGAGTCACAGAACACTAGTTGGGCCAGAGGTCTGAGGCCCAGAGGCCAGTTTGGGTGGGCAGCTAAGTGAGCTAAGGCAGGCAGGCTCTCTGACTCTCTCCATCGTTTTTTTCTCCAAACAGCTAAGTACCATTTTTTTTTTATCAAATTTGCATCCAATATACTGTTACAATATATGTGATTTTCATCTGTTTGTTATTATTAATTTATTATGAAACGTAAGTTTGAATCTGGTGCTCAAAAACGTCAACGAAAAAAAAAAGAACAAGAGTTGATGCAATCTCAAAAAGATGCAATGTATAAATTTATTAAAAGAAATAAAGAAGATGAGATAGTGAACCCACCTGTAGAGAATGAACAGCTAGAGGGTAATGACGAACATAAATTAGATGATAATGAAACAATTAGACAAAACGATGAAATTGAACATGAACTCGATGATAATGAAACAATTAGACAAAACGATGAAATTGAACATGTTCTTCCTAGCATAGAACCTAATGAAAGTGCTGAACTGAATGAGAATAGTAACATAAACTTAAACTCAACGGAAGTTTCCTCGTTTGAGGAGAACCCCGGGGAACCATCTAACACTATCCTTGCAGATATATACGACCCGGGACAATGGAATAATGTTGACATAAAACTAAGAGATTTATTAGTAGAAAAAGGTCCAGTTAGGGAAATTGGTTTAAAATATCCAGTCGGTGAAAAGTCAAGGAGATTTTCAATTAGACATTATACTCAAATAGCGCCAAATGGAGAAAAGTTTGATAGAAAATGGTTGGTATATTCAAAACATTGTGATAAGGTTTTTTGTTTCTGCTGCAAGTTATTTTCAAAGTCTAAGAAAAGTCAATTGAGTAATGAAGGATGCAAAGATTGGAGAAATATTAGTCTTAAACTAAAACATCATGAAAACTCAACTGGACATGCTAAAAACATGCTTTTGTGGATTGATTTAAAACAAAGGTTATTAAATAATAAGACAATTGATAAAGATATCCAAGAACAGATTGATAAGGAAAAAAAACATTGGAAAAATGTACTAGTAAGAATTATTGCTGTGATTAAAACTATTTCTAAGAATAACATGGCATTTCGTGGAAGCAATGAGAAGCTTTATGAAGAGAATAATGGGATTTTCTTAAGTATTATTGAAATGATTGCTGAATTCGATCCAGTAATGCAAGAACATGTTCGGCGTATCAAACAAGGTGTAATTAATAATCACTATCTTGGGCACTTAATCCAAAATGAATTGATACAATTGTTGGCAACTGAAGTAAGAAATTTCATAATTACAAAACTTCGAGAAGCAAAATACTTTTCTGTTATCCTTGATTGCACTCCGGATATAAGTCATCATGAACAAATGACCCTTGTTTTACGATTTGTAAATGTTTCAATAAGCCCAGTACAAATTGAAGAATATTTTCTGGATTTTATAAAAGTTGATGATACGTCGGGAAAAGGACTTTTTGAGGAACTTATCAAAGTTTTAGAACTATTTAATCTAGATATTAATGATGTAAGAGGACAGGGATATGACAATGGATCGAATATGAAAGGTAAGCAACAAGGTGTGCAAAAACGATTGTTAGATTTGAATCCTAGAGCATTTTATACACCTTGTGGATGTCATAGTCTTAACTTAGTTATTAGTGATATGGCAAACTCTTGTACAAAAGCGGTGTCTTTTTTTGGAGTAGTCCAACGTATCTATTGTTTATTTTCTTCATCAACTAAGCGGTGGAAAATCTTACAGACAATGTGAAAAAGCTTACTGTTAAGACATTATCAATAACACGTTGGGAGAGTCGAGAAGAAAGTGTTAGAGCAATAAGGTATCAAGCTCCAGAAATAAGAGATGCGTTACTTGAGTTAGCAAAGAGTAGTGACGATCCAAAAGTAAAAAGTGAAGCTGAAAGTTTAGCTATACATGATATAGGAGATTATGAATTTTTATTAGGTATGGTTATTTGGTATGAAATATTATCTTCTGTTAATTTGGTTAGTAAAAGTTTACAATCTAAAAAAATGCATATTGATGGTGCCATTAGTGAATTAAAAGGTCTTGTTACATTCTTTGAAAAGTTTAGAGAAAACGGATTTGAGAAATCTATAGATATTGCAAAAAGTATAGCACGTGAAATGAATGTTGAACCAATATTTCGTGAAAGACGTATAATCCGAAGGAAAAAACAATTTGATGAGAGTGCCGATAACGAGGTGACTCAATCCCCAGAAGAGTCTTTTAGAACTACTTATTTTTTATGTATTTTGGATCAAGCACTTTCATCTATTAGAAATAGGTTTGAACAACTTAAGAGCTACGAAGAAATGTTTGGATTTTTATTTGATATCAAAAGGTTGAAGTTATTAGATGATGATGATTTGAAACAGAGTTGTCTTAATCTTGAGCAATTCCTAAAACATGGGGAGCATTCTGACATTGAAGGTATAGACTTGTTTGGAGAACTAAAAGTATTAAGAGAAGCTTTGCCAACAGGAACTCAAAGTGCACTTCAAGTATTAGATTATTTAAATAAAATTGAGTCTTTTCCAAACTCATATATTGCTTATAGAATACTATTAACAGTACCTGTTACAGTTGCTTCCGCCGAAAGAAGTTTTTCGAAATTAAAGTTAATAAAATCTTATCTACGATCAACTATGTCACAAGAGAGATTAAGCGGGTTAGCCATTTTATCTATTGAGAAGAAAATTTTGGAAAGCCTTGAATACAAAAACTTGATCAATAAATTTGCATCACAAAAGGCAAGAAAGGTCAAATTCACTTAAAAAAAATGAATCCCTCAACAAGTTCCAAAAAAAAAAAAAATAATAATAATAAACAATTTTTTTTTAAGTCCTCCAATGTACTACTCCTAGTGTACATTGCCGGTCCTAAGTCTGGATTATAGATGAGGGTTTTCTCATGTCACACATAAAAGCTAGAGGCCTCGTTTATACTTTCGCCTGGGGCCACATATTGTCTTGAGACGGCCCTGTTGTTTGGTAATTGGTATGGGTTTGCATGTAAATGTTGTGGTTGGGTGGAGTCTTGTTGTCAACTTCTGTGTCTTTTCTATGGAATTTTGTAAGAGGAGATTGGAATTGATAAGCCTCACCAAGCTGAGCTGATATTGATTTTTTATAGTGTGTTCTTATATAGTGAAGTTATTGTAAAGGGAAGAGTAGTTGGCTTTGCTGCTTAAAATAATAAAACTTCTTCAAACACCCACCAGCACTATGCTTTTGTCCTTTTTTTTTTTTAGAGTGTGCATGACATGGCACCACCCATCAGAAATGGTTAAAATATGTTTTTTTGCAATACCACATGTAAGACATGTAGTTGGTAGTTAGAATTTTATAGGACACCCTGAGCAAAGTTTCTGCTCAGGGCATCTTAGACTCTTGAGAAAGTAAAATTAAAAGGGAGACATGGTTGCTTTGCCAGAAAAAGTAGATTACAATACTTTAGTGCATGTTTGATTAGAGAAATTTCAAAACTTATTGTCTGGGAATTACAAATTTTATCCTCTAGGTTGTTTGTTTTCAAAATGGTCAATCATGGTCAGCATTTGGAAAGTTGAAACTTTAAAATTTTCAAAAAGTCAAAAGTGAGTTTTCAAGAATTTGGTGTTTTTGAAATTCTACCATTCAAATGGAGACATTTCTATTACTCTCAAGACATGATCAACACTATCGTCAATTATTTCGTAACACTTGCAGGGGTAGCACAGTTGGCCTAAGACTATGGGCGCATTATTTGGCTATGGACTTATTACTTTTCAGAAATTCAAGTGAAAAATATGACTAGAAAACTCTCTGAGTTGACTCTTGACTCACTCGGGTCATTTCATTTTGGTAAATGATTGAGTTAGATGTAGGGGAGACTCAGTTATTTGCATTATTAACCAATTGATAAATAGATCTAATTTTAAAGGGAACTTTAAAAAACTCTTTGTTTAGAAGAAGAAAACTCCCTCAAGAGTAAAGTGATTTTAGCAAAGCAAGCTTGGAGATTGTGTATGAAACCTGATTCCTTGGTGGCTAGGTTCTTTTTCTCAAAATATTGTGAGGCAAATGATTTCTTGCATGGGTCTTTTAAGACTTTAAAGAAAAGTAGTTCTTTTCTCTGGCAGAGTCTTTACAAAGGGAGGGAATTTCTTTCCAATGGTGTCAGGTGGGGAATCGGGGAAGGTCAAAATATTGATATTTGGGAAGATGCTTGGGTGCCTCGTCCTTCGTACTTCAGGATCAGTACTCCTAAGCCTATGGGGTGTATGGTTAGGAAGGTAGCTGATCTTATTGATTCTAACCTGAGTATTTGGAGGCGTGATCTTATACATTCCCTCTTTTGGGTAGATGAAGCTAAGCTTATCTTGTCGATTCCTTTGAGCATTCAAAGACGACAAGACAGGCTCCTTTGACATTTTTCTAAAGATGGTCAGTATTCTGTTAAGTCCGGGTACCATGTGGGTCGTACTCTTGCAGATAGGGGGTTTCTTGCGGGTACGTCAAATGCACTAGGTGAACAGTTTCGGTCTGCCCTTTGGAAGCTTCCAGTTCCGCCTAAGGTTCGTCTGTTTGCTTTGAGGGCGTTGCATGATTTTATCCCTTCTAGTGTGGCGTTGAGTCGAAGACGTCTCCCCATTGATGTGAGTTGTCGGCGATGTGGTCTGCCGGAGTCGTCTACTCATGTCTTGAGGGATTGTGTGTTTGCTCAAGCAGTCTGGTTTGGTTCCTGCCTTAGCCTTCGTATAACTGTGTATCAGCATTTACAATTAATGCCTTGGGGTTTGGAAATGTTCAATGTTTTTAATGAGGGTGGAGGTGGGGTAGAGGCGAAAAATTCCTTTGTCCTTTTCTTGTGGGGCCTATGGATAGCTCGAAATGATTTGGTCTTTAATGGGAAGGAGTGGTTAGTTGAGGATGTATTGATTTTCTCTACTAATTTGGGTAACATTTATAAGGCTGCAAATTCAGTTGATTCCTATCATCCTCCTGTTGTTTTCTCGCCTATAAATCCAGGTGTCTGGGTTCCTCCTTCGAGTTTGGGTTTCAAAGTTAATTTTGATGCTGCGTATAGGCCAGATTCAGGAGTGGTGGGTGTAGGAGTCATAATCAGAGATGACAAAGGGACTTTCATCGGCGGGCGTACTACTCTTATGTCTCTTGGGGTGTGTGACGTTAGCCTAGCTGAAACTTTGGCTGCGAGGGATGCGGTGCGTTTTGCTAAAGAGTTGAATATTCTGCACTTTACTCTTGAGGGAGATAATCAAGCCCTTATGAAGGATCTCAATGCTGGTTCAGTTGACATTTCAGATCGAGGAATAGTGTTGGAAGATATTCTTGCTGTAGTTTTGTCATGTATTTCTGTATCCTTTTCCTGAGTGGGTAGAGAAGGAAATAGATGTGCTCATGTGTTAGCCACGAGGGCTACTGATTTTAATTCTGGGACTTGGTGGCATGATGAGCCTCCTTGTATTTTGTTTGACCCGCTTTCCGTGGATCTTGCATGTATTCCTTTTAGATCTCTTGCTGATGGCTTTGCCGAAGGTGAGAGACCTTTAAGGTTTCCTTTTGAATAGATATTTGGTCCCTTTTCAAAAAAAAAAAAGAAAACTCCCCTTTTTAAAATTATATGCTCAATAAGCGAATCCTATTAAAGGCTCATTCCCAACTTCCATTATCTTCTCCTTGAATATAGCTAAATATCCTATCCAATTTTTTGGTAGTCAATCTCATATCCTTAAAACTAGATAATCTAGCCAACTTTATTATTTTTCCACTTTAAACCAACTGCATTCATTCGAAACATTGCTACTTCACAAAGGCTTGGGACTCTAATTGACGTAGCCCACCACATGCCATTAATCCATAAAAATTCAAAACCTAATTTGTTTAGGTTTTGATGAAAATCTAGGGCCCATTTGATAACTTAGTTGGACTAAAACAAAGTCTATATATATATATCCAATATCCATCCACCTATTTTTGATGGGCCCTTATATAAATTGTTTAACCATCCACCCACATAAATAATCATCTTGTGGGACCCAAATAGATGAAGATCCTATCACCTTGCATCCAATTTTCAAGATGGGCCGGCCATCAAATCATATTCGCACGCATCCTTGAGAATCTTGGCCGATTAAATGATGTATATCATCTTTGACATCTTTTCCTTCAATCTAGACCATTGATACATGTTTCCTTGATCATATATGTTAGAGATGTATAGGTGTGCTGAAATGGAATAAATTATGTAGATCGGTTTTTAGAAGCAAATCTGATTCCCAAGCATCCTTGAAAATCTCAAATTGAATAATTATTTTCTAAAAGACCCATGCTTAATTTGCTTAACGTGATGTCGCGTCCCCCCTCAAATGGAGAGTTTTTGAGAATTCCTCTTTAAATAATTAATATTTATTTTTAAATAATCATACATAAGGTTTGGAACCAACAATTTAAAAATGATGACTAGAATGTTATTTGAAGCTTACATTTGATCACGTTTACATTCAATATTTGGACTAGCAAATAATGCAATATGCAATACTATTTCCTTTTGTTTTTCTTATTATAGTATTTTTGTTGCATATATAAATTTATTCATTTAAATCGAGTGTTATTTATATTTTGAAAGTAACAGATTTATTTTTAAATATTATTAAAAAATAACATGACTTTCCCAAGCTTCCACATCGACTATATCTAAGTCAAAACTTTTTTTTTTTTTTTGCATAAGACGAGTCAAGTCTGAGTCACGAGTTCTCCATCCTTGGCGGAAACAACATTCAATGAGTATAAAGAGTCAGTCATCGGAGGCCGAATTTCATATAAATTGAGGGCCGCCTTTTTGTACGGAATTGAGTTTAAGGAACATAATCTAATCAAAGTGGCTATATTGGAGGAAATTAAATAAAAGAAAAGAAAAGAAAAGAAAATGGTTAAGATTCACAAATGATCATATTAAATAATCTGATCTTTAATTAATGAAAAATGAATACCTATATATATATATATATGCATCTGCATCTCCACCCTGCACCTGTTAACTCTTTAATACTCTCTTTCGAATCAAAATTTATCACTAATTATTAGGCAATCAAGTTCATGCAAACAAATGGAGGTTATGAAAAGAAAGTTATCTGCCAAATTCCAACTTTCTTCAATAGAACTTCCACCTAAACCATTTTTTTCTACGTTAGGTGGTCTAGTCTTTTAACTCGTTTGTTAGAAGTCTATTCCTTGGAAAATCTGTAAATGGAGTCGGAAATATAGGCAAGTGGGCCCTCAATCTTTCACTTCAGTTATTGAATTAGTTCTCGCTGGTCGTTGAGTTATAAGGAATTAGGATATTGAAATTAAGCTGTGATAAGACAATTGAATGACGCTTATATTGTGATTTTTTTTATAAAGAGTAGAAAGTAAAAAAAAAAAGGCCGTTATTGTGCAATTCACAGAATTCCTGTCTGTATAATTTTGAAGATTTTAAACATGGTGGATTTTCTAAATGCTTCCTTTAATATTCAAAATGGAAAATCAAAGATGCGCTCATTTCTTAAAAATGTTTTAGACAGTAAGATGTTCAAATCTGAGAGATCTGATGATAGATAGTAGGCCAAACACAACATTGATTGAGGACTAAGTGCAGAGAAAGGACAATTTGGACTATAATTCCTCCCATCATCATCCCACTAAAACTTATTGCTTACATCTCGGGCCCTGGCTGGGCTGGCCAAAGCTGGTCCAAGCCCACCTAGTTTAATTATCTGGCCTAATCTATGGGACCAGGGTAGCCCATTTCAAATTACATGAACCCCTCTGTGTTAAATAGTCCATCTGAGCCAGGCCTTTAGCATATTTAGGCCCAGCCCAGCCTCGATATAACAATCGGGCCCAAAAAGAGATCTATACAGCCCAATTTGGGATAGACCCTTGGACCCCAAATTTCCAAAATACTGCTCATGTTGCAGTTGCAATTAGATTAATGGGTCGCTAGAATAGAATGGACATATAGAACAGCCCTTGTGTACAAAGGTGGGCCCCCATTGTGATAGAGGGTCCTTATCGGGTGGCCCACCTAACAGCTCATTGTATGGTGTTACATACTTTCAATCTACATATTGACAATAGAAATCAACAAGCTACTTAACAAGAGCAAATTTCACATGTACATAAATGTGAATAGGACACAGACCCCCCCAGGAGCACTTTATCTTTGGAAGTTAAGATGTCTCTTTCAAAGTCCTTTGACCTTTCCTAATGTGTAGGTGGTGGGCCACACCAAAGGAAGAGCATGAAATAATAATTTTGGTTTTGGTTCAGCAGTCCATCACACCACTCCAAATTATAGGCTGCAGCATCTTCACTTGTGACCCAAAGATGATGTCAATCACCTAAATGGTAGCCCCACTAATGCTGGAAATCCATCAATGCAAAAGTGTTCCAACCTAACCATTTGATCAACGGTGTAGATGGGCAATTGTAGACATTTGGAGCAGTAGATAATGGCATGATATTGTATTGTTTTCAGCAATGAATAGGTGGTCCATGGGGTGTGGACTGTTAAAGTTGTTGGTCTGTGGTGGGACCAGCAGAAGTGGGCCAATTTTTTGGGCACTCCAAAGGTCCCAACAAGAGCAATAATTACAGCTACAATAAATAGATGCAATGCCATTGTTGCAGTTTACGCATGCAATAAATAGATTCTCAATTCAATCAACAAAGATCTGATCCTTGGTGGCAAAGCTTCATAATTCAAAGTTTAAACACTTGGTCTTTTTCTCTATTAAATGACATAAAGAGATGGATGGATTCATGTGAGACTTAAAAGATTAAGCATTAATACATACCACTTCTAGAATATGTAGTAGGGATATCGCGTTTTGTAATTACAGATGCAATTTGAGTAGGATGAAGATATATTTTTTTTTGTTGACATGAACAATGATAATCATTTGTTAAAAGGATTTTGTTCATTTGGGATGATTACATCTAACAATGAATATAATCTCTTTTATGGTTATAAAAAAATGTTATGATATTTGTAACAATGGTATGAAGTTAATCTATTGCATTGATTCTAGAAGACTAATTTTATGTACAATGTGATGATAACTTACACATAATATTGGACGGAATGCGTATATAGTAATAACCACAAAAAAGTTTAAGTAGAAATGAAAATAAAAATTATAAAAAAAAATCATAATCTTGAGTTCACCTAATTAAATATCCAACTTATCAGCAATTATAACTACTTGCATATAATTGGGTCTTTTCTCTAGATCGATCATGGTTGGAAAACTCCTCGAGTTGACTCTTAACTCTTCTGAGTCATCTTATTTTAACGAAGGACCGAGTCAAATATAGGAGAGACTCGGCCTAATCAGCTCAATTTAATAAGCTATTTACATTTGAACTATTTGATAGGTAGCTAGATCTAACTTTAAACAGTTAATATTTGTTTTAAATAAGAACCCACAAGTCAATAATTTAAAAATGATTATTAGAATGTAATTTAAAACTTATATTTGCTATTTTACATTTGATATTTGGACAAACAGATTATGTAATTTGCAATCTTTATCATTTATTTTTATCGTTATAATATTTCCTTTGTACATATAAATTTATTTATTTGAGTTTATTATAATGAATGCATGGAAATAAATGATTTTGGGTGTAGTGTCTTCTTTTACATAGAGGCATTTCTTGGATAGATGTAGTGTCTCATGGTGTTTCATAGGTTCTTTAGCCAAAGTGGTCGAAGCTTGGAATTTGAGTCCTTTTCATGGTTTTTGGGTTGTCTTTGGAAACTCATTCCTCATTCAAAAGGCTTGAATATCAATAATCTTCTCATTGGTTAGGTTTGTCATGTGGTGTGTGGTCTAATGAAACCCAAAAACATTGATTGGTATCCAGTACTTCCTATTGGAGTAGGGGTTGTTAAGAGGCAAGCTGAGTCTGGCGGGCATTAAAGAGATACTGCTTCAAAGAAAACAAGAATAAAAAAAAAGAAAGAGGGGGTGATTTCGTAGAAGATTCAAGTGATTAGAGGCATTGAGAATTTATTCCTGTGCTTTTCATGAAAGTTTGGTTATTCATGAAAGTGATTCCAATAATGTCATTTCTTGGGTGTCGAGGGAGGATGATATTCAATGAAAGTGGTTCTTAAGCATGTTAATTGTTCACCCAATGTTGTGGCAGATTCCTTCCCAGAAGAAGAAATAAGTAGAAAATATCCTTTTATTGCTATTTAATGTTTTTTAGTTTTCATTTCTTTTATTTTTCTTGTATAAAGAGGATTTGGTACAAGGCTCTTACACCTTGCCTTCTTTATTTTTTGCTTTCGTTGTTTGTTTATGTTTTGTTCTCTCTCTGTTAAAGTAAAAATTCCATTATCTATTATAGAAATCATATTGTCAGATGCTGCAATAGAGCATTTTGCTTGTCTGACTAATGGAAAAATTCATCCTTTTATGAAATGTTACTTTTGACCTTTCATATTCTATGAATTTCAGCCTACTTAATGTTAGAATACACTGCAAGATTTTAATTTTTTTATTTTTATTTTTAGCTATTGGAGGGTTCTCAACCCTTTGAGCTAAGACTAATCCCTTCGGGTTTAGAGGGAAGCCGGATAAAAAATACACCGAAAGATTTAAAAAAAAAAAACTCATGAAGGGTTTTCCCCAATAAAGATTCTCTAAATTGCAGCAAGTATACAGATACAACTAGTAGGTAGGCATGTCAAACAGGCCGGGCCGTGCCACTAGGGAAAAACCCTGGCACTGCACGGCTCGCCATGGGTCGGGTTGGAGCGGCTGGGCTGTGCCGGGCCTCCATGCCAAGCGTGCCTCCTTCATCTTTTTTTTCGTTTTTTTTTTATTTTCAGTATTAAAATTAAAAATTATAACACGACCACGGAAAATGACAAAGATATTTAAGTGGTTCGGTCAAACTCGACCTACTCTACTAAAAAGAAAGAACCATCTGGATCTTTACTTCTAGAAGGTTTCTAAATAGGATTACCTTCAAAACCTTACAATCTTTTTTAGAAAATAAAATAAAAAAAAGAATGAAAAACTTATATATTTACAAATTACAATGAAGGAAAAGGTAAAAATCAGATGCGTAGTCCACTAATGCATTTTGCTGGATCATAATCTTCCATTGATGTCAACTCTTGCTTTCTCTTATCTGCCAAATATCAGTCTCGTAAGCAAACACAACACTCCACTGTTTCTTCAGTTAGATTTGTTCTTCTGTCATCCAACACACGTTGATCTGCACTAAAAGCATGGTCTGACGCTACATAAGACATTGGAATAGCCAATAGATCACGAGCCATGGCGGCTAACACCGGATGAACACTTTCTTGTTGCTTCCACCAGGCTAAAAGGTCAAAACTATATGCATCCTGCACCCGTATTACACCGACGTCAAGATACGATGATAATTCCGTCACGGTGTTACTTGAGCTTGAACTGGATGCCACGCCTGTAGACATGGAAGAATACCACACGACTCACTCACCAACACCTGTTTGCTGGACTTCTGAATGGCCCATACTAAGCCCAGTTGTACTCATTTGCTCACAATAAAATTAAAAAAGTACTTGTAATTTTGCCATTATATTTAAAAAAATATTTAAATCTATATAATTCATATTTTTATTTATTTCATCAATAAAAAATTGTACACCATTTAATTTTAACCTATGATCAAATACAGCAGTTAAAGAAAATGTCATTGGAGCCTCTTTCCAATATTTATTAAAAAAAATTTCCATGTTTTTAATAGTGCTACTCAGTAAAAAATGATCTCTAAATTTATTGAATTGTAAAGTAATTTTAAAAACTTTCATTAAAGCTTCATTAGATTTGGGATAATATATTCCAGAAAAAAATAATGTTGAAGTATAAAAAGTTTCTAATAAATCTCTTATATGGGCACATAACTCCCAATGTTCATCACTAATCATCAAATCTTGTGCATGAAAAGCACAAAATTCATTCAAAATAGTTTTCTGGTCAAGTGCCTTGTTTAACAAATCTTACATAGAATTCCATTTATGTTCTACATCTTTATTCATTTTAATAGCTGACACGCCTTACCTCGCATATATTTGGGCATACAATTGTCTTCTTTGTGCGGAGTAGAAAATAAATTTAATAATGTCTTTAATAGCATCTGTGTAACTTACAATTTGCTTTAAACCAACCTTTGCAATGAGATTTAAGATGTGACATACACATCTATTTTGAAAGATAAAGCAATCTATCAAAGTTGCAAGTGGCATATGCGTTCTCATTAATTCAATAGTCACTGTATTATTACTGGCATTATCTAAAGTTATAGATAAAACTTTTTTCCTTAATATTATATTCATCTAGTTTTTTTTTTAAAATAAATGTACTTATTCTAGTGCCATTGTGTGGCCATTCAAGACAGCTAAAACTAATTATACGTTTATTAATAGTCCATTTTGCATCTATGTTATGTGCAGTAATACAAAGAAAACTGTCACCCCCTTTAGAAGTCCACATATTTGTGGTTATGGCTATTCTACCAGAAATTTGTGTGAGGTAATTTTTGATATTTGTTTTCTCTTCCTGCCAGAGTCTAATAGCATCATTTCTGGCTGTATTTCTTAAGATATCGTGAAATTGTGGTTGACAGTATTTCTAGACCCATTCTTCAAAAAACTTATTTTCAACAAAATAAAATGGTAATTCGGATAACATAATCATTTTAACAAGATTTTTTCTAGTACTTTGTGCATTAAAAGAAAAAAGACTCAAACTGCTAACTACCTACTACCACTACCACTACCAGTAGTAGAAATTTGGGTATGTGAACCAGGCTTCCTGCCCCTGCATCCGCCAGCTTATGTAAGGCTAAATATTTTTGCCTATGTCTTGACAAATGGTCGGTACCCGATTTTGATTCGGCACAATAAATCTTACTACAAAATTTGCATTTTACCTTTTTTATTTTCTTTCTATTTTCAATAACATCAAACTTTGTAAATACTTCCCAAACTACTGAAGTTCTATTCCTCTTGGTTGGTTTACGGGAACTCTGAGGAAATGGGGTGTTAAATCACCAACTTTATCTTGTAATTCAATAAAATCTTTTTCTACCCACAAATCTTCTAGCCATATTTCAAAAAATAAAATTTATAAATAATAACAGTAATAGGCTAATAGCCTTCTTTGTGATAATTAATATAAGAAAGGGGAGAAAATTAGAGTTGATATAATATAATATAAACTTATATATGGACTCAAATTTGAATAAATAAATACATTTAAATCTTTGAAGGCCTCTTTAATCTTGTCTCTTGATGACATGATCTTTGGCCCTCTAAAAACTTCTTAGAGAGAGTAAAAGAGTTGAATACTTTGAGGGAGAGCTAGAGAATATATAAAGAGTGAGAGAGTTGTGTAAATTGGTGACGAATGAGAATGAGAGGGTTTTAGGGTATTTATAGACTTTGTAAAATAGAAAATGACATAAAATATCCATTATATGATCGTTTTATAGCTGTTGGGGGGGGGGGGGGGGGGGAGGTAAAATGAACTTTAAAAAAAAAAAAAACTAGCCGTTTTTGGCTGTTGGACGGGCCGTAGAGGGCAGCCCACGTGCTAGGCGTGCCTAGCGGGCCGGGTGAAACGGGCCAATGGGTCCAGACACCTCAGCCCAGCACGACCCTTGTCCGTTGAGTGACGGTTCGGCCCTGCCTGGCTCATTTGACATGCCTACTAGTAGGGGTTATCTATCTGACTCATGGAGCATGACAGATTTGATGCCCCCACTTCCTGGCTTGAATATCAAAAGACATTAAATCAAAAGGACTATTAACTAATGTCTTCACATTTGTATGGGTAACTACTGGCCTCCTTTAATGAGCCTTCAATGTTTGACCCAACTAATACATATATACTGTTCATAAATCATAAAGCGCTAGAAGTCTCATCAAAACGGTCCCCTCCAACTCAACTAAAGCACACCAATCAATTTCACATGGGATGGTGTTGGACCCCTACTTAGCTTTTTTAATGACCATATCAAATGTAATTATTTAGAAAGTAAGTGCCACTTGTTAGGTCTGGCCGAGTGGGGTTGACTCAATGAGCTTCACCGAGTCTACAAAAGACGAGTCTCAAGGTCTTGTTCCGTGTTTGGGGTTTTGGGCTGGATTACAAATGGGTATCCGAAGTTTCTAAATCTAAATAAAATAGGTATGGAAATTATTTTTGGATCCAAATATGAAGCTAAGCATATACAATCAGGACATCTGGATTCGTACCTAGATCCCTATGTGTTATGACTCATGGATCTGGATCTAGGATGATTATATCCATGTATTAAAAATATAAAAGTTTTAAGGGCTTATATTAGCTTGAGTAACATTGATATTTGAGGATCAATTTAGCTTTAACATTTTCCATTCAGTAGCCCGTATCATCATCATTATCACCATCATCAAAGTATTGTCTCAACTATGTTACAGTAGTAGCCCCACTTGTATATTTAAAATCTTCATTTTAAATTTATTTTATTTAATTATACTAACGCATTTCACATCTTATTTCGGATCCAGATTTGGAACTGGATCCGAGTACAACATATAGATTCCGCATTGTATCCGGGTCTATGAAGACTGATCTAGGTCTGCACCATGATTCTGCTCCTAATCTGACCCATTTGCATCCCTAGTTTTGTTTTCCAATATCGTTATTAAATGGACCCATTTCAAAATGGGTTCATACTTGATGTTTGACCTGAACTCAAAACCATAACCAACCTAGCTCCCTCCAAGCCTACCTTAACCTGACCCAGCAATTCAGGTTTTAGGGTGTGCCCCCACTTTCAAGTTGAGTCTGGGATAAAATTCGATCGCAACCCAATTAACAAACATGTTGCATTAGTATTGGGCCCATAAATTTTACCTCGATCCAGTTATCAACCCAGACCCGACCCATTAGCAGTGAAGGGATTCTTTTCTCATTGCAGTCCGGATTCCTCTACAAATATTTTCAATACTTTTTCTTTTTGCCTTTACACTACTTTGAATCTTTTTTAAACTTCTAACAACTTTTATGTTGGCGGTTTGGTAGTTTAAATGATAAGAATAACTACACATACAACAAAGCAAATATTTCAATTAGAATCTGATACTATTCTCTCTCTCTCTCTCTCTTGTCAGCCAGATGATCTCAACGGTCCAAAGATGGTCAACAATTAAACCCAATCACCATACATAAGTTTCAATGGGGCCCACGTTTTAAATGGGTCTTAATTGATGTTTATGCCTGCAGCCACATGATGTGTGCGTTGCAATGATGTGATGGTCATAAAATGCCTATAGTTTTTATCTATATGTTTACAGGCTTTTCATATTTGAATTAAAGTTGAACATGGAAGGAAGAATCAGTGGTCCATGCAAATTGCTTTTGATGGATGGTGGTCCATGAATCTACTTACATGGGATTACACACACTCTCTCTCTCTCTTGATGGATGGTGGTCCATGAATCTACTTACATGGGATCTCTCTCTCTCTCTTGATGGATGGTGGTCCATGAATCTACTTACATGAGATTACACACACACTTTCTGTCTTTCTTGATGGATAGTGGTCCATGAATCTACTTACATGGGATTTCTCTCTCTCTCTCGATGGATGGTGGTCTTTGATCTACTTACATGGGATTACACTCTCTCTTGATGGATGGGGGTCCATGAATCTAGCTACTTACATGGGATTACTCTCTCTCTCTCTGTCTTTCTCTCTCTCACACACGCATTTGAGGTTTTTTACTTCTTAATTACCAACAGGGGTGGCTGGGATGCAGGAGTCAACCCAACACAAGGTAGGGAGAAAATCACCTACAGACTTAAGGAAGAGTCCACTTGCATACGAAACAGTGCAAAGGAGAAAATCTAGATTAAACACTAGGTAGTTGGGTGAGAACATGACTAATAATCACTGGGTAGGGGGCTAGATCAACTTTCTTCCAAGGTGCAAACGATAATCGGGCAATAATATATATTTATTTATTACTAAATTAAAGGATTTTACTGAAAAAATTTCAAAATATAGCTATATATCCCGAAGGTCCTCGCAATTTATGTAGCACTAATAAGGTTCTTTCGTAAATTTTTTATATTCTTTTATATTTGTTTATGAGCGACGATAGCATCACCATGGGCAACGCATGAGCGTCGTTCGTCAAACCTATAACTTTCCCTGCATCTCCTAGCACACCCTCGCACTGGCAGTTCCTTCCTTCTTTCTTTCTTCTCTTCAATATTAATTCGAATAACCATGTGGCCCATTAACCTGGCCCATTGGATGACCCTAACTGCAAAATCTTTTGCTTATAAATAGATGGCTGAGAAGAAGAGAATGATTCAGCTGTTTCAATTAGATGCCCCAATGTGGGAAAGGTTGGATCTTTCAATGGCTTTTCAGGCCTTCGACATCCATTGTGGGCCCTGCAGATCCAAAGATCCCATGACTGATCCTGGGAGAGAGAGAGATGGCAGAGAAGTTGGGATGGGAACAGGTGGTGGGCATGGTTGTAAATTGTAATAATGGGTTTCAGAAGATCATATCTAACTCTCACCCCACGTTTTTTCATGATCTCCAATGCCTTTTTTAAACATGTCAACCGATCAGACCTTAGCAATCTGAATTGACCATGCTGTTAGGCGTTGACATCATGTCCTTGAATTTTTTCTATACTCTTTTTTTCTTTCTTTTTCTTGGTGGTTTCTGTAGAATCTTTTTGGCATCTAATTTGTTCAATTGGTTTCAGGCTTTTCACAGCTTATTCTCAGAGAAGTTTGGATTGCTGATAATAATACCTTAGGTTCTATTGAAGACTTGAAAGGAGTCTTTGGTTTATGGCCATTTGATTGCCAAACGATTGCTTATCTATCTGCTGTAATGGGTTCTTTGTCGGGAATCATTGGTCAACCTCTAACTGCAGCGGTAATCTAGAAATGGGCGAGGTTAATGGGCCACGTGGTTGTTCCAATATTGAAGTTGTATGAGAAGCCTTAGATGTGGAGAACCGACAAGAGAGAAGAAAGAAAGAAAGAATGAGGTGCTGGTGTGGTGGTGTGCAGAGAGATGCAGAGAAAGTTGGGTGCGACGAGCGACACTACCGTCGCCCATGGTGACGCGTCGCTCATAAAAAAATATAAAAAAATATAAAAATTTGGCGAAAGGACCTCATTAGTGCTACACAAATTGCGAGGACCTTTTGGGATGCATAGTTATATTTCAGGATTTTTTCAGTAAAATCCTCTTATTTTTATGAGCTTTTGGTAATATCTAAAGAAAAATTTTAAATTTGAAAATATGCAAACTTTTTCCAATAAATAATTTATGAAAACTTTGTAAGGATAATTAAAATACAGAAATGATAGTGCTCGCAGTAATGAATTCAAACAACTGAAAACTATCATTTTATCCTTCTTTTAGCACTAAAAGTTGTATCTTGCTCTAATTAAAATAGGACCCGCCGACCCGTGCCAAATTGATCATACGTAAATTAACCCACCCACAATTAATTTAGAAAAAAATGATTATTTACTTGTGACGATTTGACTGGCCATGACCCATGATTGGCATGGATAGTTGAGGGGTAGAAATTTAAATCTACTTGTCGTGTTATGCAAAGATGAATTCTAAAGATATAAATGATTGGGTAAAGAAAAGTTAATGAATCCAAATTCTCCGAGTGCCTCACTTATGCTTTTAATGAGGGGTGTGAAACTCGAGTGAAGTCCACCTTTTGAATGTTTGAACAGCTCAAAATGAACTTCCTCTCCTTAAGTAGTATAGGTTTGGCCCAAATTTACTCCAATAATAGTTTATCCCACCATAAGATTGAGCGTATGATCATGGATGTCACTAATTTTACGGTGAGATCAACTCTTATTTGCATAAAATTTGGATCAAGCCACTAATTCATTTTTTGGAGTTCAGATTTTTAATGGGTAGTCTCCATTGTGGAATCCCATTTTGGCATTAATTTTTTTTTTATTACCCCAGCTATAGCGGGCTAGGACCCCTGATGGAGTCCTCGGGTGAGGGAAGTAGACCTCGGGAGAGTTATTAAAGCCCTCTGGTGAGGGAAGATGGCATGCCCATGTTCGAACCCTAGGCAGCTAGCTGAGAACTCCACCACTTACCGAGGAGGTATTTGCATGAGAAAAGTCAGTAGTTCTCATCTAGGATCTACCTTAATAAGGAATTGAGCTTGTTAGGAATTTCTAGCATAATGTGACATCTTGTCTGCTGAGCATTTTAAATACTCTGTTTGATGTACCAATACATTTCCATGGAGGGACCCTATGCAATTCTCTTAGTTGATCTTGATTTGGTCAGATGGTGGCACTAGGAGATTATTAGGGTGCAATTCTATAATGAGAATTTTGCCTCCAAGAATTTCAATTTTCATGCTAGACAGAGGAAATCAAAACCCTCAATATTGCATCCCGTTCTTTGAGTAAAAGGAATTTGCCATGCTGTATCTTTAAATGGAGTCTGAATCACCTATCGCAGTTGTTATACCTTCAGCGTCAGTGAATCAATAAAACTCCGCACGTCATCCAAAAATTTAGGTGATTTTCCGTACTCCTTTAAATGAGGAGAAGAAGAGGGACGACCCACACTGTGTGTGTGAGTTGTTTGTTTTGTTTAGTTGTAGAGATTAGAGAAGGAATTTTGAAAATTCATAAGTGCCCCCCTCCTCAATTTTTGTATCTTTCAGAAGAAGAGGATTAGTGAGGGGAATGTTCTCGTTTTAGCTTCTTTTTTAAGGATAACATGCTGCATTGGACCCGATTGCTTCATAATCAGGCCAGTATGATGGGCCTGTGTGTAACCCTCAAGTCCACAAGCCCATACACTAATCCAGGCTCAAATATTAGTGAAGTAAATCTTGGGTAGGACAAGTGCTGGTGCAGCCTGATCTGGCCCATAAGCACCGATAGTTGCCAATTTGCATGTCCAAGCCAGTTCAGTCCATGCCTATTAACAACAGACTTAGCTCGATAGAACTGTTAGCTAGGAATTGGTCTGGGCCTGGCCCAGACTGGCAGATTAACAAATTGTCAAAGTCTAATCCCTGCCCAGCAGCCCAGCAGCCTATCAGCGGCGCAGACAGCCCCATTAGGATTGTGGTGATCAGATGGACAACAGTGATTGAGTGTTATCTGGTCGACATGGCAGGTTTAGACCATCAAATATGCTAATAGACTTACATGTAATGTGGTTGAGCATGACGAATGACGGCCCATCCAACTAAGCTTGATCTGGACCTGAGGTGGAAGTGGTTCAGACCCAGTCTGGTCTATATTTCATTGATCAATTTCTATTAACTCCTCCAAGCCGAGTAGGCTGCTGACTGCCTCAGCCCTCACATAATATATGAATTCTGAGTCGTATGAGGAGATGATTGGGTGCCCAGAAGATTCAGCTCAAAATAGTTGAGAGCAAATAAGCCCAGTTGCATCTTGCTACTAGTTTAAAACCATGCAGCATCAAATGGGTCCCTAATATTTCTATCTAAAACCAAATCGAAAATGGGGAAAAAGACTTTGATAAAAACTGATTGTATTTAATGGAGATGACAGCAAAAGCTGAAGAGAAGCAGCAGGTTTCCAATGATAATAAGCACATCCCCCACAACTTTTGTCCAAATATGTGGTTTTTACTATTGAGAGGCAATCTTAGAGTTTGTTTGTCTGCATCAAAATACATAGGAATTTAATAGATAGAATTCATGCCATGCCATTAGTGTTTAAAAATAGATCTAGGGTTTACTTTTTTAACCATAAGTACTCTTTCGGGAGCAGTATGGGTTAATTGAGGCATGGGGTCTTATTGGAATTGGGACTGCAACGAAACTTGGGCATTTATTACTTGGACCATATTCGCGATTTATTTACAAAGTAGAACAAAGCATATCTTTTCAGAGTGGATTCGGTAATTGTGGCTTCTATAGGACATTGCCGGTTGGAGACAATTTTGACAACCAATTGAGGAAAGGGTATAAAGAATAAAACATCGTCCCCTATATTATATAAAAAAGGTTTTTGCACGTATTTTTGAACCATTTGAATCACTGAATTTTAAAAGATGAGCATCAAATATATATCAAAGGTGAGTTTCAATTCAATCGTTTGGACCTAGGCAGGCCTGGACATTTAATCGAAAGCACAATCAGCCTTCAAAACCATTCTGACAGACCTGAACATTTAATCTGGGCTTTTAGCATCACCAAAGATGGATATGGAATTTTCCAAACCATTAGATGGGCCATGACTTGTGAACCTTGTGAAGCCCATATTGGGCCACCTTAATAGGACTTCCATCAAATCTGCATAACAGCCAAAGTGCTTCTTGGACTCGGACCAACATTAGAATGGGTCCAGACAGTGCTGGTCCTTGGTCCATGGAGGTGACGATCCAAACCACATAAGCCGGTTGAGTTTCTCTAAAAATCAATAAGAATCCCTATCCGTTACATGAAAATATAGATTCTAATTCTAATAAAACAAAAAGGATAGCAAGCTAGTCCGTCTTTTCTCTCTCCAAGGACTCGTCTTCTTGCATGGTTGGATTCCTTTCCTCTCAGTACATCTCTTTCCTCCATTTTGATTTCAATGGATAAGCGGTTGAAAAGGCTTGCACTAGATGTAGATGAAGATGTATTGTATTGGATCTTCAATCAGTCGTTCTAAACCTCCATGTTTCTTCAGCCTCTATGATGACATATCTACACCTACATCAATCTCCCGGAGATGCGCAACAAGCACTGTTGTGGGTCTTTTACCAATGCAGAAGCTAGTGGGTGGTTGATGACTCTAGATATCTACAAGAATCTCCAGCTATTCCATCCATGGCGCCCTTTGCCCCTATTATCTATTTCCAGGAGAATCGAGAATACGCAAGGCCGCCATGTTGACGCAGCAGGATTAGAGTAAGTTCTCTAGTTAAAATCTCACGACGTGCTATATCACAAGGGACAGTTCCAGTTCTATGTAGTTAGTTCTGATGGAAGCATTGGAGTTGTCCGCATCAACACCACCAATCCATATGTACAAACTCTAATAGAAAATGTACAAATTCTAAATGAAAAAGGGAAGAGGGAAAGATTGTCAACGAACTTACTTGGTGGGTGGCTGATTCAGTAAGCAAGAGCCTCTTCATTTTAGTGAGGAATCCTCCTTGGACTCGTGGGACATCTGTTTTTAAGGTGTATGAGATAGGACTAGATAGAACTGGAGACTATAAGAAGAATCATGTGGAAGTGGAAAGCTTAGGCGAACGACTAATTTTCTGGGGCCAGAGTTGCTCTATGACTCTCATGGCCAGAGAATTTCCGGGTCTTGAAGGGAATCGCATATATTTCACTCAATTATTTGAATCAACGGATAGATAATATGACTTGGGCATTTTCAACATGGAGGATAAGACTATCCAACCGCTCTTCCTGAACAGAGTTCATCCTACCTTCTCATCAGCAATATGGATCGCACCCCCTCAGTAATGGAAATGGTGATCTCGATATACATTTAATTAATGATGTGTCCATTTAAATGAGTTTATTTATGTCAATTTGCATCCAGTTAGAGAAGATGATTAGTGTGTTAATTTGATTTATCTGACATTCATTCATCTGTTGTTAATCTTTCTTCAAGTAGTTAATATTTTCAAAAAATGCTCCTCAATGTTAATTATGTTTGTTGTTTGCATATTACTACTACGGTCTACTGTTATTATTAAACTTATTTTCGAGAAAATTGCTTAGAAGTTAGCAAAATTCAATTGGTATAAGTTGTTCGTTTAGGGCACGTTTGTGTAGTACTAAATCTACCGAAGAATAGGAGATTAGTGCTCTGTATTTCCCCCTTTTTTAGGGCATTCCCCCTGTAAGGTTTTTAGAGTTGGCTAATTCATGGGTTAATGGACAAAACCGGGCTTCTTAAATTTGTAATTCTTTTTAGAATGGACTGCACAAGTTTTGTTTGAAAAAGACTCCTGGAACATCCCTGACAGCAGTCGCTCAAGCGATCCTCCATTCGCTCGAGCGAACCCAAGACAGAAGCTTCATCGCTCGAGCTTCACTTATACTTCGCTTGACCCAACTGAGACAGAGATGAGGTCGCTCGAGCGAACCTGGGCGAGTTTCAAGTTCCCATCCGGAAACTACTTCCTATTTTCTCTCAAGAGGCCTATTCTATTCCAATCGTATCAGAATTATTGAGGCTTGTGTTTAAGCTTATTTATAGCCTTTATCTCTCTATTCCAAAGCACTTCTCATCAATACAATTCATCTGAGAAGATTCTGAGAGATCCATCATCCCCCAAAGCTTCTAGTTGATGTGTTGAAGATCAAGCTTTGGTTCTGTTCCCAATCTACTCTCCTGAAGTAGAGAATCATTGAAGACGACTTCGAGGAGTTTGTTCAAGCACGGTTGAAGGTGAACGACGAGCTGTCGACAAGATTCGAGCAGTCCTTAGGTTGAGTTACCAACTGGGAAGGGTTTGTAAGTGTCTCTTGTAACTTTCGTTTTACAATAGTGCTTGGTTGTTTGTTGGCCTAGACAGTAAGGCCCGTGGTTTTTTTCCGAGTAGGGTTTTCCACGTATAAATCCTGCGTCCTTCTCTTTTTGTGGATTGCTTACTTTCAATGTTGTAAAAATTGCTAGGCGGTGGGCATGGACTAAGGATTAATTCCCAATTAATCCCCGCCTAGCCCGATTAATCCCCTCCTAGTCCGATTAATCCCCGCCTAGGGGGTGACTGCCGACTAGCGCCTAGGCGGTCGCCTAGGCCGATTTTTGCAACAGTGCTTACTTTTAATTGGATCTAGGATTAATCACTAGTTTAATCACTTGTGGATTGATAACTAATAGAGATCTGGTTATTGGGACCTCAGCCTGTATCAAGGCCGTTTTTTCACCACCCCCCAACCAAACTTCCATCTCCGCGAAATTGCCCCCTGGTATGCACCAAGCAACCTAGAAATAAGCTACTTAATATGCACACAACTTAAAACTCGCAAGCATACAAGATCACTATGTAGTGTAGTGAATTGTAAGTACAAGGTCGATCCCACGAAGACTTGTGATAAAACAATGTCAAAATTAACTAAAAATCAGAATATTAAAATAAACAATTGAATGATGGAAAGTTGAATTAAACTATTAAAAACGGTAATTTAAACTATCAAAAACTAAATGGAAAGTAACCTAAAACACACAACTAGTATTAGAATTGAAAAACAGTAATAATGAATGAACTAGGGTTTCATCTACTCCACTAACCAAACCTATGCATGTCCCTTATTATATTTTAATCAAAAATCAGATTTTATTAGTGACATCTATCAACCTAGACCATGGCATATGCATCTAGATTACTATTCCCCTAAACCTAATTCATGAGTGGCATACTACATGAATTGTTCATTATGATGCAAAAACTAAGCATGGCATATGTCCTAGTCAAAACAAACATAATGCATAAAACAATGGGAGAGATAAATTCATGAGTCTAAGCATGGCATATACTTAGGTTATTCATGGTTTTAAACCCTAGATGCTTAACATCAAGATCAATCAAAAGAAAGTTAGCTACTCTTAAATTAATTGAACATAGCATGGTTGGCATGGCATATACACAACTCATCAATTAAAAACATGGTTTAGAATCTCAACTAATAAAACTGAAATCTAAATTCAAAGATGCCAAAAGAGTCTATATAGAACTAGGCTAGGGTTTCAATTACACCCTAGCCCTAAAAAGTTTAGCTACTCATGTCTTTAATGAAAAATAAACTAGAAGATAGAGTCATTAGAATAAAACTAGAAGATTGAAGATGATGAAGTGGACGGCCAGCAGCTTGTTCTTCTTTTCCTTGCTCCAAAAGCTCTCCAAAGATGGCTTCAAAGATGGCTTCAAAGATGGCTTGAAGATAGCTCCAAGATGGCTTGTACGGCTGCTGGGGTTTTTGGATGATGATGATGGCTGGATTATGGCTGGACATTTGATGGTGTATGGTTGATGGGGGCTGAATTATGTGTCCGACATCCCTCCTTGTATGCTATTTATAAGTCTTGCAATAGCCCTCTTAATACTTAGTTTCCTTATAGAAATAAATCTCCAAGTTTCTTTCAAATTCACTTTCCTAATTAGATTGAATTAGGAGTCTTCTTTCTTGATAAATAAGACTTTCTAAATCTGATTCTACTTGTATTTTATAGAAGGTTCCTCACATGTGGCCCACAAATCTGAATTTAATAGCAAGGAATTAAATCTGAACTTTTGACATAAAAGTGGGCTCCTACTTGGTGCGTGCAACATGAGTGTGGGACCCCTCTTTTTGGACTTCTATCTTGGCTTGAACTCTTCCTTTAACTTTCCTTCTTTTTCTCCTTGTTTTTTTCCATTCTTGAACTCCACTTTTAACTTGAATAAGACTTTCTAATTTCTGAAACTCTTCTTTTTGCAATGGATGTGGGCCCCCTTTTGGGCGTGTAACCCTAGATTGGGTTTCTTCCATTTTTTTCTTTCTTTCGCTTTTCTTCTTTGATTATGCTTTCTTTCTCTAACTCTTTCCTTCTTTGATTTGAATTGTAAGTTGTCCAAAGAATTAGAAAGTAGTCTTGAAATCTGAAATAGCTTGGATGGGACCCACCTTGGTCCTTCTTTGGGATTCACACCCATCATCCTCTTCATTAATTCCTCTCTTTTTGCTCCTTTTTACCTTTGCATAAAAAATTAACAAAGATTATGTAAAATCAAATAAAACAACTATAACTAGAACAAGATCATTCAAATATTAGGGCTTAAATTGTAAACAATTAAGCACTATCACCCCCCAAACTTCCATCTCCGCGGAATTGGAAACAAGGTTTCCTATTCAGAGGCATTACACAAACAAGCCCTCAATTCTTTTGGCTTAAAATCTACTGTCTTCCATGCTTTAGCCTAATTTGTCCAATCATAAACATCTGTTTATAGACATTGATACATCTTATCTATCATTGTAAGGTCTTTCTTTACTATTGTTTTAATTTATGATTCCTTTTTTTCTGACATCCTACATGTGAAAAATGATTTTCAAGTTAACATACCTCTTGCGTTTGCACTTTAGCTCCTTAATATAAAGTAAGCATGCTTCAATTTATCTTCTCTTTGGGGCAGAAAAGTGAGGAGAAATCCAACCTTCAAGCTGAGTTTCCGTATGGTATAACACAGAGTAGATCTACATAATTAAATCATGGTGCCAATCGAGATATTTGATGAAATTAACACGGGGACCAAACAGCTACTGATTATTAATGATTTTACTCTCTCTCTCTCTCTCTCTCTCTCTCTCTCTCTCTCTCTCTCTCTCTCTCTCTCTCTCTCTCTCTCTCTCTCTCTCTCTCTCTCTCTCTCTCTCTCTCTCTCTCTAAAAAAAAAAAGGAAAATAAAGTTTCCTAATTGAGTCCATGCCCTACTTACTTGAGACATGGCTTGCGGTTCAAACACCGTCATACTTCGACAAGTCATGTAAAAAAAACTTCAAGCTAGCCAGTAGTCCCATATATTGAATTGAGTTCACTATAAATTCCTTGTAAGGTGCCTATGTTGGAACACTGATTCATAACTTGTGTCAAGAAAAAACTCAGTAGATGATTATAGAATTATGATTATTACAGATTGTTAGTCTGTTTTAAACATTTGCTTACTGCTTCTTTCTTTGGTACTTGTATCATGAACTTGCTTCGAGCATTTGGGCTCACTTGACATGGAAGCTCAGGATAAATTTTTACAAACTGCAAGAATATAGAATTGTGATGTAAAAGATGTTTGATCCAAGCCCTTTCCTGAAATATACATCACCATAAACATTACTTAGCTAAAAAAAGGGTTAGATTATTGGTCATTTTTAGTTAATGGAGGATGGACAAAAAAAATGTTTACCGTATTGTAAGTGCCTACTCTCGCTCATAGGCAATTTTGCATTCCTATGGCACACAAGTTTGAAACTCTAATTCTACTTGTTCAAGCTTATAATATAACTAAAATCAATGCATTTTAACTTTCTAGTCACAAACATGACTGAATCTACAATATTTCAACACAAAACATGGAGAGATTTTTAGCCTTTGTTTTCAGTTTGTCTACAATTTACAATGCAACTGCATCCTACAATGCAACTTCTTTTCACGAGTCCATCAGAATATCAGATTGGCAATGAATGAAGAAAAAGTGAGATTCATCCCATTCACTCATTTAAAAAATTCTTTAGTGGCTGTCAAACTAAATCTGAATGCTTGCCAGGAATGTGGGGATACATGCCAAGAATGGAGCAATGCCAATAAAGTGATATGTCAAGAAGCCATATCAGTTTGTGAGAGGAAATTGGTACTCATTGCACAATCACATGCATTTTGATTAGGGGAGGGAGAGCCTTGGCCTCTTTTAACCTCTGGCCAGTCCCAAAGACAAATGCCATGGCGTACGCCAATTATGGTTTGAATCTGAAATCATCGATCTAAGGACTAGAATCTACTGACAGATTATTGTCACCTTGTCAGTAATTTAAAAAAAAAAAAAAAACACATTGATTGAATTTTAAATTCCATGGTCAGCTCAATTACAGTTCATATTATCCACTGAATTTAAGAAAAGTTGATGGCTGAAATGGTTAGTTGTCTGATCATAAACTTGGTGAATCATCATAAATTCAGCAACATTTTTTCAAGAAAAGAAAACGTAGGTTTTGTATGAGGTTCTCCAAATATTCATGGTTCTTTTTCTCCCCAATAGGGTTTGATATTTAATTGACGAGTTTAGTTGACTGTGGTGGTGTTTTTTCTAGCCTCTATCACCACTTAATAGCCTCGGTGCTGAAAATCAGCTTTATGTCACTCTACTTAATAGCCTGTGAATTGGATTCAAAGACCCCCCAAGGCTCCGATATAGCGATGGCATCATGTACTTATAGTTCCTCAACTGAGTTGTTCTTTATGTAACCAATACAAGAATATCATCATGGGGCTTTACTAAACTCATTTGGCTTCCCATTTTAGAATTTTCAGGCCACAGAAGCATGGTACATAATGCTGTTTAACTATAGGTGTGCAGTTTCTGCTTATATTTTTCTCGTTTTCTTGCTCAGCTTGTCTGTTGTTAAAGAAATAGAACGTTGCTGTCAAGTTTATTGGGCTTTGTCTCTTCCCCTGGATCTCTATGTAGAGTTGCAATATAGATTTTTGTAATTTCGTTTACACTCTGCAATTCCCCCTCCATGTTAGCATTTTGTCATGGATTATTTTGCATGGATAGTGCCTATCAAAATTTGTCTTGTCCACCTAGCTTAGTGATTATCTTTGCAGCAAGCTTGGGAAAGAGCAAACTTTACCAGGTTGGTTTGTTGCATTGTTGAGCTCCATGCATCTATTTTAGGCTCTTATGATGCTTCAGAATTGTTTTTAGAAATAACTCAATTAAGTTTTATAAATGGAGAGAACAGAAAAGTCAGGTAAAAAACATAATACACTAACTTAAACCATGCACAAAAAGGGAAAAAAAAAAACCTCTCCCTGTCAGCATCCACTTTAAGCAAAGAGTCGGCAACTCCATTTGCTTCTCATTATTTGATCTTCCCCTACTAAACATGGCCATGAAGAATTGCCCATGAAGGATTCCCCTACTAAACTTTATGTTATTGCTGTAAATTCTCCTCTGCGATAGTCTCCCTCACCAGCTTGCCCAAAAGTAGATTCACCGAACAGGTATTGATTTATTAGTAAAGGAGCAATAATAGTAGCCAGACTCTTGCATTTTGTTACTGACCTGGGTTTTTGTTCTCATGTACCAAGTAGATAAGAAATGGCAAAAGAAAATTTATAGCTGACCTTACATTTGTGCAGGACAACAACCAAACAGACATTAGTGACAGAACATGTGGGTGACTATTGATGTCTGAGTAACTATTGACCTATCTGGGAATTGACTTTGTTAACTATGTGGCTTTTATGTATAAGAAGATTATCTCTAACAATTCGAACAGGTTTTTTTTTTCATATCGTTCCTACTTCAATTTCTAGCTGTTGGAATCTAGATTCTCCACTATTATGATTCTCCATTGTTGTTTTTCTTATCAGCGTCTCATTTGATTTTTGAATTGAATTTTGTACACATGAGCATTGCTAATAGAATTCATTTTGTTTCTGTCCTGTCGAAAATCCTCTGTTAAGCTTGGAAATGCTTCCATTTTTTTCCAAAAAAATTCTTTATGCGTACAAAATTATTTTTAATGTTCCTTGTTGATGAGATTTCATGTAAACAGAGACATAAGAATGGATTTACGATTATTGTAGTATTCCGTCTGTTGGTTTTCATTTTTAGAGTCGAATGCGGGTGAAAATGGTGTCATCTATTCGTAATAAAATCCCATATGAAAGTTCTACATGAATAGAAGAAGTAAGGACGGAATTGGGGATGAGCAATATTAGAAAAAAAAAGGAAACATTTCTAGTTAGGGTTCTCATTCCAGCCCCGAAAGAATCTGCTTCTCAACTTGTCCTCATCCACATGAGCACTCTTTTTTCTTTCATAAACAAACACGGGAGAGGCATGACCGAGATTCGTCAAACGAAAAAGGAACTACTCTCTATCAGTTAGTCTTTCAATCAAAGCTCAAACAATCCAAACACTACTAGTAGTCCTCTCAAAATCTTTACAATCAAAGCCACCTAACCTCAACAACCACTAGTAGTTCAGATTTTGAAAGAATTCAGGGATATTTTAGAAATTTCGGAAGAACATTATCGTTTTGCGTTCAGTAGGTAGATCAAATCATGCCCCACAACTATTGTGTTCAACTCGTGTCCATTTGAAGTCTCGAAACCCTTTATTTCTTCACATTTCTCTTACTAGGGACATAATCGTCATTCCTTAAATATTGAGTCTTCTCCTGAGATTTAGAATCGTTTTGCGTTCCTGTCCGTTGGGAAAAATAATTTAATTTTGAAAAACATTTGTTCTTGGCCCTTAGCCATCCAATGTCCGAAAGGCCTCTGTTTTTTGCAAATCAAAATTCCCTTTAGTGGTGAGGCCCACATCACGTGTCTATATAAGGCCCCAGACCCCATCTCTTTCTTCTTCTTCCTCTGGAGAAAGGAAAAAAAAAAAAAAGTTTCTCTCTGTTTGTTGTGTTGTTGTCTTTCACATTTTACTAGTTCAGTTCTTTTCTACTAGTTGCGGCAAATGATAAAAGCTTTCAATTAAGGGCTTTAAGAATTTGGTGTTGATGTGATAATGACATTGAAATTCTGCCAATGATAAAAGACTGTATATTATTTGTTATTGTTGGGTCTGCTGATCTTTCTTGTTTTTCATTGCCCATGTTTAGCTCTATATAGTGTAATGTAATCGTAATTGTTTGTCATGTGATAGTTCTTGTTTAATTTGCAGGGATGCATTGAAGCACACTACAAAACCTTGAGAACAAGTATACAATATTGTTTGTGGTGAATATTCAGGGTGATGAGCCTCTAATTGAGATGGAGATAATAGATGGAGTTATTAAAGCTCTAAAGTTGGATACTTCCTGTATCATATTTTTTGAAGTTGCTAGACTGAAGACTCCCCTATAGGGTGCTACAAACCAAGCAAATAAAACTGATTCAGAATTTGGTGGAGGTCAAATATCTTTTCGTCACTTAACTCATGCATCTTCTAGTTTTTTTAAATCTTTTTTCATCATCTCTATTTATATCCTTTTTTTTTAATCAGTTGCACCCACCTCTTCCTTCTTCTCATCTTTTTTCGCCTTCTCCATTCATCTTCATCTTTTCATTGCCTTGTTTACTTTCATCTCCTTCTTGTAATCTCTTTTCCTTCGTTCGCAGTGTAAGACAGCTTTCGTTGATGTCAATAAAAAATTCGTCGATATGAACATAAATTGATCAATATCGACTGATATGAACTGATAACTAATTTTTACTTCACCGTGTAAGACAGAGCATCCGTCAACATCGATAAAAAAATTCATCGATATCAACATATAATTTGTCAATATCAACAAATGTGCATTAATAGCTATTGTTTAGTTCACATAGTAAAATACAGTAGTCGTAATTGACGACCTCGATGAAAAATTCATTGACATTAACATATAATTTGTCAATATTGACGAATATGAACTGATAGCCAATTTTTAGTTCACGAAGTAAAATATAGTATTCATCGATGTCTACAAAGTATTCATCGATATGACCAATATATAATTAGTCAATATTGATGAATTGAATTGCTAGCTAATTTTTAGTTGACACTGTAAAATAAAATGTTCATCAATGTCAACAAATAATTTGTTAACATTAACAAAAAAAATTAGTCAGTATCAACGAATATGTACTAATAACATTTAGCCCTAACTATATATATTCATTTGAAAAAACTAAACTGTATTGCATTGAAGAAGTTTTGAACAAATATTGGAGCATTCAAATGTAGACTAAAAACCACCCATATTTACAATCATCCTCATTAAAATCTGTTTAATTTTTATGCAAATTATCCATCTACAACAACAATCATTGTAGGACATGTCCTAAAAACATGCTCACATTGAAAATTAAGGTCCACATGAACAACATATTCCATAGTCACGGCTTGCTTCTCATAGATATGAAGCATCCAAATTTCGAATCTTTCATCATAACTAACTTAGCATCATCTACAACTTGTTCATCATATAAATAAGTTGTCTCACTTTAAAAATAACAATCAACCATTCACATAAATAATGTCATAAATAAATCTACCACAAGTTAAGATATAAACACCCGTTCGCGTTAACCTATATTGGAAAACTTCTTCTGCATAAATAACATGTTTCATAATAACATGTTCCACATAGATATAAGTCATCCACATTTAGAACCTCTTTGAGAACTTATCATCATCTACAACTTGTTCTGGTGATGTTGCAAACCCCGGACCGGGTCAAGGAGCCTAATCCGGGATCTACATGTGAGACTAATGATGTCGTGCCCCGTGCATCTCTTTGATTGGCTAATACGTACACGGATTTAATAAGAGCATTTTATCCGTGCACGTGATTTCTCACAGGGTTCCGCGGTGAGGATTTCACATACAAGTCATCTCATATACAAGTCATATACATGTTTGGGATGCGGAAGCGTGTAGCAAATCAATTGTAACATCTCCTTCCATAAACAAGATTGATTTCACAAGTACAAATAGCATAGTGTCAGAGTGAGCAATGATCATTAGCATTTCCCAAAATATAAAGTTAGAGTTTATACAAAAGATCAGTTAAATAATTGCCCCCAAATCATGGCCAACAAAGGCCAGTAGATCCAAAAGAATCATTCCCAATTCCCAAAATGTGTCGTACTCAAAGCTTGACCGAATGTCTACATGACATCGTCAGCTTGCCATTCAACTACACGATGCGGTTCACCGACCGCCTCCTCTAGCTCCTCCTCAAAGGCAACTGGGTCTGGACCTGAGTACCAAAGAATGGGTAAGACACGGCGGTCTAGCAGGTGGGTGAAAAGATATGACAATAAAGTAAAGTTATGATACCTTGGAAAACATTGAAACATGTATAAATAATGATTTCTCCATAGAAGAGAATGCATTATTTATTAGAAAACACATGAGTAATCTAAAGCATGCAAAGGCAACAAAGAATTGGGAACTAGCAAGATGGCAACCACACAAAGCTAAATCCTTTCTCACTAAAGTGATGAGAGCATATCGGGGCGTTGACCTCAATCATATAAGGTGAAGAGAGTCAACGATATTTATGAATACATATAGATGGACGGGACCGCGGTAGCGAACCGGGTATCGGGACGGGACAGGATTCAGGCTGCAGCTGGCAGGATAGGAGGGGGACCTCCAAGTTGGTGGATCAGACCGACAAGATCATCCAAGCTTAGTTTTGGTAACAATGATCCGGAACCTATAGAAACCCAAGCTGAAGAAGAGACGCAATCTGATGATATGGATAATGCTTATGAAGATAATGCAAATGAGGATATTGATATGTCCATAGGCAGCAATGCCAGCTGAGTACTACAACGACTTCTCGCCATTTAGCGAGAAACTGACTAAATATGGGTCAAGCTTTGATTGCTGCAGTGGAAACGGTAGCATCTGCAATGTCTGATTATGCAAACAAAAGAGCGAAAGAGTGTCCAGACATGGACAAATGCATTGATGTACTTAGTGATCTGGGACTTCCAAATCTTATATATTTTAAAGCACTCAACATAATAGAAATTGAGAGAAAGGCGAAATTCTTTCTGGCGTTGCCTCCTGGTGATCGTGAACAATGGATACTGAGTCAACTTGGACTAGAGTGATGATGGGAAATGTGGCGTTATGAAGATTTTGGAACGTGGCAAATTTTTGGTCATCTCCTGAAACAAGATAGTTGTAAAAACATGACACTTTTGGAACCTTAAACTTTGGGGTACTACTCTTTTGGCCACGTTTATTTTTGTTTGCAACGTGGTGTAAAACTATAGATATGCATTTAGAAGATGGATGGCATACAATCATCCAACTTTTTTGCCTCTCATTGACTGGAGAACTTTTCAACTATGGACATGCATGAACTTTGCCTTGCTATATACATTGTTCTATATGGTTGTTGTGTTTTATATGGTTGTTATGCTTTATATGGTTGACATGCACCAAGATGATGACATACAATTCTATATTACTTTGTTATTAATGTGCTACTTGTTGTAGATTATATTTTGTTACGAAGTGGATGAGGATATGGAGTTCCTTTTCTTTTGTGCCTAGACTGTGGCTCTTATTTGTGTTCTTGGGTATTATTATTCGTATGGCCATAGAGAAAGAGTTCATAACTCTATCTTAATTGGCGAATCTTTTGTGGATGAATTATTGATTGGACATGAGCGCAGTTGCTTTGATCTATTACGAGTGAGCAAGGGATGCTTTGTTAATCTGTCAAATGAGTTAAGACGGAGGTCTATTATTCGACTCTCGAAATGTTATGGTTGATGAGCAACTTGCCATTTTTTTATCCATAATTGCTCACTGTGAGCGTAATAGAGTGATGCAGAATCGATTCTAACACTCTGGCGAGACTATTAGTAGGTACTTCAACAAGGTGTTGGGTGCGATTATGAGGCTTTGCCCTCATTATATTAAGACAGTAGGAAGTGAGACTCCAACAGAAATTGCAAGGAACCCAACCTTCAACCCTTACTTTAAAGTAATCTAACTGTGATTTAAATTATGCTGATTTCTTACAATGAGTTTAATGATATTATGTTTATCATTAGGATTCTGTTGGAGCAATTGACGGCGCACACATATTTGCATGGGTTCATGCAAAAAATCAGGTGCGCTACCCGAAACAGAAAAGGTTTCCTCTCACAAAACGTCATGGCTGTTGTATCCTTTGATATGCAATTTCAATGCGCATTTGCTAGTTGAGAAGGGTCAGCGTCTAACTCTAGAACACTGCAAGATGCTTTGTGGAGAAGACCATATAATAGGCTTCATATCCCAACGGGTAAATTCCAATTCACCTCTTCTAGAAAATAAGATTATTTCATTATTGCAGAAAGAAATAATCAATAATATTTTGGATTTTCTAGTGGAGTGAATGTATTTCTTAGGAAAATATTATTTGGTGGATGGGGGTTATACGAACACCCGTGGATTTATTGCGCCGCATCGAGGAGTGCACTATCATCTCAAAGAGTGGTCAACCACACAAGCACCACAAACACCTAATGAACTTTTTAATTTACGACATTCTAAATTGCGAAATATAGTGGATCATACTTTTGCAGTATTAAAGCAACGCTTTCCCATCATACAGACAGCACCACGATATCCTCTCAAGACACAAGCGAAAATAGTTGTTGCTTGTTGCCTTATGCACAACTACATCAAACAAGGGAACTTTATTGATGAGATGGAGGAAGAGAATGCACAAGAGATGGATGTTGACGAAGACGTGTGCGTTGAGGAGGGAAGGGAAGTTGGATCCAGTTCAAGTGATGCGGACACTCGATATGTATATGAGCTACAAGATGCAATTGCTCAACAAATGGGGGATGGGTATCATTTTTAAGTGATCTATTTGTTACAACATCATGGAATGTGTCGGAGTGGATTGTTGAGACTATTTACTTATATTTGATTGAGTTACCTTAATATGTAGTGGTTAACTTTTACAATTGTGGATGTTGAATTATTTCTATTACAGGTGAAATGGTTGAGTATTGATGGTGGTTAGTTAACAGTTCATCAAGACATGAGTCTTGCTCATGAATGGCTAACATTTCATTGGGACATGAGTCTTGCTCATGAATTGTGTTTACTGTTATGTAAGTTTCAACATATGATCGATTTAGTGCAAGCTGTCTCGCAGCATCGCTCCTTTTATTGATAATGCGGAGACTGTTTTCACTGCTTTGTCATTCTCAATTTCTATACAGGCACACATGTTGCAGGGCTTTGTTGAGGCACAATGTTCATCTCCTCAATTCCATAGGACCCTAGTTCAAGGGCAAATAAGTACAACTTCGGTGGCCTAGGCAATGTTCTATATTGCTTTTAGTTTTTTCCCATTTTATGGTGAAGTTTACCTGCCACTTGTTCTGCATGTACTTTATAAGTGATCTGTGTGACATGATACTTACACAACTAACAGAGTCTAGGTCATGATGTAAGGGATCCAAGTTGGATTCCTGCTTGACTAATATTAGTTTATAATCTGATTTCAATTTCTTCAACTCAGTGTTTGTCAAATAATGACATTGCTTGAAATCAAACAGGTGGTAAGATCGAGCTTTGGAAAGAGATGCATATGTGGATGCTCTAGCCAACAATTGAGTTTTGGCATTGCAACAGGCTAATATAAGTACATGGAAACGCCAAATATAGTGGATCCAACACTTGCAAGTGTGTGCTAGATTTATAAACTACCTTTCGATTTTGTAGACAATTTATGGCTTGATGGTCTTAGAGATCAATTAGGAAAACCTTTTGCTTATTATATTGTGAGAACATCAGTTGTATTAATGAAATTCTTTCTGTAGAAAATATTAATCTGCATTTAAACATAGTGAAAACTGACTGAAAGGTGGTGAATATGGTGAGACCCTTGAATTTGGTGAATAAACTAAAGTCATTTATTGAAGGTATCCTGTTAATCATGTACATGGTTAAAGAGCTAACGTACAAGTTAAAAAAAGGAGGGATAACAACATTAGTACTAAAAGATGAATGGGTTGATGGAAAATTCAAGGAAACAAGAGTAGAGTGTTTACCCAATTACAGATTTGGTATTGAGAATTGGCCTGTTTACCTGATTACTTGAATGATCCGATCTTAATAAAAGAACCGAGCATGGACTACCCATAATTGACTCTGGTCACACAGAGCTCTCAACAACATTAAACATCAATAATATTTGAGAGACATCGATGATGGGTTATTATGTCAACCTTAGGGCTTAGGGTGGGTGATTGGTGATCTTGAGAAAAGATTTCATGAAGATATGTCACCCTTTAACTTTGGAACAATAGATTTAGGTAAAGTTATTATTTACAGGGGTTTATACATAGAGGTGTGAACAAATGAGTAAATAGAAAGTAATTTACAAATGATAGTACCACTGTATAGTTATGTTATTTTTCTACGGAAAATTGCTGCATCAAAGAGTAAATACTAGTTTTCTGTAAGGAATCCGCAACTGCACCAAACAACATTAGCACCAATTCATCGAGGAAAAATTTTTTCCACCAAACATGAACTTTTGACTTCAGCAGAAAACCTTTTTCGAAGTATTTAAAAAACCATCGAATTTGCTGATGTGACAATTTCATCTTTCCATGAAATTTACCTCTATACGAACGTGCCTTTAGGGTTCCACCTACCAAACTTCCATATGTTTCTATTTCTAAATTTTACTTAATGGATGTCAATACCACTTGGGATTGTTGAATCGAAAATGCATAAATATTTTACATTATTTTATTCCGTATTTTTTAAAGTAAAGATTTTCATAAAAAGCTTAATTATTATCGGAACAAAATCTTGTGGAAACTGATGTAAGAGCATGCGTTTATTTTTTAGAATTCAGATTTTTCATGAGTGGGCAGCTAATTTCTCATCTGTCCAAAACCTTAAAATATATGAACTTGAGAATGCAATAGATTGATGTGGGTAATTAAAGACATATATTGAACATTCTTACGCATCAATTCAAGACTTCAGAATAGATGGCCAGAGTGGTTAAGTAAAGGTGAAAGTAAAGTTGACCCAAATGTGACATATTTTCCCTTTATCATAATTGGATAAAAATATAGTGTGGTAAAATAAAGTCTACCCGCCACTTTTTCTTTATTAGATAAAACCATGATATAATGTGATAAAGTAAAGTCGATACAAAAGGCAATTATTGTACCACTCTTTTTTTCTCCAACTTTACTTCACCACATACTTTAACTCGTCTTTCTTTACCTTATCTTTTACTTTGATGAGACATCTACATTTATTTTACTTTACCATACAAATATACCTCGACCCAGATATAACATATATATTACTCCTTTACCAAGTTTAGATAATAAAATAGTGTGGTATAGTAAAGAAAAACATGATCGAGAAAAATTTAAAAATAAAAGAATACCTAAAGTTAAAAAAAAATAATAGAAATTTGGCTAGGGCCCATCTCCTATTAGATTGATATTTACCAACGGCTTTATTATTTATTAAGTGAAATCTGGCTAGGGCTTGTTTCTTATTAAATTGAAGTTTAGCTAGGATTCTGTTTTCTCTTAGAGTATAATTTGGCTAAAGCCCTATTTCCTATTAGAGTGGCCGATATTTTAGATTTTTATAAGTGGGCCACGCTATGGATCCCACAAACAAATAAATAAAAAGGGTAACTTCAAAAGCAGCATTCGTCCCTTTCCTTTTCTATTCCGTTCTATCTTTTGGGCTCAATTGCAAAAAGAATTGTCCCTCCCAAGAGAGAGATTACACAAAAAGAAAGATTGGTAACCCCCAATCTCACACTGACCGTGCAGGAGCAGAGCTGGGCCTTAGTTTGTTGAGTCAATGCTCATATGGCTTGTGCTTGGCCCTTTGTTGGGTGGCTTGTGTCCTATCTTGATTTCTTTTTAGCAAATGTGTTGTTGACTTTACTCTGTCTGAGCCCATCAAGCGCAAATCATGAACTTTTCACTCAATGGATTTGATGGCTTTTGCAAACTGGACCTTGCTTAGTGCCTAAACGGATGCGTTTAGTGAGCCTTGGAAATTAGTTAGGGAATCGGGATCCTCTGAGTGGGTCTACGCATGGAGATCGTGAGTGGGTCAGCCACGTTACCATGGGCACTGGGCCCCTTGGCTGGAAGCATGACAGGCTGCCCACGGTGACGTGGCGGACCGCGAATGGGTGGAGACAATAACAATGGAAAGTAAGGATTTTTGAGGTCACTTGGATAAGGGGGCCAGCATAAATTTGACTCTATATTTGGTGGCCTCAGACAAGAAGTAAGGATTTTCGAGGGTAAAGATCTTTTGAGCACATGGTTAGAGAAAGGATAGCTCCAAAAGGATATGAATGTAAATAGTAAAGATTGAAGAAGTGCAACCTATCCAAAGATTTCTTTTAGAATATATCGAAATGGAAAAATAGAAATTATGTAATGACCTAACATAATTGAAACAAGACTTGATGAATTGACGTAGGTTTAATTCCGCTAGTGGTAGGGTAGGAACCAGGATATAGGCCTTGGGGGCATTGTAAAATAAATTTCACACATTTATCTAAATGAGTTTTTTTGGAAATTTTTAAAGTGAGGCCTGGTTTGCCCCCCCCCCCCCCCCCCCCCCCCCCCCCCCAAAAAAAAAAAAAAAAAAAAAAAAAAAAAAAAAAAAAAAAAAGAAGTCCTGGCCCTAGTTAGTGGGGCCCGCAGTTGCAATCCAAACCATTAGAAATTGTTGTCCACCTTAAATCTATTATTTGATGATATTTTAAGGTGTGATAGGGAGTTTTACTAGTGATTTGTATGATTTTTATTCTAAATATGTGTCCCATTGATAGAAGCTCTTTCATACTAATGATGCCGTTGAGGATTTGGATTCTAGATTATGGAGAGGATTAATGAGACATTGATCCAAGTCCTACAAACGATCCTATAATAGCAAGGGCAGCACTGCTTGCAGTCTCTGCATATATTCCTCTGTAGATCGCTCTCTATACATGACTCGATCTTGGGTGATCTTCTCTAATCATGGCCTGTAATACTCAATGAGAACTACCATGTTTACGGTTCAGATTGCATGATCAACGGTTGAGATAGTGCCATGGTGGTTTTGCAGTTAAGAATAGAAAAGGACATGATCCAAACAAATATAGAGTCAAATTTGGACTCTTTTAAAGAGGTGGGTTCTTCTTCAATTACAAGATCCAAACAACATAAGTCAGTGGAGTTAACATCAACAAGATGTTTCTAAAAAAAGTGGAGTTTCCTATTGATGGAATGCTCAGCTACAACTTCACTGGAACTGAAGTTCGTATTCTGTGTATACTAAGGTTGCCTTCTACAAATACTCAGGTTTAGGTTCTGTGTACTAAGGTTGACAGAACGAAATACTGAAGTTACAGTGAAAATATAAATCACTCTGCTGAAACTTCTCTCTCTCAATAAAAAATGAAGTATGGAGATTCAAGAAAAGAAACTTGTCCTCTTGATCTTAAACAACAGAAAAGAAGAACAATGGATAGACCAAGTATGGAACCTTAAGAATTCACTCTAACTTCTTCATATGAAAGAGAATACATGACTTTACTTATCGACTTCATTTCTAAAACGGGATTGAACAATAATTAATCCCTTACAATTTCCTAAGCAACAAGTTAATAATGAAAATACATGAATAAACCAAAAGACACATAGAATGCCCAAGATACAATGATGCTTCATAGAGCCAAGAGACATGTCTGCATAGAACAGTGAGAAATATTAAATTCCTGCAGCTACAATGGGCAGTGAACCAACTGCATTGAGCAGTGAACAAAATATAGAATCTAGCTTACTTCTAATAGCGCCCCTTAAGCTAGATTTCTCTTACTCCAAGTAAGGTCTTCATTTTGATGAACAAGTCCTTCTTCAAAGGCTTGGTGAACAAATCTGCCACTTGATTTGAGATTTGCAATAGTTAACTTCAATTTCTTTGTCCTTCACTAATCTCGAATGAAATGATACTTGATCTTTATGTGCTTGATACTTGATCTTTATGTGCTTGCTTTTTCCATGAAACATTGGATTCTTTGACAGAGATATGGCTGATTTATTATCACAAAACAGTTTTATAGCTCCTTTTTGCTCATGATTTAACTCCTCCAAAATCCACCTTAACCACCTAGCTTGACAACCGGTGGCAAGAGCAATATATTCTGCTTCAGCTGTTAAGAAGGCTACAACAGATTGCTTCTTTGAAGACCATGAAACTGCAGTACTAGAACCAATATTGAAAGCATACCCCAAAGTACTCTTACAGTCATCAACACTTCCAGCTCAATCACTATCACAAAAACCAACTAAACTTGGATTTTCAGTTATGTAATAGTGGAGGCCATGACTTTGACTTCCTTTCACATATCTTAAAATTCTTTTTCCAACTTCCCAATGAGCATCTCTTGGAGATTCCATGAAGCGACTGAGCATACTTACCGCATATGTGAGATCTGGTCTTGTTGTTGTTAAGTACATTAAACCTCCAACAAGACTTCGATAAAGAGTTTGATCCACCACTTTCTTTCCATCAAATTTGCTTAATTTCAAGCCAACTTCCATAGGAGTGCTAATAGGTTTTGCATCTTTCATCTTAAACGTTTTCAACAATTCTTTAGCATATTTCTTTTGAGAAATGAAAATTCCATCATCATTTTGAATTACTTCAATTCCAAGAAAGAAATGAAGTAAACCCATATCCGTCATCTCAAATTTATGCATCATGGCCATTTTGAAATCTCCGAACATTTCAACACTACTCCTGGTAAAAATCAAGTCATCCATATATAAGCAAGCAATGAGAATCTCACCTTGAGGACTTTTCTTTACATAGAGAGTGTGCTCATAAGGTGACTTGTGAAAACCACTTTCTTCAAAATATGCATCAATCTTTTTGTACCATGCCCTTGGTGCTTGCTTTAAGTCGTACAAAGCCTTTTTCAACCTGCATACTTTCATTTCTTCATGCTTTTTCTCGTAGCCGGGAGGTTGATCAACATGCACCTTTTCTTCTAAGATGCCATTCAGAAATGCCGATTTCACGTCCATTTGGAAGACTTTCCATTGATTTTAAGCCGCGAGAGCCAACACCAAACGAATGGTGTCTAGTTGTGCAACGGGAGCAAAGACTTCATCATAGTCAACTCCTTGCTTTTGCTTATAGCCCTTGGCTACTAAGTGAGCTTTGCATTTTTCAACTTCACCTCTTGCATTTAACTTGGTCTCGTACACCCACTTTACTCCAATTGTCTTCTTGCCTTTTGAAAGTTCTACCAACTCCCAAGTATCATTTCTTTCAATAGCTTCAATCTCTTGATCCATAACTTTAATCCACCTTTGATCTTTAGAGGCTTCTTCAAAAGTAACCGGATCGGCATCTACAAACAAAGCAAAAATCATTCCACCATTAGTAATCATAACATAATCACTAGATGGATACCTTGTTGATGGTTGATGTGGCCGACCAGATCTCATTGGTGTAGGTTCTTCTTCATGTTCATCATTTTGATCTGAATTCTCCCTTGATGATGATGGAGAGCTTACAACTTCATCATTTTATTCTTCTAATTCTTCATCAAGCAAGATGGAGCTTTGTTTCTTCTCATTTTCATTCCACTCCCATGACTCTTCTTCATTGAATTTTACATCTCTACTAACAATGATTTTGTTAGTCAATGGATTGAACAACTTGTATACTTTGGATTTTTCACTCTAGCCAACGAAGATGTATTTCTCCGATTTGTCATCCATTTTCTTTTTTTTTCATCCGGTATATGTGAATAAGCAATGCTACCGAATATTCTCAAATGACTAACACAAGGCTTATGACCACTCCAAGCTTCTTGAGGGATCATATCTTGAATGCTTTTTGATGAGGCACGATTAAGAAGATAGACAGCACATGCTACTGCCTCTGCCCAAAATGAATTAGGCATCCTTTTGGCTTTCAACATACTTCTTGCCAAATCCATGATTGTTCTATTTTTTCTTTCTACAACCCCATTTTGTTGGGTGGTGTAGCGAGTGGTGAGTTGATGCTTGATCCCATTTTCTTTCAAGAATTCTTCAAACTCATTTGATACATACTCACCACCATGATCAGAACGCAAATTTCTCAACATGAAACCACTTTGCTTTTCAACCATGGCCTTGAAAGTTTTGAAATGGCCAAACAGTTCAGATTTTTCTTTTAAAAAATACACCCATGTTTTTTTTTGCTACAATCATCAATGAAGGTGAGAAAGTAACGATTACCTCCACTTAAAGTTGTGTTCATAGGCCCACACAAATCTGAGTGTACTAATTGAAGTGGACTTGATGCTCTCTAAGCTTTTTCAATAGGAAAAGAGCCTCTATGATGCTTTCCAAGTGCACATTCTTCACAAACTTGGTCTTGGCGATCTATATTGGGCATGCCTCTCACCATATGCTTTTTACACATCAAAGATAATGAACTGAAACTTAAGTGACCAAAATGGAGATGCCATAGCCATGAGTTGTTTTTGATGATTGCACTAAAACATGGCAAAGATTCATATTGAATGTTCAAGCCAAACATATTATTTGGAGACATGCGTACCTTTGTAATTAGAGAATTGTTCTTGTCTCTAATTATACAATGATCACCCTTGAAATAAACATCATGCCCTTTGCGAAGAAGCTGTCCAACACTAAGAAAATTATGATTTAATCCTGGCACAAATAAGACATTAGAGATTCTCTTTTGGTCTCCATTATTTGTACGAAGGAGGACATAACCACATCCTTTTGCTGGAAGCCTTCTATCATCACCAATCTTGACTTCAGATTGAACGGAATTGTCAAGATTAATAAACACATCTCTATTGCCAGTCATGTGGTTACTACAACCACTATCGAGATACCAAATATCACTACAAACATTTTCGTTGACATTGCAAGCAAGTAGGACAGTTTCATCACCTTCCTTTTCTTGAACATTTTCATGCATAAAGCTTGATTCATTTTGTCCTTCATTAGCCATTTTCTTTCTACAGTATGCTTGCATATGCCCATACTTCTTGCAATAATGGCATTGAATATGAGAATGTGGAGAGCCATGACCTATTCCCCTTCCTCGTCCTCTACCTCTGCCTCTTGTAGGAGTATTGTTACCATGAGATTCAGATTCTTTTTCATTTTTCTCATATGTGCCACGTCCATGGTTACTTCTTCCTCTTCCACGACTATATCCTACTCTTTTTCCTCTAACACCTCTCCCAAAAGAGAGTTGAGATTGAAATGCCTGCTCTAGAGGAGAAGAATCAAATTCCTTCATGCGAAGTTCATGGGATTGGAGTGATCCCACTAGACTTTCTATAGACAATGAAGACAAGTCTTTTGATTCTTCAATTGCCGCCACAACATATTCAAACTTACGGGTCACACTTCGGAGGATTTTTTTAACAACCCGTTGATCTTCGATTTTTTTCTCCATTTACTCTTAGTTGATTAACAAGAGAAATGACTCGGTTGTAGAAATCATCAACCGATTCGGATTCTTTCATCCGTAGAGAATCAAATTCACATCTGAGAGTTTGTAATCTTACCCTGTCTTCTCCTTTATATGATGTGTGGAGTATGTCCCATGCTTGCTTTGCTGAAGTGGCTGAGGAGATTCTTTAAAAGACAACTTCATCCATCTCTTGAAAAATGAAGAACAACACTTTCTTGTCCTTCTTGCGATTCTCCTTCAACTCATTGAGTTGTTGTTGGGTGAGAGCATTTGCATCAGCTGGTTCTTCGAAACCAGTTTCAACAATATCCCATAGATCTTGAGATCCATACGGCACCTTCATTTGGATACTCCATTGGTTGTAGTTCTTTCCACTGAATCGAGAAAGTTGTGGTTGCAGCATATTGTTGGAAGCCATTGAATCTCCTTGAACAAGGCTCTAATACCACTTTGATGGAATGCTCAGTTACAACTTCACTGGAACTGAAGTTCGTATTCTGTGTATACTACGGTTGCCTTCTACAAATACTCAGGTTTAGGTTCTGTGTACTAAAGTTGACAGAGTGAAATACTGAAGTTACATTGAAAATATAAATCACTCTGCTGAAACTTCTCTCTCTCAATAAAAAACGAAGTATGGAGATTCAAGAGATAGACTTGTCCTCTTGATCTTAAAAAACAGAAAAGGAGACCAATGGATAGACCAAGTATGGAACCTTAAGATTTCACTCTAACTTCTTCATATGAAAGAAAATACATGACTCTACTTATAGACTTCATTTCTAAAATGGGATTGAACAATAGTTAATCCCTTATAATTCCTAAGCAACAAGTTAACAATGAAAATACATGAATAAACCAAAAGACACATAGAATGCCCAAGATACAATGATGCTACATAGAGCCAAGAGACATGTCTGCATTGAGCAGTGAGCAACATTAAATTTCTGCAGCTATAATGGGCTGTGAACCAACTACATTGAGCAGTGAACAGAACATAGAATCTAGCTTACTTCTAACACCTATTGTAAAATTTTAGATTTCAGTCCTGAAACAAAAAGGATGGCAATTGGAAGCTTGTCCGTTTTTCATCTCTGTAATGACTCCTTTTCTTCACTCCTTGTCGGATTCCTTTTCCTTCTCAGTGCTTCTTTCTCCCTTCTTTCCACTCTTCTTTCCTCACCTTTTTACCTTCCAGTTTCATTATTTTTCATTGATTTCAATGGACAAGCAGTTGGTCGTGCCAAAGAAGAAAAACACTTTGGATAAGCGATTGAAGGAGGTTGCCTTAGATGAAGATGTATTGTATTGGATCTTCAACAAGTGTAGCCTGCGTGACTGTATCCTAATGAGAGTCGTATGCAAATCATGGTTCTCTGTTTCTAAATGGATTACAGGCCACAATCAGTTGTCATGGCTAATGATGCTTTCCAATCCCAATTCCGAACCTCCACGCTTCTTCAGGATCTTCGACAAACACTATCTACGATGCAATCAAGCTCCGAGAGATGCACTACAAGCACTGTTGCAGGTCTTTCAACAGTGCTGATGCACGTGCGTGGTTGATGACTACAGATATAGATAGTGATAAAAATCTCAAACTCTTCCATCCCTAGCGCAGGATTGAATGGCAACTCCCTGACAGTCTCATCCTTCGAAACAGTGACTCTCCAGCCAATTACCTCTACTATACAACCGCCATGTCCGACGATGCAGCAGCGGTCGCGATCGTTTATAATTCGTTGGATTTGGTGTTTTGCAGAATTGGAGACGAGGCATGGAGTATAATAAGTTCAGATAAATTCTACTACGATGTAATATATCACAAGGGGCAGTTCTTTGTAGTTGTTGTTGATGGAAGCGTTGGAGTTATCCAAATCAACACCACCCATCCATACGTAGAAACTCTAACTGAAGATGTAGAAACTCAGACTGAAGAGGGACGGCTTTTGTCTACGAATTTATTTGGTGGCAGACTAAGCAGGTGAGAGCCTGTTCATTCTAATGAGGAATGTTCCTTGGCAGGGGAGTCTTAAGGGACCAAAATGGTTTTCGTTGGATAATAGGTTTTAAGGTTTACGAGTTAGGAGTAGAGAAAATTGGAGAGTATAAGAAGAACCTTGTGGAGGTGGAAAGCTTAGGTGAACGAGTAATTTTCCTTGGCCAGAATTCCTCTGTGCTTGTAATGGCGAGCCAATTTCCAGGATTCAAAGGGAACCGCATATATTTCACTAATTTATTTGAATCACCAGGTAGATGTTTAGACTTGGGCATTTTCGACATGGAGGATAAGACTATCCAACCACTCTTTCCGAATGGAGTTCATCCTACCTTCTTATTGTCAATATGGATCGCAAACCCTCTATAATAGAGAGAGTTAGCCCGATATATAGAGTTCCTGATGTTTCCAAATTAGCAACTTTTGTTGTTTATTTTAATAAAACGAGTTAACTTATGTTCATTTGTAACCAGTCAAGAAAGATGATATAGTGAGATTCATTCTCTTTTTTTTTTCCTTCATTTTTTTTCTTCTAAGACTTTATGCTTCATAAGGGATTATGCTTAGATGTCCTGACAATAAAGTAGTTAATGTTTTCGACAAATGCTCCTCTTAATGTTAATTATTGTTTGTTGTTTTCATATTACTACTATGGTTATTTTGGAGACACTGCTTAGGAGTCACATGCAGAGTTTGGAAAGTTAAAGAGAAAATGTTATGCATGAATTTCTACAAATTTCAATAGGTATACAACTATTCCTTTAATTCTATTGGGCGTAAAATTTATTGTATTTTGTGTTTTAGCCTAATTGGTCTTTTTAGTTATCAACAACCTTAACCAGTCTTTCCGCCTTCTATTGTTTAGTTTTGAATTTTTTTCCCCGGTGCGCACCCTATGATAACTTATCATTTGCCTTCTAACTTTCAACTTAGCCTAATACATTATTAGTTACACATGTATGAAATCAATCATAAACATCTGTCCATAGCCATTGATACATCTTATCTATCATTGTGATTCTCTCTCTCTCTCTCTCTCTCTCTCTCTCCCTCCCTCCCTCCTTTTTCCTTTCTTTAAATTCTACATGTGAAACAAGATTTTTATGGGACACATATCTCTTGTGCATGGTACTTTAGGTACATATTAGAATGTAAGCATGCTGGAATTTATCTTCTCTCTAGGAGGGGGCAGGGGGATGGGGGCTGAAAAGTGAGAAAGTTCAACCTCAAGCTGAGTTTCCATGTGGTATAACTTTGAGCTGATCTATAAAATCCAATCACTATGCCTATCAATATATTTGAGCAAACTAACATGAGGGCCAAACAGTTACTGATTATTGATGATTTTACTCTCACTCCCTCTCTCTTAAAGAAAAGCAATGGAAAGGGGAAAATATCCTAATTGAGTCAATGGCCTATTTACTTGAGACATCGCTTGCAGTTCAAAACCGTCATATATACTATGACAAGTGTCACGACCCGGTCCCAAGATCTGATTAACTCGGATAAACCTCGAGTCGCGAACTCATACTTACTCCCATAAACTTCGAATTAACATAACGTTAAAACGAAATCCACAAGGGATATCGATCATATAAACATGTTACATGTATAAAAATTACGGAAGATATACATTAACGAACTAATACATTCATACTATATGAGTACGAGTTCTTTACCTTAACAGTAAAGCTCATTTACACATAATAGTGTTCTCTTAAAGTCAATCACTTTATATTTACATACAATTCAGGGGACTTCGAACTACTACTCAAACTAATTAAACAAAACCATTTCGCACTCCGAATTCATGATCATTCGATCCAACCTCCTCTGCTGATGGCGCGGGCAACGGGCCTACGATGTCATCAATAACACCGTGAACACGACGGTTCAACAATGTACATACAATTCTATGATAGTACATGGTATCATACTATCAGTCAATAAATCAATTATATAAGAACCTGTCAATTTATCAATCTAACAGTTCTATACAAATTAATACAGTTCAGTAACAAATAATTCTAATAGTGGAGTCAAGTAATACTAAGTACTTAAGACATCCGTAACAATATACATTTTAATCTAATTACAGTGTACTATTCCATACAGTCAAGTAATATCCATTACTTTATGACTACTATAGTAGAATTCATTTCGCTTCATTTCATGTCTTTCAATGGAAGCAATTTGATGTATTTATAAATATAAATACTAGTCAGTTATGCATTCATTTATATTGTCCCAGGCTCAAATTAGAAGGGCGTACCATTCAAGAACCTGAAAGGACTTTCACTTTCTATTACATAATTTTAGTAATTATTTCCTTTCATAGCACCTGGCGGAATGGCGTACCATTCAATTACCCAGGACTCGAGGATCAATAATTTATCAAATAAGTAGAAAATCTACCAGCATCTTGATCAGAGATCACTGGCATGTCCACGGAGCTCCAGAACGCTCCCACATCATCTACTGTAGTAGGAATCATTCATTTCATTATTACCTTTCGTGACTGTTCATTATAGTGTTACCTTTAATAACAGTTCTTTCGATTCATTATCCTTACATTATATGAAGTTAGGCTAATTCTATATGAGTAGTCATTTGATTTCATTCAGTTCTATACGTATAGTATAGTGATTCAGTTCAGCTCTATATGAGCCTTTCATTCCATAATCCAGTATTTTATGTTAGTATAGCTCAATAATGAGCTTAGGGAATTACGGTCTAGTGTTAGACTCAGGAATTAATGCGATTAATTCAGTAGATTAGTTTAATGTAGCTCAATAATGAGCTTAAGAACTATAATACAGTGTAGGGTTCGGAATCAATTCAACTAATTCAATATATTAGTTCAATTCATTAATTCAGTACATTATGTTAGTATAGCTCAATAATGAGCTTAGGAAAGCATTATGTCGAAGTAGCTCACTAACGAGCTTAAGAACTATATAGAAGTAACTTCTATGCGGAATCTAGTCAAATCTTATCCAGACTTCTAAACCAAACAAATGAGTGAAATCCTCGTTATCTAATGCACATGCTATTTTTTATGAACATCACTTTATAGATTTATTTTGTGCATTCTGGAAACTTAATTTATGCCTATGAAGGCTTAGACATTAACAAAGATCAGCCTGTATAAATTAGGCTTCAAAATAGGAAAATCAGAACTGAATCTGAAACATTCTACAGTGTCAGTTAGCAGCTGACCGACAGCTCCACGTCGGCTGACCGAACTTAGTTCGGTCAGATTTCCAAAGAGTGGATTTTATGTCCAATTTCCATCACGGATGTCGGTCAATTGTCGGCTGACCGAAGCCTCCATTTCGGCTGACCGAACTGACCGAACTCAATTCGGTCAGATTTCCAAAGAGTGAACAAAACGGCAAAAATGCATGTCGATCAATTCGTCGGTCATCTGTCGACTAACCGACAGCTCCAGTTCGGCTAGTCGAACTGCACCCAGAACTCATTTCTGAGTTTGAGTTTTCTGAAGCTAAAACTTGGGGTTTTTGCTTCCTAAGATCCTAACAAGTCCTAAATACATTATAAATCATAAACATGTAAGTACTTGCCTATATGAAGATTAATTGAAGGAAAACCCCTTTGATAGCTTGAGTCTTGAGATGAAAACCTCTCTAAGCCAAGCTTTACAACTTCAAATTGAAAACCAACTTGAGAAAGAGGAAGAAGATGAAGAAGCCTCTTCAAGAAAACCACTTGCAAACCTCTGCTTTGATGCTTGATGGAGATCATGAAATGGAAGAAAGAAAAGAAAAGGAAGATAAAAGGAGAGAGGAGGCTGTGCCTATGGTTTGGATTAGATGGATATGAGTTTGAAACTCATCTCTTAGGCTTTATAAGCCCAGTTTTGCATTGAGCCCCTCCTCTTCTATCTTTATTACAATTCAAGTCAAATGAAGGGTCACTTGATTAGTTTCTCGTCGGACGAGTTCGAGTCTCTTATGAAAGTTGACGTACTCGTCAAGATACACATGTTGGTATCAAGAGTTTCCGTATTCGACGAAATACGCAGAAATTCTTATTTACATAAAAGTCCTTCAATTCCATTGTTTGAGTTTAAACTCCATTTAATTCATGTAATGAATTCATTCTCATTCCATTAAGTCTAAATCATTCACATTAGGCTAATTCAATATCATTTAGTCATAAACCAATATTAGCTTAATTAAATATAGTTAATTAGCCTTAATTCCGATTAAGTAGAGTTAACCTCAACTAACTCGGGACGGGGTCTTTCAACAAGTCATGTACTAACAAACTTCAGCCTATTGCCAGTAGTCCCATTTAATGAAATTAGTATGTTGTTGTTATTATTGACTTGTATAAATTCCTTATAAGGTTCTAAGTTGCAACTCTAATTAATATAGTGTCAAGAAAAATCTCCATAATGGCTATAGAATTACAATTATTACAGATTGTTAGTCTGTTTTAAACATTTGCCTGCTGCCTCTTTTCTTGGTACTTGTATCATGAACTTGCTTTGAACATTTGGACTCACTTGAAATGGAAGCTCTGCATAAATGTTTACAAACTGTATGCATAAAGAATTGTGATGTAAAAGATGTTCGATCTATATGTTGTTTCCTAAAAATAGTTCACCATAAACATTAATTGGGCGAAAAAAATGCTTTCCACTAAAGTTCTGTAGACATATACTATACGGCAATTATAGATTAGTCATCAGTTTTATATAATTCAAACCCACTTTATGGTTGGAGGATAGAAAAGAAAACTTTACTACATTAGAAGTGTATACTCTCTCAATCATAGGTAATTCTGCATATCTGCATCCAAATCGGACTCAAGTTAGAACCTCTAATTCTACCTGCTCAAAGCTTACGTTATAAAGTCAATGTTTTTAGCATTCCAGTCACAAAATATGACTAAATTTAAAACACTTCAACACAAAATGTGGATAAATTTAGGCTTTTACTTTCAGTTTGTCTACAATTTTACAATGCAACATCCGGCAATACAACCTTTTTTCACAAGTTCATCAGACCATCAATTGGCATTGAGTGAATAAAAAGCTAAACATATCCCGATTCACTCATTTAAAATAATTCTTCAGTCTCTGTCAAACCAACACCAAATGATTGCAAGGAATGTGGGGATACATGCCAAAAAAAGAGCAATGCAGTGGTACACTGATGTGTCAAGAAGCCATCAGTTTGTAAGATGAAATGGTTGTCATTACACATTCACACTCGGCCTTGCTAAGTACGGTTTGAATCTAAAATCAGTGATGTAAGGGCTAGAATCTTCTAAGAGATCAGTGTCACTAATGAAATAAAACACATCGGTTCGGTATATATTATCCTCTGAGTTTAAGAAAAGTTGGTGGCAGAAATGGTTAGTTGATCATGCACTTGGTTAATTATTATAAATTCAACTTGATTTTTTCAAGAGGGCAAAATATAGGTTTAGTGTGAGGTTCTCCAAAGATTCATGATTTTTTTCCCCAATACAGTTTGATTTTTAATTGTCGTATTTAGTTGAGTATGTTGCTGCTTTTGCTAGCCTCTATCACCATTTAGTAGACATTGTGCTGAAACTCAGCTTTATGCCAGTCTACTAAATAGTCTGTAAATTGGATCCAAAGACCCCCAAGGCTCCAACACAGCAATGGTGTTGCATACCTAAAGTTCATCAACTGAGTGGTTCTCTATGTAAGCAATACCAGAATAACATGGTTGAGTTTCACTAGAACTCATGTGGTTTTCCATTTTTTAATCTTCAGGTTGTCACATCCCGGTCCCGAATCACCCTGGCCTAGGGTAATCCCCGAGGTGAGACACACGTACTCCCGTGATATTGTACCTGTCTCGAGTCAAATATATCACATAAAGGAGAAAAATAACTTTTTCCACTATGAGTCTAGCTCACTAGAACCTGTCAATAACATTTAAAAAAAATAGCGGAAGCTGTAATTACATACACATCAAGGTATCATTTCCAATTCAGTCCAATTTAAACATTCAAGTTTATATAAAAGAATTTCACATATATATACATTGATTTACAAAAGAGGGTTTATAAAAGTACAATGCACAACTATACCAAAAGTATAATCAAAAGTATAACTAAAAAGCTAAGTGTGACCCACACAAAAAGGGGCTAGTCACACTCTAACTGTAGAGCTCTCAAAATATGCACAACGCTCTCCGGTGGAGAAGTATCTACATTGGCCCATTGCCCGGCCACTCCTCTAATCCTGGAGAAACCTCATCAGTCTCCTTCTCTCCCTCCTGGGCCTCCTCAATGCTAGGAGCTGCACCTGCGTCTGTGATACCAAGAGTAGTACCTCAAATACGACGAACTGGCAAGTGTAGGCATTAATAAGGAAAATGCATAATATTTCAAGCGAATTAAATGACAATTGATTGTACGAGGTCAATGTCAAGTAATAACTAGGCATTTGTGTAAAATCGTAATAATTCATGATTTACGAATCAAATAAAGACTATACATATAATTGGCTACTACATTAAGCTCATCCTCTCAAATAGAGAGCGAATCTAGTTGGGATGTCACTAGCGGCCCGGCCAAAAGCCAGCTGGCTATCGGGTTCTGAAATTCCGGTGCTCCAGATGACTTACTGCAGTAATCTCAAATAACCAAACCAAGTTTGACCATATCGGGTATCACAGAGTCGAAGCTAAGTAGTGCCGACTCGATCGAATCGAATAATAATCGAATTTGAGTAAGTTTAACTTGAATTGTTCAAAATTGAATCGAATAGTAATCACATATACAGCTACTTACTCAATTCAAATCTCCATTGAATACCGAAACAGTTGTAAGACAATTTAATAACAACAAATTGAGAATGAATTACCAAATCACAATTGATACTAATGATGCAACTAATTAATTAACCAGAATTGATATCAATGGAGAAGTGATTTCAATATGAAATGCAATAGATTTAGAGAATTCAAGGTATATTACTAGCCAATTCTAATCTATTACCCATAGTCTCTCACGGTCCAATACAAGATAGTTTTAGACTAGTCAACGTATTACCTTCTCATTTCAGTATCACTTATTACAGGAAAAATATGTTGAGTCTCTAAACCAACCCCCATGGCATAGTGTTAGACTAAGGATTTTCCATTAGACGATGAAAAGGCTAAAGGTTCCATTTTAAAATCATAAAGGTCTTGGAAGTCTTAAATCACCTATGGAAACAAGGGTGTGCATCATAATTATCTATTAGAGGGAATTATGGAGGGTTATTATAGGTTAGGGGTGATAATTCACCCTTAAATTGGGTCAAAAAGAACCCAGCCTTCAGTTTCAGGTTCGCTCAAGGGGGTCAATATCCGCTGGAGCGGATCCTTCCAAAGGGGTGGTAATTCACTAATTACACTTCCATCAATCAGCTCCAAGAAACTAATCTAAATCATCCACTCCATTAAGGAACTAGATTTATCAAAGAACTAAAATTTCTGAATCAATAATTGAATAGACAATATGTAAGTCCAAATTAAACTTATACTTGCCTCTAATAAGCTTCTTAACCCCTTTCCTCTACTCCTTGCTCAAATACACCCAAAACCCCCAAAATCAAAACCTAATCACAAAACACATGGAAAATGGAAATGAATATGCATTTATGATTAACTAAAAACCTCTTGACTCTAATGCAACTCAAAAACATAAACAAAGTGGAACTCATACCTATAGTGGGGATTCTGAAATTATAGAGGATGGAGGAGACGATTTCTTGTCAACAAAGAGTGGAGAAGGATGAAGAAGATGAAGATGAGGATGACTCCAAGCCTTACTTCAAGATACACAAGCAACAACCTTTGCAGTGATTGGAGAAGAGAGGAGGAAAAATGAAGGAAAGGGAGGAAGGAGAGCTCCTTGTAGCCAACAAAAAGGGGATGGATCGATTGGGATGGGGTTTGATGGGTTTTTAAGGGATAAGATTCCCAGGTTATAAGAAAGTCCCTCCAATTTCTAGTATTTTCATAAAGGGTCAAATGGTGGCCCACTTAGTCAATGATAGCTCAAATGAAGTAGAGTTCAATGCGAAAATCAATGTGATCGATGAGATACACACGATGACGCCAAGATGACGTGCAAATGATGCGAAATGAGAAAATTGATAATTACGTAAAAGCCCTCGACTCTACCCAATCGAGTCAAATCGGTTTCAACTCACCTATCTAAGACTCAAGACTCAACTAACTTAACCTATAAGGACTAATTAACACTAATTACCATAGTTTGTAACTAAGTATAATAAACTAACTAAAATATAATTAATTAGCACTAAACATGATTAATTCGGGTTGAGGTGTAACACGGGTTAAGGAAGCATGGTAGACAATGTTGTTTAACTACATGTGTGACGTTTCTACTTACATTTTCCTGCTCGTTTTCTTAGTCAGCTTGTTTGTTGTGATGGATCTCTCTGAAGAGTTGCAATGTAGATTTTTCTACTTTTTTGGACTTCACCATTTCCCCCCTCCATTTAGCATTTTTTCATGGATTATTTTACATGGATAGTGTCTTTAGTAATTATCTTTGCAGAGAGCTTTTAGGCTCTTACAATGATAAATAACTTTACTCAGGCTCCCATGAAGGAAATGGAGAGAACATAAAGTTAGGGAAAAACATATATAATGCACTAAGTGATAAGAACCTGCACCCTACTGTCAAGTGGTATCCCTCTGCAGCACAACCCCCTTACGCCCCACTGTGCTAACTACTTATTCCAAAATCAATTGGTGATAGGACAATGGTTTTATGCAGTCAGGGTGACCGAAGGGACCCACACACTAAGAACTTAAACAATCTACAATTAAAAACTATCCGTGTCGGCCACCACTTTAACCAGTGATTCTATTTGCTTCTTGAATATGGAGGTGTCTCCTTAGAGAGTTCTTCGTCACCGGGATTTGAAGGATTGACCAGAGAATTTGTAAACCTTCTGATATTGCCAAAATCTCTCCTCTGCTTTAGTCTACCTCACTGGCTTGCCCCAAGTTGATTCATTGAATAGGTATTGATTTATTAATAACTAAGTAATGGTGGCCAAAATCTTGCATGGCTTTTTGATCTTGTACCAAGTAGTAGACATGGCAAAAGAAAATTTATAGCTGACCTTACGTTTGTGCAGGACAACAATAAAACAGATATTAGTGATAAAAAATGTGAGTGAATGTTGATATCGAAGTAAGGATCGACCTGTCTCTGAATTGATTTGTAAATTATTTGGCCTTTTGTAATACCTTTCGTCGTATATTTCAATGTGTGTTAATTTCTGAACATCAGCAATGGTTTGATAATGCTTCCATCTTTCTTTCCTTATCTATTGCTGCTATTGTCATATGCTTCATTGTTAGAATTTATGGAAACGTTTCCTTTGATGACAAGGAATGCAATACCGGTGAACATACATGCAACAATGTCAAACTTAATCATAAAAAACTCTTCAATATATTCCATCCTTGGTAGTTATAATTAATGAAAACATGGAGCTAGGATATATATCGGCCAATCTTACAAAGTCAGGGGGTAGTCATGTTGGGGATCTGCTGCCACTTGTTGTGTGCGCGTGTACGAAAGCGTGAATCACCGTAATCAACAAGTAAAGAGAAAATCACACACAGATTTACGTGGTTTGGCAAACTCACCTATGTCTATGCGAAAGCCCAACAATGTTCGGCTCTCACAGAGTTTAGTGTTACACATTACATCAATATATAATCTCCACTTTTTTAGCCTACAACAAACCCTTTTTTAGCCTAAAAAAAGCTTCGATATAATTTCCAAAATACCCATGACCCTGAACCTAGCCATTGGCCTACCCAATGAACCAATCCGGTCAAACCAAAATACAAGACCTAATCCAAACAAATCATTAGTGTACAAGTTTTTAGGTCTATTCTTTATATGAAAAGTCGTATGTAAAACAAGAAATGGGCACTTACATTAGTGGCGTCTTCTTATATCGAATAATTTCACTCATTGAGGTTTGAGGCAGCTACTTAGACTTACCTACATGTCATGGACACATGTTACTGTTAAATAAAAACTTGAGGTATCTGACACTAGGAACCTGAGACTCTTGACATGCTCATACAGATCTGTATAATGATAATGAAGAGGGTGATATTATTTTAACTTACTACATAGATTTCAAGTAACTATTCCCACTTACATGACTTGGACATGTGTTAATATTGAACATAGACTTAGGGCATCTCACTCAAGGAACCTGAGATAAACAGGCTAATAATGTTTTATAAAGATAATGAAAAGTGACATTTTCATATTTACCTTGGCGTTTTTTTATTTTTAGTTTCATTTGTTTTATAAATTTCTTTTGTTGGTGCGTGGGTATATCATTATTATACATATGCCTTAGAACTTTCAGTTGGATATCTGTGTATGGGTTGTTGGAAGTAGGTGGGCCTCATGGATAGGCTTTCAAAGCTTTTGACCCACTTAAAGTAGGTATCAAGTATCCATAAGGCCAGAAACTCAATCCAGGATCCAAAAAACCCCTTTCTCATGTATCAAGATCAGAATAACACTATCTGGAAGATAGAAAACAGCAGCAACAAGCAACCACAAAAATCTACAAAAGAAATGATGTAGATCTAACCTTGGGAGGCCAATTGTGCTCTAATCGAGAAGTTGATCACTTGGCTTGTTGAGAAACTCTTTCACAAGAAGAAGAAGGATCTCCAAATACCTCTTGATCTTCCACGCTATGACCCTCTATCAAAGATCTTCTCAAGAAGAATTGTGGGGTCTTCAAAGAGAAGAAAAACCCTAGACTCTCTAGAAGGGAACCAGATGAGCGAAGAGGAGAGAGAGGGGCCTGTGCGTGTAAGCATGGTGGACGTCCAGCCCCCTCTCCTCTATATATATGCTTTGGCAACCTCCTTTACTACTATAGAAGTCTCACTTCTATTATAAGTATGTGACCTACTCCTCCTTCCTTTAAAAGTTCAAGTTTGATTAGAAACAATCTCTTCTTAGGGGCTAGCGTGGGGATTCCTTAGAAGCTGGCTCCAACTGGGATATCTAGACCCCACATCTCATGTGCATTCCGGATCCATAATTAATTGCAAATAACTCTACTAAATAAATGCAACTGAACTTCAGTCTTGAGAATAAATTATAAGAAGACCCTGATCTTCCCTATTACTACAAGTAGGCCCCTCCATCAATTATATCCATGGATCAATTGGATTAAATCTGTCCAGCCAAATTAGATATGTATCTTATTATCATTGTGACCCAATTAATCACAGTGATCATCAGTGTCATCCAATTATTTCTTAATTGAAATGGGCGCGCACTTATCAATGATCCATTAATTGGCACAAGGGGATATATCTATAAGAGGATAGATTCCATCTTGATAATTATATGTTCTCACAGTCCAACTACCATGTACCCAAAACATAGAGGTGTTGACCTACAATTGGCTTCACTCGTTTGTGACTCAAAGTAAATTTATAGCAAGAACTTGAGTTCATTAATCTCTCAGGATTAAGAGCCTATTGCTAGGAAATTATGAGAGCAGTCCTGAAATCAAAGATAGATTTGCATAAGGTGTAACTCATGGTCCTTCAGTACATATAATGTACCAGCACAATGATCCAGAGTCTAACACTCTGATGATTGATGCAAATCACACTATCTCATAGTGATCAAAATGCTGCAACCTTGTCAGATAAGATACTCAATCTCATCACTGGTTGTGAATCACTCAAAGTATAAGATTTGTGATATGTGTCACATGTATGTGGATCTCATCCACACATATGGATCACATCTAATATATTTGTGGGCTCCGGTTCATCTCATGAACCATCATGTCATATTGTATTGGTCATGTGCTAACAATGAATAAAATAAAATACCATTCATCTCATGAAATAAATACTATCCATCACAGGAGTAAAAGCATTATTATATAAATTAATTAAGAAATAAATCAATTTATTTACATCATCCACTGGATGGAGACCATACACTCAAGGAACTCGAGACAGACAGGCTAATAAGGTTTTATAAAGATAATGAAAAGTTATATCTTCATATTTACCTTGGAGGTTTTTTATTTTTAGTTTCACTTGTTTTATAAATGCTTTTGTTGGTGCATGGGTATATCACTGTTATACCTGCGCCTTCGGACTTTTAGTTGGATCTCTGTGTGTGTGGATATATCACTCTTATAATTGAGTTAGGACCCTGGGTATCAAGCTAGGTTCACTACCTCTCAAAACTCCCAAAAGGTAGGAAAAAGCTATTGTAGCCCACAAACTAACGCAACTAAATTTTAATCTCACTTAAAGAGCTGACACAACTTAACAAGTACTAATCATGAGATTTATAGCTCGGGGTCTTACATCCTTCCCCTTTGGAACATTTGGTCCTCCAAATAAACTAAACCAAACTCAATATCAAGTGGGGATATTACTCCCACACTAGGTCGCGAAAATCTTAAACAACTATTCAGCTTCGGTTCTCCTAGGATTACTCGAACTCGCTAGGTCATCCTATTCCATAGAATTCTTCGGCCGACTCTTGGCAATCATTAGACGTTCTTGTCCTATTGATCAGACACCCGAGTGCAACGGTGCAATTGTAGTAATAACTGGTGAGACCAGGTCGATCCATAGGGAGCAACGTTGATTACGAATATTTCCAATATTAACCTGTCCTAATTTAGAAGCTAAATCTAGCCAAAATAAGAAAACTAAACAAATTACACAAAATTTGTCCAAATATTGAAAATTAATAATTACAACTTTTCAAACAAGAAAATAAACCCAAACTAATAAAACCCTAAGCTATTCAACCATATACTAACTACAACCTGCAAAAATAGCAAACTCATCAAAACAACCAATTTAACATAAGAAAAATCAAAATAAGATTTCCTAAATTAGATCCTACTTACCAAAACAAATTACTATGCAAATATGGATGATTTATGAGGCCCTAAATGCAAACAATGCAAATCTAGAAAAGTTTCTAAAAATCTGATGAATGCAGAAAAATTTTAAGTATGAAAAAGCTTGTGCATGAGCCTCTTTTCACTGGACTATATGACTTGCCTATGATGCTCTAAACATAACTCTAATGGCTGGAATCAATACTCTAATGATGCATGATAATAAGTGAAAAGGGACTTAAAATGAAAAAGATATGATCACTTAAAGATGCCTAGTTGAACTAGTCATGCTGTTGAAATTTGATTCAACCTTGTTGGGTATCCTTGTTTGAGCCTCTGGTTGGCACAGTTCCAGATGTTATTCTCTTTGAGATTCTGGGGTTTCAAATCCCTATTACCATACTTTAATTCTACCAAATTTTAAGGCAAAATAAAAATTTTTTCTTGGTTTTCAAATCGCGCACTTTTGGAACACAGTCGGACCAAAACTACTGGAACACTGCAAGTTTTTTAATGTGAGAATCTCCAATAAACTATACCAGGTCCGAAAATCACCTTCTTAATCAGTCATTTAACATTTTGATTTCAGCAAGAAAAGCCTATTCTAATGCAATTTTTAATTATGATGCATGTACAAAAATACTTTCCAACCATGGACTATGCAAGTAACAAAAATAGAAAGTTTCTACTAAATATGGAAAGATGCAAGTTGTCAAGAATTTGCAATAAAAATAATCAGAATATTAACTGAAAATAAAAACAAAAGGGGTGGAAAAATAAAAGGCGGAAAAATATGTAAATCAAGTACTTACTACACCGCTATTTCCTAAGCATTGAAAATACGGGTAATTTGGCCTCTTCCCCCGCTAAATAGAGATAGGAAAAATTGAAAACTTGATTTTAAATGCGAGATGTCGTTCTCCTTAATTCGCCAATATCATAAATTTTATTGACTAATCCTAACCATATGATATATCTTTCACAAAAACAACATATCGAAGAACTAAGAACAATGAAAAATCAATTACCAATTTAAAGATGTTGATCACACGCAAAATCAATCAAAATACTTTGTTTTAATCCTCACACTTGAAATTACATGAAATTAAGAGTACTTCTCCTTCATCATCCTCCACATACAAAGTTGAACGACTAGTGTAGAAAAGAACTAAAAAGTGAAGTGTAGAAGGGGACTAGAGAGAGGGGATGGATGAAGATGGATGCATGTCCTCAATTGTGCAATGAGGCTTGGAGTTCCATGAAGGGGGCTGGTCTTATTTATAGTTTTTTTTTTCACCTCATTTTGCTACAATTTGTTTCCTTTTTGAATTGAATTCTTTGCCAATGCTTCTTACATGGAAAGATTTTGAATTGTAGAAAATTTCTTGCGAAATTCAGTGTCTTGGAGAACAAGACTTTCCTTTGAGGTCCTAGAAATTCTCTCTAATATTTCTTGATTAAGTGGAAGAGGAAACTAGCCTAAAATTGGAATTTCTTGGAATTTCCATCTAAAACTATAGCAACCAACTTTCCGAGGTCATATCTCCCTCATTACATCTCCGATTAATGTAATCTCAGGCTCCACGGATATCTACTCGAAAAGTGATTTCCAATGGTGGGTAGATTGAGCTGATCCGATCGATACTCGGTTTGAGAGTTATGATGATCTTAAGTTACTGCTCCTGAGAAATTTTGAAAATAATTTGCAATTAAAGGAGTTCTATGTTGGGATGTGCAATGGGTGTATGGTACCTATGTTGGATGCCCAAGACATGATTGGACTCTTTCTTTGCTTGATTTGGTTGTCGCTTTCCTTCTTTGCTTAAAACTCCTTCTTGCAACTTTGACTTGTCAACTTATCTTGAAAACTTTCTATTTTTTTCTTCTCTCTTGCTTGCTTTTGAATTTCAAGATTACTAAGTCAACACCATCTTTCCTAATCTAAGTTTCTTCTTTCCTCTTTGATAATTTTTAAGGTTTCCAACTCCACCAAGATGCCAAGATATGTGGGCCCACCATGAAGGGTGTCCCACCATTTATCTCTCTCAAATTTTCACCAATACGGGTCCCACTCTTGATTTCTCCTACACAAATATAATTAAACAATTTCAATAATAATCATGTGTGAAGAATTTGAATGGACTATGCATGGCACCCTACATGCCTATTTGATGCACAAAAAATGACGAACTTTCCAAAAATAGCACATTCACCAAAATTAGCAGGTATGCATTGATGAAGCTAGAAAACTAATTTTGGGGTGATGAATGAGATGAAAAACACTAATTTCACAGAAGTCATGCAATTTAATGAATTTTGACCAATTTTGACCAAATTACCAAATTTATGCCGAAATGCATGAAATTTTGAAATTGAGTGTAATTCTATGCAATTAGCCCTAATATTTAAGTCCACAAATGCACATGAAATGATGTCAATATGACCTAATTTTGTAGACTTATCACCTATCTTAACTCTGTCACTGCTTTGCTAACCATTGTTGGTCCATGAAAACTGCGAGTCATGACTTCTTCCAATGCATTGCTCCATACCATCTGCCATACGACACTACGTACGGTATCACAAACATTTGCGCAGCACTTTTGTTGTAGACGAGCTCGCATAGAGCCAATCTTCATCCATATCAGTCTTGAAATCCCAAACACATGCACTTGTCATACTCTTTAGGGTCTAGTCTCACCCAATTATCCAATCATCTCATTCAAAGCATTCGGAATGCTGAAGTTCAACCAGGTGCCTTTCACTTCTAGCAATGTCGTGCAAAATCTCGAAATAGTTCTGCCGTCTCTGTAAGACTATCGAAACTTGGGTCCCATGTCAACACACAATCTTTGAGGTGAATCACTTAACAATATTTTGCTTCCTCACATGCTTCTATGCTTTCCCTAGTGGAACATAAGATGACTCAATCAAATACTTGGATGGTCATTTGGATTCATTATCAATCCCTATCTGCTATGAATCACAAAACTCAGAAACTCTGTGGATCTCCGGGCTATGACTTGATCCGCTAACACACTAGATCCTATGCAACTCCACATGTCCAAACGTTACATGGTGTGCTTCTGTCAAAACTCATTCTTCGGGTCTTATACCCTTTTCATGCATAATTGATTTTGGATGTGACACCCTAGAGTCCCACATCGACTATAGAGAGGAAAGTGACTGGGATTATATGTAGAGCTTGTATCATTACCTTGCATGAGGCTTTTTGGTGGGTTGAGGCCTATGAGAAAAAAAAATCATGAAGCTTGTGGGCAAAAGCGGACAATATCATACATGCGTGTGGAGTGGTGCGTTACATTGAAAGTTCAATTCAAGTTCACCATCTAGAAATCATGTCTTTCCGATGTACCCGAGGTGATTCCTTGCTCGATGCATCTGCGACGTCGTTTGTCTTGAATGGTACTTGGTTGATGGTCACAATCCTTAATCTACTTAGTCTTATGTTCTCTGCCTCAGATTCACCTTTCTCAAGTTATGCATAGATGTCATTCTTCTCTAAATCTTTCAGCTGACCTTGTCCATAAGTAACAATTCTCTAACATGCATCTGTATATTGTCCAATCTAATATTCCACCAGTGGGTAAAATCCGCAAAATCTTCTTTATCATGTGACTAGATAAAGATCTATCTTGTATACAACTTCCTCAATTGTTATTGTAAACTGACTTTGAACACTCCTAACCACAAATTAACACATACTGTTGAGTCAACTCTAGCTGCAATTACAGAAAGTTCTTAAGCAAATCTCTAGTGGTAACCCATCAAAATAAAAATATTCCTAACTTCTGAAATCTTCTTCGAGTTTTTCCAATTAAAAATCACCTCAAACTCCTTGAAATCAACCACTACTTCGGCTTCTGAGGTCCTTTGGCTTCGAAAAATGGATAGGAGTCACCCAATAATCTACATTTATTTGCCTTGGCATGCGGCATGACGATCCTCAATTAACTGAAAAGAGGTATTCAAGTATTGCTCATGCTCCTCGCTGGCTAACTATGCACATATTCCCTTGCTAACTCTGTTTGTGACACTGAAAAAGCTGAAAATTCCTCCAAAATCCTTCGAGAACCACGAGCTAAGCCGACAAACTCTTAAACTCTGATGCGAACACGAGAAAATGACACAAAATGCAGGTGTATAGAGATTAAACTCTCTCCCACTAGAGAGGGATTTGGTCCTCCAAATTCCCCAACAACAAGGATGAAAAGAAAAGACAGAGAGTCTCCCCTGCTAAAAGAAAAGCAAACTTGAACTCGACGAAACTATACCTAACCAAAACAAAACAATAGGTCTTACAGTTCATTACCACACGTCTTAAAATCTATATAGTGTTTTATTTCCTATAAACTTGCCCGCTCTAATAAAAGCATGTCATGCCCTAAAACTTGACTTCTGCAGGCATCTGACCTCGGAGAGCATGATTTGGAATTACGTAATAGTTGTATTTCTCCACAGGATCCACGTCTGTGAGGATGTCAAATTTCCATCTCAAGTGAGAATGTTTTTGCAGAAGCTTACGTAGCGTTGCGACCCAGAGACCGTGGCCATCGGGTTTTGTAACACACTCAACCGCTTAACATAAAGCTTTCATACATGGCCCATAATCAAACTGGAACAAACCATATTAACAAAATATAGAGTTGAGAGCAACATGATAATTATTTTCCCACATTTGTTCAAGCTTAAACGTATAAAAGTATATTAATTACAATCCCAAGGAAAAAGGACTAAGATAAGCCATACAAATATAACAAGCTAAATACAAATACTACCCCCAAATATGCGTCGTAACTCCGGTGCAAGCACGACATCGAAGTGACATCGCTGGCACTGCAACTTGTAAAATCCATGGCACCACAGCCAATAGCACACACACCAGCTCGGGACGAGGGACCTCATACCTAGAGCACCAAACGTAGTATATCAGACACAACGGTCTAGCATGTGACTGAGAAAAATAATAAACATGTTGGCAATATATCTTAATTAACATATGATCAATCATGGCATTTGATTAATTAAAAGCTGCAAGTGTGTAAAACAAGGGCAGAACATGAAAATATTATGAGACATGGTACTGAAATAAAGGTTGCGAGTAAACATGTCGTGCATATAAAACATTATGTGCATATAAAACCATGGCATGACAATGTACAAGAAAGCACGAGCAGACTAATAGAAAGGTAAATTGACAAATTGACAACCACACGAAGCTATATTCTCCATTACCAAAGTGACAAGGGCACATTAGAATATATATATTTTCTATTACACGAGGTGGTAGGAGCTAACTAGATATACATATAGTATAAGCCAGTATAATTGGCTATCACACTAGACCCCGACTGCAGACCCGAAAAAAATAATTACACTACCAAGAATATCAAGCTGCAATTGGCTAAAATGAAATAGGACCCCAAGCCGGTGAATCAGGCTTACAAGGTGGCTCAATCTTAGTGGTGCCGACTGAGAATCTATGGGGAATTAGCACATAATATAGTGGGGAACTACTCAAACAGGCTAAATCAAGTACACACACGAGTATAATAAGTAGTCCTCATGAGGTACACATAAGAGCTCACTGGAACGCACAAAATAACAAAACTGATTGTTTTTAGTAAAATGAGTAAAACCAGGAGATGAAACGCAAAACGGGTAAAACTAACAGGCCAATAGTCGAACGGGCATGAGGATGAAGTTTAAAATGAGTAAATCGAACAATAAAAGTAAATCGGGTACATTGTGCGAATCCAGGTTTAACGGTTAATTTTCAAATACTCGACTCGTTGACATGTTGGGACCGCACCATTTGGATGAATATGCACTTATAGCCCGAATGTCAGATTTTTCTAATGTTTGGTGCTCTAAAAGTTAGGCGACATTCTAGGCGTCTAAGTGCACACATCAATTTGATAAGGTCCTAGGATGCCCACGGGCTAGGCCCCCACATGGGTTCCTTTGTTCATCATTCTAAGGGGAAATGGTATCCAATTACAGAGGAGTCTGGTCACTTGTTAATCTCATGAGTAAAACAATTTGAGTTTTGGTCCCTTTTTAAATCAAGTTTAAAGCCCATTGGGTATGGTTTAAGGTGCAAGGAAATACCTTTCCAAGATCCAATTTTAGGCCCCAAAAAGATCACCAAAGGATTTGGCTCACTGGCTCTCGACCCAAACCAGACTTGGATCGAGCGAAGTGCCGGCCAGACAGCAACTCCACTCGCTCGACTCGGCCAAGGTCTCGGTTGAGCGAGCTTCACCCTACATGCTTAATTTGAGCATGAACATGCTCAGTTTCTTCCCCCATTTCAGCTACTGTCTTGAGGCTGTTTGGGCATTGTTTAGAAGGGAGATTAGAGAGGAAAAACCCACTGAAGTTTTCACTAATGAGGCATAAAACTTGCTTGCAAAATCAATTAAAAACATGAGAACAATTGGACATGTAATATAGGAAAACATGGGGTAGAACTTCACCAAAATGCCAAACCATGACTCCATGAGCATGCACTTTCACCCACTAAATCAGTCACTTGTTAGGCCTCAAATGCTCCCAAATCACACTCCTAGATGCCTCCTGCTGATGGACATGCCTAGCCCCAAAAGCCCAAAAAATACACTAGAAACAGCCCAAAATTGGAAAAGCAACAAAGACATAAAGTCAACTCTTGCATGTAGGGGTCTACGGTCTAAAGGGGATGTAGATGTTGGAAATAGGTGGACCTTTTAGATGGGTTTCAAAAACTCTTGACCCACTTATTATAGGGATCAAACACTCAAAAGGCCAAGAACCCAACCCCAATATCTAAAACCCTAATCTCATGCATTAAGATCAAAGATCTATCAAGAGGACGGATCAAGAAAAACAAAACAAGCATAGAACATCTACTAAAAACAACTAGAAATAGATCTATACCTGAGGATCTTGGTTGTACTTAAATCGAGAACTGGAAAACTTGATATATAAAAAAACCTTTTTCGCAGATTTGATCTCCTTTGCCTCTGTGTTCTTCCACGCTATGACCCTCTTGTGGAGAACTTCTCAAGGGGAATGGTGGGATCTCCAAGGAGAAGAAAACCCTAGCACTCTAGAAAGAAACAATAGGAGAGATAGGAGGAAGAGAGAGAGGAGCTTATGAGATTGTGTGTGTAGAGATCTCTAACCCTCTTCTCTTATTTTATAGTTTATGGAGCACCTCCTCAATGTCCATAATTAGAAGTCTTAGTTATATTCTTAGTATATGTACTACTTTTCTTGTCTTAAGAGTTCCAACTGGATTAGTAACCTTCTCTTATTAGGGCTAGCATGGGGACTACTAGAGATTCCTTAGAATCTGACTCTAATTTGAAATATGAACCCCACATCTCATGTGAACTCCGGACCCACAGTTAATTGCAAATAAGTATACTATATAAGTGCAATTGCACTATAATCTTAGGAATATTTACAAGAATACCCTAATCTTCCTAATTACTGCAAGTAGGCCCCTCCATCAATTATATCCATGGATCTATTGGAATAATGTTGTCTCACCAAATTTGATCCACATCTTATTATCCTTGTGACCCAACTAATCATAGTGATCATCAGTGTCATCCAATTAACTCTTAATTGAGATGAGCGTACACTTACCAAAGATAAAATCCATTAATTGGCACAAGAGTATATTGAGGGGAAAGATTACATCTTAAGAATTATATATTCCCACAACCCCACTATCACATACCCAAGACACCGAGGTGTTGACCTACAATTGGCCTCACTCATTGGTGACTGAAAGCAAATGCATAAGAGAAACTTGAGTCCATTAAACTCTCAGGATTAAAAGCCTATTGCTTGGGAATTATGCGAGCAGTCCTTAAATCAAATACATATTTACATAATGTGTTGCTCATGGTCCTTCAGTATATCTAATGTACCAGCACAGCAATCCAAATTCTTACACTCTGATGATTGAGATAAATCATACTATCTTATAGTAATTATAATGCTACAACCTTATCAGATGAGATGCCTAGTCTCATCACTGGTTGTGAAAATACTTTAAGTATAGATTTTTTTTATCCAGGTCTCATGTATGTGAATCTCATCCACACACATGGATTACATCTAATACACTTGTGGGCTTCGGTTCATATCATGAACTATCATGTCATTTTATATTGTTATGTGCAATTATAGAATAAAATACCATTCATTACATGAATAAAGCATGAAAATATAAATTAATAAATAAAATAAATCAATTTATTCGGACCATCCATTGGATTGAGGACATACAATCTAATAATCTCCCACTTGTACGTATTCCTAGCTAGGGTTACATCTCACACCCACCCATCCACATGCCGGTCAAAGACTTTGGCAGTCAAAGGCTTAGTAAAGGAATCTACAAGATTACCTGCAGATGCTATTTTGATAATAGCAATGTCACATCTCTGCACAATTCCTCTGACTATATGATATTTCCTCCGTACGTGCTTTTGGCTTCTATGGCTCTTTCGTTCCTTGGATTGGGCATCCGCCCCTCTACTGTCATAGAAGATTGTGAGGGGCCGTCACGCCAATGGTACCACTCCAAGTTCCAATAGGAATCTTTTGAGCCATACTGCTTCATAAGCCGCTACATACTCAGCTTCCGAGGTGGAATCAATAGTAAAATCCTGTTTGACACTCCTCCAGCATATGGCTCCGTCACCAAGCATAAACACATATCTAGAGGTAGATTTTCTGGAGTACTTTTATGACGTGTAGTCAGAATCTATGTATCCAACTAGAATTAGCTCATCACTGCCGTAAATGAATAGTAATCTCTAGTCCTTCTCAAGTATTTGACAGTACACTTCACAACAGTCCAATGGTCAGGACCTCGGTTTAATTGATATATGCTGACTAGGCCCACTGCGTGACAGATATCCAGTCTAGTATAAAGCATATCATACATAAGGTTGCCAACGGCCGAAGCATATGATACCGCTCTCATCTTCTTCTTTTCTTCAGTGGTCTTGGGACACTGATCCTTAGAAAGGTGCATTCAATGCCTGAAGGGTGTATTACCCTTCTTGGAATTTTACATAGCAAATCGCATAAGTACCTTATCTACATACGCAGCTTGAGATAAGTCAATCATCCTTTTTTTTTATCTCGATGAAACTTAATCCCTGAGATGTAGTTGGCTTCTTCCAAATCCTTCATATCAAACATTTTTGCCAACTAAACTTTAACCGCTGACAACATCCCTATATCACTTCCAAAGAGAATGATGTCATTGAAATACTATTCTGCCTCTTTCACTTTTCATATACACACATGACTCATCCGGATTTTGACAAAAACCAAACGATTTAATTGCCTGGTCAAAATAGATGTTCCAACTCCGAGATGCCTACTTTAGTCCATAAATGGATTTATGCAGTTTGCAAACTCTTTGCCCTTGGTCATTTGCTATAAAATTATCTGGTTGCATCGTATAGATGTCTTCCTCAAGATGGCCGTTGTTAAATGCCATCTTGACATCATTTGCCAAATCTCGTAGTCGAGATGAGCCGAATGGATAAGAGTATCTGGATAGACTTGAGCATGGCTATCGGTGAAAAAGTCTCTTCATAACTGATGCACTCTTTTTGAGTATACCCTTTCGCAACACCTGGCCTTAAAGGTCTCAACTCTTCTGTCCGATCCTCCTTTTCTTTTGTAGACCCACTTGCACCCAATAGGTTTAATAATGACAGGTAAGTTCACAAATTTCCATACCTGATTAGAGTACATGGACTCCATCTCAGCTTTCATAACATCTTGCCAACGTCTCGAATCCTTCTCATTTATGGATTCATCATAGTTACAAAGATCTTGTTCATGTTCCTCCGGGATTGCCTCATCAGTCTCTCCCAGCAACATGAACTTGTTAGGTGGCCTAGCAACCCTCCCACTTCGATGAGGCTCTAGTGTAACTACTGGTTCAGGAAAAGGTTGGTCTTTCTCAAGTTTGGTTCTTTTTGGATTTGGATTTGATTGTTCTTGAATCTATTCCAGGACAACCTGATCTAAGGCTTTCTTATCAATCATATAATTTTCTTTCAGAAAAACCGTATTGGTGCAAACAAGCTCATTATGCTCTCTGGGATTATAGAATAACTAACATTTAGTTCATTTATTAGGATATCCTACAAAAGTGCATACTTCCGACTTCGGTTCCCACTTATCCGCCTTTACCTTTAGCACATGTGCCGGACAACCCCAAATTTGTAAATGTTGTAGACTAGACTTTTGCTCAAGCCACAACTCCCAGAGAGTCTTAGGTACAAACTTAGATCATACGAGGTTTAGTATATATATCGCAATATCCAAAGCATACCCCAAAAAGATATGGGCAATCTTGAGGAACTCAACATAGATCTAACCATGTCTAAAAGAGTCATGTTCCTTATTTCCGTTACTCCATTATGTTGAGGCATTTCAAGAGCAAATAACTGGGATAAAATCCCATTTACTGATAAGTATCTCATAAAATCAGTAGTGAGATATTCGCCACCTCGATCTGATCGAAGAGTCTTGATACTATTACGTAATTGCTTTTACACTTCCGCTTGAAACTCTTTGAGCTTTTCAAGAGCCTCTGATTTGCGACGCATTAGATATATGTATCAATATCTTGAGTAATCATCTATGAAAGTGATGAAGCACTCAAAACCACCTCTCGCTCTAACATTGGGCAACTGCCCTGCTATTTTCACTGAAGATTGTAAGGGGTTGTCGCGCCAATTGTACCACTCCAAGTTCCAAGAGAAATCTTTTGGACCATACTGCTTCCTTAGTTGCGACTCCAAGGTGGAATCAGTAGTACAATCCTGTTTGACACTCCTCTAGCTGATGGCTCTGCCATTAAGCATAAACACATATCTAGAGGTAGATTTCCTGGAATACTTATCTCACATGAAGTTAAAATCTGTGTATCCAACTAGAATTAGCTCATCATTATCGTAAATTAACATGTAATATCCAATCCTTCTCAAGTATTTGATAATACACTTCACAGCAGTCCAATGGTGGGTATGGGCCCCACCACTGAAAGGATTTGATTAGCTTAGTACATAGATTTGCAGGCCTTATTAATTTGATGAAGAAGAGAGAAATGATCCTCATAAATTTATTTTCCAAAAACTAAAAAATTAGCATAGTTTAGGGACCTCGAAATTCAATCTCAGATTTCAAGTGAAAAGACCGTTTTGCTCCAAAGGCTGGAAAATGGGTCTTGAGGGCTTCAAATGGGAATGGGGTGAACACGAAAGTCGTATGGAATGATAAGATCAGTCAACTAAAGTTAAAATGAAAATTTTCCAAAATCACAAATAACCCCCACGCTGACTCGAAATCACATAGGACCTTACATTTATCAAGCTAGGTTCACTTGCTCTCAAAACTCCCCAAAGCTAGAAAAAAGTTATTTTAGCCCACAAACTAACTCAATTAAACTCTAATCCCACTTAAAGAGCTAACGCATAACTTGAAAAGTACTAATCATAGGAATTAGGGGTCGAGGTCTTACATTGTCCATTTGTTGTTGCTCTTTTTAGGGGTAGGTCTTTCAAATTTTTGGCCCAACTACATCTTTCCTTGTCCTACCTAACTCTATTTGGGCATTCCTCTCCATCGATAGGGATGTAGTAGCCAAAATAGGAATTGGAGCAATTTTCATTCGCACCATTCACACGCAGTGGATGATCAGAAATGGCCAACTATTTAATTTAATCAAAGTCTCTAAGTCGTGTTTTATAACCCTCTTACCTCCTTTTTGCTAGTTGTTGCTTTTAATCCATTATTAGGCATGCTCTAGTCGCTGCTTTGTTTAGCAACCTCTCATCGCTTTTTCTTTATGTGGTCACAACTCACATTAGTGTGCTAACTCTCAAAGATCATGTATGATCTTTGCTTGCTACATATTGTTAAGTGTGGATTGGAAAATGTTTTCTTTGGGCTGGAATTGTCACATTTAACCTAATCACACAAACATCTTTATAGGATCAGATCTGAATAACACAATATATAAATCACACGCGTACCTGCCATATCGTATGTTGTGTGTGTGAAAAGGAGAGAGTGACCCTCGCGCACGTGATTTACAACTCACTTCTACTTCGCCATAATGCGTGCTAGTGATGAGATAGCCACACAATAATCTCTTGAAGTGAAAAAAGTTACCCTAAACTTATATATGTTTATAGATCTCTATGACTACCCGTCTTATTAGTAACTTGAGTAGGAAGCAAACTTGTGGTTTTCCAATCCAATAAGGTTCCTAAAAAACCAAAAATCAAGGGTGGGCCCAGGAGTTCTTCCTTGGATGGGCCACAGTGTGGAGAAATTTTTTTGGGAGGGACACATAAAAAATAACTATAGTTTTCAAATTATATCTGAAAATTTTGGAGGGGCCGGCCATATGTAAAAAATACTACTGAAATTATGAAAAGTTAAAAGGGCTTTTTTGATTTTTTTTTTTTTTTTTGGGGGGGGGGGGGGGGGGGCTCTTTAATAAGGGGCGGACCCAGGAGAATAAGGGGCGGGCCCATGAGTTCTTCCCGTCTTTAATTGCTTTAGACTACAAGAGGTGGACCCACACATGGAACACACGCCCCATATTCTACAAGGAACGCGATCCCTTTGGATGGATGATTAATCTCCTTTCTAAATGTATAGGGAAATTCTATATGCACCACCAGTTTTGATGAACACACCCACATTCTAAGCTCACCACAGCCATTTTAGGTTTAAAACCTATTTGCTGAGCCCACCCACCAAAATACCCAAACTACCCAGCCCTTTCCTTCTCCATTCCCTCGTCCTCGTTTTTCAAAATTGGCACGGCAGAAGCTGAAAAATTCCGACGTCTCTGCTACATCTTCTCCACTGCTCTCATCACCTTCTTCTTCTTCTTGTTCAAACAAGGTAAGGTCATCTTCTTCTTCTTCTTCGTTAAAGCTTTCCAATCATTTTCACCTTCTTTTTAGGTTGTAATGTATGCGTTTAGGTTGCAATTTATGCATTTAGATTGTATTTTCACCTATTTAGATTGTATGTGGATTCCCTAATGCATGATATGGATGGGAGTTTCGAACTCCAAAATTTTCCTTCCCATTTGTTTTCTTCTTCTGGTTCGCGTGATGCTCGGCAAACCAAAAGTGTGCAGGTTAAATTTGCACGGCATATCGACACCATGCATTTACTATATGCACGGCCAATGTTAGTCGTGCATATATTATTTGCACGGTGTCTATATGCCGTGCAAATTACATATGCACGGCTAACATTGGCCGTGCATATGTGAAATTGCACTGTAATAGTATGCCGTGCAGAACAAATTTACAATGTTAAAATAACAATTTTTGTTTTTTATTTTGAACAGATTAGAAAATGCCTAGAAGACCTGCTCGTCGCGGTGGCAGCTCACTTTCGATAGGTGGACGGGCTAGTTCTTCTAGCGAGCCATCTAGAGTTAGGACGAAGATCAGTGTCACAAGACCGGCGCGTCGCCGAGGTGTGCATTAGGGCTCAGTCAGTAGCAAGGTTGGATTTGTGGACTGGGAGAGCTGCTTCATAGAATGGGCCGACAGGGTAAGCACAATATTTTAGGCAAAGTCATTATTTGATATGACGCACATAATTTGATTAATGTAGTTTAGTTTATCACGTGTTGTAAAGATAACAAATCTCTTATAGACATTTTCAATCATTTTTGTAAGCATGAAATTATTTTCCAACCCAACAAAATGTCGCACAAAACACCTATACATAGGAATCATCAAGGAATCTATTGTTGAACCAAACAACACTTTTGATGAATTCAAATTTCTTTGCGGTATTGTTATGACTTTCTAACGCCAAGCAAAATGAGACTCTGAGAATCCCACTGAGGCCGAATTCCTCTCTTCGCTAACTAAACCAGTTTTAGGGCCTGTTTGGATGCACAAGAAAACACAATAAAATAATATTTTATAGAATATAATCTTTCGTTTTTTAAAGAAAAAAATCTTGTGCATTTGATAACTCAAAAAATACTTGAAGAAAAGATTCTTTTCTTTCAAAAAGCTCAATATTCTCTCCTACAGCTCCCCCATATTGAAAACTTTCTACAAGATAAAAATCTTTTAAAATGATGATTATAAAATGGTAGAGTAAAGTAAAGACTTTAGTTCACCAAATCCATCATAATGTGTATGTTTACATATATGGTAAAGTAAAGTAAAAGTAAATCTTACAGGACGGTAAAGGTGTGGTAAAGTAATGGTGAGATAAAGTACATGGTGAAGTAAAGTGAGAAGGAAGTAGTTTCTTTTTTTAACTTTTCTTTATCACATTTTATCGTAGTTTTATATGGTAAATAAAAACTTACTTGTTTATATGTGTGGTAAAGTAAAATAAAGATTGATGTAATATCATGGTAAAATGTGAGGTAAAGTAAGGTCAAATGAAATATGTGGTAAAACAAATTGGGAGAGAGAGTTAAAAAGTAAGTTTTTTTATTGACTTTACTTTACTATACTTTACCATGGTTTTATGTGATAAAAGAAAAGTAACTTATTGTAAAAATATGAAAGTTAAACTTTACTTTACCACGTTACTTTTTTATCTAGACGTGGTAAATTACATATAAATTAAAATATTTAATAAAAAAATATTCTTATAATGTAATTTACTTTAATTATAACACATTTCAAACAGCTCAATTTAAAATCTGTAATATTTTTCAAAAATTACCAAAAGGTAAAAATATTATACTATTATAATATTACATTATTGTATTCTATACTATTTTATTCTTGTAATATTTAAATCTGTAAATATTTTATTCTGTACACATCCAAAGGGGCCCTTAGCATTTGTTTGCTAACTAAACCATTTTACATGAAGATGATGGAATTAAGGGCCCGTTTCTTTATTAGAATTCCAAGAATTCATGTATAGGAGAATTTTAAATTCTCCAAAAGTTGTCTCCTTTAGGTGGAATTTCAAATTTCTCTTTTCGATGGAGGATTTGAAATTCCAACAAATGATATAATGAGTGGAATTTCAAGAATTCCAAAAATTCTTTTGAGTGGTTGGAATTTGAAATTCTAATGAAAAAAATACAGCATTTTAAATGTCAGTGGATAAGATGTCACATCATGTCATATTATGTAAAAAAAAATCCAAATCTTCTAAATTCTAGCCATAAGTTCCGATAAAGAAACATGCTCTAAAAGACAAATGAATGAAGAAGATGGTCTTTGAAAATAGACTCTGACCTTCCAAATAAGCCCCAACTCAATTGGCCTGCACCCGGTAGTGGACCATGTGAAGTTTGCCCTCTGAAAAATTGACTCACCCCCGTGCCACGTCGAAAACCCTTTCATCGCTCGCACAAATATCCACTCTTCTCAGAAAGGCCCATTTTAGCATACTTCTTTCTCCTCTCTCTCTTCCCCTTGATAAACCCTAGATTCGGCTTCTCTTTTTAGGTTTAGGGGTTTACCTCCTGTTCGAAGAACCAACATAGAGGGTCTTGTATCCCGAGAATCGACAGCAAGATGAATTCTCTTTTCAGAAGATCAGCTTCCATGGCTTCCATGCCATTGAAGCAGTCTCTCACAGCTCTCATTTCCATCGAAGCCTCTCGTTTCTCTCCTTCTCTGTCGAAAGCAACCACAGAAGAAGCTTCTGTTCTCTGCCCAAATGGAACATTTGGTGTATCTGAGAGACTCGGATTTGGTTTCAGGTGCAGGGATTTCCATTTTTCTTCGGCTCCTTTAGAGTTCAGGGCTTCTGATGTTGCTCGGGCGGAGTTCGCGGTCGACGACTTTTCGGACGAGGAGAAGGTAGTGGGGAAGAAGGCTAGAGGCGATGGAGACGAAGGACTTGAGATTTCGAAGCTCGGCATTTCGGAGGAGATTGTTTCCGCCCTGGCCAAGAAGGGAATCAAGAAGCTTTTTCCGATACAGGTGACTTTTTTTTTTTTTTTGAAGTTTGTATAAAATAAATAAACTCATGCCTTCCAAATGAATGTGTTTGAACTTTGAAGTTTCAGGCCTGATTATATGCTCATTTCAAAACCCAAGATCAGAAGTGCATATTGAGATGGCTCAGTCTGTTTTGCACAACTGTACAAGCTTATGAACTTGTGCATTTGTAGTTTGTATTATTTGGGTTGTGATTTTAAAGAGATGTAACTTGCTGAAATCCTTGGATTTTGTTATTTTTTGGATTTCATTATGATTTCTCCTATTCGTAATTGCCCGCGATAGTGAAGTGTAAAAAATTAACCATCTTTTTACCTTCTTTGTGTCATGGGGCATGGTGCAGAAAGCTGTATTAGAACCAGCAATGCAGGGGCGTGACATGATTGGTCGGGCTAGAACTGGAACAGGGAAAACTTTAGCTTTTGGAATTCCCATCATGGATAAGATTATTCGGTTCAATGCGAAACATGGGTTTGTTTACCACTTTCATAATTCTTCTTTCCATTGTCACCTTTAAAGTTCAAATCTTATTAAATATTTGACTATAAATTATTCTTAATACGAACAAAAAATGCAAGTATCATATTAGGCGAGCAACCATATTTATTTTGAATTCACATTTTCTATTCAAATATGCAGGCTTGGAAGAAACCCTTTGGCCTTGGTAATGGCACCTACTAGAGAGCTTGCTCGCCAAGTCGAGAAGGAATTCAGAGAATCTGCCCCTACCTTGGCCACAATTTGTGTTTATGGGGGCGTACCTATATCATCTCAAATGAGTACTCTTGATTATGGTGTTGATGTGGTGGTTGGCACACCTGGTCGCATTATTGATCTTCTCAAAAGAGGTGCCCTAAATTTGTCAGAGGTGCAGTTTGTTGTTCTAGACGAGGCTGATCAGATGCTTGCAGTAGGATTTGAGGAAGATGTGGAGATTATTTTAGAAAAGTTACCTAAGAAGCGTCAGGGCATGATGTTTTCAGCTACAATGCCAAGTTGGATAAGAAAGCTAACCCAAAAGTACCTGAAAGAGCCACTAACTATTGATCTTGTGAGCATGCACATTAACTTCTTCTCTGTCACTGCATTCAATCTTCCTGATGAAATCTCATCTCCTTTTATGTCTTTAGTAAAATAGTTTAGCTTACATGAAATTGCTCAATTCAGGTTAAATTTGGTGCATCTCATGTTTGAAAGGATATTGTCTGAGATCTTTCCCAGATTACTCAATTATTCATTATAGTGTTATTTGGATGGAACCCTTTATAACAATCTCCATGACGGATCTTAATTTTTTTTTTCAACGATAGTGATTAAATTACTATCAAATTGCAATATGAAGTTGCCAACACACTTATGGTTGATTTGTATTTGTAGCTTAGTTTCACACACATGGCTAGGGATCGGTCCTTGGGTCCTTGAGTTAAAATTTTTCACTAGTTACTAGTAGTCCAATGTAGGAAAAAAATGGAATATTGTCGTGGAAGCATGTGTGTGGGACCGTTGTATTTTCTTTCCTGCAATGCATTCATAAGCAATTGATTGAGTACATTGAATTTCGGATCCAATATTTTCGTTTCTGCATTTTCATGTAATTTTAACATTCTAATCTAGGGAACTTACATGGAATAACTTAGTTTTGTTTCTGCATTTTCATGTGATTTTAGCATTCTAGGCAATTTACAAGGAATTACTTAGTTCAGGTGCACCCCCCAAAAAAAAAAAAAAAGGAAAAAGAAAACAGTTTTGAGGGTCTATTCAAGAGATTGTGTAAGTTTAATATGTAGCACCAACCTTTTAGTATCTCATTGAAGCTGTCGTTTTTAAGTTTTCTGCCTTGTAATTAGAAAAGATTGTGCTAATTTTTTTTGTCGTATGTGCACTTCATACGTTTGATTCTAATATTCTACCTTTTTCTTTTATATTACTCATCTTGAGATGAATTTATTTTGTGGTTGCTGGAATTGTAGGTTGGTGATTCTGATCAGAAGTTGGCGGAAGGAATTACTCTGTACTCTATTGCATCAGCAATGTATGGAAAAGCATCAATACTCGGGCCCTTAATAACTGTATGTATCCAACATTTTTTTCCTTCCCCCTCTTTCAATATCTCTGTTGTCTTATAGTGTGCGCTTTTAATGTCTTGTTTTTTTTTTTTTTTTTGGTACCATCATCATAGTACTGCATGGCGCATGCTACTTTACTAGTTGCATCTGACAATCTTCTTTTGGAAAATATGTATAAGACTTTATTAGTCATTATAGATTTGCCACTTTCTGGCTCCGTTCCACATTTTCTTCTCTATTTCAAATTTTGACCAAAAGACCTTTTTTTGTTTTGGCAGAAGAACAACATATTTTTTTTTTTTTTTTTTTTTTAGGAAAAAGTGTTAATTTTTATTACACTTGTTTTTTTTTTTTTACTCTAAATGATATAAAAAATTTACTTTAGTTATTTTTGTGATATTTTGTTGATTTTCTGATTCTGTTCTGTCCTCATGCTTGTTAGGAACATGCTAAAGGAGGGAAGTGCATTGTTTTTACTCAAACAAAACGTGATGCTGATCGGTTGGCATATAGCATGGGACGTAGTTTTATGTGTGAGGCTCTGCATGGAGACATCTCACAGAATCAAAGGGAAAGAACACTTGCAGGTTTCCGAGATGGTCGCTTCAATATCCTTGTTGCCACAGATGTAGCTGCTCGTGGGCTTGATGTACCTAATGTTGATTTGGTATGAGTTTGATTTTTTTCTCTTAATAGTAATGATATTATTTGTCAAGTAGTAAAAGAAAAAAAATTATTCAGTACAAATCTTGCACGGCATTAATTAGACAGTGAATGATAAAATTATTCAGTACTGATGTGCCACTTCTAATAAAATTTTAGTTATTATATTAAAAAAAAGAAGAAAAAACTCAAGACTTCTGATCTCATCTACCAAGGAATCATCAACCATCTTATGTCTCATATTTATATTCTGGTGTATTCTTCTCAATGTTTGAGTTCTTGCGATATGGATTGAGGCCTCACCAGGAGAATAACCTTTGGTTGGGTGGTGCTCCAAATTAAGATTGTCACACATGCACATTTTGGAAATGTGAACAACTTACTATAAATGGATGCATCATTTCTTTAGAAGATGATGCATCTGTGGATCATTTACTTATCCACTGCAAGTTAGCCGAAATTAGTGTCCTACTTGATGCATTTGAGGGAAGGAGAACAGTAGTTGGATGATATTTTCTTTGGTCTGATTCAAGTGCCTGTTAAGGTACTAGAGTCCATCATATTGTGTTTGCTATTTATTGTTCTCACAGTTTGGTGTAAGCTGGGTGCTGCCTGCACAAAGCCTTGCAGTACAGAATGGTTCATTTAATTTTTTATGTCTGTCATTTGGTTAGCATGTAAGGAACAGGATGGTTGGTGCTTCGGGCATGAAAACATAAGCTTTATGGTTCTTGCTAACCACGTGCGAAACCGTGCTATCTTGTTTCTTGGTGTGTCAGCGGCAACACTTGATAGATGTTGGAGGAAGTGCTGGATTACTTTGTTGTTCATTTCTAGTTGTACCTGCTTGAATGCTGCTGCCGGATAAATTGTTTAAGCTGAACTTTGCCTTGTAACTCAATGCCTGGTTTGAATTTTTAGGCTTATTTACCACAGCAGTCATTCATGTTGTTGGGCTTTGTGGGGATTCATATTTCATATCATAGTATCATAAATAATGTTGAAGTCACAGTGACAAGAGGTAACCTGTGGGGAGTTGTTAAATTTAACTCCGATAGTTATTGAAGGGGGTTTGGGTCGTGTTAGCGAGGATTTTTGCATGAGGTCCCATGGAGGTTAGCAGTTGTCTTGATGTAAGATACCAAGGATATTATTTGAGATTTTTCTTGGTATCTGTTTTCCTGTTTGTAGATGGGCTAGCTGGGAGGCACCTGTTTTAGCAAAACAAAGTCCATCGCGAATTATTTTCATTCTCGGGAATGGAATTTTCATCTTTGTAAATTCATTTTGTGGTTTCATATTTGCCTTTTCTTTCCTGTCTAGGCGGTTGTGTGCATTTTAGGCTATCTTCTCTCCTGCTGTTCCTTTGTTTGCTCTTTTTCTTCAAAATTCAATAACCACTATAAAGAAGGATGTCCATACTGTAGGTCTGTTTTTTGTGTTATGATTTCCTTCATGGTGACTACTTCCTGCTTTTCTGCTATATATTATTTGAGTGCACTGTCTTTTTTCTTTGGTATTTTGACAAGGAAAATGTTACAATAAGAGCAGTCCTGTATAGGTGCTGCTTTCTTTTCTTTAGGCTCTGCTTTGTTTTTGGTTGCTGCGTTCTTTTTTGGTTCAGTATATATCTCTTAGACTGTAAAGTTTTGTGGCTTCTTTTTCATTAAATTTCAGCCAATCTTTCAAGAAAAAAAAAAGCTGCAAGTATTTCTTTTTGTGACAGTAAGGAGACGTCTTTAATTTTTTTATTTTGAAAGTTTTTATAATGGTATTATATTTTATTGCTAAAACCAGGCAAATTGCACATTGAACCAAGAATAAATCATCCATACAAATTGGTGGAAGATTGTTTGACTCAGCCAATTGGTGTCATTTCCTAAAATCAATATGATTAAACGCAACTGGCCCTTTGAAGCCAGCTTTCTAATTTTGTGAATCCAATCAACCACTGTACAGAGCAAAAAAAATCACCCTAAACAGGTTCTTTTGGAAACTTCCTTATTTCCTATGTTAGATTCATTGGTAGCACAGATCTTTTCTTGTGTCTGCATTTTTTCCTCTTCTTCATACTGATTTGACTTTGTTTAGCTTCCCCGAGCTGGCCAATGTGTGCTTCCTTCCATTATTGCTATTATGTAATGGTAACTGATGATTACTATTGTCATAATTATCCTTCTATTTGTACTTTATTATTGTGTGTTTCTTTGTATAGTCTCTACTATTCTGCTGATATGCCATTTTCTAATATGTGTTGCATCTCTTCACAGGTGATACATTATGAACTCCCAAGCACTTCTGAAATTTTTGTTCATAGGTCTGGGCGAACTGGACGTGCTGGTAAGAAAGGAAGTGCAATTCTCATCTATAGCGAAAATCAAACTAGGGAGGTAAGATGCATTGAGCGGGATGTTGGATGCAAGTTTAAAGAGGTAAGCACAGAAGCTTTTGTTGAAGGTGAATTAGGAAAAAGAACTGTAGAGAGGGGGAGAGGTCATGCATACTCCCTACATGAGTAATCCCCCTTCTAATCGATACTATGAATCTATGTTACAATTACATTTGTTTGACAGCATATCCTTGTTAGTACAGTTCATTTCAACTCACCTCTTAAGCTGGTGTATATATATGTGAACCAATAATGGGGAAGGGAAGTCATGCATGGGCCTATGCGTGTAATCCCTCTTTCCATCATTACTAGGGCTATTAATATTACAATTACGTATTTTCATGACTAAAATACCCTTATCGATAACTTCATTTTAACACCCCACTTAAGCTGGTGTATAGATATCGATCATCCTTAGCTAGCACTAAAAAGAAAAGGTCTCCAAAGGGCTTCAGGAAATGGATCAGCTGTCTCATTCTTTGACTGCACATATTTGATGAGCAGGACGTGCTCTCTCCCCTTATGCTTGGTCCATTCTTGAAGCACATGATTCTCAGCAATATGTTATGCCAACTGATTTTCAACAAAATGCTTCATAGGAATCCTAATATGTAGATACTGATTCGATAAATGTCTCATACTCTTGTGGTCTGTTTTTGGGTTTGTTACAGTTGCTGTATATGGCTGTACCAGTGGCTATGTGACTGCACTTGTGGTCGTGATAGGCCGTAATAGAGATGGGCTTTGAGTTGTCTGAGTGCACTGTTAGTGGGTAGATTGTTGAGCTATTAATGTGCAGTAATGGTGCTGTAATAGAGTTTAACAGGGCTGGTTAGAGGGAAAATTTGGTGGCGCAGCTCCGTCTCCATGATTGAAGATAGACCAATCTCCTGAAGGATTGATCGAATCCAAAGATGGATTCAGCCACTAGGGCACCCTCACACGAGGAGAAAACACCATAACGAAAGAGACTCTCATAACTCAAATATTAATTGATAATAAGCATTGGATTACAATTGAGGCATGTCCTCTATAGGACTGAACATCTTTCTTACCCATCAAGACTTTCCTAATAATTAATAAACCTAATTAAAAGAGGAAACTAAATCACTGAACTTGCATAACAATCCAATTCAAATAAAGTCCTAATTTAATTACTTCTAAATAAATCAAACTCTAAATAAAATTTCTAGATAAATGGATGTCCCATTGGGCTTATGGGCTGGACCCAATGGGTTGGCCGAACTATTGTCTAACCTGCTTTAATTCTCCCTGGCTTGGAAGAACTCAACTCCGGCGAGTTGACGGCTTGATAATGCCGGAAAGAATTTCTTTATTTATTTATTTATTTATTTTTTTGAATGGTTACTTTCATTAAAAGAAGAGCAAGCAGTACATGAGAGCTATTCTGACAAGGTAACAACCCAAAGGACAACAAAAAACCAAGCAAACCAAAACACCCCCAGAACAGAATAAGCACTACAAGAGAAAGAGCAAAAGAGAAATACAGACGCTATGGCCCCACACTTGACCCTTCTCCACCTCTTCAAAGCATCTAGCATTCCTTTCCTTCCAAAGAGTCCAAATAATCGCGAGGAAACCTACCTTCAACATTTCCTTGCCTCTGGGATGACTAATAGGGGACTTCCAAGATTTACAGAGATCTTGGATCGACCTTGGAAAAGCCCAGCTACATGAAAACCACCCAAGAACTGAATTCCAAATCATATTAGCAACCCTACAGTTTAGCATTCCGTCTCCTCCTCCTTCAAGCACATGGGACATGCATTCACCAAGATCTTCCCTTTGCGTCTCATGTTATCCATGTCACGAACAAGCCAGAAGAGTATAATAACAAAGATTGAATAGAATTGGATGATCTCCTTGAGGATTCACCATCTGTATTTATAGATCAGAACTGCCCAATCTTGGGCTGCAATTACAATCAATTTGATATCCTATTTTAGCATGTATTGCTGTACAAGTCAATCTAGTATCAATCTAGTATCTATCAAACTTAGTATGTATTGCTGTACAAGATTTATAATACGATGGGCTTTATAGATGGGCCAAGAATGGATCAGTATTAATGGGCCTGTGTTGACACCCCCCCTCAAATTGATGCGGTGGAATCAGTAAGCATCAATTTGTTGGATAAGAATTGATGACGTGGGCGAGGAAGTCCCTTCGTGAATATATCTGCAATTTGGAGTCCAGATGAAATGAACGGTAGAGAAATGACGTTCCGTAGATATTCATCACGAATGAAATGACAATCAACTTCAATGTGCTTGGTCCGTTCATGAAAAACTGGATTTTCTGTAATACGAATAGCACTAGTGTTGTCAGCATGAAGAGGGATAGGGGAGCTTTGTGGAAAGCCAAGATCGGAGAGAAGTCCACGAAGCCATAATATTTCAGCACAGGCAGCAGACATGGCGCGATATTCAGCTTCTGTGGAGGATCTTGAAACCTTATCTTGTTTCTTACATTTCCAAGATATCAATGCATCGCCAAGATACATACACCACCCAGTTGTGGACCGACGTGTGTCAGTACAACCCGCCCAATCAGCATCAGAGAAAGCAATGAGATTTAGTGGAGAGCCGGCAGGGAAAAATATACCACGAGTAGACGTACCAAGAAGGTAACGAATAATACGTCGGACAGCCGTCAAGTGAAGATGCCTCGGTTGAGTCATATACTGGCTGACCAGGTTAACAGCAAAGGAAATGTCGGGGCGAGTATGAGTTAAGTAGATCAAACTACCAACCAATTGCCGATAGAGCGTGGCATCGGGAAGAAGATCGCCACTATCCTTTGAAAGCTTTAAATTTACTTCAAGAGGTGTATCAACGGGAGTTGATTGCTGGAGGCCTGCCAGTTCAATTAGGTCTAGAGCATATTTGTGTTGATGCAAGATGATCCCTTTTTCTGTGTGATGAACTTCAAGACCTAAGAAGTAGGTTAAGGGACCCAAGTCTTTCATATGAAATGATTGATGCAACGATGATTGCAGCTTAGAAATCATTGCGGAATCAGTTCCAGTAATAATGATATCATCAACATAAACAAGAAGAATAGTGATTCCTCTTGGAGACTTATGTAAAAACAGCGATGGATCATATGGGCTTTGCTGGAAGTCTAACAAAAACAAGGCGTCCCGAAATTTTTCAAACCAAGCTCGGGGTGCCTGTTTAAGGCCATAGAGGGAACGTCTGAGTAGAGCCACATCGGAGCTATTGGAAGGAGTGGACCCGTTAGGAAGGCGCATATAAACCTCCTCTTTAAGATCCCCATGAAGAAAAGCATTCTTTACATCGAACTGAAGAATGGGCCAAGCTTGAGATGCTGCAATGGCAATAATTATCCGGACAGTAGTCATCTTTGCAACAGGAGCAAATGTTTCATCATAGTCGATTCTATATTCTTGGCGATTTCCAAGAGCGACCAGACGAGCCTTGTATCGGTCCAGCGAGCCATCGGATTTTAGTTTGACTGAATAAACCCATTTACACCCAATAGGCCGAACTGTAGATGGGCAGGTAACCACATCCCATGTGTGATTAGTCTGTAGAGCTTCTAATTCCTCAGACATAGCTTTCCGCCAACATTCATGTTTCACAGCTTGAGAATAGGAAGTGGGAATGTTAACAGACGATAGAGTGGCAAGAAAGGATGAATGAGAATATCCATATCTATCAGGAGGCCGAGAGACACGCGTGGTGCGTCGAAGAGTGGGCATCATAGCTAGTTCGGGTGTAGTTGATAAAGGAGTTGGATCAGGTGCCGGATCAGGTGGCTCTTGAAGGGGTTGTATCGTAGCAGTGATTGGTTCCGTTCGTCGCCGATATACAATTCCAGGTTTGAACCGTTCAACAACAGCTGGAGAAGTATCAGATGAAAAAGATGGTAATATATTCATGGGAATAGTAGTGGATGAAGCAGTGGGTTGAGAAAAAAAATATAAATTTTCGAAAAACACGACATTTCGAGAAACACGAATTCTTTTGACAGATGGATCATAGCAAACAAAGCCTTTTTGATGGGTTGCGTAACCAAGAAAAACACATCTGGTAGCTTGCGCCGACAATTTCGTCCTTTCAGACAGAGGAAGATGAGCAAAACAAACACATCCGAAAGTACGAAGATGAGTATATGTAGGATGAGAGTTAAAAAGACGAAAATATGGAGACTGATTTTGAAGTTTGGAAGACGGAAGCCGATTAATAAGATGAGCTGAAGTAGAGAGAGCTTCTGGCCAGAAATGAGGGGGAACAGATGATTCAAGTAGCAGACAACGAACCATGTCAAGTAAATGACGATTTTTCCGTTCAGCAATGCCATTTTGCTGTGGAGTATGAGGACAGGTTCGTTGTGATATAATCCCCTTATTTTGAAGAAATTCTTGAAATCTGTTTGACATATATTCACCACCGGAATCGGATCGAAGAATCTTTATGCAGGTGGAGAATTGTGTTTCAACATAGGCTAAAAATTTTTTAAAAACCTCAAACACCTCCGATTTAGCCCTTAAAAAATAAACCCAAGTGAATCTGCTATGATCATCGATGAATGTGACAAAATATTTATAGTGAGAATGAGAAATAACTGGTGTTATACCCCAAACGTCACTATGAATCAAATCAAAGCATTTTTCTGATATAGAGGTATGCACAGAAAATGGAAGAGCTTTACTTTTTCCTAATTTGCAAACAGAACAATCAATATTGACATCAGAAGTAGAAAACTGCATTTTATTAATCAAACCAGAATTTTTCAAAGATAACAATATATTCGAATTAGGATGTCCTAATTTTTTGTGCCACAGATGCACATTATTTTGAAGAACACATGAAAAAGCTGAAGTAGATTCATCCCTAGGTTGTATAGGCAGACTAAGTGGAAACAACCGGCCGCACTTAGGCCCCTTCGCGATCACCTGTCCCGTCCCCTGATCCTGTACAACACAACCAGAAGAAGAGAATGACACATTACAATGATTATCGACGAGTTGTCCAACCGATAATAAATTTGTAGAGAGGTCAGGTGAAAGAAAAACATGATTCAAAGGCAATTTGTGTGGAATATTTCCTATGGCAGTGATAGGTAAATGACCCCCATTGGCGGTTTGAACTTGGAGTTTCCCATCATATGATTGAATATTAGACATGAGTCTGGAAGAGGAAGTCATATGATTTGATGCTCCAGAATCAAAATACCACATGGAAGGAGATGGAAAGGTTTTACCTGAAAGGCCCAAGGTAGAGAATGCTTGGAGAATCATTTGTTGAATCATTTCAGGGTTGATAGGAGGGTTGGGTGAACCTTGCTGTGAAGACATAGATGAAGACGGAGAAGCAGGTGCCACAAAGTGAGAATCTGAAGAAGCAATAGCAGAATAAGCACGCGAATTTCGATGTTCTGGTCGTTTTCTGCATTCAGAAATGATATGCCCGCTAGCTTTGCAGTAGTTACAAACTTTTCTCTTGCACTGAGAAGAATAATGTCCATACTCCTTACAAGTGAAGCATTGAATTTTGCTCAAATCTTGGGTCGAAGTGTTGCGTCTGGGAGGTTTCCCTTTTGCCATATATGCAACTTCAGCGGGACCAGTGGATAATTGTTGGGATAGTTGATGCTGAGTGACTATCCGTTGCTCTTCGCGGAGCACTTCATTGAGACATGTATCCAAAGAGGGAGACGGATGCCGACTCATAAGATTGGATCGAACATTTTCAAAATCAGGGCGAAGTTTCATTAAGAACTGATCCCTTTGAGTAATTTTATGAACTTCCTGAACCCCAGATAGAGTATCTCCAGTGATAGTGGCATATGCAATATCCGTGTATTCAGTCCAAAGGGCAAAGAATCCGGAATAATACTCCTGGACAGTCATCTGTCCTTGAGAATATTGAGCAATTTCATGTTCTAATTGGAACCGACGGGCTGAATTCTCTTGGTGATATATGCGTTTCAGATATCCCCACATATCTTGAGCAGTTCTATAGGGCTTAAGATGTAGAAAAAATTGGGGTTCTGTTGCGCCCAACATCCAGCTCATAATTTGTGCTTCTTTGGTTTCCCAGTCTTCCAATTTTTCATTTGCCGTTGGCTTTTGCGTAGAACCAGAAATGTGGCCCCATAATTTTTTGCCTTTCAGATATAACTCAAATTGATAGGCCCAAGCAGAATAGTTTTTCCCATTGAATTTAATCAATTGCATTTCATTTTTGTCCATTTTCAAACCAGACAGATTGATAGCAGACAAGAAAGCAAAAGAGCAGAAGAGCAGCACACAAACCAACCCAAAAAAATTTTGTTCTGCTATAAAAGCCGGATTCAGCAGTGTTGATACCAACAGTGTACTAAAAAAAAAACAGTAACCAGCACTGATCAGTTTTTTAAGCAGCCTTAATCAGTCATAGGTAGCACCATTAGCATATAGCAGCACTCAGTACAATCAATAGAGAAGGAAGACAGCATCTGATAACACAGATTTGGAAATAGCTGAAAAAATTCCAAAAAAATGGGCCAGACGACCTTGAATCTGGGCACAGATTGTGTCTGTGGGCCCCAGTGGATGATCAAGGGTAAGATCAGAGCACACGGTGATCTCTGTATCAAAAATCCGAAGCTCCTCCAAGTGGAATTTTGATAAAAGCTTGAGAGACCAGAAAGTTTGACGGTCGTGATGAAAACTATGTGCTCAAACGGGAGAAGAACAAATCAGAGAGAATGGCCTACCTCAGATGATCAAAAAATTCAGAAAAAATGTGTATAATTCCCAGAAGTGATGGTCGACCAGAATGGGAGGATTGCTCTGGGCAGTGGGTGATCAATAGGTGGGCCACCTTTGATCACAGCCAATACAGTGTGTTCACAGACGATCAGATCTGTCGCAGGTCTTCTCCAATATCTGATCACAGCTTCTTAGCAGCACAACAATGGTCTTTAATCAATATCGAGAGCTCCAGAACAGAACATCAGAGAAGAAAGAGATGTCTCCAACAGAAGATAAGACTTCTGTATGTCTAGCGTCACAGACAGAAGATGGAACTTCTGTATAATCAAAGATGCTTCTGACAGAATTACTTCCACACGATGGACAGAGATGGCTCTGATACCATGTCACGAACAAGCCAGAAGAGTATAATAACAAAGATTGAATAGAATTGGATGATCTCCTTGAGGATTCACCATCTGTATTTATAGATCAGAACTGCCCAATCTTGGGCTGCAATTACAATCAATTTGATATCCTATTTTAGCATGTATTGCTGTACAAGTCAATCTAGTATCAATCTAGTATCTATCAAACTTAGTATGTATTGCTGTACAAGATTTATAATACGATGGGCTTTAAAGATGGGCCAAGAATGGATCAGTATTAATGGGCCTGTGTTGACAATCCATGGTTAGGATTTTCTTTTGAATGGCTAGCCACCAAAAGATGACTACTCTAGGCGGGGCTTTTATTTTCCAAATGGAAGCTAGTGAATTCCTTGATTTCTCCCGCATAGAGATCTCTGAGAAAAAAAGAGGAGGCTGAGAAAGAACCATCTTTAGAAGCACTCCAAAGTCTAACATCCTACCCATCCGCCGGAATGGATATGCCATTTAACAAATTCAATAGCGATACTAATTGATTTTCCTCTAGCTCCTTTAGGTTCCTCTTAAAGGTTGGTCCCCAGATTACCTGAGTGCCCAGACCTTACCTCTCAAAGTAGTTCTTTTACCCCTTTATCCACAGCACATCGAAACAAGTCTGGATACCGGTCTGCCAACGTGGTGTTTCCCACCCAAGCGTCGAGCCAGAATTGGACCCCCTCTCCCGAGCCTACATGATATCTGATATACTTCATGAAACTTGCTTTGGTAGAGGTTATCTCACTCCATATAGCCGATGCTTTATAGTTCCTTTCTTTAACCTACCAGCCGTTTCTCATCCTTCCATACTTTGCCAAGATCAGTTGCCTCCATAAGCCTTCTGATTCATTCCCTAGCCTCCACAACCATTTACCCAACAAAGCTTAATTCATCAACCTTACTGACCGGAAGCCTAATCCCCCTTTTAGTTAGATTTGCAAATAGATTTCCAATCCACCAAATGGAACTTTTTCTCCACACTTCTGCCACTCCTAAGGAAATCTCGTTGCAGCCTTTCTATTCGGTTGGCAATTGAAATTGGGCATTTGAAAATGGACATATAGTAGATAGGAAGGCTAGATATAACTGACCTTATGAGAGTCACCCATCCTCCCAAGCGACAAATAATTTCCTTTCCAAGCTGTCAACTTCTTTTCCATTCATTCCAGCACCAAGCTCCATAGAGATTTATCAGCCATACTCAACCATATGGGTAGTCCTAGATAGGTAATTGGGAGGGATCCCACTCTGCACCCCAGAATATTAGCAAACTGCACTATCTTATGATCCTCCACCCTTAAACCAATCAATTCATTTTTGAAGAAATTGATTTTAAGGCCCGAAACAGCTTCGTAGCATATGAATATTGCCTTGACATTTTTGACTTGATCTTCCTCGGCTCCACAAAAAATCAAAGTGTCACCCGCAAATTGAAGCTGGGAGATGGGATTAATATCCCCAGCCACTTCAAAGCCTTTAATTAAATCTGCGCTTTCCGCCCCTTTCACCATCCTACTCAGCCTCGACTAGCATAACAAAAAGGAATGGTGAGAGGGAATCCCCTTGCCTTAAGCCCCTTTGCGCCTTTATGAAGCCTTTTGCGACCCATTTATCATGATAGAGAAGCAGGCAGAGGATACACATTCTTGAATCCACCTTCTCCATTTGGTGCCAAACCCCATTTTACCAAGAAGGTACTGTAGGAATATCCAATCCACTCTGTCATAGGCCTTTTCCAAGTCCAACTTACAAATAAGTCCAGTGATCTTGTCCTTATTTCTTGAATCCACACATTCGTTAGCCTCAAGGACGGCATCCAAGATTTGCCTCCTTTTAACAAAGGCTCCTTGTTCCATATAAATGATGTTAGGTAACACCTTCTGAAGTCTTCCAGCTAACACCTTAGCTAAAATTTTATAAACACTACTAATGAGGCTATTATGCCTGTAATCCTTAATGCTGATTTCACCTTCTTTGTTGGGAATGAAAGAAATAAAGATGCACCCATACCCTTCGACAACCTTCCCCTAGAATGGAACTCGTTCATAAAAGCAACATCATCTTCTTTCAAGGTTCCCCAAAACTGCTGAAATAAGGCCATGGGGTACCCATATGGGCTCGGGGCTTTATCCCTACCAAGATCAAAGATTGCCTTCCGAATCTCCTCTTCTTCAATAATTTCTTTCTATCCACAGGGCTTCCTCCGTGCTTAGCTTTGAAAACTCCATATTATCTAAGGTCGGTCTCTCCATTACCTCTTGGGAATAAAGGGAGGAAAAATATTCCTCGATATGCTTGATTATTTCATCCTTTCCTTCCAATCTTCTCTCTTGATCCATAAGTGACAAAATTTTTTTTCTTTCTTCTTCTAGAAGAAGCCAAACCATGAAAAAACTTTGTATTCTTATCACCTTATTTTAACCACTTACACCTTGATCTCTGTCTCCACTTTATCTCTTTCTGCATTGCCTTTCGCTGGAATTCTTCTTTAAGATTCAACCTTCTCATAGAATCTTTAGAGGATATTTTACCCATCTCTTCTTTTTTGTCAATTAACTGAATCTCTTAAAGAATAATTGCTTTTTGCATCCCCACATCTCCGAACTTCTCTCTAGCCCATTCTTTTAATTTAATTTTCAACAACTTCATCTTCACCATTAGTCTGTGCCCCGCCCAGCCCTTCACTTGGATCTCTTTCCACCAGTCCGTCACCATCTGCAAGAACTTCCTTTCCCTCACCATTTGCAAAAACTAAATTTCAAATCCCAGAAAGAATTTGACCGCAAGTTTGGAAAATGCCCCCCTGGGTCGAAAATCAATCGCGCAAACTTCTGATTTTTCTTGTGATCTTCATTCTCTTGACATGACTTGGAAGTTTGACTCAATCTTTTCCTCTATCTAGAAGTAGATCGGAAGTGTCGCTTCTTATGATGTATGCATGTAGCTTGAATGTACGCTTTTCCCATGAGAGACTGCAACCGTAGAATCTGCCTTATTTGAGTGCAATCTTCAAGCTTCCATTGTGGATCCCTGAAGATGAAGTCAATGTGAGGGACTTCAATAGCTTGATCTTCTTGTAAAACCTCTGAAATGATTGATTTGATTTCCGATGACCCAATTGGATTTTTTGGAAGTGGCATGACAATCAGATCCACTGGATGTACAATCTTTTTGCTAACCTGGTCAAAGTCTTTAATGTTTTATTGTTCTTGTTCTTCCTCAGCCCTTTGCAGCTCTTGATTGGAATTGCGTTGATCAATGTTGTTTGTACCCACGAAATCATCTTTGCCATGAACTTGATCTTCGATGTCATTCTTGATGTCTTATATCTTCACTTTTGGTGCAATCATAACTATTTCAACTTTTGTTCTTTCCGTGGCTCTTCTGTTGAAGGTGATGATTTAGATGAAGACACGGTTGTTGAATTCAATTGAATGAGTCTAATCCTTTTTCCATTCCACAAAAGGGTATATGTATTCATCTCTTTATCATCGTGGACTTTCCGATCAAAAAGCCATGGACGTCCAAAAAGAATACGAGCAATATTCATATGGATCACATTACACCAAATTTTGTCCTCATAATTGCTTATCGGCCCTATCTTGAATGATATCAAACATCTATGAGTCGCGGGGATAACATGACCATTAGACCATTTGATTTAGTAGGGCTTAAGAAGCTTCTCGGTTGGCCAATGAAGTTTGTCAATGACCTCTTGTGCTATAAAATTTATTGCGCTGCCATTGTCAATAATCAAATTAGCGGACTTGTCTTCGACTCTTACCCACGTGTAAAATTTCTTAGCCTGTCTCCATTCTTCTTCCTTTTCATTTGTATTGAGAAGTCGACAAATGACAAGTGTGGGATTATCTTCTCCTGCGAAAAGTTTCTGCACAACATGAGCTCTTTGCCGACATTGTTGCATGCGAGACTGTCTAAGCATTCGCTCAACACGGAAGGCTTCTAAGTATGCCTTTGGACTGGTTTTGCAATTGTTCATGTTTTCCACGGTGTCTGGTCTCAAGCCTCTGAAATAATGAACCAAATCATGTGTCTCACTTTATTCCAGTTCGCATGTCTTGCAACTCTCGAAATTGGCAGGTATATTCATCCACCGTCAGGCTTTCTTGCATCAGAGTAAGAAATTGCTCAAAGTAGAACTCATTTTCAAAATACCAATCTCCATATGTAAGTTGATACAAAATTCTTTGAATTTCAATTGAGTGTCCAAAAATTCTCATCATGATTTGGATTCACAAGGCCTTTATATGTAAATCTTGCTGATTGGAGAACGCTGGGCGAAGATGGATTGTCGATCAAATTGCAGATGGCCCGAATATTACCGATCAAAGATTGACAGCTGAAACTCAGTGTTTGTGTAGAAAGGGTTGGCCGATTGGAATTGGGCCCACCTCACTCAGGTGGCAAAATTCTGCACTTCTCTCTTTTTTTTTCAAGTGGGTTGGGTTCGGGTTCAAGTTGTACCCAACTCAGGTCAGGCCCAAATTGCAGAAGGCTGAGCTCAACTTGTGCAAAAGAGTGGCACATGGGAGAGGTCTGTGGTTTCACCTCGAAGGACGTGCAGAGAAGAAAGTAAAGGGAGGGATTTCTGCTTACTTATTGTTTTGTGTGGAAATGAAGAGAGTGGTGGTGGAAAGGATGGCTGGAGACTACGACTTGTGGATTTCCTGAAAGTCAGCGACATTGGGATCAGACTCGACAAGCGGAGGCGATGGAAACCAGGCAACGGTAGTGCAGAAACTGGTAGTGATGGTGTCCTTCAGGAAGGCTGGGAAGACAGTGACGAGCAAACAAGCTCGTGGTGCCAGGTACTTTCTCAACTTGAGTCTCCTTCTGTCTTCTTCTTCCCTCCTCTTCTGCTTTTTTTTGTTTTTTTTGGTCTTTGTTGTGGTTGGGGATGCCGAAGTGGATAGAGGGTTCGAGAAATGGGGTTTTGATGGAGACGGAATAGATGAGGGTTCAGTGGTGCTAGGAATGAAAAAGGGTTTGGGGATTTGGGGTTTTGGGAGTTCGGCGGTGATGATGGGGATGGGTTCATAAAGGGGGTGAGTGAGTGCTGGCGATGGGAAAATTGGAGTTTGGCTGGGGCTGGGATTGGTGATGGGGCTAGGGTTTTGGGTGGAGCGTTTGGTTCGTTTGGGATTTTTCTTTTTTCTTTTGGGTTTTGGAAGATGGGCGGGGGTTGTCAAGGCTGGTTCGTGGGGTGGATTTGGTTGCTTTTGAGGGGTCTTGATGGGATTCGATTTGGGTTTTGGAGGTCAGATGGGGAGGCTGAGAGCTGTTGGGTTTGGTTCTGGTTTGGTGGGTTGGGCAGAGGCTGATGGTTTTTGGTGGGATGGTTTGGATTTGGATTTTTGGGGTTTAGGGGTGTTTCGGCTGAAGGGTTGGGTTCGGTGAGAAAGAGGAGTTTACTTGAGGCGAGATGAGATGGACGGATGGATACTCGGGAAGGATAGACGTCTCCTCGGTGATCGGTCTTCGGCTCCAACACCAAATTAGCACGGCCCTGGATCCCCGAACGAAGATAGACCAATCTCCTTAAGGATATGCAGGTGTACTTCAGGTCATAAAGGTTGCCCTCCATTCCCATAGACTAGGTGTACTTCTGATGGTTTATGTTCTAATACCAAATAGATTTGTGGAGATCAAGGAAGACAGGAAAGAGCTTGTGGCACAGTGGGGAAGGTGCTCACTATTGGAACCTTGAGGTGTTGCGGGTTTAACCATTCAAAGTCACGTTACAAATGAGAAAGAAAAAGAAAGAAAAAGAAAGAAATAAGAAAGTGGTAGAGAGAAGAGAGACTCTAGAGAGTGAAAGGAAGTGGTGCATGGGTCTACGCAACTAATACATCTTTCGTTAGTACTAGGGTTATTAATGTTATACTAAAAAATCCTTATTGATGCGCCTTATTCCCACAAGCACTTGCACTAAGTTAGATTTTGATATGTATATTTGCAGATTTTTAGAAAATCTAAAATTTTAAAGTCCATTACCGGCACTTGTTTTTTTTTTTTTTTTTTCTTTAGTTTTTTAATGTGTAATGACTCTCTCTCTCTCTCACACACACACACGCACGCACGCACACACTCCTTGTATGATGGCATTGGTTAATGTATTCCATTATTTCCTTGTTTATAACATTCTTGAGAAATATTTTGATATTTGGAAGATTAGTTAATATTTATGATGAAACTTGGTTGGTTCATAACATGTATGCATAATTGGAAAACTAATTTTTACAGCAGTAATGAGATTTGATTTCTATCGAATTTGTAATAGAGGAACCAGGTCATTATGACATTTAAGCTTCTTTTTTTGTGGATTGGGTAAATTAGACTTGATGATTTTAACTCATACTTATTTACTTTCAGCTCCCAAGGATTGCTGTTGAGGGGGGAAGTCAAGACATGTTTGGTGACATGGGTGGTGGTCGTTCTGGACGTTTTGGTGGCGGTTCTGGGTTTGGACGTTCTGGTGGCGGTTCTGGGTTTGGACGTTCTGGTGGCGGTGGCAGTTCATCAGGTCGTATGGGTGGATATGGTGAATCTGGGTCAGGCCGGTTTGGTTCCTTCGGCGGATCAGGTTCAGGTCGTTCTAGTGGATTTGGTGGTTCTGGGTCTGGTCGCTCTAGTGGTTTTGGGGACTCTAGTTCAGGGAAATATGGTGGTTTTGGGGATTCTAGTTCAAGGCGTTCTGGTGGTTTTGGGGATTCCAGATCTTCCCGTTCTGGCTTTGGTGACTCCAGTTCGAGTCGTTTTGGTGGCTTTGGTAGTGATGATGAGCGCAAGCCTAGGAGAAGATCATTTTGACTCGATTCAAGGTAATTCCCACTATGCCCTTCAACTAGAGAGATGATAACTTATAAGCTTGTTTTTACTTGGAAAACTTGGCATTGGTCCTGAGTGTGTACAGCAATCTTCTCCTCCCATAATTTAATGTTCCCTGCATACCCACTGAGACACTCATGCATGCACAGGTCTGCACTTAGAGATGGTTACTTCCATGAAAAGTAACTGATAGAGATAGTCACCTTACAACATTCCAGCGATCTATATATACATTTTCACTGCACATAAGGGGGCGTGTTTGGCACTTCACTAGTTAAAGTGAAGTAAAGTGAATCTAGACAAAAAAATGACAAGAGTCGCATCAAAAGTACACAATTTCAATATTCCCTCCCAATTTTTCAAAAAAAGTAAAAAAAGCAACCTCCTTTCTCCACTAAAAGACAAAAAAACTCTACTTTTCTATATAAAAAGTCAAAAAGATTCTATACCAAATAACTAAAAACAAAACACCATCATAACACCGTTATATTTTATTCCCGCTTGATTTGATACTTCACCTCACCATACTTCAATTCACCACACATCCAAACAGACCCTAAAGCAAGATACCTTGACTTAAAAAATTGTTGGCATCACTGTTGATAAATTGACAATCATTATCATCAAAGCCTTGATTCATCTATTTGGGCTTGGCTTTGTAAGTTTTACTTTTCAAACCTTATTTAGACCCATGTTTTCTTTGGCTTGACAATCTAACATGTCTTTTGTGCCTGCTTCATTCCTGGCCTTCTTTTGTCTACCCTTTGTCCTAGTTTCCTGTAACATGTTAATTTTTTTATTTTTTACAGTGGAGCTGTTTCTGGTCTTCTGAGTGCATGCACAAACCATCTCAGATGATGTCACTCCACACATTCCATCTTAGCATATCAGCTTCATTATAATTTATCTGCTTGTCAATCTTTTGTTGCCATCAATGTAACATTCGTCTTAAAAAATTCCCCTAATCAAAATATGTATAGTTAAAAAATATGATCAGATGAACCTATTCATCCGGTTTGCGGCTGTTTTGAACGGCTTTTCAATTGAACCGTATGTCCAAATTCAGCAAAAAGAAAAAAAAACCAAGATGGTTAGAATTTTCTGAACAATGGGATGTTGGTCTATACTCCAATTAAAAAAATGAGAACTCTGCACTGTTTTTATGCCTTGCGTATGGTGCATGAGTTTCTAACATTTTCCCATGTGAGCTACAGGGGATTTACCCGACTCCCCCTGGGCCCGTAGGGATTATTCTGGCCCAAAAGGCTGGGACACCCTCCGTCATAAAAAAAAAAAAAACATTTTCCCATGTGAGAACCTGGATATCTTAGCTTTTCTGTCCATCTTTTCATTAGTTGTCTTAGCTTTTCTACCCATCTGTTCATGAGTTTTGCTAATCGATCATGTGTGCACTTGTCCACTTCCACCTACATTTTTCTGAGATCTTCCTGCTTGACTCATTGTATAAGTACTTAATTGAATTTATGAGAAGTCAACATGAAGTGGGGCTATTAATGGTTTGTCAGACATGAGACCTAGGTCTAGGTCCAAGTTGAGACCCCTCATGATTAAGTCCAGGTCCATGACCCAAGGGATTTGAATGCTATGATGTTGGAGTTGATATAAGATTTAGATTTTAATCTACTATACATGAATTTGTGGAAACGAGAAATTTATTTTGCATTGACTTGTATGAGAAATGTATAGCATATCAACATGCATCAACATAGATTCTTGTGTAGGATTCTTTATGACACTATGTTTGAGTTTTCAGAACACAACATGATTCTTCTGAGTGTTTCTTGTAGTTGAGACAACACAGAGACCTTTTCTTTTAAACTCCAAAGAAAAACTTAAAATGTTTATAATTTTATTGTTTAGAGTAAGATATATGTATTATTTTTATATTGGACGTATTTTTTATACTATTATTTAAAAAAAGAGTAGTCTCTTGATTTAAATATCGTGTAGAATTCATGAGTTCTCTTTTGGGACCTGCCATATTGGACACCTTGTAACAAGTAGAATTCCAATGCCGATACCTGTACTCATGCGACTTGGATAATAATTTATAAATCTGATAATATAGCATTTTGAATATTTATATCTTATTCTATAGCCATGGACCTGACCAAAATATTGTTACTTGGTTAGGGCCTGGTCTCTTACGCTATTAAATGTAGAGAAATTTTCCGGAGTCCCACACAAGGGCAGTGGGGAATTTTCAATCCCTGCCATCCACAAAGCAGGACCCAACTAGAAGCCACCTGTCTATAGCCCATTTTGAAGGTATGCATAACATCCTTTGGCCTTGACTCTGCTCAGATGTGCTATGTCGCAAGAGGTGTCATGGTGGGCCCTTGATTCAATTCAATTAAGGACAGACCATACCAAACAAATAAAAGGGAGGGTCCAAAGAGATTTATAGCAATTGCACTAGAAAGGAAAATCAAATTAAAACTCGTGTAAAACTCATCTGTAGCCTATAGGTTATCATACACATCTGAACACCCAACACGAGTTTTTGCTTTGTCACAAGAAATCGAAGTTGAATATGCTGTTCATATGAAAAATGAAACTCCATCGGAAATATGCTTTTGACAAACCACTATTGGAAATAAATTATTTAGACATGGAGTATTAATATTTGAGCCAGAGCCAAAGAAAATTAGTGAGCTAAACTTCATAAGTTGTTTGTTGTAACGACTCTAGACACAGGTTACTACCAGTGTTCATAGAAGCATTCGGGACTTACTCCTTGGGCTAAGGGATTTCATAAATGCCTTGTGGCTCAATTCTGAGGTTTGGCTTGTAATTGGGGCTTATGCCATGCTTTCTGAGATGCAATGCTCTTATGGCTAACATCCAACATTTTTTTTTTTTTTTTTGAAATGGTAACATCCAACATTTTGATCCACTGGTTTTTTGAGAAATGCGATGCTCTTATGGCTCTTATGAGATTTCATCATTTTGTTCAGCCATGTGGGGTTCCTGCCATACTATACATGTGTCATGAGGATCTTCACTTGTGGCCCAAGCATCAGCCTTGAGATATTACCAATGTTTTAAAACCGAAGTATTGAACCGCTGAAGGCTAAGGTTCGGTCAATGCTCATAACCAGTGGCTCGTTCTTGTTGGATTGTGACATCAACATGACATTATTACATAGTATTTTTACCAAAAAGATTTACATAGTAAAAAATATATATAAAAAAAAAGAAATAAATGTAAAATTTTGATCTTTTAAAATGGTAGTCAAGTTATTTTTTTTTTTGGTAGGTATAGAAATGAAACTAATAAAAATGATTTTTTGATAGTCATATCCCATGGACAATTAAATGGTTTTATTGGTTGGACTTCACAGGATGTTTCAATTAAGTATATTTGGCTGAACTGCAACTTGTAATGGTCCCAGTTCAACCAAAGGGGATGGGCTAGTCCAATTCTGTCTTCTGTAACATCGGATCATGCAATGGGTTAGTGATGTGGTTAACTCTAATTATTGGTATATGTCCAGATATGTACTGAAGGAGAAGGGGCCCTGAGGATAGTGTGCAATGTCCTTGTGTTGATGACCAGTCTCTTCGAAATTTATTTTGCACCGTCAGATTCACTGTTAGTATTAGCAGGAAACATCCATTTTGAGGCCTGGACACTATCCTCAAGCCTTGTGTTTGTGCATGTGGTCAATTGTTTGGCTGTCTGAACTATTCATCTGCTGTTCTTAAAGATAGGCCATGCATTCAAAATGAGCCAAGGTAGGAAAATCAACCATCTAAAATTTTGTAGTTAAACAGTCTCATTCACTAGGTGTCTTGGACCTGTTTCCGACCAGTTAGCCACAGGTCTAAAATGTGATTGGTTCAGGTGTGGATCATAGATTGGGGATCTATCGTATTTGTTTTTGCATTTCCTGTTTTTGGCTAGAATAGTGCACGTTTGGATGGTTACCTAACCTTGAACGTGGGAATTCATCAAGACTGTGTTTCTTCTGTACTTGATAACAGGTATTTCTTGGATGTTTTAATATCAGTCTGCATGCACGTTCTCCCATTTGACTAAAGTATATTCCTTCTGAAGTTGTCTCTCCGTTGCTATGGTATCTTCTCAAGTCTTAATCAATAGATATGTTTTAGGGGATATAAGCCTTGCGGATGGGCATGTTTTGTGACACAGGATATTGGCCTTTTCGATGTGGCATGTTATTGACAGGAAGGTGTACGGAGAGAGCATCTGCCTTTATGCGGAGCATGCTAAGGAGTTTCTGATTTCCTTAGCCACATAAGTGTTTGGAATTTTATATTACCATCTAGCCACAGTTTTCATAATATGATTGGATGAGAAAAGAAGAAATAAGCACTGGCTCTTATTTTTCTCTTAAAATGTTATTGTGATCTCTGTAATAAATTTCCAGTGTTGAATCATGACTTCAATTTTCAGAACTTTTGTCCTGTACCCTCCTTTACTGTATAATGAATATCTATTAGATACATTGTCCTGCTGCTTTCCTTATGTAAATATATGATGAATCGAGCTTTTTTCTGAAGGCGTGAAGCGTGATGTTTGATTTGTAGCTTATGCAATTATTCATTACTCCAGAGGGATAGTAATGAGGTTTTTGCTGTTACTCTTACGGTTGAAAATGTGCTTGGCTCAAAAAGTTCTGTTATGATAAGATAATGGCGGTACAAGGCATTGTAATAGAAAGGGGCGCATGCAAAGGCTGTGTGTGTGGCTAACTTTGGTACAAGTGCTTTGTATGACGTTAGGAATTCCACTGAAGGGCTCATTAGCCTAGTTAGTTGGTAATGAGTTCCTATGATTTCTTAAGAAATGTTGCTATTGAGGGGTTAGTTAGTAGTGGAGCATCAAATCATAGGGCTTTGGTGACATCGTCTGCATCTTCATAATCAAACATTTATTCTTCACCCCTTCCATTAAACCTGCTGCTGCATGAATTCTAGTTTTTTTTCATTGCAAATGGTGCAAATGGACTAATGCGAGATCCTCCAAAGAAGTTGATGTGGAGGAGATTTAATGGAAGGAGTGATGAGTGGAGGATAGGGTGTATGTTATGTTTTTTGGATGAAGTTCTATTTAAAAAAAAAAGAAGGGGGAAAACTTACTAGGATGAAGTTGGTGTTTCCTGCCTGCAAAATATAAGTTTGTTAGGATGAAGGTTTCCTTTAAGAAGGGAATAATTTAGAAGAGAATTAAGCAAATGGGCCCTAAGGGCATGACAAGAAGGTCAAATATCTAGTAAATTCATATCAAAAGGGCTTTCGTCAAAGGGGGTTATGAGGAAGGTTAGGCTATTTATGTACCAAGGGCATTCAAATTCTTGGATGGATATCTTTTGTGTATGTTAAAAGTATGGAATTTAGTAACTCCTTTTGTGGTTCCCACCCTCGATCACTACTCTTGACATTCTTATTATATACTAAAAAGCTGGATAGTTGTTGGGAAGAAAGATTGCAAAATATCAACCCCAATGGATTATCTTAATCCATTGATTTATGGCCTTGAAAGATTTCAATCCAATAGTGAGTAACAGTAGGAAGAGTTCTTAATTTTTGGGGTTCAATTGATCATGTGGGTTTTCACGCGGCTAATGTTCCTCATGAGAGACATAATCACAAAAGCATTGACATATATTTATATTTATAACTTCTTGTAACTAACACAATGGGGCATAATAACATTGAAAACAATTCTATCCATCCAATGCAACTATATTGTTGACCTTATTAACTACCCAATAAATATTTAATTGTCCATACTTTTGAAATAGTGTGCGCGCGCTCTCTCTTGAGTCTCAGCCACCTTAGTCGGGTTAAGTGGTACTCTTGTCGTGTTCATATAGGTGGTAGCAACAAGGATATTTGATAATGTCAAGTCACAATTAACTTTAGCTTAGATTTAAAACTCATTTGCCAACTAGAGCTTAAGATCGAGATTGATTTATTAGTATTATGAAGCTTAGCTCAGCTTAATTGAAGGAAGTTGAGGATTCCTCATAAACACCTCCATTGATTAGTCCTAGCCCCCATCCTGACATTAAGTCTGACTCTTACCCACTTTTGGATTCAGTCACAAAATACTGCATTTACAGCTCCATTAATTCATACAAGGAGTGATTTGGTTTGTGGATTTGGGGATTGAGGAAAATACCCCCTCCTCTTTTGTTCTTGATTTTTCTTGGAAGGAGAATTTGCAAAACAAATACATGATATTGTCATCTTATCAGTTCTTTAATTCATTGTCAACTCAGCATATTCCATACTTCTAGATTTCTTCTACCTTAAACAATTATTGTTAGAAAATGTGGTGAATATGGGTTACTTGTGCAAGGGCCAATCCAAGCATATCTTGACATAGTCCAGGCTGAGTAGACAGGGTCTTGACCAAGTCAAGTCAGTTCATAATTTCTGACATATTACTTGAGATCTAGTCAAGTGGAGTTGAAATTGCAACCCAGATGTTTGTATAGAAAAGGATTCGGTTCTTTGAAACATAATTTATGGAAAAGTAGAGAAATAGAAACTACGGAAAATTTTGTCAACCTAGCTATGGGAAATAAAGTGACATTAAATTGAGGAGGAAAAAAAAAAAAAACTCTATTTGGTGAAGTTTTCTCGGACTTCCCGGCATGCAGGGCAGAACTAGAAATTTTACTTTGGGAGGGCCACCATGTAAAAAAGAAAAAAGAAATCTTAGGGGTCAATGTGAAAAAAAAAATAACAAATTGCTTGATCTATTAGGGGTTTTTAGAAATTTTTGAGGGGTTTTTAAAAATTCTACCCGAAGTTTTTAACATGCATGTGTGAAATTAAACACCTTGCTTTAATGTAAGCTCCTAAGGTGAAAATCTCTCGATGTACTTGTCTGGAAATATCATAAGGTTGCCAATTCTTTATCGAAACTTTTGTATATACCCCGTTGACATTTTTAGAATTTGTAAATAGGCCTATGCGGTTTCAATATTTAGTAATACATCCCTGCCTTTTTTTATTTTAACGCCTTTCATGTCCCTAAAATCAATAACCTTACAACTGCCATAAGTTTTTAGAGTGAAATGACACATTTGCCTATCTCTTTCCTTATATGTATAGTTTCAAAAGTTTCAACTTATTTTTCTCTCAATCTTGTAACATTGAAAGTTACTATAGTGTATTTAGTGGGAGAGAGTAACCCTACATAAATCAATTTTTATCTATATTGAACCTTTTCATTAAACCCAAATTGACTATAATGATAATCAACACCCCTACTTATAACTGACTCAACCCATGCACGACCCACCATTGGATTGATGAAAGTTTTAAAATACTTATGTGCATGAGAGAGAGAGAGAGAGAGAGAGAGAGAGAGAGAGAGAGAGAGAGAGTAAATAATGGTATTTCTATGAATAATAGATACTAATTTTTGTTTAATGGATGTAACGAAAAAGCTGTCAATTTTAACGAAGTTCAACATAAACCTCTTGGTGGTTGCCCATTCTCATTTGGGTTACTGATTTTAGGGAGATGGAAGATATTAAAAAAAAAAAAATGAGGAAATCTAAATACTCAAACCACAAGAACTGAATTACAAATTCTATAAAACCTTAGGGGATTATTTAACAGAAACTCTTCCTCAAAATGTCATAATGATATTGCAGTATTTTCAAAATATAGTCCATATTTGTGACCCTTGTGGAACGTTGAACCCATCACCCATTGACCAACCTTCTATTAAGTACCAAAGGATGGGAGGAATTACTGATGAAATAAAGAACAAGAGACAGAAGGAAAGGTCAAATTAATGAGATGGTGGTTGGCTTTCACTATCACTGAAATGGTAATTCACAAAGTTCTCATTCATAAGCTCATATATTAATGTGTGGGACCACCCAACCAACCATTTTAGTGGGCCCAACAGCTAGATCCGAACATTAAATCTATATATTATCCCTACTTTTGATAGTCTGTCAGGATCATGCAACAAGGCTAATCATGGATGAGTTTGGGGCCAGATATTTTTATGTTCGGATCCTGCCCACAGGCTTTGCAATAATTTTAGTTATTGGGGCCTATTCCCTATCGGCATTGCCCCCCTTTTTATCCAAATCCAAATGTCTTCTGGGCCTCAAGTATTAAATTTTCATAGGCCCAGGCCCAGTCATTAAGCTGTTGGGCCAAGAAAAATATCCAACTGTTCCATAAACAGAGTTCAAATTCCGGCGATTGTGGGCTGGCCCAGGCCATGCTGTATGCTGAGCCCCACAGTAATACGCGTGTATGCTGAGTTCGGGGTGTAACTTTGGCGAGTTGGGTTGGTTATTGGGCCAGCCATACCAGACCCGAATTCTAAAATAGCCAACCTGAACTTGACTGGAACTTGATTTCAATTAGACATTACCAATAATCTAACCTAAAAGTCAACCCGAACCCGACCTGATTCCATTTGAATGTTGTTATGGGCCAAGCCTAACTCAAAAACTGATACTGCGCAAATAGAATTTTGGGTTTAGTTAGGCAGGTCAAGTGGGTTTGAGTTATCAGGTCAAGTTGATTTGGGTTATGCCTTTCCTTATAACTTGCAACCTTAGATGAGTATACAAATGTTGCCAACAAGTCGGGTCTCTTTATAAATTAAATTGGATGCGGGTCAACATTGGGTTCCTATATGCCATTAGAAAATAGTTTTCAGGTGGTAGTCACATAAATTGGTATGGCTGCTTTGACTAGTCCTAACAACAGTATTCACATATCAACAGCTTTCCTTAGCTAGCCAAGAAATGCACTTGCACTACAATACATGCATGAAATTTGGCATGTGACATACAGGTTTAAAATCTCGGTCAGTACCGATTCATACCGCGATGATATTTTACTGTAATACCGAGTCAGACAAATTATCCCCAAAAGATCGGTCAATCTCGGCCGACATGGTCAAAATATTGGTTTGGCCGATATCTCGGTCTTATTTTAAAAATATCGGCCGAGATGGAGTAATGGTAAAAAATCCTAACCTTTTATAACTTTTTTCCTATTCCCCCATTTTCTTCTCCTCTCCCCTCATCTCCTTAGAGCAACCATGTCTCCATAACTTTTTCTCTTACATATTTCTGAATTCCAACACTATTTCTTAAAGAAATCATTTTATTAAGTAAGAAAAAATCAACTTAACTCCTTTATTTTTATTATTATGTATTTTTTTTAGATAAAGCCTAGAAATGAATGAAAAGATCATTGGCATGTCATTTTTGGGTTTGTGTTGTGTTCTTCACTCAGATCCACACACTTTCATGCTAGATCTACTTATAAACATGATTTTGAGTGTAGAAAAATGGTTTTTTTTTTAAATCTTCTACTTAAAAAAAAATTTGTTGGAATATTTATGATATTGAATAGTAAATACTAATAGCTTATTAATAGTGTATAGATAATTGTTATGTTATCTTTATTTTCTTATATTTTACACTAATAAATTAACCATGAGCCAAAATAATAGTTATAGTTGGATTATATAAAATACTGAAGAAGACATCGAACAGCGACACAAACAAGACTTATAGCTTAAGGTGACCGATATTTTGATTTATTGTTGTTACTAATGGAAAAAAATATTGTTTTCCAGCATTTTCTAATATTCTGCATTTTTTGAATATTTTTACGAATTCTTTTGGATTAAAAATAAATTCACACCGCGACGACCGCAACGGACCGATAATCGTGACCGAAACCGATATCATATCGGTTTTTGCCTCGGCCAATACCGCGATTTTAAACTCTAGTCACACAGGTGACATAGCTGAGAATCAAGCACATTGAAGAGGCCTACTTGGCCTGGTGGGTAGGGAGGCTATGGTAAATCATTCACCATCAATCCATCAACATATATAAATCATATGGTTAAAAATATCCATTGAATTCAACTACAACAAACTTATAATATGAAGCCCAACTGTCGTCTGTTTAATTTGTTTTAAGCCCTATTTTGAATCACAATGGACCTCTCCCAGGGTCTTTGATGGTCTAAGCAACTCCCTCCCTTAATAATAATCTTTATTGGGTCTGACCCAATTTGACGCATCGGGTTGGTGGGTCGGGCCTTGGTCAACTCTACATGTTTTATAATAAGAGGAAATTATGCTATAACAATTATAAAAACAATCATCCTACCAGACACTCTACCAAGTTCCCATGGCAGTATTTCAAGGTTGGTGATCAATAAACTAATCTAAGACAAATTGGTGGTTAGTTATGTGCTTGTTTATAGTAATGGGTTGAAAAACTTTAGGCATTACAGCTGGCAGCACCAACCATTTGACCCAGTCTTGAAACATGTTTTAACACATTTTACTCATTGCCTCCAAAAAGTCATGACTCATGAGATATATTCTTTTTACAAAAAGGGATAGATCAACAAAATCAACTTGCCTTACTTTACTTTTGGGGATATTACCAGGAATCTTCTGTGTGTGAACCAGTGCCCACTTCTGTTTTTTTAATTTAATTGGTGGAGTAGGGTGGGACTGAAACATCTTATTTGATTAAGCAGCCCACATGGACAATGATCAAGGAATCCAGAGTTAGGTTTATTAAAAACACTTTTTTATACTCTATTAAATGCAAGTTGTTAAAGCTTACAAAATGAACATTGGAACCTGGACTAACTTGACCCACTTTTAGTTTTAAACCTTGTTGTTAATAACTAGGCTTAATGAACATCTAATGTGACACTAATGATTGAAATTAAGCACCCAAAATAGAAGAAGATCCCCAAGTCAAATGTACCATTAACATGATCTTAAACCCTTCAAATACACCAAAGATGGAAACCTAAATGAAGAACAAATCTCCAAGTCAAAGTGCACCTCAATGTGAACAAAACAGCATTTTAATGTGAACAAAAAGGCTCATGTGTTTGAATGCCATCCAAGTTTCTTTTCAAAGTTTATTGTGGTTATCTCATTGAAGGCAATCAGAGTGCAATAATGTTAAATTATTTCATGGAATCTGCATGGGGTGACTTTGAAACCAAGGAAGACTTAGGTGGAGCAATGCATGATATATACTTCCATGTTCAAGTTTGGACTGCTGAAGTTCAAAGTTCAAATATTGAACACATGAAGAAATTTAATAATGAGTTCTTGATACAACACAGTTTCCTTATCCTTTGAAACCTGAAAAGTTATTCAACCTGACTTGACCTTGCTGAGCCCAAGACCTCAGTTTTATAGCGCGGTTTTGGACACAGCATTGGCCTATGTGAAATGTCTATCCAAAAACTAATAAATCGGTTTGATAGCTAGCAGATAGCAAAAAAATAAGGAATTTAAGGATGTTAATTAAGGATAGGATTTCAATACACAGTACGTATGTTTCACATTAAATCTTACATCAAATCATACATCAAATGGATGTTGGTGGTAGCCAAAAACTTCTTTTATGGCGCAGCATGAGACAGCTCATGACAAGTTATATAACCATTTTACAAGCTTAATGAAATTCAACCTAGTCCTACTCACCAGCCAAACTGGAGTTCAATGAAAAAAAATCTGGAACCTTTATAGATTTTACTGCTGGAAACTCTATCTTGCTTTTTAATATGAGTTATTGGAACTGCTGGATCTATAAAACCTACAGGATATGGATATAAGAGGGTTTTGATGATTGGTCACCTTTGTAAGTCAAGTCATATAGATTTTGCCAGAACTTAGATCAAATGTCAATGGTCATAGTTTTTCACGGTCACAATAAATATCTGTGTTAATAGTTTTTTCCATATGGACTTAGATATGACAGCTTTTTTCTTTGTGGCGTGTATCTTATTGAAATTCTTATGGTTATGAATTTTTGACCGAATATCAAAATAGTCCATAATCATTTAGATATCCCTGTTTAGGTTTTAAGTTTAAAAATTCTAAGTCTTTTGATTTGCTTTTTCGACTTGCAAAACTCTCCAAAATTTTACAAATCTAGCTTTTAAACTGCTAAGGGATACTTGAACATTTGTAAATATAGATTGGTATAGCAAATGGAATCCTTACGCATCCCTCAAACCGGAGAATTTCCAGTAAACAGACAGCTGAACATCCAAATCCTTGACAAAATAACACATCTTGACTTGACTTCAGGTGTGGTTCAGTTGTCCTATCGAAAAGCCAGAGTTGCTCAAAATGAACACCTTCAATGTATGGTATTTCTCCAAATTCTACTGTAACAAGTGTTGGGCCTGGCGATATAATGAATGATATAGTCAATCTTATGACGGGGCCAACTCCTATTGAAGTAAGATTTAGGAAAATCCCCTTACGGCGAGGTCTTTCATTTTGAGTAGCTCAAGGTTTTCAATGGAGCTCATGTGACCCACCTAAATGCATGACAGTTAGTGGGTTAAGGAACAAATTCGGTGCCCCATTATGCTGGTGAAAATTTCTTCACTATTACCAAATAATGAAAACTGGGTACAACGCGTGTCCCGTGACTCGAACACCGGACCTACTTGGCTCTGATGCCACTTGTAGGGTCTTAATTACATCTTATTGAGCCACCACTTATCCTAAAACTAATTGGTGATAGAAAACGGCACAATAATAATTTTATAGTAAGTACAAGGGCTCGGCCACGACCGCTTCAAAGGTGAAAGTTGACCTCAGCAGGAGGCACATCAGTAAACAGCTGAACCAACTAATCAAACCCCTACCAGTGTGGTGATTGGCATATTCCTCTGGTTTTGGTTGAATTGTTATTAGATTTTGTCCCCCACAGGAATAGCACGGTGGTACGGATATTGACTCCTCAATTAGCTAGCCCTTGCAGGACATCACAACCAGGCACCAGCCAATATACTTGTGGCTACCAATAGATACCAAAAACTTACATCTCCTTTCCAAAATCATTTCACTTCAAAGATTTTCCAAGGGGAGAAAAAGTCATTGCCAACTAATCAATATGCGTAGCTGATCAGGGCCGGTCCTGACTTTTCAAAGGCCCGGTGCGAATCACTAAAATGTGCCCTTTATTCATTTTTATAGTTTCTTAATATATGCACATATATATAACATGTTTTCATATATTTAGCCCAAAAATAGTAATTTCATTAAAAATCAAATAATATCATATGATAAATACATTTATTACATAAATAAATAAATTTCTCATACCAGCATTTCGGTAAGAGTACCAAATCGTCGGCCAAATAATTTCTAATACCAGCATCACCATCTACAAGATAAGGTGAAAAACAAAATCATAATTAAAAAAGTATTATTGAAATGATTTTCTTCTTGCATTTTGAGAAGCAAAATCCTCAATTATGCTTTCAAATTCAAGATTTTCTAACATCTCCTTTTCAATGGATAAGATTGCTAGCCCATTTAGCCTTTCTTGTGACATGGTAGACCTCAAGTAAGATTTCAATAATTTTAATTTAGAAAAGCTTCTTTCTGCAGATGCTACAGTCACAGGTACAATCAATAGTATTCTATAGGCAATCAAAACATTTGGAAAACAGTTGTAATTTTTTGCTGACTAAGTTAATTTTCAACAGAATATCATGCCAACTAATCGTGTAGAGGCTTCTCTTGCCCTCCTTACTACCCCATAAAAAATGCTCGAATTATTTATCAAGGTCATCCATTATTTTTGTGGGCAATTTCACAACCGACATGTTGAAAACAAAAATGTCAAATGCTATACAACTTAATTAAAGTACTTCTAAGGGCTTGAGGAAAGAGCGAGGTCTACCCTATTCCAATTTTATTCTTAAAATAATAACCTTATAGTTATAGAGAATCATGTCAAATTTAGTAGTTTTCTTTTTATTCTTAATCCTTGTTCATGAATCTCACTGCTAATTAACATTCAAGCTATAATTATCAATCTTTCTTCACAAGCACCATTCCTAAAACCAATTGCCTATTTATTAATGTTTATTAGTCCAGAAAAAATAGAATAGTTCAAGTTGATTTAACTTAATGCACCCAATATTTGTTGGGGGTGGTTAAGCCAATCCCACATCCATGACCAATCCACCATAGCTGCAATCCAAGTCTCCTTGATGGTCTAAAAGTCAAGTCCAAATTTAAGCCAATCCCACATCCATGACCCACCCACTTAGTTACAATCCTAAGTCTTGATGGTCTAAAAGTCAAGACCAAATACAGATGTCCCAACCCACAACAACAGAACCTAAGAAAGAAGACAAAAACCAAAACCATCACTCCATTCACTCGTCCCACATCAGTCAGGAAGGGCGAGACAAAATTCCAAATCTCCCGCGGCACACCAAAAACCCTTCCCCACTATAAAACCCTCTGTCATCTTTACCATCAATTTCGCTTCCTCATCGAAAAAACCCTCTCAACTTCCAAAATCCTCCTCTATTTCCATCTGCATCTTCCTCTCATATGAACAAGAACGAACAAAAAGAAGAAAACCCAGAAACAAAAATCAAAGAAAAGGGCAATCATGTATTTGGAAGATGGTTCCACTTACATGGTTTTGATTGGTTCGGCGACTATGGTCATGAAGCGGGCGACGAGATTCCCTGTCCATGATATTGTAACACAGAAACAAAAGAGCACAACTAGCAATCAACCAGTGGGCCTGCTGGAGTGCTGGGTGCTTCTTCTTCTTCTTCTTGTTTTTTTTTTTTTTGTTGTGGGGGGGGGGGGGGGGGGGGGGGGGGGGGGGGGGGGGGGGGGCTTGCTGTTTGGTTGAGATGGGATTCAAAGGACTTGAGGGTTTGGTTGAGATGGGATTCAAAGGACTTGAGGAATGAGGATTTTGATTGATGAATGATGAAGGGTTGAGCTGTTGAGGGGTTTCAGGCTTTGACTGCTGGGTAGCCTTGAGGAGAGGAAACGTTTTTAGCTTTTCTCGTTAGGAGAGGAAATGTTTTTAGAATTTTGGGCCCCCTTAAAAAATGGGGCCCGGGGCGGGTGCACTGACTGCCCCCCTCCAGGGCCGGGCCTGTAGCTGATATGCAAAGGTTGATACAGACTGATTCAGGCAGATATTAAAGTTTTTTCTTCTTCTTCTACATCTTTTGACTTTTCAACAAACAGTAAAATTGCACCTGTTACAAAATATATGTTCAAGGTGTTTATTATCAGCTGATCTTACTCTATTGGCTGATTTGCATTGATTATTCAATAGAATCGATATTGGGGTGGGGGTAAGATGCAAGCTAAAAAATAACTTGTTATATTTGTGGAAAGTTAGCTAGATTATGGATCAAACTAAATTCCTATTGAGACTTTACTTGTTTTAAGAAAGTAAGGTAAGTGTGGGATGTTCCTTGGAGGTATCAATGTTGCTTGGGTTGCTCTATTATTGATAGAGAGAGACTACTTGTGGGATAGATAGGCCTAGTTATTATTCTTTTTCTCTCTTGGCATAGAGTTGCAGTGTGTACTATTATTTTTGGCCCGTGTTCACTCCCCCTTTGGTGGCCTGGACGGCATGCTTTAGCAGTGGCGGACCTAAGATTTTCATTTGACGGATGCGGCCACATCCGCATAGCTGTGTCTGGGTCTACCCCTGGCAATAGGGAAGACGGGGAGGGGAGGTAAAGTTTTTGAAGAGGGTTTCCATGGGGTCTCAACCGAAAAAGGTTTTCAAAAGGGAAACTTTCAATGGGGCCTGGGGCTAATATACATGTGGAGTGGGGTGGGATTGGGTTTGAAATAGGGAGTGGCCCATGCAGTCTATGGCTCTTTATAAGGAGAACCAAAATCTACCCGGTGCGGCAGCACCCACATGGTAAAACATGGGTCCGCCTCTGCACTTTAGGCAACAAATTTTTTTTTTTTATGCGTTGAGTCGTTTCTAATGAGATTCAAACTCGCAATCAATTGACTCTGATACCATATTAAGTTTCTTGAGCTAACCATTCCTACCAAAACTTCGAGATATTAGTAGAGGCAACATAAATACTTTTCAATACTCTCCTTTGGTGGAGCCCACTCCGTAACAAAAATCTCTTCCTTATCTTTGCTTGTGGACGTAGTCTTCAGTGGTGAACCATGTAAATATTGCCTCTCCGTTTTAGTGTAGTGCTTTTTTTTTTTGTGATCTTGATTTTTTTTTTTCAATTTGATTGCGCACTTCCTCACATCCATCGCTACACCATGCACCTCCAAGGCATCAAATATTTTTTTTCCTTTTTTCTTTTCTTATCTTTTTAATTGAAGGTTTCTAGATTCGATGTAAATCATGCAGTGATCTTTCTCCCCCAAAATTGAAAATAGTCTTTAGAAGACTCACTAAAAATATTGAAGTTGCTAGTCTTATATGAACCCCCACATAAAATCATAATTGGATCACCTAAAGAAAAAAAAAGAGATGCTATTGGAATATCTTTAGCTCTGCTCCATTGCATTTTTCAACTGTTTTTTTTTTTTTTGGTACCCCAACTGCTGGGGCTGGGACCCAAGAGAGAGCCCGCATACACACGGAATTAAAGGTAGCTCACTCAAGTGGAAACGAGGCTAACACATGTACAAGCAGGAAGAAGTGGGCAAACAAATAAGAACTGACGCTCCTTACCACTCGAATAAAGGGCCGTTCTTGTATTTTTCAACACCGTGCCCACTTAAAAAAGAGAAAGAAAAACAAAAACAAAAACAAAAACAAAAGAAGAGTGAAGTTAATAACAATCTAACGTGCTCATAAGAAAAAAGTGCATTGGGAAGTCCACACAAACAGGTGATCCATACATCCCTAGATAGGCTCATAAATTCTCAATAATACTGTATGTACTAGGAAATATATATAGTTGACATTGCCAAGCCTGCATGGTTGTCCTGATAGTAGAGTTCGATAATTTCTGTCTTTTCCCAAAAGATAAATAATTTGTCTCTTGCTGTGCCATAAGGTCCAGGCTTTTAAGGAAATGTTGGGACTATCAGAGCTGAGTATCTAATTAATTTATGGGTCACTGTTAAAGTGAAGAGCAACTTTCTTCCATAGAGCTTAGACCCAGTCTCAGAGATCTTGTCAAAGGTAAATTGTTGATCAAGATTGGATTCTAAGCTTGTTGATTGTGGCTAGCTTGTTGATGATAGTGATTGTGGGTAAGTTCGCTCTGAATTAGAATTAAGCTTGGCTAAGCTCGAGCTCGAGCTTCATTGGTTGATCCATGGCTCGAGCTTGGGCTTCGCTTGGGATCGGCTTGTCTTTACTCGTGCATACATTGTATCTTATTTACGAATTGAGCTTGGGCTTGGGCTTATATAAAATGTTAACTTACTTGAGCGCAGCTCAAGCTCGAGCGCAAAGCCTTTAATTGAGTAGAGCTCGAATTAAACAGGCCCTAATGGTGAGGTAATGCAGCACAGCTTGAGGTTGACTCGATTAGCTTATGAGACTAGCTCTAACCTAAGCAGAACAGAGATGAACCGGCCAGCTTGACTTGTTGGCAACCCTAATATGGTGGCCCACAAGTAATCAACTATAAAATATCTTGTGGTTTGGGTCCCACGAGAGTGCACCCCATATGGAACCACAAGAAAGAAAGAGAGATGAGATGCTTTGAATGGAGTGCTTCTCCATACTAAGGTTTGGGATTTCTCATCAGCTTTCCCCAAAGTCGTGGGAAAAGCTATGTTGGCAATTATAAACCTTTAAGGATTTGGGCTTTTGAGGGTTTTGGGGTCCAACACCATCTCTCGCATTAAAATTTTATCATTTTTGTGGATTTACATAGTTACCAATTCTTTTTCAGCTATATGGATCAAAACACACTATTATTTATATTGAGATCCTTAGCTATACAAATCTCTAGTGAGAAATTCCTATTTCAAGGGGAATGAAAAACTCCCAAATTTAAAGATTCGTCATAAATCCTTCATCCGCACACAATGTGCCCTAAGAGCCTTTGAATGCGTAACGTAAATAGATTGCATCTTTGTGTTAGAGATTTGATTCTATTTAGCTTATGGAAATTTACGAATTACTTCCCTTATATATGGGTTCCACAAGTTTACGACAAAAGACCAAAAAATGTCAGTAGAGTTGCTTGACTCTATTTATATTTTATTTTTTATGGTCTTCACCTTATCATATGATATCATGGGTTTCCACTTATACTTGTCGTGATACCTAGCCCCACGACCACCCACCTTTTCTTCTTTTACCTATATTATTTTTCTTCCTTGTGAAAAATTTGATTTTTTTTTTCTCTCACTCCAAATTTATTTTTGGAAAATAAATTCTACATTTCTTAATAAGTAACTGGGACAGGAACTCAGTAGATCCTAAGTTTTTTTCCCAAATTCATGATAAAACCCATGATATCATGGGATTATCGATAGCTTCAATGCTTTATTTATTGAAGATATTATATGTTGAATGAATGAATTCAATGTGTAGGGTCTTATACTATTGAAGTTACTTTGTATCCCATGATATCATGGGTTTTTCCATGAATTTGAAAAAAAAATGGATATGTTGGGTTCCAATTCTTGATTAAGAAATGTAATTTCTTTTTTCAAAAATTTATTTGTGGTGAGAGCCTAAATCAACTCGGGATACGTCAATGCCCAAAATGAGAGAACTCTTACAACAAGGCTTTAGAAATCTCCGGGGTGAGGGGCCCCACTTATAAAATCCAAACTGCTAGAAATAAAAGTGTCCATTTGTTAGTTTTGGACCAAATTTCACTGCAATAAGAAAAAAGTGATCTCTCTCTCTTTCTCTCTCTCTCCCTCCCTCCCTCCCTCCCTCTCTCTTTGTGTGTGTGCGCATGCGCGCGCGACATTGGATAAGTAATGAAGTACTGTAGGTATATTAGGATCATCCCCCGTCGTCCCTGGGAAGTGAAATGCTTCAATCACTGAGCTACTTGGTGGTTTGGCATGTGAATATCTATTTTACATGAGAGGGAATAATAAACAATCCTAAGTCACTAACACATGGGTCTCCCTGCCCCTAGGGTACTCTTTGGGTATGTTTGTGCATAGCCCATTTCAGCGGAAATGGGGTGCCGGCGCCGGGTTTTCTGGCGCCTTGTCCTTGTTGTTTGGTAGAACAAAGAAATGCAATAGAAATCTCTCTTGTTTCGCTTATGAAGAGCCCTTTTTCACAGTAGTTTTTTTCAAATATATAGTGGGAAGTTTCCTCTTCCACGGCTTTGCACAAACAACGCTTGGTGTACTCTAATATAGGATCCTCGTTCTACCAAAAAAAAAACAAAAAAACATAGGATCCTTGTATCACGCTCCACCCGAGTATGCCTTCCACCGTGCTCTGCCAGAGGATACTCCCGATGTGAGGGTGAGCTGCCACGCACTTCACCACTCGGGCAACTGATGCTTCTTTGTTTGGTATGTGATTTTACTATCTTTGCTTTATGTATTTATTTATTTATTATGTCAACATATTTGGATCCAAGACCATGTCCAACTCAAGTTACTATGATCCATACCCTAACCCCATAAAGCCATCAAGTCTAGGTTTGGATGGAGTACTGCCATGCCAGGTGGTATTGTTGCCAGGTGGCATTGTTGAAAGCTCGTTTGATGAAAAACCAAGTCTAAAACCAAAAAACACCCCATGCCAGGTGGTATTGTTGCCAGGTGGTATTGTTGAAAGCTCCCCCCCCCCCCCCCCCCCCCCCACATGCCAGGTGGTATTGTTGCCAGGTTGTATTGTTGAAAGCTCGTTTCATGAAAAGCCAAGTTTAAACCCCTCCCCCTCCCCCTCCCCCGGTATTGTTGAAAGCTCGTTTCATGAAAAACCAAGTCTAAACCTCCCCCCCCCCCAAAAAAAAAAAAAAAAAAAAAATTTTAATATAATAACATAAAAACTAGTTTATTTTTTCACTTTTCCTCAAAAAATAAAGTAGCCTCATCAAATGTGAAAGTTAAAAAAGGCGGGTAGAAAATTATTTCTACTTCCCATGCTTTCTTTCCCATCATTTAATGGGCTAGCCTCAAATTGGGCCAATCCTTACATTGAGCCCAACTTGGGTTCATTACCTTTGGCTTCCGGCCCATTGAAAGCCCCAACCGTACGTGTGGAAATTCACCCAGCCCGCCAGCCCAAACCAAACCCGACCTACTAGTTTAGGATATGGGTTCAATTCTACATTCCTAACCAGATTAATTAACAGGCTGGATGTTCATTGAATCCGTTCTTCCTGTTCAACTCACCAAGCTAACCTGAACGCAACCCATCCATCTAAATGCACTATGACCTGCCAACCCAGCTCAAACCCAACTTATTAATCATCTCGATTTAACAAATGGGTCTTTCTCGAATCGATCATATGCATGTTACCCACAGTGCTCAACCCAACCCAACCCAACCCAACCCATTCAAGCCCAACATCGACCAGGAAGCTCACAAGAAGAACCGGTCTGCTTACGCGGTCTGGGTCATGAACTTTGACTTGCAGAAACCAAAACGTGGAAAATTCAACGCCTAATTGATATCGCACCCGTTGAAATGCCTTTTATACTCCGTCGTCTCCTCTTCGTAACGCCTCTTTCCTTATCGGGCGCACCTGACACTGCGAAAACCTGCGCATACCTCTGTTTACTCCTCTGCTCTCGACGTCGGTGCTTCTTCTCTGCTCTGCTCGAATTCTCAGGTGAATTCCTTTGTGGGTTTTCTCAGAACATGTGATTCCACTTCAAAGTTGGTTGCTTTTTGTTGATTGAGGGTGTAGATATCAGGTTTCTTGGTTGGTGTTGTTTAAAGCTGTTTAATATTACTTGGATCCCTCTTTTTTCTCCTTTGTGGGTTGTTAGAAGTTTGGGTTTGAATTCATCTAATTTTCTTTTGTGGGGAATTTTCAGGGTGTTTGTGAATCAGGTTTTTTTTATGGGAAGTGATATTTGTCCCCACCTAGTTTTTTATACCCGTGATCTTTGTTTGATATGAGTGTTTTTTTTTTCTATAGACAAAAAGGGACTATCAATATCAGCTGCCTTTTTGGAATTCTTTTGTTGCTATTGGTATCGAAATTCAGTTCTTAAGATTTGATTGAAACATTGCTGACCAAAACTGCATGATCTGGAATTCAGTTTTGAGCTAAACCCATATTGGTTTGGAGTAATTGGGTTATCTGGAATTCAATTTTGAGCTAAACCCATATTGGTTTCGAGTAATTGGGTCATCTGGAATTCAGTTTTGAGCTAAACCCATATTGGTTTTTAGTAATTGGGTCATCTGGAATTCAGTTTTGAGCTTAACTCATATTGGTTTCGAATAATTGGTTCGTTTTTCTGGAAAGTTCGTATGGATCTCGGTGAACTTCTAGGAAATCCTGATTTTGTTTTGTCATGTTTTCTTTAGAACCTGGTTCAGAATTTATTTTTATATTTTTGAAGTGGGTTATTGCTGAAATTTACCATTTGATTGAATCATGTCATTAATGTGCAACTCCTGTTGATTTGAATCCTGAGGTATGATCGCTTCATTCACATCCAAAGGTGGATGTCACTCCAGTCTGAGTTATATTTAGGGCTGACCATCATGAGGGGGTTGATATTTAATTATTGTGTGGTATTCTCTGTATGAAAATCTGGTTACAAAATGAATTTTTTGGACATGCTAGTATATGATCAGTCCACTTAGTTACATGCCTAGTGAAATTATCTGAGAGACTTTAGCCTATTCCCAATATTATTTTTCCCCTGATAGGTTCCCTTGTAACAATTCATTATTTGGGTTGCTGTTGTGGTGTTTGTAGAACCATGGTTGGTTTCTTCAGTTGGTCACCCGTTACTCTTATAATGAGATTAAGTGGGTGCATTTTGTCAATTTGTAATTTTTTTTGGTAATAATTTTCTCAAATCAATTCACAGCTCATAATGGAATTGTGCAGCTTGTCACGACTTTAGGACCTTGTTTTCCTAATTCCCTCGTATTTTGGGGGAAACTGGATCACTGTTCAGCATATTCCTCATGAATTCTATGGGATCAGTTTTCTATGCATTGGTGTTAATCTCGGTATTGTAGTTGTAGGTGTAAGAAGTCCTTAGGTATTTATCGGTCCCCAAAAGCCCTTATCAACTTTTGAATTGACCTGATTTCTCTCCTGTTCTTTGGATGAGCTAGAAGACATTAACTCTCCATGGAGGCAGCAGCCTGGAATGTAAGGGTCCACCCTCCATCTCTGGTCCCTACATCTCTACCCACCCCGCATCTGGTACCTCGCTCTGCATTAGTGGGGTGTAGCAGAAGAGAATCAGTTGATAGACTAATTGTTTTATTTGTCAATTGATGGGTTAGGACATCAAAATGTCAGATGCATTATTCACGTTGAGCAAGTTGTGTCATAATTTAGCTCCTAGCTAGAAAGTTGCACCACCAATGTCCAGCCCAGGGCTAGTTTTTGCATTGCCTAACTTGATAATACCATAATTTTGATACTAGTTAGAAAGTTTCACAAACCACCCAGTAAACAAAGATCATTTTTCTGGTCAGCTTTGATCAGACCTTCTTATCACGGAATCTGGCATGACAGACCCCCAATTTGTGGATCCAAATATAGATCTGGCTCAGACCAAGATTGTTAGGTCTTATGTGCCCAAACCAACATATCTCCAACTCTTTGTACTATAGTGCATGGATATAGGTCTGATCAGTGTTGACTAGGATCTAGGTTGTGGTATGATCATTAATCAAACCCCACGATCTAGACTTGGATCCAAATGTGTGTAAAAATCTGACTGGTAGGCTCTGCCTGATCTTTGGTCGACAAATCAGTTGCAGCCCGTGGCTCACAAACTGGCAATTTTTTTTAATGGTCCATCTGGAATGTTTTAAGTTTTTCTTAATTTCATAGATCAGAGAGTGAGTGATCGATCAATGAATGTGTTACATGTGTAAATCTAGTTACCTGCCTCAATAGTTTATTTTAGTTCTTGTGTTGCATAATGTTTCATGAGCCTATCACTAATGTATGGGTAGAAATTCTGTGGACCGATATGCATCAAGACACATTGATTGATGAAGATTTATACAACACATGATCTCATGAATTAAGTTGACCCATTCAGACTGTGGAGTTCATTGTTTAAATGCTACAATCTTTAACCTTGATTCCCTTCCATAAGGACAGGTAACAAATGGATAAAAGAATAAATATTTTTGGGAAGGTAACTGCTATGTATATAAATGAAAAAATAATGAGGAGAGAAACCTGTCTATAAAATTAAAAAAAGCAAATCTAACCCTGCACTATCCAAAAGCATTGCTAAAGGCGACCAGCTATGAAAGGCATGTGGAGGGCTGTAGCATGCAAAAGACAAGGAAGGGAAGCCTGGAGCAAAGAAAGTGGAGGTGTCCTAGGAACAAAACCCCAGAAGCCGGGCCGTTAACAGTTATAAGCAAAAGCCAACAAAATGCAGAGGATCTGAAAGAATAATACTATCACAATCAACATGAGCACTGGGAACTCAGAAAGGAGAAGGTCAACTCTGCTGAAAAAACGAGCTGATTTTTCCTTATTTGTAAAGAATATTATTTAAGGTCAGCTGGCAAAAACATGCTTTTCAATATTGTGTGTTCGAGAAGTGTGAAGGTTGCTTCTATTGGTTTAATAATCACTGAGTGGTTCACAATAAGCTGCATTGGCATCTCAGGTTTCTAGTCTAGCATGTATGGGTTGCGGTAGGGCTTGACTTTTAAACATGTGAATTTTGCTTACCTGATGAACTTATGGTATGTGGGACTACTGATTTACATATTGGGCCCCGCCATATGCAGGGCTTATATATTGTAGTGAATTTGCGCCGCATCCACATGTGGCTATGAGGAAGGAATGCAAAAAAGGAGTGGGCATACGATGCCTAACTAACTGACAGAAAAGAGAAGTGTCAAACTCACTTGTATGTAATGGGAGATGGAGCAGAGAAGTGTCAGATGTGAAGAAGTCATAGGGTTGGGTGGGGAAAAAAACGGGGGGAAATATATGGTTAATAAAAGATGTACACTACAAACTAGAATTTCTTAATGGTTTGTACTTTTAATGTCAAATATTGATCCTAATTCCTAAATTTGAAGCCCTCTCCAAACAAAATGCCTGTTTTAATGACTCTTTTTGGAGGAATAAAATCACAGAGGACATGGCTGAAAGTTCTAGTTATAAATCTGATTCCCGAATTATGACACTTTCATGCTAAATACTATAGAAAGGCAGCATGGAATTATGATTTTTATTAGTTGGAAGCACATTTTGTGCATTGCTATGATTGTAAGTTAGAAATCATGCTTTAAAAGTGAATGAATGTGGTGAATGGACACAATTCATGCAACTGACTTGAGTAAAGATTTCTATGATGCATGTTTTGATGTGGTTCATTCCTTCCTCTTACAGACTTGCCTTTGATTTCGTAAGGAGCACTTTATGAATTAGAAAAGCTGATTACTGTACAGCCACCATCATACAGTAATGACTTGTTTCCCTTGTCTGTTCAATAGAGGCGAGGCTTCTCCTGTTAAAAGAGTCATTGAAATCGATGAAGGTAAGAATCTATTTGTTTGAAGCTTGGCCTGCAATGTGCAGATATAATCATAGGCCTGTGCATTGTGTTTTTATTCAACAATGGTATTGTTGCTTTAATGTAAAAGTCATTTCTGATGATTATAAGAAAGTATATGATGTTTGACCGAGTACAAAGTTTTTTTTATAATCTACTTAGTCCAGAAATAATATTGGTGGGCCCTACCTTTTGGTGATCTGTTCATCTGGCAGAATCAAGCACAAATTGGTCATGCTTCAAATTTGCTCCATGGGATAATTTTACCGCATTTGCTTTATCTTTTTTGATTAAATGTAAATTGCGAATCAAAGTGTTCATATTCTGCCTCTGATTGGACAGTTGTAGAATATCCAATGGAATATCTTTTGCAACATCCCTGTCCATAGCAGGGCCCAAAGGACGAGCTATCTGGACCCATGAAAGATAGTGCCCCGCTGTTGGGTTGCTAGGTTTAACCTCGCACATCACTGATATCTATGTATATTGTTGCATGATTTTAAGCTACTGATTGGCTATTTTCCTTCAGATAAATCAATAATTGAGAATGTAAGCTTCTACTCTTACAAGGACCTGAAAACTGCGACCAAAGATTTTAGCCCAGCTAATAAAATCGGAGAGGGAGGTTTTGGTTCTGTCTACAAGGTGATTTGGATTTTGAACTTCATGTATTTCTAAATCCTATCCTTATCAGGAAAAATGATTAAAGGAATTATAAAGTTCTGAGCTGCAACAGCTGTACAGTATTACTATCTATTGTTCACTGACAGACAGTTTATTATTATATTTTTTAATGGAGGCATGCTTCAGGGGCCAAACTGTGGATGGGGGATTCCCCCACAGAAGATTTTAAACGAAAGACGTAACCCGTATGTTTCTGACCTACAGATAGATGGCTAAGGAATACAGTAACTTGTTGTATTTAATGAGACATAGGTCAGATGCTAAGGTTATGGCTTTCCCCTATCTGCAGTGAGAATATATGGTTCATGGCTGGCATTTTCTTGCGGCACATTGGATAATGTTCTGTCACTTAACCATGGGGTGGCATGTATGGAAACCCTGTGTGCCAACGACTTCTAATTTTTTTTAGTCCTAGGAGTTAGGGTCACCCGCACTCCTCAAATCAATCAACTTCCGTGATGACTGATGTCTCATTTGTTTAAATACATCTGTGGAATGGACAGGGAAGGCTTAAAGGAGGCCAGGTTGTTGCTGTGAAGGTGCTTTCAGCTGAGTCGAGACAAGGGGTGCGGGAGTTTCTGACTGAACTAAGAGTGATCTCTGATGTAGAGCATGACAACCTTGTAAAGCTGCACGGCTGCTGTGTGGAAGAAAATAATAGAATATTGGTCTATGGCTACCTTGAAAATAACAGCCTTGCACACACCCTCCTTGGTAATACCTTGCTTTCAGTGCCTGTTGGAATTGTAATTTGAAAGAGTTCGCGTAGAATCCTCAGCCTGTAGTGCTTGGGCCTATCATTCGGTTTTACCAGAGCCATTTTCAACAATCCAGATTGTGTGTCTGGTGGCAGTGACACCCATCATTGAACAATACTAATCATCTGATGTTATAGTTATGGACCTTTGGCCCGTCTTTTAATCTTGTATTTGCAAGCCAATTATGAGATGGCTATAATTGGTGCGGTTTGCGGGAGGTTGTTCTCCGCAGCATAGCCATTTGTGTTGATTTCCACCAGATGAACGTGCTGGAATAAAAGATGCTTAACTGCACCACACCAAAAAAAAAAAAAAACCTAGGTGGTTCTTATCACTGGTTGATTGAGTCGAGTTGAACCTGCTGATTTTCGAGTTGAGTCACTGAGTTGTAGATCTATGGTTGTATGGGACCTTTTTCCTTGGATGGGTAGGACATTTTTTATAAAAACTGTGGATTACTTCGCGCTCTCGGAATCCAGTGTACGTTTCTGTGGACACCTTCGGGTGTTGATTCCATACCCATGAAATCTCAATTCATAGAATTATCAGTTTTTGTTTGGTGCAGTGCTGGAGAGATAGGGGGAAAGTGCACAAATCCATGGAGACAGACATTGGTCTGATCCCTCTCTCTTTATCGGACCACAAATCCTCGAATAGTGGTTGTTTTTTTTCTGAAATATTCTGCAGTGAAAATTTCTTCACCAAAATCAGATTAGCACATGTGTGCGGAAATTTTCTGTTTTTCTGCAGAATGTACACATTCATGCATCATCTCCAAAAGAGTCTTCTTTTGTCTGTAAGTTTATGTTTTAATCTTTATTCCCACTTCCAGATCGGGGGCACAACAACATTCAGTTTAGCTGGAAAACTCGATCTAAAATCAGTATTGGAGTTGCACGTGGGCTTGCATACCTTCATGAGAATCATATCCTGCATCGAGATATAAAAGCAAGCAATATCCTTCTTGACGGGGACCTTACCCCCAAGATTTCAGATTTTGGGCTGGCAAAACTTCTACCGTCAAACGTGACTCATGTCAGTACACGTGTAGCAGGGACAATGTAAGTTTTTCTAAAATTTGTCCTCTGTTCCTCAGAAGTGCACTGTAGTATTATTTCCTAGAGAGCATTTTGTTTTTGATAATATGACTTAAGTTTTACAGTATCATGATTTACACCTTGTTACATGATGTAATGAATATGGAATAGAGGAATTATTGGGTTATAAGACTCAGGAAATTTACAGTTTTCTGAGTATCTAAATCCCTTACATGTGGGTCCATATCCATGTTATCTTGACTCCAGACTATTGATTTGATGGACCGCACTCTGAGTGGAAGATACTCCAAGATACAATTCTTGTTTATCTATGTATTTTCTTGGATATGGCTTGATATAACGTAGTTTTTGGTGCTTGGAGTGGAGGTAATTTTATTTCCCAAGGTCTTGGGGTACTTATACACACGCGCGTGGGCACGCGAGTCCGCAGAGACAATATTCAAGTGAGAACCATCCACGTGTAAGAACCATGCAGTCTGGCTTAACCCCCCCCCACCCCCCCCCCCCCTTCTGAATTTCCACAAACCTCCATCTCTCGCTATGACTCTCAATCCCCAAGAATTTGATTGCCAGGCATTCATCTCTCCACATAGAGCTGATTTGACGTTGACAGCTTGACCACATCATGTGGTCATCCTTATTTAATTACTCCCCCTAATATGAATACATATTTATTAATACACTGCAAAACTCAGTCAAAGTTCTCAACAATGTTACAAACCACTTTACTGGGCAGTTTGGACCAACCAGGCCTGACACTGGCCCTACTGTGTCTGGCTGGACATAATAATTACATTAAAACAACATAAACATAAAATAAAATTTTGAAAATCATTTAAAGCCAACAAGAGCCCGTAACACTCTTTGAATGTGTTCACTGTTGCAACTTGCAAATTGCAATCACATGGTTGCAAGTTTGAGTCATGTTTCCATTTAAAAAATAAATAGAGTGCAGTTGAAGCCTGTCAATACTGCTGGTTCGTACTGGTTCAACCATGGATTTTTTACACTTTTGCGAGGTTCTCACCAGTTTTTGACCTCTCCAAGGGTTTGGTTGGACCAAATGGAACCAGTTCAACCGGGTGGTTTGGTCTGGTCTTCATACACTGGTTCTCATTGACTTGGCTGTGCTTTTAAAAGACTTTTTTTTTTCTTTTATAAACCTGAGAAATATAAGATCCTCGACCCATGTCATTTCATGCACTTTTTACTACTTGGCCATCAAAGAGTATAGAACTTACCACTAGACTTATTCTGTTCTTGCTTGAATCGATCACTTCTCATTCTCTAACATGGATATCAATGTTTTCCTGCAGAGGTTACTTGGCACCTGAATATGCAATTCGGGGACAGGTGACACGGAAATCTGACATTTACAGCTTTGGTGTTCTTCTTTTGGAGATAGTCAGTGGTAGATGCAACACTGACACAAGATTGCCTGTTGAAGAGCAATTCCTTCTCGAGAGGGTAAGTTATTTCATCCCTTTCCCTATTTCTTTGTCTGATATGGTGGTGCCCCAATGGCAGCTGAGACTACCTATAGGGAGTAAAAGGCTAGAAGTGCAACTTACCACATGTTTTAACCCATTTTCCTGCATGCCCTCTATAATGGAGTGTATGTCTTACCACTGTGCCAAGCTTACTATTAGTTGTGTGACAAGAGGATTCTGTTATAGAGGAAAATTGTTATGATTTTCCTGCACGCCCGCCACTGTTTTATTCTTTGGCGTGGCACGTTTTCCTCAAGGAAAATGAAAAAGAAATGATTTTCCTCGATAGAGACGATTTTGGTTTCCTATGGGAGGGAAATGCAAGATTCCTCCCTCTTGTTGAAAGAGAAATCCACAATGCTAGGAATCCTCGCCGCACAAGCAAGTCCTTGGGCAATTTCACGAGGTATTGGAAGCTTGTGGAAATTTTTTGGGATCACCACTAGGGTACTTGAGTGGCAATAGCTCAGGTGATATCACTTTCAAACAATCTAAGCCGTCCATTCTGGATGCCTAGCTGGGTCGTAAATCTTTTGGGATCAACACAAGGCTACTTGAGTAGCAATAATGAAGATGATATCACTTTCAAACAATCTAATCCGTCCATTCTGGATGCTCAGCTGGTGTGGGAACAGGTCTGGTCAGGTTGACGTGCTCAGTGTTTACAGAACTTGAACCCAATCCGTCTATTAATCAGGTTGGAATTGTCAACCTGGACCCAGAATTATCAGGCCAGGTTTGGATGCTGGTAGGTCAAGGAAAAAAATGTTGGGCAGTTTCAAATTTCAATGCGGGTAAGTGGGCTAGGTACCAAGTGTGGACCCAATCCAAACCCAACCTATTTATCGTTCTAGTTGAAAATTTCAGCCTGAACACGGAATTACTTTCTTGGTTTGGTGGTTGGATCAGGAATATACAGTGCTAGGTCCATTATAGGTGCAAATGGAAAATACCAAGTAATGGGCCTGGTTTGACAGCTACAGAATCATGCAATTATATGACCTGGTAGGCGAGTTCTTTTTTAGTTAATGTGCAAGCGATGATGATGCTTCTCATCTTATCATATACAGTTTGCATGGCTCATTAAGTTGTCTGAGCTAAAATTATACATTTCATCTAATTTCATATTTCTAGATGCAATTATATGACCTGGTAGGCGAGTTTTTTATTAGTTAATGTGCCAGCGACGATGATGATTCTCATCTTATCATATACAGTTTGAATGGCTCATTAAGTTGTCTGAGCTAAAATTATACTTTCATCTAATTTCATATTTCTAGTGTTCTTTTAAAAGATGTTATATTGAAGCAATATAAGTAGGTGAGGAGTGAAGATCTTAGTTGGTGATCTAGATGGGTAGAGTTTCATTGTGACAGAGATGGGTGTGTATTGGGTAATTATTTCCTATCAAATGGGAGAGCCAGAAAGATCATGTGGTGGCTCCTTGTTTAATCCTTCACTCGCCCCCCTAAATAGAAAGACGTTACTTAATATTGTCATTCAAGTTCAAACAATCTCAGCACAGACATTCGGAGAGACTTTTGATACTTTCTCTTGATTGCTGGCTGCAGAATGCTGTACTGGCGAATAGTTTTGATATGCCTGGGGTTATCCTATTGCAGACATGGGAACTGTTTGAGCGCCGAGAGCTGGTAATAATGGTGGATCCAGCACTCAACGGAGATTATGATGCTGAGGAGGCTTGCCGGTTCTTAAAGATTGCTCTCCTATGCACACAAGACGCTCCGAAGCTCCGTCCATCCATGTCAACCGTAGTAAAGATGCTGATGGGTAAGGTGGAGGTTGATGATGAGAAGGTCACAAAACCTGGGCTCATCTCTGACTTCATGGACCTGAAAGTCCGCCCCCCAAGAGATGCACCTGGGACGAACATGATGTCATACAACACCACTGCTGGCACGGAGAATAATTCAGGTTCTTCGTCGGCAAACAACACCTCATATGGATTTGCGACTTTCACTGCACTGTCCGATAGGAGCGACTGAGATGTCACCCAAAGAAATGATTTTCAGGTTTTAGAGGCTTGTTGTTGTGTATATTTTATGTAGTAACATTCATTATTCTTCTTTGTTTTTGTCATTACTTCACCAGGTTATAGAATTTTGGGCTTGTAAATATGGAGCCCAATTGAGTTTTTTCGTCTTTCTTTTCCCACTGATCGGGTGTTTAAAGGAATACATTAAGATGTTGATGGTTTGAACTTTGAAATGGGTTGAAAAGAAAACAGAAGGCTGAGTTCAGTTGTATTACATATATACCTTGTTGATTATTTCATGGATACTAATGATCTAGAATTGAATTTACCTGGAGATGTGGATGCTGCAACTGGTTAGGGGACCTCCAGACCAGACCTTTCTGGGTAAACTCAATACTCATATGCCCTCCCACAGGCTGAGCCAAGGCTCACTTCAGGACTTGTGAATAGAGCTAATGAACAGATGAAATTGTGTAAGATTGCAAACTCCTGTTGAACTGTCAAATCATACATTTCTAGGCAATGGATTTAAGTGTTAGGATCAGACAGAGAAAGGAGTAAATGTGGCCCAACAAATGACCCATCAGTCCAAGAGTTTGTATGCATTCAGCCCATGATATCGAAGATTATTAATCATAATACAGGCGGCCCAATAGGGTCGGTGAAATTTTGTTCATCTTTAACTATCTATCCATTTAGGTCCTTACCAATTGGATGGATCAGATTGATGGATTTTGAACATTTTATTTTGGATTGGAGCAATCCATACTTTTGGGTAGTGATCACAAGTGCTGCAAATATTGTTATTGCTATAATATGGGCACGAGATAATATTGAGATTTTGTGTTTTTATTTCGGAAATTTTGTTAAAATATTAGCAAAATATTGTAAAAATAATTTGAATTCTGAGGGTAAAAACAATAATAAAGGACAATGAGAAGAAAGTGCTTTAGTTAATTAAAAAGTTAAAAAAACTCTTATGCCTATATCAAAATGTCTTATGTGCAGTAGTCAACTGCCAAATTACCCTTTACCATAAAAAAAAAAAAAAACCTGCCAAATTATTGAACCATTCAAACCAATTGATTTTTGAAGAACCCAACAATGAGTAAACTTGGACACAAGAGAATTTATTAAAAAAATTAACAAATTTTAGATAATGGCTATTTTCATTTTACAACTTAAAAATGTAATATTTTCAACAATTTTTTCTTTTTTTTTTTTTGAAAATTGAATTGTTACTTTTCAGTTCTTGACAAGTTTTGTGACATTTTTACTTTTAGAGTATGTTTTTCAAAACTTTTTACTTGAAAAATGTAGTTATGATATATTACTGATGTTAGTTGTTACAGTTCATCTGTCATGTTAGGCCTGTTCATGGGCCAGTAAAGCCAAGGCCCAGAAGCATTAGGTTAGGACTTGGCAGTTGGCACTGTGCTCAGGCCTGTGGGCCAAACATGGATCTCTTTGTAGCGGAACTAAATGAGCCGCGTCTCCTGATACATGTACTCCAGCCCAGCTATACGTAGGTCCAAGTCTGATTCTGTCTAAACTGCTGAAATACTACGGCCCAAACCCAACCCAACCTGGGCCGTATGCTTTGAGCCCATAATAAATGTGGACCCAAACCTGGACTTAGGTCCAAGATATGACCTACACTAGAATTCTTAGCATTGGATCCATCAGGGGTGAATGGGTACAAGGTGGCATCCTTCCACAAAAGTGCATAATATTCAGTAGACAGATTAGGCCCTGTGCCATCTGTTGAGCTGACATGTTGGATCTTGGCTTGATATAATAAGGTCAATGGAACCTGGACCCAATATTAATCAGGTCAAAAACTAGAATCAAGCCTGGACCCAATTTCACTAACATACAAATTCATATTCTCTTTTAGTAATTGCCTGCTTAGATATTGTCCAGAAAATAGGAAGTAAAAGACATTTCTTTAAAGAAATTTCATACGGTTCTTGTTAATTAATAAGCAGTAGGATGGATTCAGTGAAAGATGGGCCGCACACACAGAGATTTCAAGTGGGCTTTGTTCCAACCTTGTGGACCAGACCCAACCCTGTTTTCTTGTCCTAAATCTAGTGCAAAGAGGATATAGTTTGCAAACAAGTAGGGTCCAGACATTTTGCCCGATAACAAAACAGGTTGTGCTGGCCAGATTTGAACCAGCTACCCTGGCTTGACCCATGAACACCTCCGTAATCGAGTGTCTACTATCTTTAGTGGATTGTCCCTCCCATCATGTATAGCTCAGCCAGTTAGAGACACGAGTAAATGAGTGGAGTCACCGCCACCCGTTGATGATATCGTCACCCAGTTTATATTTTCTTAAAGCCAAGTTTTTATCCTAATTGGAAAACACCTATTGAGTGAGTCCTAAATAAATACGCACTCAAAATAATATCGGAATTTGAAAGCGAAAAATGTCGAACCTCTTAAAATTAATACGGGAGGCGATATCGTCACTCATTTCTTAATTTCTTATGCTAAATTTGTATAGAAACTGGGAGGAACTTATTGAATCAGTCCTAGCTAGCTAGGTCAAAATGTTACAATTTGATAACAAAAACTCTTGGGCATCAAAAACTAGGCAACGATATCCCCGATGGATAATTTTGTGAAAAAAAAAATTAATAAATAAGTGCGAAACCCTAATTCATTGTTTTTGTACTTTCTCCTCTTTTTTTTCGTTCTCCACCGACAAGATACTTCTTAACATACCTCCTGACTCTACCCCTGTTTCCATATGGCCTTCCATTTTTTTTTTTTTTCCTTTCTAATTTTCTCTCTGTCTCTCTCTGTGAATTTTGCTAGGGCGAAAATCCACAAGAACACAACCAATTGCTCATTTTGTATAGCTACAAGCTGCTACATAAGATGACTCCCATCTCCAATCCTCACTATTTTATAGAGCTTTGGACCTTTTACTGACTAAACTTTTAACTTCAAACCCTTAATCTAATAGGAGTTACACATTAATTTATCCTTTAGACACAACAAAAAGACCCACCCACATAAGGGCACTTCCACAAAATCCTTTAAAATATTGAGCACTGCATAAAAGGCTGTTACAACCATTTGTCCCTTCCTTTGGCCTCTCAGATTTTGTACATTGACCACAATCATATTCTATGTAGAATTTTCACATAACTAAATCATTATAATACTATAAACATCTCATTGCTTTCTCCTTTCAAAAAGATTCCACAGCCCAAGTTTGAAATGCAGTTTTGTCTGGTTTGGTGTTTCCACATTGAAATTCCATCATCCAAACATTTCAATGGCATGTGCTTATGTGGGTACCCCATGATTTGATTGCTTGTGGCATCTTGTGAAGTTTTTTTTTTTTTTTTTTTTGTTTTTTAAATAAAACTTAATCAATCCATATTAGAGGGAGATGAATTATTAAAATAGTTGCACCTCAATTCCATGTCTTCAATGCTGTCCACATCTTTTACACTAGCTAAAAGGATCTCATATGTAATTAAGCATGTAACTAACTGTAAAGTAGGTGGCATAATTGCATGCACCTTAATCCAAACTATCCAAAACTCCAAACTATTATCATTGTTGTGGTGTAGATGTGGGATCCACAATGGATAGGTGTTTTTAAACTTATCTCTAATCAACTTTCATTAAATTATATAATAAGCATCATATTATGGAAGCCTGATTTCATCCATTTGAGAATGTGTTTGTTTACTTACATTTCTTACACAGTACATTTTTTATGCAGAATTTTCTTGTTTGATGTATGATCAGGATATATCTGAGTATATTAAGATGTTAATGAGAGGATACTCTCTCACAGTAATCTCTCAAATTTGTGCTTAGATTAGGTTCTGATGCAAGGAAATAAGCAGGCCCGAGTCTGCTTTTGTAAAGCCCATTAATACATTTGGATCCGGACCAATACTTTACTGTCACAAGTCTGAATCCATGAAAGATTAGTTGAAAAAAAATCAGAAAAATGTCCTATATTACGATACATTTTACATGTTAATATAAAATGGGTATATGCAAAATGAAAGCAAGCTTAATAAAAGGTTTATCAGACTCAAGACCTTAGGCTTGACCCTGCTCATGAAGGTTTATAGACCCAGAGCCTTAATAACAAGTACTTCTATTTAAATCTTACTGTTTTAATTTGTTGCACTATCATCAATATGCTAAATATTCTAAAGCTTCACTCGTACATGAATGGGATTTGATGCACAGAGGGAATTCCTCCAATGATTTGCATGCATGATCCAATGGAATCAGTACAAGAAATTTCATGTACCATGTTTGGTAAAAGCTTGGAAACATGATCATGTGTGGGTGATGCAAATCCTATTCCTTTCAACAAATGTGAGAGAAGAGATATTTCTTCTACCCCCCACCAAACCCTAGCTCATACCTAGAGAGAGAGAGAGAGAGAGAGAGAGAGAGAGAGAGAGGACCTCTCTCCTACCCTTTTTTTGTTCTAGGCTTTTTTTTGAGAAGAACTGCTGAGAAAGAAGTGGGCATTGGGTGCTTGTCTCTCTCCTGAGATCCTAAGATTTTTGAGAAGTCAACGTTTATGGTCGTCTCTCCCTTTCATTCCAAGGACTTGGTGTGTGTGTGGCCATCATCAAAAGGGTGAGGAGACAGTTCTCCATCTGCTTTTTGGCAATCTAATGAGTTCTTTAGGTTAGTTTTTGTCCCTACCCTTTACCAAGTTGTTGACTCATTTTCCACCCAATCAATGTTTGTGCGACTAGATGGTATGTTCATTCACGGCCCATGTATAATATAGCTGATTTACCAAAACTTACAATAGTTTATGCTGATTTATCAAAACTTAGCGTCTCATCCAATGGATTAAACTCCTCTCAATCATTAGAGATGTGTTTGTGAGATGAGAGTATTTCCGACTCCACGGAACTTCAGTTCCACATAGAGATAAATCCTGCATTCCCGCACTCTTATAGAAAATCAAAATCCTTTCTTAACATAAGGTGGTTCTCTTTAAATAATTGGATATGCATATACATATAGACATACATTATTTTATTTTAGGGTTGTGCTATTCTAAGAGACAACTACGAGAGACAATAGTTACAAACCACTTTGTAGGGTCCACCAACAGCCATGTCTATCATGGGGAGAGAGGGATAAAACGATCTCAATGAGACTTACTGGTGTTGTTAAAAATATCAACTCCCATAGATCATCCTAATTTCATAGATCATCTGAACCCCCTTTGAACCATTGGCCTCAAGTTTAATAGTTTTATAAGGTATCATGCTTTTTGCATCCCAATCTATCAGGATGAGTGCAAGATTTAGTCTAATGCCATTTCACAATGAACAAGGGAGATGGTTGTGAGTGTGAAGGAGTTGTATTAATCACGAAGGATATATTAAAAAAGACCTTTGTCCTTCACTTGTAACAACTTTTACAAACCCTCATTATTCAAAGGATTGTAAATAATTCCGTCAGGATCACTGTTTTCCCTTTTTCTAATGCTATCTTGGGTCTTGACCTATACTATAATGGTGAAAAAAAGATGAAATCTTCAAGTAATTCTTTCATTTTTATGATTTTGATTATCTATGAAAACTTTACCATTTACTTCCATCTTTTCACCAACGACCAACCTTGCCTGCACGACCACGACAACAACAATAGAATAAAAAAAAAAACCTTTTAGTATCAAAGCCATCTGATCAGGTGGCCCACTCATGAAATAGATGTATTTTAAGGTGGCCCCTTGGATCAAAACTTTGCCTCAACAAGGTCATTAGGAAATTGGACCGTAAAAGTGGTGTATCATAAAAGGGCCTCCCTCTCAAAACAAAAAACATGTCACTGAGAAAAAAGTCCGCTATCCAAAATATGATTTTGGGCAAAACTCATCTCAATCGTATCATTTTAGGGCCTTAGAGTTTTTATAACCGCGTCACCGTAGTTTATATTAATGTGAAATTAGAGTAAATACAACTTATAAAAAATTAGTAAGTGTGAAGAGATTTGATTGATCTCAAAAAATGCAATGTGATCCTAACAAATTATCCCACACCAAGTCCTAGAGATAATATATATCTCTCAGAAGAGATTTTGCATGAATAGTTTATGTTTGAAATATCATTTACAAGAAATTATACATACAGGACATAGTGACGATTCAACGTGCACGTGGGATGCATGGGCATTGATCAAGGCTGTAAATCCCAACCGTCCGATCTCTGTCAAATTGGGACCACAGAGTGTTTGATTGTGATCAATCAAATGGTTGAAATTGTCTTGACTATGTTGAACTGACAGAGACAGTGTTGAAAATGAAAAGACTTGAGTGGTGGGTCCTTCCAATTTGTACAGGCTATTTTAAGGGAAAGGAAGAAGCACCTTTATGTCAATGATAATGACTTGATGGCCCTTGCCATCTCTTTTTTCCAAATGTTTCAACAGCCAAAATCCAAATTCTTTTTACTGTTTCAAAATAATGTGCAATGAGACAAATCTCAAATAATTTTCTTTAATTTTCAAACCCATGACCTTAAGTAGGATCCTTCTGTTTAGGTGGATATATAGATTAGAAAGATTAATTACAGGGTTGATAAAAAAAAATAGATAGATGTAGTGTAATGCTTGAAAAGTGGTTTATGAATCAATAACATAAAAAAGATTTTCTAATTTTTTGAGTTATTCCATTTATTTATCCTAATTATATTAAATGAAGATGTGAAATAACTTAAAAGTCTCTCCTCTACCTATAAAATTTAAAGGGGTTTTTACCAAATTTTATTCCCCTTAAAGTTGGGTTCAACGAGATAATAACAAAAGATTCTAAAATGACAACAAAGCCATTTGATTTTGGTCAAAAACTATTTTTTGACGATTTTTCTCAATCCTTGATATTGTGGCTTTTATTCTAAAATTTTCTTTGTTGATTTTAATCTTTCCCTATATACATTGAGTTTTGGAAGACAAAATCCACAAAATTCTCACCATATATTAATTTTTTTTAAAAGTCTACATTTAATTGGTAATCATTCCGTGGGAACTATAAACCTATGAACTATTTTTTATTTTTATAAATTCTAAAAAAATCCACAATATCATAGATATATTAGTTTTTGAAACCCCATGATACACGAGTCACGATATCATGGGATTTTGGGCAAAACAGTCAAAATTAAAAAAATGATCAAAGTCAAGCGACTTTGGTGTCATTTTGGGGTCTATTTACATTATCTCATAATCCAAATTTTAAGAGGGATTAAACCATAAAAGTCCCAATTTTGAATTTGAAGCCAAAATAAATATTACCTTGAATGCTGGCCAATTAGTTTAAAGGCTGTTTAGATTATATATTTTATAAGAATCTATTCTTTTAGGCCTTTTTGCCTTTTACTGCCCGTAGGTCACCATAAGCCTTTGACATTGTTGGCCGCCTTACCAGAGCTATTTAGGGGTTTGGGTCTCCATTAATTAAATAGCAGGTTCATTTCCCTTTGAAGCTTTAATCAAGATCTAGTCTTCCAAAATAACAACAATAACAACAACAACAACAACATTTAACCTTGAATGCATATAATCCAGCTATTCATTGTCTCCAAGAAGGGCACATTTAACCTTGAATGCATATAATCCAGCTATTCATTCTCTACAAGAAGGGCTTTAGCAATCATCAATATATTATCACCATCTATTCCGCACCTCAGAACAATCATTTTCATCTGTAGTTCTCTTAAAAAAAAAGAAAAAAAAAAAGGAAACCCCCTTTAAAGTAGGAACTATTTTCTCTCAAATTCACCCATTGTACACTATAAATCCAGCCATTTTTCTTTTAATATCTACATGGTTTACGCTAGTTCATTTATCATCTCCAATGGTTCACCCATAACCTAATCTTTACCAAAACTCAAGAAAATCTTTTCTTTTCTTTTCTTATTTTAATTCTGATGGAAGGCAAAATGAGAATTAGATTAAGAAAGAAAGCTAGGGAGAACTGGTGCCAAAAGTACATAGCTGAGAATTCAACAAAAAGGAAAAGATATACCTAGGAGAAGAAAATTTACCAAAAAGACAATGTAGAATTTACATTCAAGATTGACGTCCCAAGAAATCTTGAATGATGCTGACTATGTTGCTATGAGATTATTGCAGAATCTCAGAGGTGGAAATCTGAGGCCAGCTTTAAGGAACTGTTAACTCTTGAGTGAGATGGCTGAGTTCCACTGAAGATGATGTCATTCCTCAATTGTCAAGTTACAGAAAAATATTGCAGCACAGAAGGCTCAATGAATAAACTCATTAAACCAAACCTTAATATAACTCAAGCTATTTAGGCCAATGAATGTAATCATCCTCAATCCTGATCTTCGAGTCGAAACATACAAGGATCTGATTCTGGATTCGAACATTGCAGACTTGTAGATCCTATATGGATGGATAGATTAATTAGACCCGAATTTCCCCTAGATCCAAAGATAAGTTATATACGTACACATTTTTGAATTGAAGACTTCGGATACTTGGATAAATAGTTTTGCTCTCATTAACACCCTCGATGTTTATTATATTTATATGAATGTTTATCATAAACAAATTTGAGTGTTTACATTGTCGTTTTCTCCTCCTCAATTATGGTTTCTTCTTCCCTCTTATGCTAGGAAAGTCTTCATCCAGATAGACTTACTTTCCATATATAAACTTTACTAAACTTATCTGAGCATGAACTTTACTCTCTGTGTTTTCTTTTAATAAGCCATCTCTCTTTCCTTTTCTTTTCCTTTAGTACTCTTAAGGGTGCATTTCTGTAACCCTAGCATGGACCAGATGTTTCTACTAAAAAAGGGTGCATTTTTGTGAAAAAGGGGATTCTGTGATAGAGAGAAAAGATGTAATGATTCTTTGTGAAGTGCACCATACGGTTGTTTGATGTAACACATTTTCTTTGAAGAAAGAAAAAGGAAAAAAAAAAAAAAAAAACTAATGTTCCTCTATTGGGAAGATTTCCATTTCTTGGGAAGGGGAAAGAATCCAAAATTCCTCTCATGTGGACAAAAAATATATGCAGATTACCAAATCCACTCACTTATTGTACAAACAAGTCATTATGGTTAGAATAAGAATTGTAGTGAAACATGCACAGGTTTTTGGTATATGTAAGAATTGTAGTGAAACTTGCACAAGTTTTTTGTATAAGTCAATCTGGACACATCATTAGATGAATCTTATCTACAAAATTAAACAGTCCAAATCTTACTTTTGTAATATTTTATATTTTTCCCTTTTGGCTCGTATAGATCAAATTCAAAAAGGTTGATGTTGGACTGGGTATATATATTAATTTTGAATCAGAAAGAGACAAACCCATTTCTGAAACAAATAAACAAGAAAAAAAAATTCTCACACAGGGCCACTTCCACTTCAATTCTGAACTATTCCTTTTTAGACCATCGTAATTTACTAATTATGGAATGCTAACTATTGATCAAAGCAATCTATTTGTATGTGATTAAACAATTCAATTGTATTTTATAGGGTCCTAAAAGGCATCCAATTCATACACTGTTAAATAGTGTGATCGAATTTTAACATGAGGAAGTTTTGGGTATGTGTCAATCCGGATACATCATTAGGTATATGGATTTTATCTACAAAATTTAACAGTTCAAATCTTACTTTGGTAATATTTTATCATTGTATAGCCATGGCCCAGCTTGTTCAAGATTGGGGCTACTTTTCAGTGGGTTCTTTTGCTTGTTTGGAAACCTATGGTATACAAATTGCAAACCCTTCTTAGGTCTCAATAGGACTGTTTAGAATCCCCAGAGAACCAATAGGACTGTTTAGAAACCCTTCTTTTAGCCTCCCTTCCTCAGTCCGGCCTCTTGCTTTCTTTGGGTTGGCCTTTCTTGTGCCTTCTGTATTTTGGGCAGGCTTTTTTTTTTGGGGGCTCTTTGCCCTGTTCCCTCTTTTCTTTTAATACAATTGCCTTTAAGCAAAAAAAAAAAAAAAAAAATCCCCAGAGAAAGAAAAATCACCGTTTAGTTATTTAAAATGTATATGCTTAAAAAGATGAGCTTAAATATTAAAATAATAGTTAATTATTTATAATTATTCAAACTCTTGGTTTATGGAGACATGTTTTGATTAAAGGGGGAAATAAGTACCCATGAGACTGAAGTTAGAAAAAGTAAATTAAAGATAGGTCATGTGACCCTTTTATGGACTTGACCTTTTGTTATTGAGGAAAAAGGGTGGGGCTCTTTAGATGATGGGTATGTATACCTTGTTTGTTTGACAGTTAGGTTATTGAGCATTGTCTTTTCTCTTGTTTTTAATTTTGGGAAGAAGAAGCTTCATAGCTGTCTTATGGCTGTAGGCAAAATTGTCTTTTATTTTGCACTTGCTTTGTGGATTCTACTTGGATATTTGAGCTAAGGTTAGGTGGTGCTTTATCACAATATGAAAATTTTTTTTTTGTTAGAAAGAAAATTTTCAATATTAAAGCCACTTTTAGTATAGGTTGATGAGATAAGTTGAGAATTGAACGACTACCCCATATTTTTTTCTTGCAAATGTGGAATGTTAAAGACCTGTCTTCAACCCCAAACTTAATAATACAGAGAATTTCTTGACCTTGGTCTTCAACCCCTTTTGAAAAGCGATTGTTTACATGAGGACCAAGATTTTTTCAAGAATGACCCGTCATGTAGAACCCATTAAAATGAAGACCCAAATAAGAATATCAATGGGGTGTCATGCTTAAATATGAGTTAACCAGGTTCTATTCTTGTTGAATCAACCATAATTATATGCAATTTTATAAGATCACATCCATCACATAATCAGATAATATAGTCCAAGCCCAAATTCTTTCTCCTTTTTTTTAGGTCGAATCCATCGTCTAACCAGGTAAAGAAGGTCCATGACTCAAGTCAGGTCCAGGGTAGTCCATACCCATTTCTCAGTTCAAAACCTTCAGTTTGATGGGTGTAAGATGTTTATCAAAATCAAAGCACCCAATACCTAGAAAATTATAGTCTCCAACAGTGCCGAAAACTGTTACAAATCGGCCAATATGTCGGTACCAATATCAATCCTTCCATTTCCTTTTCACATAAAAACAAAATAATTCAATATAGAAAAACAGGAAATCTTCATCATTCTGTAATGTATTATACATAAAGTAAAATGAAATAGCAATAAAGAAAAAGAGTTCCAATGTCTGACCGCTACAATAAGAAAAGGAAAGAGAGAAAAAGGTATCAGAAAAGATAGAAAGCGATACAAATGATGATTACATCTGAAACATTCTGGGGTAATTCCACCTGCACAAACCCACCATGCGTATGAATGTACTGAACACGAGGCTGTGCGCGGAAACCTTAAAAACTTGAATACTACCCTTTGTAATGCAACCCCTGCTCATGTTATCATTTCTTGTGTTCTTCAATGTTACTATAGTGTTCTTGTAGCAGCAGGTGGTCTTTATAGACTGTAGATTATGGTGCACTGCAAAGAAATGTGGAGAAGCATATGAATATAAGAATGATAGTTAGTGCTCTAAAAAGTGTTCAGTTTTCAAAGAGTAAGTTGGGTTAAAAAATTTTTTTTTTGTCACACTTGAATATGAGTAATATTTTGAAGCATGGTACTACAATATGATTTGAATGCCCAAAGCCAAAACTTTTGTATATTATAGTGCATTGATGATAAACCAGTTTGTTTGGATCCCATTTTCAATAAAATGAAAAAAAAAAAAGTCTAAATCAAACTAAAATATTACAACAATTAGTTTTTTTTTTCGTTACTTTGCAACAAATGACAAAATAGAATACAAACGTGGTGAAAATGAAGTTTCAATAAATATTATGTTTCGAACTAAAAATAAAATAAAATATAGGCACTAATTGTGGTCCAAATCTTTGTATATGGGGGCAATTTGAGCTGATTTTGGCATAAAAATGATAGAAAAAACTAAGATTAGATGAAGAGGATAATGCTTTGATGATGATGTAAGAAAGAAGGGCATCGAAGGAATAATAATGGGATTCCCTTTGAAAAGATTTAAAGCAATAGGAAATCAGGAAGGATTGCTTTTAGAGACACTTTAAGAATCAATTTGTGAAGTGGGGTGATGTGTCGTTGAAGTGTTTCTCAACTTTGAAAAGGAAAGCTGCAACATGAAGCACTTGTCATGGACTCATGGTTCCATCAAGGTTAAAAGGTTAAAAGGGTGTATATGAAGTGATATTAATGGAAATGAGAAAGAGGGATGGGTGTTTAAGGACATACCACTATGCTTGCTATAAATGGGCCATATGATTCTTTATTGAAACTTGAAATTTGAAACATGACTTCTAAAACCAAACGAACAGTCTTTTGACTGTAAGTTCCAGAGCACAAAACTGATCATTATCATCAAATGTGAAATAAGGATGAGGTGAGTATAGACAGAAGCTATGATCATCATCAAATGTAATATAAGGACTGAGGTGAGTATAGACAGAACCTATGTACCCACTTCAAGTAATAATATTTTGATGCTTGAATGGAACATGAATATGTGATTCATGGGCTTCAGACTGAAATATGTACAATAAATATACAGATACACATGAGAGATAACCTACTTATAATTTCGCAGGGCACAGACAAATATGGGTTTCTATATTTAGTTCAAGCATGCTTATGTGATGAGACAAGATGAAGTGTATCACCTATAGGTACTGATTTTGTGCAAAAACCAATGTGAGTTTCCATCTTTAGTCTAAAGAAGATTTTATGGTGATTAATAGAGGATGAATATTTAGATTAGTTACCACTTTAGTCCAAACTTGCTTCTCATTTTCAGAATAGAGTTTTTTTTTTCAATAAAAACTAGTTTAAACATGGATAGTAATAAGCAAATTAAACAAGAATATGACTGTTTCGGGAATAGATATATATATGTAGAGAGAGAGAGAGAGAGAGAGAGAGAGAGAGAGAGAGAGAGAGAGAGAGAGAGAGAGAGAGAGAGAGAGAGAGAGAGAGAGAGAAATCTGAGTTTTTATATATTTGATTCTTGAATGGATTTTTGACTATATAATATTGTGGATGAAGAACATGTCATTTCCTTATTGTAACAGCACATGCGTGTTAAAGAGAGAGACACCAGATCATAACAATTCTTTGGTTTAACACTGGAAAAACTAAAGGAGAAAATTCTTCAAAACATAGGATCTTAAACAAAAAATAAAATAAAATTGATCGTTCTAGAAATAGACAAAGAAACATGGATGAAAAAACAACTCTATTAACGAAAAACGGAAGATCTCTACGGAAAAGGGTCATATTAGGAACATAAGATTACATCTATACGAGAGAGAGGTGTACAAAAACCCAAGTCTCCTTTTAATTCTCTGAAGGATAGCAAAGAGAATTGGCGTATAGAACAACATCCAATTTCTTTACTCTACCAGAACCATCTGTGTCTAGAGAAAGAGATATAGATGTATATATATAGAGACAGAAGACCATCATGAGTGCTAGCAGTTGTCAAAACATCGGATTATAGAAAAAAAACAATGATCGTATGAACAAAGAGAAAACACAAGCTTCAACTACTAAGAAACATCAGAGAGAAAATACAGCTGATTCATGTAACTGATCTTCCTTCTCAGGGAATATAAGAATGCATGTGTGTGTGTGTGTGAGAGAGAGAGAGAGAGAGAGAGAGAGAGAGAGAGAGAGAGAGAGAGAGAGAGAGAGAGAGAGAGAGAGAGAGAAGGGTATGCTTGGCTCCTCGCACGCCACTCACAGTAGCCGATCACTACAGAGATAGGTCTCCATGTGTGGCATACAGGGAGCCAGGCATAACCCATTTCACCTTTCCTTTCAGCTTCTTCATTTCTCCTTCTATTGATGCCCCTTTCTTCTAACTAACCCATCTCTTCTTTCACAACAAAAGGACTCCTTTCAGTCTAACAAAGACGAGAGACGTACCCACAAAGACTCAGAGAGAGAGAGAGAGAGAGAGAGAGAGAGAGGCCAGTGAATGAACTAATGGTGAAGAATTTATAGACCCAAATGCAAGACAGACTCCCCCAACCCACCCAAAAAAAAAAAAAACGGAAACACAAATAAAAAATAGGCACATGGCACATGAAAAATAAGTGAAATCCTCTCACTAAGCACACCTTCCCCCGTGCCCCTTCACCCTCCTAACTTGGTAAAAGACCTAAGAAAGTTTGGCTGGTGTAGGTTTTCTCTAATGAGTCTGGAGGGTTTCCCTAAATAAAAAGAAGAGAGAGATGGTTTGGGAGAAAGAATCGCTGGCCCTCCATTTCCCAACCCCCACCTGCAGTTTTTGAAAGCATGCCTTTTTCTTTCCCTCTAAAGGCCTTTGCTTTTCTCTTCTGAGAGTGGATTTGTCTGGAGCTCTTGGATGATTTTGGATTCTTTTCGCCAACCAAAGCCACCAATCACAATCCACAAAAATTCAAAAAAAAAAAAAAACCTCTCTCTCTCTCTCTCTCTCTCTCTCTCTAAAAAAAAAAAAAACAATGAAATGTGTGTTTTCACAAATGAAACATGGCAAGGTATTTATAGATACCAGCTACATGGTTAGTGTCTGATGAGTGATGACCGATGACAATTTGAAATGGGCCACTGTCATTTTTTAACGTACATATAATCTTTCCACTTAATCTTTATTCATGAATTCTACCAAGAAAAAAATATTTATTCATGAAACCGCGTTCCTTTATCATCGCCAAAGAGAGAAAAAGGAAAGGAGCGTGCATACATTGTGTATTGTTAAGATAAAGATTTGAAGTACCATATCTTTTCTGCAATTAATAGAGATTTTTGTGGGGTTATATATAATCAACGTGTTCACTTGCATTTTTAGCTAGTCACTAAATTACCAAGATCTTCTCAATCACATAAACAATGTTCTAGTACCATTGGGTAGGAAAAAAGGAAATGTGACACGGTGTGGTACATTGTAGGGTAAGAGAGGGCCACAGTAGATTGATGATCATGACACAGAAACCACCTTGGCCAGCCTTTTCAAGAGGGCTTCAAAATATATGGTTCGAAAAATTCAGTCCATCACCCTTTCATGGACCCACCCCCTTAGCTGGGATAAAGCGGTTTTTTTTTTTTTTTGATAAAATGGCGATACTCATTTGATTAGCACCATTGGTAGTCGTTTAGATGGGCTCATATTACAGCATATTCAATATTAGTGGATGGCTGGAGGGGTGAAGATGGAATCATAAAGGGTACATGGCCAGTAACCTAGCTAGCTATGAAAACCTAACTTCATTTTACAAAACTACTAGTTTGTGTGACCCACTTGTATAAAGTCCAAGGGGATTTGAGGATCATAAAGGCGATATATATATATATATATATATTTTGCTACAAGCTAGGCAAGTTTGTTTTGAAAGAAAGAGGATATACAAAGGCTTAAAAATCGCAAAACAAAATTACCACAGCTGCAGCATTACAAGAAGAATAGAGGAGGAAGAAGAAAGAATCGAGATCCTCTTAGTAGGCATACACACGGTGACCATGGGTAGACCAACCATGGTCCACCAAGTCATCGTGGGGCAGCCCTGCCCGGGACATGCGCAGCTACCCACGTGCATGGCAGGCTGCCACACGGTGACGTGGAGGACCGTGGTTGGCCGACTCACGGTCACCGTGGGGTTTTACCTCACTGGACTAGAAAAGAAATCATAAGAGAAGAAAAAAAAAGACCACCGAGAAATAAGAGCTTTGGCTGAGATGGACACCTGGAAATCTACAAAACGCCTGAAGAGGCCTGCTAGAAAAAGGCTTATCGATGAGCCTGGGAGAGAAAGAAAGAAGCTCTGTCAGGTAGAGCTTGTCCTTCGTCTGGGAGGCTCTACAATTTTTGAAGATACGATCATTACGAGATTTCTATAAGACAAAAGTAGTGGTAAAGAAAATAGATGATGCCCCTTTACAAGCAAGTTGATTGTAATTAAAGACATAGGTCTAAGATATCAAACTTTAATATTTTCTTTAAGTGCAGTATTTTACACATTTTTTTCTTTTTTCATTTTATTTTGTCTTTCGGCTAAGATATCAAATGCTTAACTATATATTTAGATGAAGAAAATGATAATTTTTATTTTTCAAAAGAGTTCCAAGGAATTTAAGTTTGAAGTGCTTGTTTGGTTATAGCGATTTTCACGAGAATCTCAACCTTTCATGAAATCCAATATCCCCGCCAAACTTAATTAGAAGAATTCACATATTACATGTCAAATTTGAAGAAGGTACATAAAAGATGGCCGTTTAATGAGCCAAAGAGCTTCCACAAATTCCCAAAATAAAAACTCCAAACTCATTCTTTCAAGCCTCAATGGAAAACCTATCTGTGTGGCCTGCCCTAGTTCATGCCAATATTCGAAGATCTCATCTTGGATCTTTTAGGTTTAGATAGGGACAAATTTTAAGGCTCTTAAACATTTGGTTAGGATCCTACTACCTGTGATAGGGATAAAGAGAGGTTGGCCTCACAACCTGGTTAAAAATTTAAATGAAGCATCCATGCATGTTTGCCGCCAAATTCTTCACTGGACATGAAAAACTTCAACTATTGAACTCAAGAATTTAGGGTTCCTAATATCTTCTTTTGGTGTATTTCTTTTATTTTGCTTGCTCTATTTATATTCCATTAGAAAAAACCAGGTTCAATTTTGTTTTGCATTTGCAAATATTCTCCAAAATCTAATATTTTCGGGCGAGTTTCATTAATCAAAGCAAAACAAATCTAACAAAAGGCTAACACAACCTTGGACAACTCCAACCAATCCAGAAAGTTCGAAGACCACAAAATATCACAATCCCTCAAAACCCACAGTATTTATTTAGTATATATCATATAATGCATGTGTTTAGGCTTGTTAAGAAATGAACATTTTAGATAAGAAAATTATTGAGTTAAACGAATAGTTTCTATAACTGATTAAGGCATGGAAATGCCTACTTTTTTACATTTTTTTTTAAAGAAAATGAACTATATAAATGCCCATATCCCCACTTAAAACATTTTTTTTTTTTATAATTCTAAAACCTTTACTTTGCCTATACTTCACTTTAAGTACAGAAGAGGCCATGCACATGGTTGTTGTGTGGGGAGATTTTCAAAGCTCCAGGATTATGCTAATCACCGCTATAAGATGGGACTAAGCACTCTCATGTGCCAACCACTCTCACGTGCCATCCACGTGGCACCCAGACTTTCCTCGGCTGCCGGGACAGAGGCCTCAGTCGAAACCAGACAAACTTTGGTTGCTAGCGCCGAGCTCGGCTACCAAGGGCCCACTTCGGCTAAAGAGATTGACTAAGGCCAAAGGAGCCGGGACGGAAGCCGAAGTAAAGAAGAATCCCCACTCGCGCCCCACGACCCGCCACGTCATCAGATACGTGGCATAATAGGGGCGCGAGCCAGTGGGACAGATGCGACATCCAGCTGTCTACAATCTTCGCCAGATCACTGACAGGGCAGCATCCAGCGGCTGCAGCCACATCAGGGCAAGGCCCGAGGATTGATCCGATGGGACCTCTACCGCCAAAGGCGTCCAACATGATCTGGCCCAACATGACATACATTAAATGCAATGCGGGCTGATCCGACTGGCATTAAATGCAATGTGAGCTGATCCGATTGGCATTAAATGCAATGTGGGCTGAAGTGGACCGCATTTATTATTTTGTGGGCTGATAAGGATTTCCTATCAAATCATGGGACCCACTCCAAAATATTATCCAAAATGTCCTCAAGAGTCCTCTATAAATAGGACTTCATTTCACATGCAAGGTACGCAACCTACACACTTGAGACTCGTTACTCTGCCTCTCTTCTTCCTCTCCTTCCTTAGTTAAGTTCATACACTGACTTTGGCATCGGAGAGCCTTGTGCCGCCCAGGCCAGGGTCCTCTGACTGTTTGCTCTTCCCTTTCAGGCTTAGAGGCAGCAAATCATCTTCTTCCATTCGGATAAGTCCAATCAGGCACCCTTAATTTTGTGAGTCATCATTTTTTGCACTTACAATTGGCGCCGTCTGTGGGAAAGCACTATCCCAACCTTCCCAACCTTCTCAATCTTCCCAGATACCACGCCTCCAAGACCTAAGAAAGGCGGAGAATCTTCGAGAGCAATGCTCGAGCAACCGGGCCTGTCGACGGACGCCCCTCCTCAAAGGCGGTCCAGAACGGTGCTTGGCGCGTCTACAGGCGCTTAGGCTCGCAGCTCTTCGTCGAAATTCCCTTCCAAGAGGGACTTGTTGTGGATTCGTCCCCGGGCGACGAAGTCACGCCTCCCCGACGGGACGAGCGGCGACACGAGCGTCCCCCGAAAGATAAAGGTGTGGCAGTCGATGAGCCACACCGTCTGCGAGACCTCGATGATGGAGGAGATATCGCGGCTCAAAATGCCCTCATCCAGGAGCAGGATAGAATAGTCCGCCAGCTCCAGTAGCTACTGAGAGCAGCAGGGGCCCCCTCAGCAGGCCAGCCCTCCGGGCCCCAAGGCGGGAAGAAAGCAGCCCCGAGCAAGGTAGTCTAGCCCTCCCGCGAGGATTTGAGAGCTTTTCTGGACCAGAAGCGTAGTCGGCCCAACGACGAGGTCTCGAGCAATGGTCGAAGCCATCATGGCCGAGACGACCAAGTTCGCAGTTACCACAGTCAAGGCCATTCGAAACGAAAGTTGGAAGTAGTGTTGCCATGGAAGGATATCGAGCAGGAGCGGCTCGACAGGTGTATTAAGCTAGCCCTACAGCACAATATGGAGATGGCTGCTCTCGCCCGAGACCAGCAAGAAATCTACGGCCCCACCGATCTGGGGGCCTCCCCCTTCACGCGGGATATCAAGGAGACTCCACTGCCCAAGAAGTTCTCTGTCCCGCGGTTCGTCCCTTACGACGGAGTGTCTGACCCAGTTGCTCACCTCCGACACTTCTCTCAGAAGATGTCCATCTGGGGGAACGAGGGCCATCTCAACTGCAAGATCTTTTCCTCTAATCTAGGCGACCTCCCTCTGAAGTGGTACAGCGCCCTTCCGGAGAAGTCTATCTCGAGTTGGAAACACCTCCAGCTCTTTTTCCTGAAGAAGTTCCAGGCTTACAGCATCGTCCCCAAGACCGATGCTGATATACTTGCCCTGAAGATGAAGCAGGGCGAAAGCATCACCCAGTTCGCCCAGCGATTCTGGGCAATCTACAGCCATATTGAAGTTACTAGAGACGAAGTGGCGATTCTCGCCTTCCGGAATGCCCTGTTACCAGGGAACGAGCTGAGGAAAGACCTGGCCGGAGACCCCGCAACCTCCATGCCGGCCTTGATGTCCCGGATAAAGCGTTATGTCGCCCGGGAGGAGGATGAAATCCGGGCCCGGGAAAATCACGGCCCAGGACCCAAGGAGAGGGGCAATCAGCCCCAGCAGAGAGAAAAGAAGCCCTTTCGAAAGGAAGAGCCGAAGCAAGCCTGGGTCTCCAGCTCTGCAAAGGCTACAGCGCCCAGGTATGGGGGCAGCAAGAAGACCAGACCTCCTCCCGACGCTTACCAGGCTGTGAACGTCGTCTTCAGAGAACCGATCCATCAGATCATGAACAAGATCAAGAACATGCCATTCTTTAGCTGGCCTCATCCCATGCAGAGTGAAGCCTCCACCCATGACCAGACCAGGTTCTGTGCCTACCACAAGCAAAATGGGCACAAAACCGAGGAGTGCAGGACCTTGAAGTTCTTCCTGGAAAAGCTCGCCAAAGAAGGTCATCTGGAGGAGTTCGTCAAGGCAGGAGATGCCGGTGCCGGCGGTAGCGGCCAAGTTCATCAGAGCGCTGATAGGGATCCAGACAGCGAAGATTCTGAGAAGATCATCAATGTGATCCATTTGGTGCCTTCAGCTCCCTCTCCCTCAGCTAAAGGCAGCTCCCAGGCTTGTGCCGAAGCCAGGCAGGCCTCGCATGGGAAGGAGGTGATGAGAGCCGAGCTCGGACCGGCGTCCAAGCGAGCGCGGCGTGAGCGCCCGGCCATCTCATTTTCAGATAGAGACCTTGAGGGAGTGCGGCTTCCCCACAATGATCCCCTGCTCCTGACAATGAAGCTGCGAGACTTCACAGTGAAACGGATCCTCATCAACCCCGGCAGCTCATCTGAAGTCCTCTACTATGGATACTTCAAGAAGATGGGGCTCTTGGAGATTGACTTGAAGGAAGCTCGCACGCCTCTGATTGGGCTTAGCGCCAAGCCGATCTACCCCAAGGGGAGAATCACTTTGGAGACCAGAGTAGGCGGAGCCTCGGTCATGACAGATTTCCTAGTGGTGGACGCCCCCTCCCCCTACAATGTTATTATGGGCAGGGCGTGGCTCCACAAGATGGAAGTAATTCCCTCCTCTCTCCATCAGAAGCTGAAGTTCGTGCTCGAAGGCAAGGAGGGCAAGATGGAGGTGGTTACAGTCGAAGGGGATCAGCAGCTGGCCAGGCAGTGCATGTTGGCCATGGTCCCTGGAGAGAAAGAGCCAGAGCGAGTAAACCTCGCAGAGTTCGAAAGGGGGCTGGATGAGATCGGCCGAGATCCTGACAAGAAGAGTATTGAAGATCTAGCCGAAGTCAGGCTCGACCCGTCAGACCCTGACAGATTTTTCCTGATCGGCACCCAGCTGCCCGACCCAGAGAGAGCCGAGCTCTCAAGATTCCTGATGCAAAATGTGGATGTCTTCGCTTGGACCCCGAGTGAAATGCCTGAGGTCTACCCCGAGGTCATGTGCCACAGGCTAAACGTGGATCCCAACCACAAGCCAGTGGTACAGAGGGCCTGCACGACGGGGCTGCAGCAAACGGAAGCGGTGAAGAAGTCGACAAGAAGCTAGAGGCAGGCGCAATCCGGGAGGTCCAGTACCCGGTCTGGCTGGCCAATACAGTGGTAGTGAAAAAGAAGACTGGCAAGTGGAGGGTGTGCGTAGATTTCACAGATCTCAACAGAGCATGCCCGATGGACAGCTTCCCTCTTCCAAAGATTGATCAGATGATCGACGCCACTGCTGGCCACGACAGAATGAGCTTCCTCGATGCCTACAGAGGCTACCACCAGATTCCGATGTATGAGCCGGACGAGGAGAAAACAGCCTTCATAACCCCCCGCGGCACTTACTGTTATAAGGTGATGCCCTTTAGGCTAAAGAACGCGGGGGCAATCTATCAGCGCCTCGTCACCAAAATGTTCCAGGCTCAGCTCGGCAAGACAGTTGAAGTCTACATTGACGACATGGTCATCAAGTCTAAGCAGTGGAGCGACCATCTGGCAGATCTGGCCCAAGTCTTCAGCATCCTCCGTGAATTCAAGCTCAAACTGAATGCTTCCAAGTGCGCTTTTGGCGTAGCTTCTGGTAAGTTCCTTGGAAGCCTAGTGACGCGGAGGGGGATAGAGGCCAACCCGGACCAGATTACAGCAATCCTGGGCATCCAAAGCCCATCCACTACAAATGAGGTCCAGAAGCTCACAGGCATGGCTGCAGCACTCAATCGCTTTATCAGCAGATCATCAGATAAGTGCCGACCTTTCTTTCATCTTCTGAAAAAGAATTTTAAGTTTCAATGGACCCCTGAGTGCGACCAAGCATTGGAAGTACTCAAAACCTATCTGTCTTCACCACCCTTACTTTCTACCCCAACTCAGGGGGAGATTTTGTAGTTGTATCTTGCGGTCGAGGATCATGCGGTGAGCTCCACCCTCATCAGAGAGGACGAAGGAGTCCAAAAACTGATCTATTATACGAGCAAGATTCTGCTAGATGCCGAGACCAGATACCTTTTGCTAGAGAAGCTTGCGTTGGCACTCGTCAGTGCCTCCTGCAAGCTCTCCCATTATTTTCAATCCCACACTATTATGGTTATCACAGAGCATCCACTCCGATCTATATTCAAGAAAGCTGACTTTTCAGGGCGCATTTCAAAATAGGCAGTCGAACTGGGGCAGTATGACATCCAGTACCGTCCCAGGATTGTGATCAAAGCCCAAATTCTGGCAGACTTCATTATAGAGTAGCTCGGCTTCGACCCAGCCCGGCACCGAACTGGGGGGCATAGGGCATGAGCGTGAAGTCACCGAGGTCGAACAATCTTCTCAGAGCCAAGTTCCTGTCTCGGCGTGGAAGGTCTTTGTCGATGGCTCGTTCACCTCCAAGAGAGTTGGCGCTGGCATAGTCCTCCAATCGCCAGAGCGACTGGTCATAGAGCAAGCCTTCACCTTGGACTTCAAAGTGACGAACAATGAAGCGGAGTACGAAGCTTTGATAGCAGGGCTGAATAGCGCCCGAATCCTCGGAGCCCAGCGATTGGTGGTTTTCAGTGATTCACAACTGGTAACTAGCCAACTCACTGGAGACTACCAAGCCAGGGACAATAGGATGACGGCCTACTTAGCCCTCACAAAGAAACTGCTCTCTCACTTCTAGATAGCCAAGGTCAGGCAAATCTCCAGAGATACCAACACGCATGCTGATGCGCTTCCAAACCTGGCCTCCGTTGTCGAAGCGGGAAAGAAAAGGACCATTGAGGTCGGATCGATATCAAGATCAAGCCTTAAGCTCCACTCATCTCGGCAAGTCCTGTGCGTTGATCTCGGCCCGAGCTGGATGGACCCAATGATCTCTTACTTGAAGGACGACCAGCTTCCCGAAGACAAGAATGAAACCCACCGAATCAGACTCAAGGCAGCTCGATTCTGGCTATCTCCTGAAGGCAAACTCTATAGAAAATCCTTTACAGGTCCCTACCTCCAATACGTCAATCCGAGCAAGGTGGACGACTTTCTGTATGGGATCCACGAAGGAATCTGCGGCAGTCACATCGGAGGGCGGTCACTGGCCTACAGAGCTATAAGCCAAGGTTACTGGTGGCCGTACATGCAGAAGGATGCGCAGGTATACGCCAGAAAATGCGAAAAATGTCAGAAGTTCTCCCATTCTCTTCATCAGCCAGCGCAAGACCTGAGTCCCCTCTCTAGTCCATGGCCCTTCGCTCAATGGGGGCTGGACATTGTGGGGCCTCTCCACCGAGTTGCAGGGAACAAAAGATGGCTGATAGTCGCTACGGATTACTTTACGAAGTGGGTAGAAGCTGAACCGCTGTCCTCCATCACCGAAAGGGACTCCAATAACTTCGTGTGGAAGAATATCATAACGAGGTTCGGCATCCCCAGGGCCCTGATTTCGGACAACGGCACTCAGTTCGACTCCAACTCCTTCAGAGACTTCTGTCAAAAGCACGGCATCAGGAACCACTACTCCACTCCGGCGTACCCACAGAGCAATGGTCAGGCCGAAATCTCTAACAAAGTATTGCTTGACGGCCTGAAGAAGCGATTGGATAAAGCGAAAGGGAGATGGGTAGAAGAGCTTCCTAGCGTGTTGTGGGCATACATGACAACTCCGAGACGATCCACCTCGGCGACACCCTTCTCGTTGGCCTATGGGATGGAGGCGGTCATTCCCTTAGAAATCGGCCTCCCTACCCTGAGATCAGAGCTTGTCGACCAAGGCCGAAACGAGATGAACCTGGCAATGGAGCTGGACCTAGCCGACGAGCGCCGAGATGCAGCGGCCATACGACTGGCCGACTATCAGCAACGGCTAGCCAGAGGATACAATGAAAAAGTCAGAGAAAGAAGCTTCTCAGTAGGAGAACTGGTTCTGAAGAAGACCCTGCCAGCTGACAGAGACCCAAACGAATGCAAACTGGCCCCAAACTGGCATGGCCCGTTCAGGGAGGTTTCAATGATAGGACGATCTTCTTACAAACTTGAAGACTTGGAATGCAGGGAAGTTGCCGAGACTATGGAACGCATCTCACTTGAAGAAGTCCTATTTCTAAGATGTAATGAAAGTTCTATGATCAATGAAAGCAGCATTTGCCCTGTCATCAATCTGTGTCATCTTATCTGAGTTCGGCAGCTCTGGGTTCATACACCCTGGGATTGACTTCGGATCCCTAAAACTCTGGGTTCACATGCCCATGGACCGACTTAGGATTTATACATCCAGTCGCTCTTAAAACCCTTGGTTAATACACCTTGGGAAGACTTCGAATTCATACATCCAGTCATCCCTAAATTTTGGGTTCACGTGCCCATGGACTGACTTAGGATTTATACATCCAGTCGCTCCTAAAACCCTGGGTTGATACACCTTGGGAAGACTTCGGATTCATACATCTAGCCTTCCCTAAATTTTAGGTTCTCGTGCCCATGGACTGACTTAAGACTTATACATCCAGTCGCTCCAAAAACCCTAGGTTGATACACCTTGGGAAGACTTCGGATTCATACATCTAGCCTTCCCTAAATTTTGGGTTCACGTGCCCATTGACTGACTTAGAATTTATACATCCAATCGCTCCTAAAACCCTTGGGTTCCTATACCATGGGACTGACTTCGGATTTACACATCCAGTCTTCCCTAAATTCTCGGTTCATACACCCCCCGAGATCGATCCCGGACTCAGGCTCGCACAGCCGAGATCCTCGAGACTCTGGGTTCATCTCAGCTAATGACAGTCTTTGAAAGACAGAACAGTGCAAGCACTAAAGTGCAAAAAAACAACACAGAAAAGAAGAAAAAAGCAGTGCACGCACGGAAGTGCAGAAAAGCAGCACAAAAATACAAAGAAAAGCAAAAAAAAAAGAATGCAAAGATGCAGAGTACACATTTCATCTGATTAGAAACTTTTTTCTTTTATTGATGTAATTTCTTCTTTATAAGGGTTACAGAAAAGAAAAACAAAATACAGGAAGGAGGCTCGCAGTCCTCTAAAAACAAAAAAGAAAAAAAACCTAGAGACTTTGATCCTCGCTGCTCCACTGCTTGGAGACTCTGGGAGATTCTGATCTTCATTGACTCTTCAGTGTCAGGAGCTCTTCAACACCCTCTGGTTTGGGAGCAAGCTCAGGCTCCTGATCCACTGATTGGAGATCTTCAGCCCGAAGGCCTCTCGATCTGGCCCGTTGCTCGGAGGTCTTGATATCCCACACAAGACCCTGCAGCATGATTCCACACAGGACCTTGGAGGATCAAGACAAGACCCTGCAACATGATCCGACGCAGGACCATGCAGGATCAAGTGCAACCAACTCGCAGCCAGAGAATAATCACCTCCCAGCCGCACAGGTAGGAGATGATCTCCGCACAACTACATAGGTGGGAGTTGGCCGTGGACCCGTGTTCAAAGAACGCGTAGTCCACGGGGACCATCTTCAGAGAGCGCGCGACCATGACTTCCGGCGACAGCCCCTCCCACAGGAAGCTGTTTTCAGTCGCAGAAGGCTTGGTCAAAGCAAAGGTTCCTAAACAAGTTCTATAAGGCAAAACTGCCAGAACGTCTGGCAGACGCGGACAGATCCTCATCGCTGTGAGAGATGAAAAAGATGAAGGGTTTCTAGTTTGAGTTCTTTTTTCTCTCCAATGGCAGGCTGCTGCCTCTATTTATAGAAGGAGGAAGGGCTCAGTAATCGAAGACTCATCAATGAGGCGAGGTCTCCCATGCTTCACGTGGAGTGCACGTCTACCACAAGTTGACCAGTGGTTCCGATGGCGACCACGTGGAGCCATCTGCTCGTTTTCCGCCTCGGCCGCACCGCAGTACTTACAGCTATTTATGAGCCTCGGAATGCGGGATATCGAAGCAGATACCTATGGAGACCGTACGTCACTCTCTCCAACTCAAGATTCTCATGTCACGTCACTCAACCGGACTCAAGCACAAAGAAGCCGAAATCAAGAAGATAGAAAAAAAAAGCACAGGTGAAGAAGTTCTGCCTTTCATTAAAAGTAAAGAGGATTACATCACCAAAAACTTTACATTCCAAAAGAAGACACAGAAAAATTACAAGTATGAAAGCAGCAGAAGTACAAATATCAAGAAGCTACAGGGGCTTCGGCGACTCCACCAGCACTATTACTGTCCTTGGTGGACCGGTGGTCTCGGCGACGACAGCAGTCTTCTCTTGCGCATCACCCGCAGGAGGGGCAGAAGGAGCGTCGCCCAAAGGTGCAGCCAAAGCATCACCAGCAAAAGGGATAGGTGGAGCGCCATCCGAGATAGGACCAGCTGTAGGAGCATCCACCTAGACACTCTCGGCCAACGGAGCGAAACTCAGCTCGAGGTCTGGACCAGAATACTTTGGCAGATCCTGATAAACCGGGTGGTCTTCCGGAACCCCCGCTCGTTTCAAAGCAGCCAGACACCCCTCCTCGAACAGGATAGAGGTGATCTCCTCCACCTGCCTTTCATACTCCTCTGTAGCCTGGTCCATCCCCTTCTGAAAGGAAGACTGGGTGTCAGCCTGCAGCGAGGACTTGAGGTCAGCGATCTCCTTCTCCAGCCACTCGACTTCGGTGTGCCTAGCCTTCAGTTCGGCAATTTCCCTTTTTCAGCTTCTCCACTTCAGCACGACCAGCGAGCACTTCGCCATGCTGCCTCGACGACTCAAACGCCGAATCAGCCTTCACTATGGCCAGCTCTGTCTCCAACTCGGCAATCCTCCTCGTCTTCGCCCAGATTTCGCCCTTCAACTGATGGGTTGTCGACGTGAGATCGGTGATGCTGGCCAGTGCCACATCCAGCTGCGCAGTCGCCTCTGCACTGCTCCTCTTCAGCTCTCCCAGCTCCTTCTTCAATTTGTCCCTCTCGGACTCCAGTTGGGTGACCCTGGAGACGTTCTTGTCGCTCCTCTCCATTACCAACTGGAGCCTCTGCACATTCTGTAAAAGAAAACAAGTCAGATGGGAGCAGCCGAAATGAAATACATCAAAAGAACATCAAGGATACTTACCTGGAGAGCGGCCTGGATCGCCGAGCCCAGCAGACTCTCATTATCATACTTCGCGTGCACCTCCATGTCACGCGGCAGGGCACAGGCTTTGGCAAGAGCCCCGATGACGAGACAATTCCCTTATACCCGGTCTTCCACGTTCAAAGGTTTCCCGGGCTGGGTCTCCAGTCTAGGCCTCCATGCCGCCGGGGCAGTACGAGGTCCGGAGGCCGATCCGGACCCTTGCCCTACAATGACACTGAGGTCACGAGCCGTCTCAGCAGAAGCCCTGCTCGCTGGCACACTTTTTCCAGGGGGTGCCTTACCTCCAGAGGTGCGCGCAGGTGCCTTGTCCTGAGTAGCCTGCTCGGCCCCCGACTCTTTCTCCCCCGCCTTGGACCTCTTCCTCGGCGGAGACCTGTCCCTCGGGTGATCCGGTGAGCGCCTCCGCACTCCTTCGATCGGAGCAATAGCCGGGGCAGAGGAGACATTAGCTCCCCCTGAACCCGAAGCCATGCGGGCACTGGTAGAAGAAGGCGTCGCAGAAGATGAAGACCCGCGCCTAAACTTGGCCGCCAGGTCCTTGGTTCCAGGCATTCTTGAGCTACCCTCCATCCTCTCTTCTGGGTCAGATGGGTAAGCGTCCACTACCTCCCTCAAACTCGGCGATCCCAAACTAGAAGAAGTAGATGCCTCAGCGCCAGACATAGCTCGGCTCGCAGCGGGATCGATCAAAGGCACGCCCGCAGGCACGGCCAAAGAAACAGAGGGAAGATCAGCCTGCAGCTCGTCCTCCTGCGCTGCTCCAATCCTCCTATAATGGCCGCGGTACCTCAGCGTGTATCCTAGCAGTTTCCAGGCTGATCTGTTCTCGTGCCCGGTGTATCTCTCAACCTTCTTATGGTCAGCGATGTTCTTTGTCCAACCGTCACTCTTAGCCCGGCGTTGCCTCGCTCGCAGTTCTGCAAAGTGAACAACAAGAGTATCAGTTCGGCAATATAAAAGTTAAGCAAAAGGAACAGAATAAAGAGTCGGTGTTTACTTGGGACGGCCCCGAGATGGCGAGGGACCCTGAGCGTCCTGCCCTCGCCAGCGCCGAACTCCCAATCCCCCGAAACACAGAAAAGATCTTCCTCAGCATTTTTACTAGAATCCTCCAAGGCCAGGATCAAGCCCTTTCGAAGCTGCTTTACCCGAAGATAATAATTGTCTCCCCCAGCCTTGCAGATGTTGTACACGTCCTCGATATCGTGGACGCCCAAATTGATCCCCAAGATCTCGTTCAATCTCGCCGTGCCCATGATGACCTTGAAGCCATTAGGCATCAGCTGGCACGGGGTGATGGACCAGGCGTCAAGACAGGCTCTAAGCAGGGGATGCAGAGGAAATCTGACCCCACCTTCGATCACAGAGATCAAAGGGAACGGCATCCAGCCGCAGGACCAGCAGCGCAGGGCGTAGTCGCAGGGAGTCGCCGGCCTGAGGCGGACCCCCTCTGGGATATTGAAGGTAGCCCTAAACCTAGCCATGCCCTCAGCCGAAGAAGAAGGCAAAAAGAAACCCTAATGGCAGAAACCCTAAAGGCAGAAACCCTAAAAAAGACAGGGGCACAAAGTCACTTACAGAGACAGAAGGGCAAGTCAAGAATCGATCTGGACACGCCTTACGGTCATCCTTGCCAGAGCAATATGGAGAGATCTTGAGAAGACAGACGAAAACCAGAGCAAGAATCGAAGGCAAGGGCAAAGAAAATAAAGAAAGAAGAACGGAGGAAGGCAACCCTATTTATATGAGAAGGAGGCCCTCTTTGGGCGCCATTCACGAATTCGAAAAGACAGACTTCGCGATTCCCGCCTGTCTCATCACCTTGATGGCACGATCAGTGAGGAAGCAACACATGTAGCCGCTGGTTCATTTCCCGGGGCGAACATGACACAACATTTATTGCCTTGGAGAAGTTGAAGCGGCGCCTAGCAATGATCGCAGTATCTCTAGACGGATTCTCTAGCTTCTGACCCCTAAAGGCTAGGGCACTTAAGAAGTCAAAAGCTAGGGGGCAATTGTGTGGGGAGATTTTCAAAGCTCCAAGATTATGCTAATCACGGCTATAAGATGGGACTAAGCACTCTCACGTGCCATCCACGTGGCACCTAGACTCGCCTCGACTGCCGGGACAGAGGCCTCAGCCGAAACCAGACAAACTTTGGCTGCTAGTGCCGAGCTCGGCTACCAAGGGCCCACTTCGGCTAAAGAGCTTGACCACGGCCAAAGGAGCCTGGGACCCCGGCCAAAAGAACCGAGACAGAAGCCGAAGCAAAAAAGAATCCCCACTCGCGCCCCACGACCCGCCACATCATCAGACACGTGGCAGAATAGGGGCGCGAGCCAGTGGGACAGATGCGACATCCAGCCGTCCACAATCTTCGCCAGATCACTGACAGGGCGGCATCCAGCGGCTGTAGCCACATCAGGGCAAGGCCCGAGGATGGATCCGATGGGACCTCTACCGCCAAAGGCGTCCAACATGATCTGGCCCAACATGACATACATTAAATGCAATGTGGGCTGATCCGACTGGCATTAAATGCAATGTGGGCTGATCCGATTGGCATTAAATGCAATGTGGGCTGAAGTGGACCGCATTTATTATTTTGTGGACTTCCCTATCAAATCATGGGACCCACTCCAAAATATCATCCAAAATATCCTCAAGAGTCCTCTATAAATAAGACTTCATTTCACATGCAAGGTACGCAACCTACACACTTGAGAGTCGTTACTCTGCCTCTCTTCTTCCTCTCCTTCCTTAGTTAAGTTCATATACTGACTTTGGCATCGGAGAGCCTTGCGCCGCCCAGGCCAGGGTCCTCTGACTATTTGCTCTTCCCTTTCAGGCTTAGAGGCAGCAAATCATCTTCTTCCATTCGGATAAGTCCTATCAGGCACCCCTAATTTTGCGAGTCATCATTTTTTGCACTTACAGTTGTACATTGGACCCGCTATATAGAAGGTGAGGTTACAAAAAGGGTGCTTTGAATGATTTGAATTGATTCACTCTTTATTTACATGTGTGATAAAGTAAAGGTAAAGTAAAGATCACATCAAGGTGAGATAAAGTATGTGGTGAAGTAATACTTGTGTTCATTTTGTATGAGGTAAAGTATAGTGAGAGAATAGTTAAGTAGTTGGTTTTTTTCTTGATTTACTTTACCACACTTTACTCAATTTTATGAGGTAAAAAGTGAGTTGTAGTAAATGTAGTAAAAAAAAGAAGTAGCGGCTAGTGTTTACCTTTCCCACTTTACTCTTTCAACCAAACATGGTCAATTTTATCTTCACCTCAATTTTACCACTTGCTAAACAAACCTACCCAGGTAAAGTAATGAATAACCAAAATCAGTTTGTCGTAGATTTGAAGTCAATCATCCATTTTATGACCTTAGATTGAAACTATACAAATAAATAATTATTGTGTTATCCATAGCCTCTATTATCTAGCGTGGCTAATCAACCTACCCATCAACATATATAACACATGGCTCTTTTAGGCAGGTGATAATTATTTCATACTGCTATTACAGTGCATAAGTGATACTTTCTTAAAAGCAGCTGGGGTCATATCGTTAAAAGTAAATAAAAAAACCTTATTGAATAACTAATATGGAAACTATACAAAATACAGCCAATTTTCATTAGGTACATGAATATCACTATATGATTGTGTTTTATCACCTTTTTTTTATAATAAAATGTTTTATCACTTTTTTCTTGTTGGTAGAAAATGATCCTTCATTTTTCTTTTGTTTAATGGTAATTAAATTAAAGAAAGAAGGGAGAAACATGGGCACCAGGCCCCCATGCCAAAAGGCTACAGCCAAAAACAAAAAACCAGCAAACAAAGAAACAGAAGCTATACAAAACTGAAGCTGAAAACAGGCAATTGAGCTGGATAAAGCAGAAGAACCTGGACAGGGAGAAAATGATCCTTCATTAAAAAACAAAATAAACACACCACAAAACATCAAGGGAGGGATTTAGACATCCCTCCAGGAAATTCCTAGTCCAAGAAATAGCATCAGCCCAAAACAATCACATTTAATTTTGACAGTCAAATAAGCATCCCATTGACTTTCCTAGGAATATGGCTAAAGCTAACATTAACAAAACATGCAGCCAACTCCAAGATATTAGTAACTCGAGTCTTAACTCTTAGTTCCTTCCATTAATAGCTTCAATCACTTTAAGAACATTTAAGTAGATGTGAGTCTTTGAAAGGCCTTTTTTTTTTTTCCTTCACTTTATTTAACGCAAAGAGAATCGCCCCCGTTTTAGCTTCCTTTGATAAGCACATCCTGGGTCCCTTGATGGCACAAGCACCCACATTAGTACTGTAGGTGCAGAAAATTATGACCCACAATAAGAGGGTGCCTTACAGGACTTATCCGAGAAGATGATGGTGTCTGGGATGTCTGGATGCCGTCCGGAAGCCTGAAAGAGAGTAGCAAACGGTCAGAGGACCCTGGCCTGAGCGGCGCAAGGCTCTCCGATGCCAAAGTCAGTATGGGAACTGGAACGATGGAAGGAGAGGAAGAAGAGAGACAGAGTAAGGGCTCTGTGAGTGGGATTATGCGTACCTTGCATGGTGTTTGGAGTTCTATTTATAGAGGTCTGGATCGTATCTTCCAGAGAATATCTTGGTGTGGGTCCCATGATTCGACTGGGAAGTCATGATCAGCCCACAAAGTAATAAATGCAGTCTAATCCGGCCCACTCAGCATTTAATGCTAGTCGGGTCAGCCCACATTGCATTAAATGCGTGTCTTGTTGGGCCAGATTGTGTTGGGCGCCTTTGGCGGTTGGAGTACCAGCGGATCTGCCCTCGGGCCTTGCCCTGATGTGGCCTCAGCCGCTGGATGCTGCCATGTGGCGATCTGGTGAAGATAGTGGGCGGCTGGATGTCGTGTCTGTCCCACTAGCTCGTGACCCTATCTCTCCACGTGCCTGATGACGTGGGGAATGAGGGGCCCAAGCGAAGGTTCTTTCTTGCTCCGGCTACTGCCCTGGCTTCTTCAGCCGAGGTGGCTTTAGCCGAGGTAGGGCTCTCTGCGGAGATGGTATCCGGGGTGGACTCTTTGCCGAGATGATGCCCGAGGTGGTCCAGTTCGGCGCTTGTGGCCTGGAGATGCTTGATGTCGGCCAAGGCCTCTGCCCTGGTATCCGGGATGAGATCGGTGCCACGTAGATGGCACGCGGATGGCACGTGAGAATGCTTAGCCCCATCTGATGGCTATGATTAGCTTAATCCTGTAGCTCTGGAAATTTCCCCACACAATTGCCCCCAAGCTTCTGAGCTCGCGTAGAACGTCAGTGCCGTGAGGTCGGGAGCTATGTGCCGGGTCTATCTGGAGGAGAAGGCCTCTTTCGGCCCTGACTCGCTGTCGCTTTGGATGTTCGAGGTAATAAATGGCGTCCCCTATTCAATGCTGAAGACAGGTCGACGGCTCCACGCGTCATCTCTTGGCTAATTGTCTATCTCCTCGAGGTCGTACGCGCCGTCTCGTCAGGGGCGCAATCAATTTTTGAAATGATTCGCGCGAAATCCCAGGGGGGCGCCCCTTTTCGCGCCCAACTAGGGTTTCTGGAAAGGGGGCCTCTCTGCTATATATAGGGCAGTCGAGGTCTGCTTTACTCTTCGTTTGCGATTCTGAATCAGAGGCGAGCGTCAGAGGTGGGCAAGCTATTGTGAGGGAGCTTCATCTGAGGAGTGGTGCGCTGCTGAAGTTGAGTCTCTTTGCTGCCCAGCATCTTCATTCTGCTTCCGTAAGTTCCTTCTGCCTTGCCTCTTCTTCTGCGGGTTTCTCTGCTTTTAGACTGGGATAGGAATGGGGATTTACAGCCACTGGTTAGAGGGCGAGGCAGCGATCGAGGGTTTCAGGTTGGCCTTTAGGATCCCTGCTGATGTCCAAGTCAGGGGTGCTGACCCCCATGGCTACAACCCTCGCGCCTTTTTGGGGGGCTGGATGCCTTTTCCGCTGGTGGCCGTGATAGAAGGCGGGGTCCGATTCCCCCTTCACCCCCTTCTCAGGAGGTGCCTTAGTCAGTGGCGTCTCTACCCCTGCCAACTGCTGCCGAATGCCTTCAAGATCGTGATGGGCACGGTCAAGTTGAATGAGGTCCTGGGCACCGACTTCGGCGTCTTCGACCTTGAGGACGTCTATGACATATGTAGGTCCGGGGATTCTTATTATCTCCGGGCTAAGTCAGGCCGGGACGGCTTCGTCCGATACTTGGAGGATTCGAGCAAGTATGCCGGGGACGATCTTCTGTACGTCTCGGGAAACTGGGAGTTTGGGGAGGCGGACACCGATAGAGGCTACCAGGTCCCTCGCCACTTCGGTACCATTCCAAGTAAACACCCTTCGTTTCTTTTCTTTTTTCATAAGTTTCTTTTTGTTCTGCCGCGCTAATGATTCTGATTGCTGCAGCTTTGAAGGAGAGGAAGCGGGCTGCCAGATACATCTGGAAGAGGAACGAGGCCTGGCTCCGTCTGGTGAAGCGATACAGCGGCCACGACGGCAGGGCGGCTTGGTCGCTGCTAGGATATGAGCCGAAGTACCGCGGGTATTTGAGGGGCACCGTAGAACCGATCAAGGGTGAAGGTGCCGGACTTGAGGTCGGTCAGGAGCAGGCCGTTCCGGAGGTCGCAGAGCCCTCGCGGGTGTCGTCTGACGTTAGGGCCACGTCTGGAACCCTAGCTTCCACGTCGGGATCGAGACTTCCCGAGGTCTCAGGAAGGGAATCGAGTCAACCTGCCCGATCTCCCTCACCAGGATCCGAGATGAGGCACACCAGGCGTTTGTCCTTTGAGGACCTCGAGGCTTTGGCGCTTGGAGTGGAAGACGCCCGAGCCCCCCCGGAGCCGATGAGTTCTCCGAGGCATCCGTCTCCGAGGGCTCGGGTGGCTTCTCCTGCAGAGGTGGCGGAGGTTCTCGCGCCCCCTAGCCCTGTTTATCCAGGGGTGCGCCCGCCCCCGGCTGAGGTTGAGCAGGAGGAAACTCGGCCGCTGAAGATGCCGAGGACTGACGCGGGCCCTAGCTCGGCCGCTGCCTCGTTGCCCCAGGGGCCGCCGTTATGGGAGCCGAGCTTCATGCTTGGGCCGGGGAGGCCGATGACGATGGAGGATTGCATTCTTCACAAGATCGATCTCCCGGTCCTCGAGGCGCTGGGGCGAGCTTGCGCCCTTCCCCGGGACATGGAGCGGCTGGACAAGTACAGCGACCAGAAGCTGATCCTGTCGATGTTGCAGTCCAACTTCGTGGTAATTCTTCATTTCCCTTCGTCAAACCGGCGATTTAGCGTCTGACGCTCTTTGGATCTTTTAACTCGTATATCTTGTTTCTTTGACAGGCGGCACAGAAGTCCATGGCCGTTGCTGACAGGATCCGCAGGTACAGCGCGGACGTTACCGAGCTGTCCGTGGAGAAGAACGGCCTGCAGGAATCCCTGGACGCCGTTAGCCAGAAGTTGGCTAGGGTGGAAGAGGAATATGCGGCGAAGCTTGAGCAGGCGAGGGAAGAAGCCGAGGCGGAGAGGACTAGAGTGGCCGAGCTCGAGGTCTCCATCTCAAAGATGGGAGACGATTACGCGGCCCTGCTTCAAGCCGAGTCCAAGAGGGCGGATGAGGCCGAGGCGAGGCTCGAATCCGAGTCCAAGAGGGCGGATGAAGCCGAGGCGAAGCTCGAGTCCGAGTGCGATGCTGCGTTCGACGACGCCAAAGTGCAGGTCACCGCCCACTACAAGGAAAGGGTTCTTGTCGTGAGGGATAAGGCCTGGGCGAAAGGGTGGCTTGCCGGCCTGAAGGAGGTCGGGATCTCGGAGGGCCACCCCTCCTTTCGGGAGCCTCCTCCGTACACGCTTCCGGTGCCGACCTCTGCCCGTCCATCCGGCGAAGCTTCTGACGCTGCAACCCGTGCGACTGACCGGTCTTGACTTCGGGATCTCGGGATATCTTGCTTTCTTGCTTTATGCTTTGTAATCTTCTTCAATTTGTATTTGCTGAACACTGTAATGAGTGAGACTTTTAATACAATTGAAGGTTTCTTCAAGTACTCATGCTTCTGTCTCTTTTAAGCCTGGTACTTTGATGCTTGAGTTCGGCAGAGTGCTCCTTGTGACAGAATGTTAGAACTGAGTGTCGAGTAGTCTTCTTGGGCGCTAGCGTCGATACTCCGTACCTTAGGTGATTTTCTGTGGTATTCGCGCTGATCCTCCGTATTTTAGGTGATCTTCATTGGTATTTGCGCTGATCTTCCGTATCTTGGGCGATCTTAAATAGCGATTGATGTGATGGCGCGGCTGACGAGGGAATCGGACGGATGTCTCCACGTGGCGCCATAGGGATCGCTGGTTGACTGTCGCACGTCCCCAGTAACGTGTGGGAGACTTCGCCCTCATAACTCCTTTCGGAGACTGAGCCTTCTCCTCCCTATAAATAGGGGTGGCAAGCTTGCCATGGGAGAAGAAAAGAACATAGCTGTAGGAACCATGTCTGGGAAGTGTCTGAAATTGCTTGATCCGGGGGGAAACCTTGCGCCGTTGGACGGCTATCCCCGAGGGGGGAAGGCTGTCGTGGTCTGCGCGCTCTCTGAAGGAACTCCCCGTGGACCACGCGCTCTCTGAACGCGGGTTCATGGCCATCCGCCCTTTGCCAGACAGAGTGAGGACGCACTGCAGGGGGGCGGTGGCGCATTCTCGTCCGACGCGGCCCTGTGCGCCCGTCGTACGGCAGGCGGGATGAGGCCCTGCTGGTCCGGGAGGATTCTTCAAGCTTGGCTGGCCTCATTGGCCGCCGAGGGTGTTGCAGAGGCCAGCGAGGTCCAGGATCGCTCAGAACCTCCAGGCGGCGATCTGGCGTCCTCGAGCCTTCTGCCTGAAGAGTTGGTGAAGATCAGAGTCTCCTAGCCTTTATCCATTTTCTGTTTTTAGAGGACTGTGATCCTCCTTTCTGTATTTTGCTTTCTGTTCTGTATTTCTTGCAATGAAGCAGTTTTCAATGGATAAGAAGGAATTCTGTGATTACCCAAACTGTGTACAGTGCTTTTGAGTTCTGTTTCTCTTTCTTTGCACTGTTCTGGAATGCTTGGGTTTTTGTTTGAATGCTGGCACTGACCTCGGCCGAAAGGGCTGGCTTTGACCGAGACGAGCTGCATTGTGCCGAAGTGGACGCATTCTGTTGGTCTCGGCTCGGTGACCGTGAGTTCGGCAATGGCCTTCTGAGGGGTGTATGAACCCGGACTTTAGGAAACGGCTGAGCGTAGGAACTGCAGGCCATTTCCAAGGCGTAGAGCCTCGATTGTGTCCAAGACACGGGGCTTTAGGAAAGGCTGAGTGTAGGAACTCTTCCATGCCGTTTCCAAGGCGTAGAGCCCGTGTGTCCAAGACACGGGATTTTAGGAAAGGCTGAGTGTAGGAACTCTTCCATGCCGTTTCCAAGGCGTAGAGCCTGTGTGTCCAAGACACGGGATTTTAGGAAAGGCTGAGTGTAGGAACTCTTCCATGCCGTTTCCAAGGCGTTGAGCCTGTGTGTCCAAGACACGGGATTTTAGGAAAGGCTGAGTGTAGGAACTCTTCCATGCCGTTTCCAAGGCGTTGAGCCTGTGTGTCCAAGACACGGGATTTTAGGAAAGGCTGAGTGTAGGAGCTCGAAGCCATTTCCAAGGCGTAGAGCCTGTGTGTCCAAGACACGGGATTTTAGGAAAGGCTGAGTGTAGGAACTCGAAGCCATTTCCAAGGCGTAGAGCCTGTGTTGCCGGAGTCGACCAGGGAGACAGATTGATGACAAGGCAAAAGCTGCTTTTATTGATTCTGAAGTTCATTACATCTTTAGAAATAAAATTTCTTCAGGTGGGATGCATTCCACGGTCTCGGTAGTGGCTTGCCATCCAAGTCTTCGAGCTTGTATGCTGACTTTCCTGCCAGTGAGACCACTCTGAACGGGCCATGCCAGTTCGGGGCAAGCTTCCCCTCATTTGGTTCCTTGTCAGCTGGCAGGGTCTTCTTTAAAACGAGCTCTCCCGCAGTGAACCTTCTCTCCTTGACATTCTGATTGTACGCCCTGGCTAACCGCTGCTGGTAGTCGGTCAGTGGCAGGGCTGCCGCTTCGCGTCGCTCGTCTGCAAGCTCCAGCTCCATCGCCAGGTTCGTCTCGTTTCGGCCTTGGTCGACCAGCTCTGTCCTCAGGGTAGGAAGGCCGATCTCCAAGGGAATGACCGCCTCCATCCCGTAGGCCAGAGAGAAAGGTGTTGCCGAGGTGGACCTCCTTGGAGTTGTTCTGTATGCCCACAGCACGCTCGGAAGCTCTTCTGTCCATCTGCCCTTTGCCTTGTCCAGTCGCTTCTTCAGGCCGTCCAGGATCACTTTGTTGGAGATTTCTGCCTGGCCATTACTCTGTGGATATGCCGGGGTGGAGTAATGGTTTCTGATGCCTGATGGACCGCGCTCCTGCTTGGTTCTACCGAGGTCGGCGGACGTGAGAGTCCGTCGGGTCCGACCCTTTCGTAACCGGGGGGCAGGGGCGTGCATCAACATTTCTTTTTTTGTGGGTGTGCCAGATTTTCTATTTTACTTGGAATTGCAAGTGGTGATCCGGAGATCAACCTTCGCAAGTAAAAAGGAAATCAACTTCTTTCAAGTTTTCCATTGCACATATATTTAAGAAAAGAAACATTTTCTTGATTTGCCGTGAAAGGCGATTTTTTGGCATTTATAGCCGATTTTGGCGTTTATAGCCAATTTTTGGCGTTTATAGCCGATTTTTGGCGTTTATAGCCGATTTTGGCGTTTATAGCCGATTTACAATCCTTATCAACAATGAAAGACAAGAATTGTGATTTTTGTCTCTTTTAAAAAAATACAAACTACAATGAAAAGCAAGAAAAGGAGGATCTAACTTCTCAGGAGATTGTGGAGGACTCGTTTAGATTGACGGTCGCAAGCCATATGTGGGCTTCGCCATCATCCATGCAGATGAGAACAGAGGATGCTATTGATTCGCTTGGCTTGGCTATAACCTCGGGTTTTTAGAAGACAAAGACCAAAGGAAGGTCCTATGGCCAATAAAAAACCGAGTAGACGGGCTGAAAAGCCATATCTAAGCCATTGGAGGCAGGAGGAGAAGGCAAGGACCTTGGGGGGGGGTACCCCCCAAGGGACTTTTATCACCTTGTTGCGGTGGCCGGTGTAGAACTTCCGCAGAGTTTTCTCTCTTTTTCTTTTCTCTGGATTTCTGACTGCTGTCTGATGTTTGTTGTGTGTTTTTCCGATCTGGATTCCTTTGGAGTGCTCTCCTATTTATAGGCTCTTGGTAGCCATTTAGGAGAGCTTATGGGCTTTTAATGTCATTAAGCCACATAATGGGAGGAGTTACAAAATTGAATTGTTTATTTTGTAACTCCTTTTTCTTGGCTTCTGATTGGCCGGAGGAGATTGAGGGCATTTAATCGCCTTTAATCGCCATGATGGGAGGAGTTTCATGGGTTAAATGCCATGAATCTCTTGACTTGTAACTCCCGGATGCTTGCTTCTGATTGGGCCTGTTGGGATTAGTGTATGCCCTAAAGCCCACTAGCTGCACTCTCATCTTTTGTTACTGGATATTTACTGGTTATTTAATGGAATGACTCTTTTATGCTTAAACATGTATATATGTATGGTTGTGTAAGGCCCATTGTTTCTAGTAAATGAATTAGGTGTGTAGTGTCTGCACACAGATAGGTCTTATTCATGGACAACTGGAAACATCATATTTGTTCATAACTGAAAGATGGAGCTGGGCACTTCATCTTGGTAGAAGTTATAATGAGATACTCTCCTATATAGGGTGACATACCTAAGTCATGGGAGGCCTTTCCCGGATCTATCTCATTAGTGCATGTGTCATGCATTGAACAGGACCGTTGTAGGTGTGATCTCTAAAATAGTACTATCACAGAAAAGAGATCAAGTCACCTCATGCTACTAAGTAACCGGTGCTCTTAATCTTGAGCATTTGTGGATGAACTGACGAAGTCAAGTTCTTGTGCTTTAATTCACTATGGGTGAGATTCTATTCATGGGTCAACAGCTCTGTGTTTTGGGTACTCGGACTTGATCAGTTGGGACGTGCAGATGCAATATAGAATCTATGCCATCTGATGATGGAATAATCGTCCCCTTAGAATTATCCGATTAATCATCAAAATCTAAGATCTTAGTATATGGATGTTCCATATGGATATTGAACTTGTGGGTCGCTCCCTGGATCAAGAGAATGATATTCGAATGATGATTATGTTTAAGGATATGAAGTTCTAAGGTTTAGATGTAATCGGGAAGGTTGATAGTACATATGATAACCTGACTCGATTATGGATGTTACATAGAGGGGCATTCAGGTCATTACACTTAGTAGGTCGAAGACAACCGTCATTTTATGACGAGCTTATTATAATATATATTTGTCCTTGGAGTTCAACCATAACTCTTTAGTGGAATGAGTTAAGGTTAAAATGATCTTTATGTTGCTATGGGTTTAGCATGGACATTTTGGTCATTTTGGGAGCCAATGGCAAATATGTCTTTTGGTCCCTTCTCTAGTCACTTACCAAGATTGGCATGGATTCCTAAAGATGTTTAGATAACATAAGGATGAATTATTTTAGTGGAAAAATAATTTTGAGTTTAAATTCAAATAGGCCTTTGATGGCATACATGAATTTAACTCTAGATAAATTATATGTGGGCCATGGTGTGCATTGATATGTGGGATGTCCATAATAAGATTTCCATGGGTAAGGTTTCCAACTTTGAGTAGGACTCTACTTGGAAAGTTGAACTCCTATTTGGATTAGTATTCCTATGAGTTAGTTTCCTTTTTGGATTAGGAACTTAAAATTAGTAAGTGTTCTACAACTAGTATTACTAATTGTATGGAAAGTTCCTTTTGGTTTCCTTTTCTAATTAGAGTGTTTCTTAAAGGAAATAAGTCTTTCCTTTTTGGACATAAATTAGAATAAGGAGAGATAACTAAATAGGAAAGGCTTCCCATAGTTTCTATAAAAGGAGAATCATCCCCTTTGGACGTCCATAACAAGGAAGCTAAGAAGAATGCCTTTGCAAGTTTCACAACACACTTTGTGAAACAATTTGTGAGCACAAGGAGAGCCCCACACGTCCAGCCTTGGAAAGGTTCTCTTCTTGAGAGAAGAAAGCTTGAGGTCTGAGATTTTCCCTTAGAGAAATAGTTCTTAATACCTAGATTAAGATCCCACCATCTTAGCCAATCAGATTTGGAAGTGAGATAGAGGAGAAGATCAAAGGCAATACTAGTGCAAGAAAATTCCAGCAACTTGTTTGCAAATTGCAAGTCTGAGTTCACGCCTTTGGATCTATTTTTTCAGAGGTTTGAAGTCTACAAATCTTTGAGGTATGAGTCTTCTTCATTCTCCTTTAATTATACACTTGTTGGTCATGATTTAATGGAGTTTCTATGCGATTCTTTATGGCTGATTTCCGCTGCATAGTGCAGAAATCAGATTTTTTAAAAAATCTGTCATGCTTTGCATCAGCCATAGTAGTCTCTTTATGAGAAGTTTCAGATCTGAATCGCGATTTCTTTCAGTGGTATCAGAGCCACTCCATGTGAAATCATGATCCCATGTTGTGTGTAATTAATCCTAGATTGATTATGGGTATGGTGGCACCCTATTAAAGATGCATATTGTGTGCAAGTTTCATTAACATTGCTGGAATTTATTTTCCAGATTTGTTTAATGATGCACATAGTGAGTTTGCATGCACTAACCTCTTTGTTTGCAGCCATAATTAGCATCCTTGATGGTTCGCATGTATGTTGTGTGGATTTGGATGTTTTTTAATTAGTTGGAAAGTGTACGATTGCGCGGTTAGCAATCATAGGAAGTTGTAAAGTTTCCTTAATTTATTCCAACTAGTCTTGATGTAAGCTTTCTTGAAAAGCATAGGAATCTCCAATGTAATTTTGGTTTTGTTTTTCATGGGTTTGCTTGTATAAATCAATTTATGGAAACGAGCAAGAAAAGGAAAGTTTCAAGACAAGAAGGTTGCAAGAAATTGGAGTCCTTGGAGATGAAGGACTCAAGACTTCTAGATGCATGAGGAGTCCTAATTCGATTAGGATTTGAAATCCTAAGAGCAAGGAGCCATCAAGGATTGCATACTTTTATTTGCTTTTATATATGGAATGCATGGATGAATGCTTTATATAATTGCTATAATTGTCACCTAGAAACATGGCCACCGTTAGGTTCTAAAATTGGCATCTTTATTGTATTAGATTGTTTTTAGTTTGGCAAATTGTTTTAAACGGAACTTAGACCAGCTCCTTCTATTTGTCTAAGGTTTAAAATTGGATAGGGTTTAGTTTATCTTGGTACCCTTGGTTTCCAAAGGAGGCTAAACTAAAATCTAATTAGATGCTACCTATGGGTTTTCATAACCCAAGATAGGTTTTTGACTCTTTGAAGGGATTTGCTCAAATGTTTTAAAGCAAAGGTTATTTAATTTTAAGATGACTTAAGTCATGAATTTAATTAACCAAGTTTGCTAGATTTAAAAAGAGCTTTTGAGTAAAACAATGTAAAGGTCAAAAAGTATAAACCCTAGCGATAAATAATCAAGTGGGAGAGGGGTTTTAGGAAAGACCCCACGGCCTTCCATTCTCGGTTCATGTTACCTCATTAAAGTGTTAGTGGGAACGGCCATCCCTTCGGTGGAGTTCTTTAACTAAAGAATGCTTTGATGGGTTAATGGGTGAACTAATGTGAATATTCATAATGAGGTGTTAGTAGGAGCGGCCATCCCTTCGGTGGAGTTCTTTACTAAAGATCACTTCTATAGAATGTCAATGAAGTGTTGGTGGGAGCGGCCATCCCTTCGGTGGAGCTCTTTTCTAAAGTTCACTTCTAGGAAGGATAAAAGTCTCTTCCCTTCGGAAGACTTAATCATAGACATTCTGGGAATTTCATAAGAGATGGTTATACACTTGACATAAGATGGTGATGACCTCTCCTTAGGAGTTAAGGGTTATTTGTCATATGAGGCCAAACCAATCAGTGATTGGACTACCACTGGATGTGTGTCCAGATAGTGATAATCCAAATAAGTCTGCCTTAATTCAACGTGACTGTAGGCTCGGCCATCCCTTCGATGGAGGGTCTATGAGGAGGTTGAAACACTGATACATTATAATTGGGGTTGAATAATGTAAAAAGTTTTCGTGCTTTGTTTTTCCTTTTATAACAAGCACCATATGCATATTACATATATACTGCATGTCTAATTATAAACCGTTTTATATCCAGAAAGAGATGGGAAAAGACTCTTTTAGTCCGTTGATGTGCATTCTTCGTGAGAATAAACTGACTGGCCCTAACTACGTAGACTGGAAAAGAAATCTTGACATAGTACTCACAGCCGAGGAGTACAAGTATGTCTTGCTGGAAAACTGTCCCGATATTGATGCTAATTCTACTGATGACCAGCGAGAGGCTGAAAGGAAATGGAAGAAAGCGAACAGCATGGCTAAATGCTACATGCTCGCTTCCATGTCCAACGTGTTGCAAACACAGCACGAGCAAATGGACACAGCCTATGAAATCATGATGTCCTTGTCTGAGATGTTCGCAGACAAGAGCAGGCCAGCTAGGCAAGCTGCTATGAGGACCATCATGAATGCTAGGATGGCTGAGGGAACACCTGTCAGAGAGCATATGCTCAAGCTGATGGATTGTTTCAATGAAGCTGAGATTCTAGGGGCTGAGATTGATGCAGGGAGTCAGACTGACATGATTCTCGAAACTCTGCCGGAATCTTTCAATCAGTTCAAGCTCAATTTCAATATGAGCAAGATGGACATGACTCTACCTGAGTTAATGAAAGAACTCCAGGCGGCAGAGGCTATCATGAAGGCCAAAGCCCAAGCTCCTTTTTTCCAGTCTTCCTCTAAACTGAACCCGAAAGGGAAGAAGTCCAAGAAGAAGCAGAATAAGGGAAAAGGGCTGAAAAAGAACAATGCTGGTAATAAAAAGGACAAGGGTACAGATGGAAAGCCCAAAGGGAAATGCTTCAAGTGTGGCCTCAAAGGTCATTGGAAGAAAGATTGTCCCAAGTTCCTGGCCTCAGTTAAGAAAGGTACATCTTTTTCATACTACATTGAAACTTGTCTAGTGGTTGATTCTACTGACTCATGGATAGTAGACTCAGGAGCCACTAATCATATCTGCAATTCATTGCAGGGGTTTCAGATAATGCAGAGAATTGAGAAAGGAGAATTTGCCTTTAGGGTCGGAACTGGAGCTAAAGTTTGGGCAGTTGCAGTAGGAGTTGTTACTTTACATTTTCCATGTAATAGGATATTAGTTTTAAATAATGTTTTCTATGTTCCGGACATGAGGAAGAATTTAATTTCAGTTTCCAAATTAATTGAATTTAATTATTCAGTTTCTTTCCATTCTGGTATTGATATCAGTAGAGATGGAAATATTATATGTTCCGGTAGAATACATGACAACTTATTTTATATATATCCTATTGCTCCCACACTGCATAATGTACAACAAGAAAGCTCAACTTCCCTTAAGAGAAAGGTATCTTCAATCAATGACACATATCTTTGGCACTTACGTTTGGGTCACATTAACCCAAAACGGATTCAGAGGTTGGTAGAAGATGGGCCCTTGAGCTCATTAGATTTCGAAACTTTTCCTCAGTGCGAATCTTGTCTCAAGGGAAAGATGACCAAACGGTCATTCTCTGGAAAGGGACTAAGGTCAAAGGAGTTGTTAGAATTGATTCACACTGATGTGTGTGGTCCTATGAACAAACCGGCTCGAGGAGGGTATGAGTATTACATCACCTTCACCGATGATTACTCTAGATATGGATATGGATATGTATACCTAATGCGACGAAAGTCTGAGGCGTTTGATAAGTTCAAACAATTCAAGGCTGAGGCGGAGCTACAACTAGGAAAACATATCAAAGCCCTTCGATCTGATCGAGGTGGCGAGTACCTCCTGGGTGAGTTCAAGGAGTACCTCACACAACATGGGATTGTGTCTCAGTTGTCTGCACCGGGTACACCCCAGCAAAATGGTGTAGCGGAGAGAAGAAACCGTACCCTTCTTGATATGGTAAGGTCCATGATGAGTCATGCAACCCTACCGATATCTTTTTGGGGATATGCCTTAGAAGCAGCAGCATACATTTTAAATCTGGTACCATCTAAATCAGTACCTAGGACACCACAAGAAATATGGACAGGTCGAAAACCTAGTTTAAATCATATCCACATTTGGGGTTGTCCAGCCTATGTACTGAATGATAAAGCTACCAAGCTCGAACCCAGATCGGAAATGTGCTACTTCATTGGGTATCCTAAGGGAACGAGAGGTGGCATCTTTTATCATCCAAAGGAGCAAAAAGTGCTCATCAGCACTCATGCTAGGTACTTGGAGGATGATTGTATGATGCACCAAGAGCTTAGTTGTAAAGAAACCCTTGAGGAGATTCGTCCGGGATCTCCTATAACATCTGTACCAGATCCTGAGACAGTAGATGAACAAGATATTCCTTTAAACACTCCGGAGCCTCGTCGTAGTGGGAGAATTTCTAGACAGCCAGAAAGATATCTAGGAGTGTTTTTTAAGACAGACTATGGAGATCTGGTTGAGGATCCTACTAGTTATGATGAAGCAGTAACGGATATAGATGCTGACATGTGGCAGCAAGCAATGAAATCTGAAATGGATTCTTTGTATTCCAATCAAGTCTGGGAACTTGTAGATGCACCTGAAGGGATTAAACCCATAGGGTGCAAGTGGATCTACAAGAGGAAGAGAGGAGTGGATGGGAAGGTGGAAACCTTCAAAGCAAGACTGGTGGCGAAAGGATATACTCAGAAAGAAGGTATCGATTATGAGGAAACCTTTTCACCAGTGGCTATGCTTAAGTCCATAAGGATTCTCTTAGCCATCGCATGTCATTATGACTACGAGATATGGCAGATGGATGTCAAGACAGCTTTTCTTAATGGAAGTCTTGACGAATGCATCTATATGATGCAACCAGAGGGCTTCATTGCTAGTGGCCAAGATAACATGGTTTGTAAACTTAAGAAGTCCATCTATGGACTTAAGCAAGCATCTAGAGCATGGAACATCAAGTTTAATCAGGCAGTCAAATCCTTTGGCTTTGATCAAAACATTAATGAACCATGTGTGTATAAGAAAGGAAATGGGAAAGCAGTTGCGTTTTTTTTGGTCCTATATGTAGATGACATATTACTCATCGGAAATGATGTAGGTTTATTGTCATCCACAAAGGTTTGGTTATCCTCTCAATTTCAGATGAAGGATTTGGGTGAGGCCAGCTATATCTTAGGGATCAAGCTTTTGCGTGATCGCAAGAATAAGATGTTAGCCCTATCCCAATCTTCTTATATTGAGAAGATATTGGTCAAGTTTAACATGCATGACTTCAAGAAGGGCCTCCTACCTTCTAGACATGGAGTACCACTGTCCCGAGATCAATGTCCAAAGACATCTGAAGAGATAGAGACCATGAGGAGAGTTCCATATGCATCCGCTGTTGGAAGCCTCATGTATGCTATGTTATAGACCAGATATTTGCTTTGCCGTTGGCATGGTTAGCAGATATCAGTCAAACCATGGACCTATGCATTGGACAGCTGTTAAACATATATTCAAGTATCTTCGGAGAACGAAAGATTATATGCTAACCTTTCAATCAGAGTATGTGGCGGCATCGGAAGCTGCGAAGGAAGCAGTATAGCTCAGAAAATTCCTATTGGAATTAGGAGTGGTTCCTGCAGTGCAAAAACCGATTGTCATAACACTGGTGCTGTAGCACAGTGCAAAGAGCCTAGGAATCACAAGAAAGATAAGCACATTCGGATAAAGTACCACTTAATCCGGGAATTCATTCAGGATGGAGAGATAGTGGTGGAGCATATTGCTTCAGCAAATAACTTAGCTAACCCATTCACTAAGACTCTTACTGAGAAAGTCTTCACTTCTCATGTTGAGTCTATGGGTGTTAGGTTAGGAAGCAGTGATCTTTAGTGCAAGTGGGAGTTTGTTGGGATTGGTGTATGCCCTAAAGCCCACTAGCTGCATTCTCATCTTTTGTTACTGGATATTTACTGGTTATTTAATTGAAAGACTCTTTTATGCTTAAACATGTATATATGTATGGTTGTGTAATGCCCATTGTTTCTAGTAAATGAATTAGGTGTGTAGTGTCTGCACACAGATAGGTCTTATTCATGGACAACTGGAAACATCATATTTGTTCATAACTGAAAGATGGAGCTGGGCACTTCATCTTGGTAGAAGTTATAATGAGATACTCTCCTATATAGGGTGACATACCTAAGTCATGGGAGGCCTTTCCCGGATCTATCTCATTAGTGCATGTGTCATGCATTGAACAGGACCGTTGTAGGTGTGATCTCTAAAATAGTACTATCACAGAAAAGAGATCAAGTCACCTCATGCTACTAAGTAACCGGTGCTCTTAATCTTGAGCATTTGTGGATGAACTGACGAAGTCAAGTTCTTGTGCTTTAATTCACTATGGGTGAGATTCTATTCATGGGTCAACAGCTCTGTGTTTTGGGTACTCGGACTTGATCAGTTGGGACGTGCAGATGCAATATAGAATCTATGCCATCTGATGATGGAATAATCGTCCCCTTAGAATTATCCGATTAATCATCAAAATCTAAGATCTTAGTATATGGATGTTCCATATGGATATTGAACTTGTGGGTCGCTCCCTGGATCAAGAGAATGATATTCGAATGATGATTATGTTTAAGGATATGAAGTTCTAAGGTTTAGATGTAATCGGGAAGGTTGATAGTACATATGATAACCTGACTCGATTATGGATGTTACATAGAGGGGCATTCAGGTCATTACACTTAGTAGGTCGAAGACAACCGTCATTTTATGACGAGCTTATTATAATATATATTTGTCCTTGGAGTTCAACCATAACTCTTTAGTGGAATGAGTTAAGGTTAAAATGATCTTTATGTTGCTATGGGTTTAGCATGGACATTTTGGTCATTTTGGGAGCCAATGGCAAATATGTCTTTTGGTCCCTTCTCTAGTCACTTACCAAGATTGGCATGGATTCCTAAAGATGTTTAGATAACATAAGGATGAATTATTTTAGTGGAAAAATAATTTTGAGTTTAAATTCAAATAGGCCTTTGATGGCATACATGAATTTAACTCTAGATAAATTATATGTGGGCCATGGTGTGCATTGATATGTGGGATGTCCATAATAAGATTTCCATGGGTAAGGTTTCCAACTTTGAGTAGGACTCTACTTGGAAAGTTGAACTCCTATTTGGATTAGTATTCCTATGAGTTAGTTTCCTTTTTGGATTAGGAACTTAAAATTAGTAAGTGTTCTACAACTAGTATTACTAATTGTATGGAAAGTTCCTTTTGGTTTCCTTTTCTAATTAGAGTGTTTCTTAAAGGAAATAAGTCTTTCCTTTTTGGACATAAATTAGAATAAGGAGAGATAACTAAATAGGAAAGGCTTCCCATAGTTTCTATAAAAGGAGAATCATCCCCTTTGGACGTCCATAACAAGGAAGCTAAGAAGAATGCCTTTGCAAGTTTCACAACACACTTTGTGAAACAATTTGTGAGCACAAGGAGAGCCCCACACGTCCAGCCTTGGAAAGGTTCTCTTCTTGAGAGAAGAAAGCTTGAGGTCTGAGATTTTCCCTTAGAGAAATAGTTCTTAATACCTAGATTAAGATCCCACCATCTTAGCCAATCAGATTTGGAAGTGAGATAGAGGAGAAGATCAAAGGCAATACTAGTGCAAGAAAATTCCAGCAACTTGTTTGCAAATTGCAAGTCTGAGTTCACGCCTTTGGATCTATTTTTTCAGAGGTTTGAAGTCTACAAATCTTTGAGGTATGAGTCTTCTTCATTCTCCTTTAATTATACACTTGTTGGTCATGATTTAATGGAGTTTCTATGCGATTCTTTATGGCTGATTTCCGCTGCATAGTGCAGAAATCAGATTTTTTTAAAAATCTGTCATGCTTTGCATCAGCCATAGTAGTCTCTTTATGAGAAGTTTCAGATCTGAATCGCAATTTCTTTCAGGGCCGTCCAAAGAAATGGATTAATGACTGTAATAAAGCTAGTCAATTAATCGCATTAAGTGGTCGCCGAGCAGCTGAAGAGTCGCGGGCCGTGCCACGTCTTTTGGAATTCTTCTGTCGATGATCATCGATGGATCTTCATGTAGATCGACATCAGATGACCATGTAATTTCAGGTGTTTGTTGCCAACAGCGGGTCGGTGCCATCTGTCCTGTCGATTTCTCGATCGGTCGGGTGGAAAGCACACTTTTTTTTGGTTGACCGGGTGGCGATCAATACTGTCTTTGATACTCTTGATGATTTACCCGTGTTTTGGACGGATATCAGAGGACTTGGTGTCTCAAAAGCATGAATTTTGGAAAGTACCAGAGGCTGGGCTTCTCGAATCGCGAAAAAACGGCGAAAACCGGGGTTTCCGGGGCTTTCCCGGCGACCGCGGGGTCCATGGTCGCCGGCGACCCTGGCCCAGGGTCGCAGGGGCCTGCGACCTTGGGCCAGGGTCGCAGGGGCCTGCGACCCTGGCCCAGGGTCGCAGGGGTCTGCGACCCTGGGGGGGTTTTCCCCCTTTCTGGTCCCCGTTTTGCGTCCGTTTTTGCTTTTTTCTGATTCTTTTTTCTTCTGTACTTTTCTTTGACATTTTGATCATTTATTGGCCTGATTTCTTTGTAGGAAACCTGATGAGAATCCTTGCATTTTATTTTGCAAAGTTTCCAATTTCCTGAGAAAGCCGAAGACTTTGTCGCGCAGAGCTGCCGATTTTCTGTCAAAAGCTGAAACTGGGTCAAACGATGTTGGAATGACCTGAAATTTGGTGTGAAGCCTCCTGAGCAATAAATAAGACCAACCATAGGCTTTTGTTTGAGTTTCGAAGCCGTTTGGGGTCTTATCACCTGCAGACTTGCTTTTTGTCGCGATGAAGATGTCGCGGTTTGATGTGCGGTCAACCGATGTCCGATTGACTTGAAATTTGACAGGGAACCTATTGGAGTCATTTTAAGATGATCCATAGGTTCTGTCTTGGAAATCATGGTCCCGGAGAGCTTTACCGCCGAGAGGCTTGATTTGGCTGTCGGAGAAGCGAAGTTAGGCCAAATGATCTTGAAATGGCTTGAAACTTCTTGTGTACTCCTCTTTTGGCTGTCTGGAAGAATCTTGCAGTTTTTGTTTGATTCTGACAAGATTTTATTTTTGGAAGCAGCATTGCCTATTTATGGCAGGTTGCGACTTCATGTAGCTCTTTGGATCTTGGAAAGGCAAAGTGACATTTTTGGTGTCAACAATGCCGTGCTCTTGGCAGAAGTCTCTGAAGGATTTGGAGTCGAACTGAGTCCCGTTATCCGAGATCAGGGTCCGGGGGATGCCGAACCTCGTAAGGATGTTTTTCCAAACGAAGTTCCTGGAGTCCCGGTCCGTGATGGAGGACAACGGCTCAGCCTCTATCCACTTGGTGAAGTAGTCCGTCGCCACTATCAGCCATCTCTTGTTCCCTGGAGCTCGGTGAAGAGGCCCCACAATGTCCAGGCCCCATTGAGCGAAGGGCCATGGGCTAGAGAGGGGACTCAGATCCTGTGCTGGCTGATGGAGTGAGTGGGAGAACTTCTGGCATTTCTCGCATTTTCTGGCGTAGACCTGGGCGTCCTTCTGCATGTAGGGCCACCAGTAACCCTGGCTGATTGCTCTGTAGGCCAATGACCGACCTCCAATATGGCTGCCGCAGATTCCTTCATGGATCTCGTACAGGAAGTCGTCCACCTTGGACGGGTGGACGCATTGGAGGTACGGACCCGTGAAGGACTTCCTGTAGAGTTTGCCTTCTGGAGAGAGCCAAAACCGAGCTGCTTTGAGCCTGATCTTGTGGGCTTCTGTCTTGTCCTCGGGGAGCTGGTCATCCTTCAAGTAGGCGACGATTGGATCCATCCAGCTGGGGCCGAGGTCAGCACAGAGGACAAGCCGAGATGAATGGAGTTCTAGACTTGACCTTGATACTGACCCGACCTCGATGGTCCTCTTCTTTCCTGCTTCGACAGCGGAGGCCAGGTTTGCAAGCGCATCTGCATGCGTGTTGGTGTCTCTGGATATTTGTCTGACCTCGGCTTTCTGGAATTGGGAGAGCAGTTTTTTCGCAAGGGCCAAGTAGGCCGCCATCCTGTCGTCCCGAGCCTGGTAGTCCCCAGCGAGCTGGCTAGTTACCAGTTGAGAGTCGCTGAAGATCTCCAGATGCTGGGCTCCGAGGATTCGGGCGCTGTTCAACCCTGCAATCATTGCTTCGTACTCTGCCTCGTTGTTCGTCGCTTTGAAGTCCAAGGTGAAGGCTTGCTCTATGACCAGTCCCTCTGGCGATTGGAGAACTATGCCGAGGCCTGCTCTCTTGGAGGTGGACGACCCGTCGACAAAGATCCTCCATGCCGAGGTGGGAGACTGCTGGACTTCTGTTTCTACTGGCTCTTGCCCTGTGCCCCCCAGTGCCGTGCCGAGCTGGGTTGGAGCCGGGCCGGGGGAGGCGAATTCGACAATGAAGTCTGCCAGGATCTGGGCTTTGATTGCAGTTCGGGGACGGTACTGAATGTCATACTGCCCCAGTTCAACTGCCCACTTTGATATGCGCCCTGAAAAATCAGCTTTCTTGAACAATGACCGGAGTGGATGCTCCGTGATCACCACAATAGTGTGGGATTGAAAATAATGGGAGAGCTTGCGGGAGGCGGTAATGAGAGCCAACGCAAGCTTCTCCAACAGGAGGTACCTGGTCTCGGCATCGAGCAGTGTCTTGCTCGTGTAATAGATCGGCTTTTGAACTCCCTCGTCCTCCCTGATGAGGACGGAGCTCACTGCGTGATCCGAGACCGCAAGGTACAAATACAGAATCTCCCCCCGAGTTGGGGTAGAGAGTAATGGTGGTGACATCAAATGAGTTTTGAGTGCGGCCAATGCCTGGTCGCACTCAGGGGTCCATTGGAACTGCAGATTTTTTCTAAGAAGCTGGAAGAAAGGCTTGCACTTATCTGATGATCGGCTGATGAAGCGATTAAGTGCGGCGGCCATTCCTGTGAGCCTCTGAACTTCTTTCGTGGTGGAGGGACTCTGGATGCCCTGGATGGCAGTGATCTGGTCCGGATTGGCCTCTATCCCCCTTCGCGTCACCAAGCTGCCGAGGAACTTGCCAGAGGCTACGCCGAAGGCGCACTTGGAAGCGTTTAGCTTGAGCTTGTAGGCGCGAAGGATGCCGAAGACTTCGCCGAGATCCGTCAGATGGTCGCTGGAGCGCACAGATTTGACGACCATGTCGTCGATGTACACCTCCACCGATCGGCCGAGCTGGGCCTGGAACATCTTTGTGACGAGGCGCTGATAGGTCGCCCCCCGCGTTCTTCAGTCCGAAGGGCATCACCTTATAGCAGTAAGTGCCGCGGGGGGTGATGAACGATGTTTTCTCCTCGTCGGGCTCGTAGAGCGGGATCTGATGATAGCCTCGGTAGGCGTCAAGGAAGCTCATTCGGTCGTGACCAGAGGTGGCGTCGATCAGTTGGTCGATCTTCGGGAGGGGGAAACTGTCCTTAGGGCAAGCCCTGTTCAGGTCGGTGAAGTCCACGCACACCCTCCACTTCCCAGTTTTCTTCTTGACGACCACCGTGTTGGCCAGCCATACCGGGTACTGTACTTCCCGGATGGCCCCTGCTTTTAGCAAGTTGTCGACCTCTTCGACGACCGCATCTGTCTGCTGAAGCCCGGTCCTGCGGGCCCTCTGCACTACTGGTTTGTGGTCGGGGTCGACGTTGAGCTTGTGGCACATGACCTCAGGGTCGACCCCGGGCATTTCACTTGGGTTCCAAGCGAAGACGTCCACATTCTGCATCAAGAACCGGGAGAGTTCGGCCCTTTCTTCGTCGGACAGCTGGGTGCCGATCAGGAAGAACCGGTCTGGGTCTGCCGGGTCCAGCCTGACCTCGGCCAGGTCCTCGATGCTCTTCTTCTCAGGGTCCCGGCCGATCTCATCGAGGCCTTTCTCAAACTCGGCCAGGTTGACGCGCTCTGGCTCCTTCACGGCCGGGACTGCGGCCAGCATGCACTGCCTGGCCTGCTGCTGGTCTCCCTTCACTGTGACTACTTCCATCTTGCCTTCCTCGTTCTCATGGACGAACTTCAGTTTTTGGTGGAAGGAAGATGGAACTACCTCTAGCTTGTGGAGCCACGTTCTACCCAGAATGACATTGTAGGGAGAAGGGGCGTCCACAACCAGAAAGTCGGCTGACACGGAGGCTCCGCCAACTTGGGTTTCCAAGGTGATTCTACCCTTGGGGTAGACTGGTGTGGCGGACAACCCTAGCAGAGGTGCACGGACCTCCGTGAGGTCTGCTTCGGAGAGCTTCATCCTCTTGAAGCAGTCGTAGTAGAGGACCTCGGAGGAGCTGCCGGAGTCGACGAGGATCCTCTTCACGGTGAAGTCTCTCAGCTTCATGGTGAGGAGCAGGGGGTCGTTGTGAGGGACCTGGACTCCCTCTAGATCTCGATCCGAGAACGAGATGGCTGGTCTGTCGCGGCGGGCTTTCTTGGACGCCGGAGCGAGGTCGGCTTTCATTACTTCTTTCTCGTGCGAAGCCCGCCTGGCTTCGGCACGGGTTTGGGAGCTTCCCCGGGATGAGGAAGCGGGAGCTGAGGACGCCAGATGGATCACGTTGATGATCTTCTCTGAGTCCTCGCTGTCTGGAGCCTGGGATGCGCTCTGGTGGATCCGGCCCTCGCTGCCGCCGGCATCACCTTCCTTGATGAACTCTGGAATGTGGCCCTCTTTGGCCAGCTTCTCCAGATACCACTGCAAAGTCCTGCATTCTTCGGTCCTGTGCCCGTTGCCCTTATGGAAGGAGCAGTAGAGCTTGCTTCGGGCTCCTTCGGTGGGTTCACTCTTCAGGGGCGGAGGATGCTTGAAGAATGGCTTGGATTTGATTTTGGCCAGGATGCGGTAGATCGGCTCCTTGAAGACGACGTTGACGCTCTGACTGGCGCTAGAGGGAGGTCTGGGCTTCCAATTGCCCCCAGACCTGGACGACGAAGGCTTCGTCGAACTGGAGGCCCAGTCCCGCTTGGGCTCCTGCTTCTGGGAGGGCCTCCCGCCTCTTTGCCGAGGCTGGCTATTCTTCTGTTCGGGCTCCGGATGCCCGTCGCGATCCTTAGCTCGGATCTCGTCTTCCTCCCGGGCGATGAAGCGCTTCACCCGGGACATCAATTCTGACATGGACTCTGGGGTGTCCCCGGCCAAGTCCTTCCGCACGTCGATGCCGGGGATCAGGGCATGCTGGAAGGCGTAGATGGCTATCGCCTCTCTCGCGTCCTCGATCTGGCTGTAGATCGCCCAGAATCGGTGGGTGAACTTGGCGAGGGTTTCGCCCTGCTTCATTCTCAGGGCGATGAGGTCCCCTTCCTTCTTGGGGACGACGGCGTAGGCCTGGAACTTCTTCAGGAAGGAGAGCTGGAGCTCCTTCCAACTGGAAACTGACTGCTCCGGGAGGGAGCAGAACCACTTCAGGGGGAGGTCACCCACACTGGAGGAGAAGATCTTGCAGTTTAGGTGACCCTCGTTTCCCCAGATGGACATCTTCTGGGAGAAGTGTCGGAGGTGTGCAGATGGGTCGGACAGTCCGTCATAGGGGACGAACCGCGGGACGGAGAACTTCTTGGGCAAGGGGGTGTGCTCGATCTCTTTTGTGAAGGGAGAGCCCCCGAGATCAGTGTGACCACAGAGCTGCTTCTGGTGCCGCATGTCCAAGTTGTGCTGGAGAGCCAATCTGACGCGCTTGTCAAATCGCTCTTGCTCGTCGTCCTTCTCTGGAGTCTGAGCTCGGGTCTTCCGCTTGGGATGGCTCGGGCTACGACGGCTATGGGCTCGGCCGCCGCGGCTGTGGTGACTTCGGCTGTTGCTCGAGCCTTCGTCATGGATCTGGCTCCGTTTCTGGTCCAGATGATGTCTGAGTTCCTCACGGGGAGGCTGGGCTGCCTCGCGGGGAGGCTGGGCTGCCTTGCTGGGAGCATCCTTCTTTTTCCCTTGAGGCTCAGAGACCTCCCTCAAGGAGGCAGTTTGCACTGCCTTCAGCTGCTGCTGAAGCTCGCGAATCATCCGTTCTTGCTTCTGGAGTTGCTTCTGGAGGAGGGCAGCTTCAGGAACCTCTCCAGGGGGTTGAGCGCGGCGCCTTTCTCCTACGGCCACGGCTTTGTCCTTCCGGGGACGCTTATGCTGACGCTCACTGCGTCCGGGTGGCGCGACTTCTTCTGATGAGATTGAGGCCTCGAGTCCCTCTTGGAGTGGGAACTCGATAAAGAGCTGGGAGCCTAAGCGGCCCTCGCCTGCAGTCGTGCCATGCACCGTGTGGGAGCGTCCTTGAGGAGGGACGTCCGCTGGCGGTGGTGGCAGCTCGAGCGCTGCTCTTGAGGATTCTACGCCCTTCTTAGCTTTCGGAGGCATGGCTTCTGAGAAGATGAGGTTAAGAAGGTTGGGAAGGTTTTGAGGGGTTGGGATATTACTTTCCCACAGACGGCGCCAATTGTAGGTGCAGAAAATTATGACCCACAATAAGAGGGTGCCTTACAGGACTTATCCGAGAAGATGATGGTGTCTGGGATGTCTGGATGCCGTCCGGAAGCCTGAAAGAGAGTAGCAAACGGTCAGAGGACCCTGGCCTGAGCGGCGCAAGGCTCTCCGATGCCAAAGTCAGTATGGGAACTGGAACGATGGAAGGAGAGGGAGAAGAGAGACAGAGTAAGGGCTCTGTGAGTGGGATTATGCGTACCTTGCATGGTGTTTGGAGTTCTATTTATAGAGGTCTGGATCGTATCTTCCAGAGAATATCTTGGTGTGGGTCCCATGATTCGACTGGGAAGTCATGATCAGCCCACAAAGTAATAAATGCAGTCTAATCCGGCCCACTCAGCATTTAATGCTAGTCGGGTCAGCCCACATTGCATTAAATGCGTGTCTTGTTGGGCCAGATTGTGTTGGGCGCCTTTGGCGGTTGGAGTACCAGCGGATCTGCCCTCGGGCCTTGCCCTGATGTGGCCTCAGCCGCTGGATGCTGCCATGTGGCGATCTGGTGAAGATAGTGGGCGGCTGGATGTCGTGTCTGTCCCACTAGCTCGTGACCCTATCTCTCCACGTGCCTGATGACGTGGGGAATGAGGGGCCCAAGCGAAGGTTCTTTCTTGCTCCGGCTACTGCCCTGGCTTCTTCAGCGAGGTGGCTTTAGCCGAGGTAGGGCTCTCTGCGGAGATGGTATCCGGGGTGGACTCTTTGCCGAGATGATGCCCGAGGTGGTCCAGTTCGGCGCTTGTGGCCTGGAGATGCTTGATGTCGGCCAAGGCCTCTGCCTTGGTATCCGGGATGAGATCGGTGCCACGTAGATGGCACGCGGATGGCACGTGAGAATGCTTAGCCCCATCTGATGGCTGTGATTAGCTTAATCCTGTAGCTCTGGAAATTTCCCCACACAAGTACCATCAAAAACCATTACAAAACCAAAGGTAGACATACCATTTCCTTTCTAAAACGTTGCACCCAACATAATTAGGGTCTTTAAGATTTATCCAAAATCTAAACCCGAGGATTCTGAGGGTGATCGTGGTTGGTTTTGGAAAATATCATTATATTTTTACATGACAACATACTTTTTGCCCCTCCAAATAAGTTTGAGCGGGTTTGGAATTATTCCTTTGAAGAGGTAGTCATTACTACCCTCCAAATAGCCCACCAAAGAATAAGAATTCATGCTTTTACATTTTGGACATCCCTCTTATCCAATGGAGGATTAGTTTCAAGGCATTTTATGCACCATTCACATAATCCTTCATTCATATGGTGAGATCTTATCCTCAATAACGAGTGAAACCATAACATGCACCCTCATGAATTCACAATGGAAAAGAAAATGTCCCAAGGATTCTTCCTTCGTTTATATGCATGGCATAAGTCATTAACAAAACCTAGCATTGATTTTAGAAGAAATCTTCCCTAGAGGATTTTTTTTAGATTTTTCCAACCAAACAAAAGAATTCTTTGTGGCATTGAAATCTTCCAAAAGTTTGTCTAATTGACAAGTTCTCCTAGGTCATGGGTTTTAAGTTTCTTGGATATTGGCTGTAAGCTGACTTTGTAGAAATTTGGTTGTCATTAAAGAAAGGCCAAGTTCTTTTATCCTCAAATCAAAAGGATCTAGGAATAAAAATTCTGAAATTTTCATCAACATCATTGCTATTATTGAATAGGTTTCGAGAGTTTAGGAAAATATCACACTCCTTACTGAGTTCATTAGGTGAATAAAGTGTAAATTTGGAATTGACATCTCAGAGAGGGGTTTTCTAAAAACTTAAGATTCTGGGATCCATCTACAATTTCAAATTGAGACTTCCTTACCATTACCTAAGATTTATGTGAAGGTTGTCTGCTAGAAATGTCCCCAAGCGATTCTTACTTCATTACTATTGGAAACAAGGATATTTCCGCTTTGAGGCCGATTGATGTTTGGAAGGTTTGAGATGCTCTATTACTTTCATTAATGAATTCTCACAAAAATAAGGTTAGTGTGATTAAAAGGAAAATCCCAACTTGCTAGCCAGAGAAATCCTTGAGCAACAGGCTTTCTAATCTTAAATCACCTCTTAGAATTTGGTTGAGCATAGAACAAGGACACAAAGGTAGCGCCTTTAGGGAGCAAGCCCAATAGGAGGATGGAGAATTATGAAAAATTGGAAGTCCCTTGATCTGAAGTATCCAATAGACAAGGACGGAACTAGGGGTATTGAAAAGTATTTTCTTTATCTCTATTAACGCCTCGAGGTTATGGTAGGATTGGTTAGGGAGTGGCCATGGCCCCCTGAAACTTCAAAAAAAAAATCCCATTTATTTTAATGGAGTTCTCAATAATCTTTTACATGTCCCAATGCATATTTCCTTGCAACTGCCACAACTGAACAACATCCATAGCAACTGTCAAAATAGAGAGTAACTGCCACAACAAAAACCCAGCCTGCAGGGAGAAGGAGCAGCCAAGAGGGGAGGGAGAGAGGAGGGAAAGCTAATGATCCCACCCTAAAGCCTTCAAGATTGGATGGGAGAGAGGGGGCACACCTGAAGATGAGCAGAACATTCCACTATAGTTGTCCGTGAAAACCTTCTGAGCTATCACTAAGGAAGGCTTTTTACTGCGGTGTTTAGCTTCATTCCGTAAGAACCATAAGGTGTAGATGGCTTAGAAGAAAATGGCAGCAGTAGACTTTCTTCCATTGGCATCTCCTTGATTAAAATTGTCCATACAGAAGAAGGCGATAGAGGAAGAGGAAGTGGAGAGTTCACTAGACTGAGAAGCCAAGTCCATAGCTCCTATGCAGTGAGGCGGGAGAAGAAAATGTGCAGATCTAATTCTTTACTACTGTGGCAAGAGTAACACCTGGAGGCCATTGAACTCCCTCCGAGCATTGCCCAAGAGTCAGTTGGCGTTATCCTGAGGAGAACGCTCTAGCTGAAGCAGGATAATCTTGGATTTATGAAGTTATTCCAAACTAGCCCATGCCACTGAACTTCTTCTTTTCTAGACCTCAACGAATTCCAAGCTTGTTTAAGAGTGAGGACCCCAGATATATAGCCCTTCCAAAGAAGTTTATCCGGGGAAGAGGGGTTTGGGAGATCAATTTGACTCGTATGCTGAATGAGAAAACTCTGAACCTCATCCGGAATGGTAGCTGGGACGACCTTTGAGCAATTGGGTCATGATCTATCCAGTTATCAAGCCAAAGCGGGATGTTGTGGCCATTCCCCAGATGCCAACGACTACCTTGCTGAAGGACTGTGGCCACAGATCTAATCCTTTTCCAGATACAAGACCCAGCCCTTGGATTGCCAGAGGACCAAATGGGAGAGTGTCTGAAGTATCTGCCCCTAAACCAAGAAGCCTAAAGAGAATCCGAAGTTGCAGCAGACCAACCCATCTCTAACATACAGGCCTCATTGAACTCCTTTACCCTACGCAGACCCAGGCCTCCCTCAGCTTTTGACACATAGACCTGATCCCATTTCACCATGTTACTCCTCTTTTTATCGGAGCTAAAGGACCAAAGAAAATTCCTCATTAGCTGTTCAATCTGTAGACAAGTTCTAGTAGGGATATGAATGACAAGGGATATGTGAAGAGGAATGGAGGAGAGGATGTGTTTGACCAATATCAGCCTACCTGCAAAGGAAAGGCATTTGGCCTTCCAACCATCAAGCCTATCTCTGATCGAATCCAAAGCTTGTTGAAATGGTAGTGTCTGGATGTTCCAAAGAAGATAGGAACTCCAAGGTAGACAGATGGGAGAGAGGCCCTTGTGATCGGAAGAAGCACAGAGATCATATGAGCTCTTCTTGCTGAGCATTTTCCTAGGTAGAGGTTACTCTTTAAGAGGTTGAAGCACTAGCCTGATGAGGATTGGTACCTAGAAAACAGCCCCTAGATGTGTCTCAGCCCCAACTTGTGAGCTTTAAGGAAAATCAGAATATCATTTGCGTAAAGTAGGTGGAAAGGAGTGAAAGAAGCAGGGGAGATTGGCACAATTTCCCTTGAAGACCTGAGGTGCTCTATGTGGAGGCTGAGAATCTCCTTTGATAGGATGAACAGGTAGGGCGACAAAGGGTCCCCTTGGCGAAGACCACAAGAGGAAGAGAATAAACCATTGGGGCAGTTATTGATAAGGACTAAGCCTCTGCTTGTGCATATCATCTCCCTAATCAGATTGTTCCAAGCTGAAGAGAAGTTGAAAAACTTTAGGGCTCTAAAGAGAAAATTCCAGTGAAGCTTGTCGAAAGCCAACTTCAGGCAAACAGTTCCTCCCCTAACCTTAGAATTGAGTTTTTGAATAAGGTCATGAGCTAAAGCTACATTATGATGGATTGATCTACCTTTGACAAAAGCTGATTGGCAGTGGGAGATTAGGAGGGGAAGGATGCTAGAGAGCCTGGTGGCTAGGATCTTGGATGAAATCTTATAGGTGAAGTTCAATAGGCTAATAGGCCTGAAGTCAAAGAAGGCTTCTAGCATTGAATTCTTTGGAATGAGGGATATAAAAAAGGCATTGGTTTCTCTTAACAGACGGACAATGGAGAAGAAGTAAGTGACTGCCTCGGTCACTTTTTTACTAATAATGTGCCGGCATTTGGTGAAGAAGACACCAGAGAAACCATCCGGCCCTGGGGAGCTGCTCCTTTTTAGATTGAAGACCGCCTACTTAATTTCTTCAGGATAGGGAATTGCTACAAGTAGCTGGTTTTACGCCTCTGAAATCAATGGAGCAGCCATGTGAAAGAGACTTTCTTCAAGGATAACCGGATCATATTGAAAGAGATTAGCAAAGAATATGGCAGCTTGATCTTTAATCTGTTTACCATCTTAAAAAAAGGTTGTCATTTACCATAACCTTATCAATGTGGTTTCAAATGCCTGTGGCATTGATGGACAGCGCTTCTGCTCGGTTCTACCGAGGTCGGCGGACGTGGGAGTCCGTTTGGGTCCGACCCTTTCGTAACCGGGGGGCAGAGGCGTGCATCAATATTTTTTTGTGTGGGTGTGCCAGATTTTCTATTTTACTTGGAATTGCAAGTGGTGATCCGGAGATCAACCTTCGCAAGTAAAACGGAAATCAACTTCTTTCAAGTTTTCCATTGCACATATATTTAATAAAAGAGACATTTTTCTTGATTTGCCGTGAAAGACGATTTTTTTGGCATTCATAGCCGATTTTGGCGTTTATAGCCCATTTTTGGCGTTTATAGCCCATTTTTGGCATTTATAGTCGATTTTACAATTCTTATCAATAATTAAAGACAAGAGTTGTGATTTTTGTCTCTTTTGAAAAAAAACAAACTACAATGAAAAGCAAGAAAATGAGGATCTAACTTCTCAGAAGAATGTGGGGGACTCATTCAGATTAACGGTCGCAAGTCGTATGTGGACTTCGCCATCATCCATGTAGATGAGAACAGATGATGCTCTTGATTCGCTTGGCTTGGCTATAACCTCAGGTTTTTACAGGACAAAGACCAAAAGGAGGTCCTATGTCTAATAAAAAATCAAGTAGACGGGCTAAAATGCCACGTCTAAGCCATTGGAGGCAGAATGAGAAGGCAAGGACCTTGGGGGCGGGGGGGGGGGGGGGGGGGGGGGGGGATACCCCCAAAGGGACTTTTGTCATCTTGTAGCGGTGGTCGGTGTAGAACTTCCGCAGAGTTTTCTCTCTTTCTTTCTCTGGATTTCTGTGTTTTTTTTCTGATCTGGGATCTGTCTTGTTTTTTCCGATCTGGATTCCTTTGCAGTGCTTTCCTATTTATAGGCTCTTGGTAGCCATTTAGGAGAGTTTATAGGCTTTTATTGTCATTAAGCCGCATAATGGGAGGAGTTACAGGATTTAATTCTTTATTTTGTAACTCCTTTTTCTCTTATTTTGGATTTCTGTGCTAGCCCAAACCCTGCCAGATTATCAGACCCAACAGGGAATTAAAGTACATCAAACTCATCCTTAAATGAATCTAACAAATATAGTGATCACATCCACCCCGCCATCTTTGTTCTTCAATAAGAACTTAAGCTGAAAAAATGTCTGCTAGCCCTAACCCTTCCCTTACCCTTCGCTCCCTTCCTCTCCAAATCCCCTCTCAAGCTGACCGACCTCCTCCCTTCGAAGCTCCATTCCCTTTTCTTTCTTCAGATTTTCCTCCTCTTCCCAGCTCCCAGCCAGTTGCTGCTCTGGTTCGGTCAGCAACCCCCTCGGCAGCCCCCTCGCCCGGTTCCCTCCTCCCACAATTGCCCCAGCCAACCTATTCTGCTCAGTCCCTTAGCTCCATAGCTCCCGGTTTAAGGTCTCAAACCTTGACTCAGCCCTCTACAGTTATTTCAGATCGTCCCTCTTCTCAGGTCTGGGATGAAGCTCAGCTAGCTATTCTGCACAATCACTTGGCTGGTCTCCTCAGCTCTGCTTTAGGTAAATCCTTGCCTCTTCCTCCTCTAAAACCCCCTGGCCCTCCTCCTCTACCCCCCTGCACCTCCACAGAACAACTAGCTCCTCTCCTTAACTCTGTCTCCAACCCTCTCCTGGTTCAGCAATCTAGCTCCTGGTTAGACCTTTTCCCTGATTCTAAGCCGATTGCCCCCTCAGACTTCCCAACCTCCTCTCTATTAGATGGTCAGGTAGTTATGAAAATCCCTTCTTCCATGATTGAGCCTAGCAAAAACTCCTTCTCAAATGCAGCTATAGGCAAATTCATTGGAAGAAGACCGACTGTGGAATGGCTGACCTCCCAAGCCAACTCTCACTGGAATCTCTCTAAACCATGTCCGATTTCCCTCACTGATAAGGGCCATTTTATCTTCAGATTCAGCTCCAAGGAAGACCGGGATTTGGTCCTCTCACAATCCCCTCACAGCCTGCAGAATAGGAAACTCCTTCTTCTTCCCTGGTCCCCTGGTCAAGGCCCTGTAGAATGGCCTAATCTACACCCAGTTTGGATCCACATCTATGGCATTCCTTACCACTGTTGGAGCTCCAATATCCTTCTCTCGTTAGCTAGTTCCATAGGCACTCCCCTGAAATTGGATGACATCACTGCCTTCCAAAAAATTCTCACTTTTGCTAGAATCCTGGTTCACATTGACCTTTCCAGACCTAAACCTACCGAAATCAAGGTGGACTTAGCTGGAGAAGAGGAAGTTCTTCTCTCTGTTTCCTACGAAAATCTGCCATGTTCCCTTTGCCTTCTTCATGGTCACTCAGAGACTTACTGCAAATCTGTTCCTAGATCCTCAATTAAACAGAGCCATTCCAGCCAAGGTATCCTGGGCAAGTCTCCAACTCCGGAGCTAGATCCCCAAGACCATCCTGTCTCCATCTCTGCAGCTCCCTCTGAGTCTGAGCCAGTCCTAGCCTCCAATCATGAGGTCTCTCTTGACCCTTCTATTCCAGGAAGCTCCTCGGCCCCACAAAAGGACTCTGTTCCTCCCCCTCCCCCTCTCCCTCCCCCTGGCTCCCCTAGTCCCTCCACCTCTTCTGGCCATCATCATCAGTCTAACTCCAGACTTGATCAGCTACCCCAGGAGATCTTTCTGGAAGTCCTTGATAAAATCCCTGCTCCTGCCCTAGATACCTCAAATCCTTTTGACATTCTGGAAAAATGCTCCTTTATAGAGCCAACTGATGCCTTCCCCTTCCCTCCTCATCCCCCTTCTCCCTCTCATCCCTTGCCTTCTTCTGATCCTCCTAACCCCCCCTCTTCCCCTCTTCCAGTTGGTATCTCCTTAGAGGTAAACCTCACCCCTCCCTCTAACAAAAAGAAAACCAAAATCAGAAATAAAAAGGCCTCCTCCTCTCGCCCTTTGACCAGAAGCTCAAATGGACCTCCCTCTCTCCCCTCAAGTTCCTAATGATTAAAGTCCTTTATTGGAACTGTAGGGGTATTGCCAATTCCCCTTCCCTTAGGGCTCTCCACCACCTCATCTCTTCTAACTCTCCTGACATTATTTTTCTCTCGGAGCCGATGACCCTTTCTCCCCCTCCCTCCTTGAGGTCAATCTTTGGCTTTGATGGCTTCTTCTCTAACCTCAATCAATCATCTGCTTCCATTTGGTGTCTTTTCAAAACCACTTCTGCTTTCCAATTCTCTCTATTGGATTTCTCCAGCCAATTCTTAACCCTATCTTTGATTAACCCAGCCAATGGTACCCAATGCCTTCTCACTGGCATATATGCCTCCACAAACTATATTCGAAGAAGAGAGCTTTGGGATTACCTTACTTCTCAAGCTTCTTCAAATATTCCATGGTGTGTGCTGGGAGACTTCAACTCCAATATCTCTGCCTCCGAAAAATTTAGTCTTAGACCTTCTCACTTGAATACTGACTTCCAACAGATGCTGTTAGCCTCTGGCCTGCAAGACATGGGCTATTCTGGAAACAAATTTACTTGGTCTAACAATCGTAGAGGCACCAGTTATGTTGCAGCTAGACTAGACAGAGCTTTATGCAACCACCACTGGACTGCCATCTCTTCTGACCCTTTGCTCTCCCACTTGCCAAAGGTCTCCTCTGATCATTGCCCCCTGCTTCTCTCCCACAGCCAGAGCCCTTCTCCTTCCAATGCTCCTTTTAAATTTGAAGTGATGTGGACTCTCCACCCGGATTTCCATAGTCTTGTAGCGGGAAACTGGAAGCCAGATATTGAGGGCCACCCCCAATACGTGCTAGCTCAAAATCTGAAAGCAATGAAGCAGGTCTTCAAAGTGTGGAATAAGACTGTCTTCGGAGAAATCAGGTTCAAGACTCAAGAAGCGGAAAGAAATGTGCTGGAAGCCCAAGCAACGTTGGATGCTGGTCCAACAGATTCTCTCCATCAGGCTCTTTCGGAGGCCAAGGCCTCTCTTCACAATTGGCTACAAATCTCAGATCTCCATTGGCGCCAAAAATCTAAAGTGAGATGGCTGAAAGACGGAGAAAGGAACACTGCTTTTTTTCATGCCTATGCAAAATCCAGAGGGGTTTTTAACCGAATTGACAAAATCCTCTCCAATGGTAACTGGATTGAGGACCCTAGCCAAATCCAGCAGCTGGCAGTTAGTCACTTCTCTGGCCTGGCTCAGTCAGTTCACCCTGAACCTGGAGGGAGCCTTTTCGATCTAGATAGTAACAAAGTCTCTCCTGTCATGAACCTCCAACTGACCAAAATTCCGGATGCTGAAGAAATCAAGAGGGCAGTCTTTGATCTGAAGGCGGACAGTTCCCCTGGGCCATATGGTTTCCCTGGTTCCTTTTTCACCGCTACCTGGCTGATTACAGGTGGGACTATCATAAAAGCAGTGAAACACTTTTTCTCCTCTGGTAAACTGTACAAAGCTTCCAATGCTTATTTTTTGGCTTTGATTCCTAAATCAACTTCGCCAAGTTCCTTCACTGATTACAGGCCAATTAGCCTTCTCAACTTCTCTTACAAAATTATTTCCAAAATCTTAGCTTCCAGATTGTCTCTTATCCTCCCCTCTCTAATTTCTCCAAACCAAGCAGCTTTTGTTAAAGGGAGATCAATCCACCAACACATTGCCTTAGCTCATGAGCTCTTCCAACTCCTCCGTTTGAGGACTAGGGGTGGGTCTCTTTGTATGCAGCTTGATATATCTAAAGCTTTTGATAAGCTAAGCTGGGTTTTTCTCTTCAAGGCTCTAGCTTTCTTTGGGTTCTCAAACAGCTGGATTAACCTTGTTAAAGCTTGTGTCTGTTCTGGAAAGGGCTCTGTCCTTATTAATAGAGTGCCTTATGGGTTTTTCGACTCTACTTGTGGTCTCAGACAAGGGGACCCTCTGTCCCCTTACCTCTTTATCTTAGCAGAGGAAATTCTCAGCCTCAACATTCAAAAATTGGTTTCCTCTAGGCTGGTTCTCCCTCTTTCCTCAGTGCCAAAGACCCCCTGCCATCTTTTCTATGCTGATGACATCCTGCTTTTCTTGAAAGGCAACAAGAAAGGTTTGATGGCTCTCAAACAAGTCCTAGCTAATTATCAATTCAGCTCGGGGCAACACATCAATGTGGCTAAAAGTAAGCTCTTTTTAGGCAAGTGCAGCCTTATGACAAAAAGACAGATACTGTCCATCACCAACCTTCAAGATCATCCTCTATCCTCTTCTTACCTCGGTGCTCCTCTGATATTTGGAACTCCGAAAAGACATCACTTACACTCTCTGGTGGATAGGTTCCTCTCCAAGCTTGTCGGGTGGAAGTCCAGGCTGCTTTCTTTTGCTGGTCGCACTATCCTCATCAGGCACGTGCTGGGCAGTTTAGCCACTCACATTGCTATGGTCTTTCCACTCCCAAAGTCAATCTCAAATCACCTTGAAAGTATTATGAGAAATTTCTTATGGTCGGGAGCTGCTTCTAGATCCAATAGGAGTCAGATTCGTTGGGACTTAGTGTGTCTTCCCACATCAGAGGGAGGTCTTGGTATCAGGCGTATCCAAGACCACAACGGCGCTTCTTTTCTTAAGCTAGCATGGATAGCTGCTACGTCAGATTCTCTTTGGGCTGATTGGATGAAAGGGAGGTACTTCCCCAGGACTACCTTATGGAGCTCTTCCACGACCAAAACTGGTTCCTGTGTCTGGCGGAAAATCAGGAAGTCAGCTCATATCATTCAAGAAGGTTGTAAATGGATCATTGGAAATGGTAAGTTGGCCGATGCTTGGTTTGACTCTTGGTCTTCATATTCAAGTCTGGCAGCTCAGTTTCCTTCCTTTTCCTTTCCCCCTCATCAGACGGTCAGCTCTCTTTGGGATGGCTCAGCTTGGATTTTGCCGTCTGGGCTTCAGTTAGAGGTGGAAGAGGCTTTGAGGAGTGCTGTCCAGTCTATCACTATAGACCCAGCTTCAGTTGATTCCATCTATTGGAAAAGTCACCCAGGGAAAGACTTATCTCTCAAAGAGGCTTGGCAGTTAATTAGGCACACTCAGCCTCGTAAAGCTTGGGCCCCCCTGGTTTGGAACCACCTCATGAGACCGAGAGTGTCCTTCTTCGCTTGGCGCCTGATGCACTGCAAGACTCCTACCAATGACCGGGCTCAAGCTGCTGGCCTCAGTCTAGCCTCCAGATGTTGTCTCTGCAATCAGAATGTTGAAACTGTGCTGCATCTCTTTTTCCTCTGCCCCTTTGCCTCTGGCCTCTGGAGTTGGATTCTTCAAGCTGCAGGAGTTTCCATTGCTGTTCCTTGTTCTCCTTCTACTATTTGGCAGAGTCTTTCAGCTAGCTGTGATAAGATAGCAAAACTAGGAGTTTCCTCCATCTTCTTCTCTACTACTTTCGTTATTTGGAAATGCGGAAATGACCTAACTCATAGAAACTTAAGAGCCTCTCAGACGAAGGTCAAGATCCTACTGAAAGAGCTTCTTTCCTCCTCTCTCAGTTCTATCAACAGACCTTTTTCTGGTAGGCCTCTTCAGCTGTTTATACATTTTTTGTCTAACTCCAACCATTGAGTTTTGTAAATCTCTTAGCCTCCTTCTTGCTTCTCTTTGGGTCTTCTGTGCCTGCTCTGTGGAGATGTTTGTTGGCTTGTGGATAGCTTGGCACTAGCATTGGGCCTATATTTGCTTTTAGTCTCTTTTCCTGCTGGTGGTGCATCTCTCCTGCTTCAGTTATTGGTTCCCCAGCTTGCCCTGGGCTATGAAGAGTTTCAGGGTTCCGAGCTCCTTGTGTTCTATTGGCAAATCACCTAGGATGGTTGTGGCAGAGCTTTGTGTTTTGCTTTTTCCAGTCCTGTTTAGTTGGAGGTTGGCCCAACTTTCTGGTTAATGCTCGGCGCTTCGTCAGTTTAGTCCGGTAGACCCCCTTCTCAGCTGATTGTGTCTCTGTTGCTGGCTGTTCTTCTGCTGCCAGTTCCTCTTCAGTGGGCTCAGCATGCCGAAAGTTTGTAGCTGTTCCTCTTGGGGTGCTTATGCATGGCGAGTAGCTGCTCTGCCTGTCTTTGCTGCCTATTCTCTGCAGAGTTGAGCGCAGCACTGCTTTGTTCTGCTAGGAGGAGTAGTGTGCTGAATGGTTTCGTTCTGCTGGCTGGCTTCTCCTTTGCATGCAGTGCAATTCGCCTGGAGGGGAGTTGGTCCTTTTTAATTTTTTAAATTTGCTCTGCCTCTTTTCTGGCAGTTTCCCTCTTCTGGTTGTGTTTTGCTGTGCCAAGTGTATTCTTCTGGGTTGGGTTGGCTTCTGGGTTGCTTCTGTCCTTTGTGATGGACTTTTGTATCATTTGGGGGCTTCTTGCCCGGTTCCCCTCTTTTTTCTTTTATCAATACAAATTAACCTTTAGCAAAAAAAAAACTCATTTTTCTTGGTTTCTGATTGGCCGGAGGAGATTGAGGGCATTTAATCACCTTTAATCGCCATGATGGGAGGAGTTTCATGTTTTAAATGTTATGAATTTCTTGACTTGTAACTCCTGGATTACTGCTTCTGATTGGGCCATCCAAAGAAATGGATTAATGACTGTAATAAAGCCAATCAATTAATCGCATTAAGTGGTCGCCGAGCAGTTGAAGAGTCGCAGGCCGTGCCTCGTCTTTTGGGATTCTTCTGGCGATGGTCATCGATGGATCTTCATGTAGACCGACCTCGGATGATCATGTGACTTCAAGTATTGGTTGCCAACAGCGGGTCGGTGCCATCTGTCTTGTCGATTTCTCGATCGGTCGGGTAGAAAGCACACTTTTTGGTTGACCGGTTGGCGATCAATATTTGATTTTGATACTCTTGATGATTGACCCGTGGTTCTGACGGATGTCAGAGGATTTGGCATCTCAAAAGTATGAATTTTGGAAAATCCCAGGGGTCGGATGCTTCGAATCGCAAAAAACGACGGAAAATGGGGCTTCCGGGGCCCTCCCGGCGATCCCGGGCTCCAGGGTCGCAGGGGTGGGGGGTTTTCCCCCCTTTTGTCCCATTTTGTGTCCGTTTTTGATGTTTTTTTATTCTTTTTTCTTCTGTATTTTTTCTTGACATTTTTTTATCATTTATTGGCCTGATTTTCCTGTAGAAAACCTGATGAGAATCCTTGCATATTGGTCTGCAAAGTTTTTAATTTTCCGAGAAAGCCGAAGACTTTGTCGCGCAGAGCTGCCGATTTTCCGTCAGAAGCTGAAACTGGGTCAAACGATGTCGGAATGACCTGAAATTTGAGGTGCAGCCTCCCGAGCAATATATAAGACCAACCATAGTCTTTTGTTTGAGTTTTGAAGCCGTTTGGGGTCCTATCACCAGTAGACTTGTTTTTATCGTGATGAAGATGTCGCAGCTTGATGTGCGGTCAACCGATGTCCGATTGACTTGAAATTTGACAGGGAACCTATTGGAGTCATTTTAAGATGATCCATAGGCTCTGTCTTGACATGGTCCCCGGGAGCTTCGCCAGCGAGAGGCCTGATTTGGCTTCCGAGCGTCAAAGTCTGGTTAAATGTTGTCGAAATGACCTGAGATTTGACGTGTAGCCCTTTGTAAGCATTTTGAAGCCGTCCATGTGCTCTATCTGATGAGTGATGGACTCGGTGGTTTTCACCGCCGAGAGGCTTGATTTAGCTGTTCGAGGGTTGATGTAGGGTCAAACGTTGTCGGTTTGACTCGGTATTTGATGTGGGGCCTTTTGGATGTATTTTGAGACCATCCATTGGCTCTGATCGAAGATTTGGTGTCTCTGATGCTTTCGCCGCCAGGAGCTCCTTTTTAGCTGCTGGAGAAGCAAAGTTAGGCCAAATGATTTTGAAATGGCCCGAAACTTCTTGTGTACTCCTATTTTGGCTGTCTTGAAGGATCTTGCAGTTTTTGTTTGATTCTGACAAGATTTGATTTTTGGAAGTAGCATTGCCTATTTATGGCAGGCTGCGACTTCATGTAGCTTTCTAGATTTTGAAGAGGCAAAGTGACATTTTTGGTGTCAACAAATGCCCCCTCGAGGTGCAGCGACGAGTTGCTTAACTTTTGTAGTCGATGTGCCTCGAAGAGATTTTTCGAAGGAGAGCTTGTGACTTGACCAAGAGTCTTTGAGCTTTCTTTCTTTTTGTATTTGTAGCCTTTTGAGCTTCCAGCGGAATTTTATGGTAGTGAAAGGGATCACATACCATCTTGAGGCAAAGTTTTGAAAATGACATCAGGGATGTGGATTTAGGTTTTGACCTTGTGACCTAACTAGTTGTATGTGGCAGGTTACGGGGTCGGGTTTGGTTTTGACTGTGTGACCCAACAAGCTGTATGTGGAATGTTGGGGGGTCGATTTTAGTTTTGATCTTGTGACCTAACAGGCTGTTGAAAGTCCTTGGGATCCTAACCCTAGAGGGGGGGTGAATAGGGTGAGCTACACTTAGTGACCAATTATGACCAATTTTAATTTCTTTAAAACAACTAGTCACATGTGATGATTAAACAAACAATATGCGGAAGCTTAAATAAACAATCACCACATTGCAATCACCATAACACCATCATTTATAGTGGTTCGGCCTCAATGCCTACATCCACTACCGGCTTGTGTATCCAACACCCCACCGGATTTCCACTATTATGCTTTTCAAAAGGCTAAGCAATAACCTCTACAATATGCTTTCCAAGGATAAGCAATAACCTTACAATGTTGTTTTTCAAGGCTTAACAACAACCTATACAAGATGCTTTTCAATGGCTAAGCAATAACCTTACAACAATAGATTTTTCTCAAAGAAAGTGTCTTCACAAAACACTCTAAGAGATTACAATTTAGCTCAATAAATTTGCCTCTAAGATAGGCGGATATGAAAGTGAATAACAAACTCACACAAACACTAAGAATTACAAAGATGAATGCTAATGAAGTGTGTGTGTGAAAACTTCAATCAAGATTAAAATTAAAGCTTAATCAAAATATATGCTTAAAGCAATTCAAAAGTTTAATGCACATAAAAAAAGATTTGATTGAAGTTATATGCAAATCACTTGAACAACTACAAACTTGTTAATGATATGAAAATCAAAAGATCACAAGTTGAATGTAAATGTTTAAGCCTAATCAAGTGATGCATGTGCTATGCTATGTTGTTTTCAAAAACAAAGGTTTAACTTAAGATTCAAATGAATGAAAACAACAAAGATGATTCAAACAAGTTAATGAAACATGTTTATATAACAAATCAAAGGTTTTAACAAAACATGATTTATAAAGTTTTAACACAAAACTTGGTTTGAATCAAAGTGAGAAATCCATCACAATCTATAACAAAGATTGAATGAAGGTAATGGATTTAACACATCATAGTTTATATGCTACAAATCATTTACCAATAATTTACTCAAAGCATAAAACATATGATTAATAAAAGTAAAGCTTACTTGATGATTTAACTTAATGATCCAAGCTTTAGCTTTACTAATGACCCCTTAATTACTCTTAGTTCATCCCCTTTATCTTCTCTCCAAACTCCTCAAAGATGGCTTGGAAGCTCCAAAATATTCAACACTTTTCATATGGGAATGAACCCCTTTTTATACTCAAAAAGTGAGTATCTGCGAGTGCCCGGTCGACCCCATAAAAGCCCCGGTCGACCTGGCCTCCAACGGTCATAAAACTGACCCTTTGAAAAAGAGTTGTTGGCTCTTTCCCGGTCGACCCGCAGTGGGCTCGGTCGACCGGGTCCATGGGCTCGGTCGACCGGCCACACTGCGGGTCGACCGGGTCCCCTGGACCATTTCCCCCAAAAATGCATATTTTAATGTATTTTCAAGTGGGGACAATTGGGCCATTAAATCAAGCATGAAAACATGATTTTAAATCATTCCAAGTATTTTAAAATCATGAAACATAAAAAGCCAAAAATCATTTGAAACTTTAAATCATTGGCTAGCTTGATATATGAAAATTCTTTTTCAAATTAAATGCATCCAAGTTTAAAACCAAAACATGCATGTAACAAGAGATTTACAAAATTTAAAACAATGCATGAGTAAATCAAGATTTCAAGATTTTCTAAATCAATGCATGTGTGAAAATTCATGAGATGAATAAAATGAATGATGCATCCATCAAATTGCAATAAACAAGAACCTAACAATCTCCCCCTTTGCAATTTGATGGCAAACCTTTCTCACACTAAATATCCACACTAAGTCTTCAGCTCCTCCTTGGCTGGACTAGGCTTGAAATCTTCTTTGGATGCTCTCTTCGTCTTGGCTTGGGCTTTAGCTTTTTTTTTTCTTCATTCTCCTTGATGCTTGGAGCTTGATCATTCTTCAAGCTTTCATTCCATCTTCCTTTCTTTGGCCAAGCAACTTCTTTAGCTCCCAAGCTTTCTTCTCTTCATTTCTCCCTTTTGACCATGCACTCTTCTTTTGGCAAGATGTGCATTCTCTCCACCTTTAGCACTTTCTCCCCCTTAATTCTTTCTCCCCTTTTTGCCATTAAGCTTGAGAACTTTCTCCCCCTTTGCCATTAAATTGCAAAGGTATCAATTGAAGAGGGGTACCTACACACATGAAACAAGGAAAATACCTTTTAGTAGCACCTGTTAACAAAGGAAATCGAAAATGAAGTACATAACAGGTCATCATGCATGGGTAATAAGCTTATAAGGGTATCAGAGCTAATATAAGGTGAATTTGATCAAAACTAATACTTCCTATGAAGTTTTACTCCCCCTCAATCCATACTTCTCCTTTTGTCAAACATTTGACAAGAATATAACTATTTGGTGCAAGAAGATGATTTAACCAATTGAGGGTTAACTTCAAGTGAAGGATTAGATTCCAAATGACTAATAAGCTCAATATGATCAAATTACCAATATAGAGCAAGGTCAAGGGATATACTAAACATAGCATCAATCAATATAACTATGAAAATCATATGCTATGAATATTTTTGAAATCATTTCATCCAATCATCAAATATGACTATCATGTGCAAGATGAGTGAAATGAAGTTCAAACATGAAGCCTACTTCAACCATTAACGAACCAAGATTATGAATACATAAGTATGGTGGTCATGAGATATACCAATAAGTGCAATGAGAGGAGGCAACATGTAGATTATGATGCTAATAAAATATGACAATTACAAAAATAAGCATCACAAAAGGATATTCATCACTTTAAATGATATAACTAATGAGCATAGTGATGAGCATCATAAATTGCATTAAATGATATAACTTTGTAAAGCATGTAATTTTCAAAGTGTCAAGATCATATGAATTCAACATCTAAGACATCCATTAAACAATAGATATAACTAAGAAATACAAGGAATGGATTTCAAAGAGGTTCATATGATCGAGCACACTACTATGAAGTTGAAGCATGTATAAAGAATGATATCAATAAGAGAAATACACATGAATCAACATCATAACCATCCAAGTCAAATAAAAACTAGAAAGCAAGAGGATGGATTTTAGAGTCCTAGAATGGTGTCTTCAAATAAACCTAAAATCAAGCACAACCAAACAAGGAACTATATAGACATTTGCATATAACAAGAATGTAACTAATGAAAGAACATAAATGCAAATGAAGTCATGACCAACAAAAGGATTTACCTATAAAGGATAGGTTGGTCGATGAGGTCCAAGGCCTTAAGGTTTGACTAAGTAAATAACTTTTGGAATCCACCTAAGGTCTTGGGAGGGTTGGTCTTTGAGGTCCATCTTAAATGTCTCACCAACTATGGGAGATTTGACTTGATAAATTTTAGATCTTGACTTATCACCATGAGATTTTGATTTGACTATATTTAGCTTAGATTGGTGATTAGTCTTTTGGGGTTGGTGAGATTGTTTCTTAGGGGATTGGTTCACTTCTCTTTTCTTCTTATTTCCTCCCTTTATTTGACTTTTGAACTTTAGATTTAACTTAGCAACTTTATTCAAAAGTTCTTTCATTTGTTGAGTTATGGGAGGAAGATTGAGAAGCTTTTTGTTAATAGATTCTTTTAGAGTTGGTTTAACTTGTTTAACCTTTTTAGAATCTATTTTAGGAGACTCCTTTTTAATAGGTTTTACTTGTTTATTCATCTTGGAGTCTTCCTTGATTTTTAGTGTCTTATCCATCATAGAGTTTGATTTAACTTTCTTTCGTCCAAAGATGGGTTTAGACACATAGCTTCTTCTTTGTTTGCACTCAAACCTAAAATGTCCTTCAATGCCACAATAATTGCGTTTAGTCATGGGCAAAGAAGTGTGAGTGCTAGAGAATGAGGACTCACCTTTCACAAATGTGTTGGTGAATTTAGGGTAATGAGAAATATTCCTATCAAATCCAAGACCCGTCCTATCTCCTTTTGATTTACCCAATTTAAATAACTTTTCAAATTTTTCTTCACTATGGGTAAATTTGCACTCATACTTTTGTTTGTAGGCTTCAAGATGAGTGACTTGTTCTTTAAGGGTTGAATTTTCATTTTTAACTTTTGTAAGTTCATTTTCAATTCCCTTAAATTTATTTAGCTCTTTATGGGCAAGTTTTAATTCAAATTTAATTTCATTAATAACATTGGATCCAAGTTCTAGAGTGTTTATCCTAATTTGAGCATTAGATAAATTTTCCTTAGAGATATTCAACTTGGATTCTAGGTTGTTAATGTTTTCATCTTGCCTTTTTAATTGATCTCTTAGTTTTGAATTTTCCTTATTAAGATTATCATAATCTATCTTTGATTCTCTTAGGTCATCTTTAATATTAGATAGATTATGCAAAGAGATCATGAACTTAGATTCTGCACAATTTATTAATTCTTCTTTTTCTCTAAGTTCATCTTTTGAAGAGACTAATTCTTGATTTAGTCTTTTAGATTCTTCTTTTAATCTTCTATTCTTCTTAGAAAGCTCTAAGGATAATGTGCACAATTCCTCATAAGCTTGTTCAATATCATTTTCATTTTCATCATTTTCTTCTTCTTTTAATTCAACTTGGGATTCATTAATTTCAATGTTTGAATCTCCAATAGAGGGAAGAATGAGGGGTCTAGAAGAATCTACCAAAGAATCTACAAAGTCTAAACTAGTGGAATCCATTCTTATGATTTTCATGAAGGCACAACACTAGGGTTTTAACTCTAGGTTTTTACACCTAATCAAGAGTTTCAAACACTTGATCCAAATATAGAGCACGTGGCTCGGATACCAATTGAAAGTCCTTGGGATCCTAACCCTAGAGGGGGGGTGAATAGGGTGAGCTACACTTAGTGACCAATTATGACCAATTTTAATTTCTTTAAAACAACTAGTCACATGTGATGATTAAACAAACAATATGCGGAAGCTTAAATAAACAATCACCACATTGCAATCACCATAACACCATCATTTATAGTGGTTCGGCCTCAATGCCTACATCCACTACCGGCTTGTGTATCCAACACCCCACCGGATTTCCACTATTATGCTTTTCAAAAGGCTAAGCAATAACCTCTACAATATGCTTTCCAAGGATAAGCAATAACCTTACAATGTTGTTTTTCAAGGCTTAACAACAACCTATACAAGATGCTTTTCAATGGCTAAGCAATAACCTTACAACAATAGATTTTTCTCAAAGAAAGTGTCTTCACAAAACACTCTAAGAGATTACAATTTAGCACAATAAATTTGCCTCTAAGATAGGCGGATATGAAAGTGAATAACAAACTCACACAAATACTAAGAATTACAAAGATGAATGCTAATGAAGTGTGTGTGTGAAAACTTCAATCAAGATTAAAATTAAAGCTTAATCAAAATATATGCTTAAAGCAATTCAAAAGTTTAATGCACATAAAAAAAGATTTGATTGAAGTTATATGCAAATCACTTGAACAACTACAAACTTGTTAATGATATGAAAATCAAAAGATCACAAGTTGAATGTAAATGTTTAAGCCTAATCAAGTGATGCATGTGCTATGCTATGTTGTTTTCAAAAACAAAGGTTTAACTTAAGATTCAAATGAATGAAAACAACAAAGATGATTCAAACAAGTTAATGAAACATGTTTATATAACAAATCAAAGGTTTTAACAAAACATGATTTATAAAGTTTTAACACAAAACTTGGTTTGAATCAAAGTGAGAAATCCATCACAATCTATAACAAAGATTGAATGAAGGTAATGGATTTAACACATCATAGTTTATATGCTACAAATCATTTACCAATAATTTACTCAAAGCATAAAACATAATAAAAGTAAAGCTTACTTGATGATTTAACTTAATGATCCAAGCTTTAGCTTTACTAATGACCCCTTAATCTCTCTTAGTTCATCCCCTTTATCTTCTCTCCAAACTCCTCAAAGATGGCTTGGAAGCTCCAAAATATTCAACATGCTTTTAAATGGGAATGAACCCCTTTTTATACTCAAAAAGTGAGTATCTGCGAGTGCCCGGTCGACCCCATAAAAGCCCCGGTCGACCTGGCCTCCAACGGTCATAAAACTGACCCTTTGAAAAAGAGTTGTTGGCTCTTTCCCGGTCGACCCGCAGTGGGCTCGGTCGACCGGATCCATGGGCTCGGTCGACCGGCCACACTGCGGGTCGACCGGGTCCCCTGGACCATTTCCCCCAAAAATGCATATTTTAATGTATTTTCAAGTGGGGACAATTGGGCCATTAAATCAAGCATGAAAACATGATTTTAAATCATTCTAAGTATTTTAAAATCATGAAACATAAAAAGCCAAAAATCATTTGAAACTTTAAATCATTGGCTAGCTTGATATATGAAAATTCTTTTTCAAATTAAATGCATCCAAGTTTAAAACCAAAACATGCATGTAACAAGAGATTTACAAAATTTAAAACAATGCATGAGTAAATCAAGATTTCAAGATTTTCTAAATCAATGCATGTGTGAAAATTCATGAGATGAATAAAATGAATGATGCATCCATCAAATTGCAATAAACAAGAACCTAACAGCTGTATGTGGCAAGTTAGGGGATCAGGTTTTGGTTTTTAGTTTTGATCTTGTGACCTAACAAGCTGTATGTGGCAAGTTAGGGGACCAGGATTTGGTTTGGATTTTTGTGGAATGTCAATTTCAAGATTTTGGCTCAATTTGGTATATAAGGCTGGATGGTTTGATTTTTGGAAGTTCATGGGGCTTGGAATTCTTTTTTATATGGTCCAATCACCTCAAAAGAGGCATGGAACCATTTTTGTATGCTCTTGGTAAGAGGGATTTCTCTTTGACTACAAGCCCAAATTTTTTTTTTTTTTTGTGCCTAAGTGGTCAAACCTGACTCATATGGGCTAACCCATGGGACCTTAAGCTTTTGAAATGGCTTAGATCTCATATGGTGTCATTTTTTTAAAGAATATCTAAAAATATCTCCTTTGGATAGAGAATATCTAAGAATATCTTTACTTGGAGAAAATCTCTCATGTTCCCTTTATTTTGGGAGAGAATATCTCAAGACATCTTCCTTTGAGAGAGAATATCTCAAATCTCCTATCTTTTGGGAGAAAATCTCTCATTGATTTCTTTTTGAGAGAGAATCCCTCAAGCTATCTTTCTTTTGGGAAAGAATCTTTCTAATTTCTTTCTTTTGGTAAGGTTACTAATTAGTAACTCTTATATCTTTCTTCTTTTCTTCTTTGGTTTGCTCTCTTCTATAAAAGCAAGGAATATGTTGGATCTCTTGCTCTTATTACTTTCTTTTGCAACAATCCCAAGAGGGCTTCAAGACAAAGAGTTCTTCTTCTTCAAGATCTTCAAGACATTTCTTCTTCTTCTCCATCAATGGCTTCAAGTAAGTTCCCTTTTTCAAGAAAACTCCATTGTAGGAAATAAAAAGTTCTTTTTTTTTGTTTCTTTCTTTTCTTATTTTTTTTTCTTTTCCACGTGTTTTCTCTGTTTTTTTTTCACGTGTTTTCCCTCTTTTTTTTTCGTGCTTTCTCTCTCTCTGTTTTTTTTTTTGCACTCTTTTTTTTTGTTTCTTTTGTCGGCCGTACGGACAGATCCGTACGGATCTGGCCGTACGGCCACGTGGCCTGTGGGCCAGCCCTCTTTTTTTTTTTTTTTTGCTGATCCTTTCTTCTTCTTTTTTTTTTTTGAAGATTTTCCTCTCTTTTTTTTTGAGAAAGTTTTCTTTTTTCTTCTCTTTTTTTTTGCTCATCATGATAATACATTTTTTTTTTTTGCAAACCAAGATGTTCATGCATGTATATATTTTTTTTGTAAATTGAATTGTAGCATGATGTGATAGCATACCTGAAAGTTTTTACAAAATTGGGAATTTGGAGCTCGCAGCGATGTTGAGCCCTTCCTGATTTTGTGGAGACTTTTAGGTTTAGAAAGTTTGGAGTTTCGGAGCTCGCAGCAATGTTGAGCCCATCTTCAAGCTTTCTATTTCTTTCGGCATATTTCCTTTTTTTTCGGAATTACCCCAGAGTCATGTCAAAATTTCGCCAGATTTTTTTTAGCGAAATTCTGTCATTTTGATGTTTGATCTTTTTCTTTTCCATCCTTTGCAGGTGGTTCCTCCAGAACGAACAAGGGTAAAGAGCCTGCTACCAGCGTACCTCGTCGATCTGCTAGATCTTCTAATCCGGCCGTTCAGCAGGCTTGGGACAAGGTTCAGTATGTTGAGAGAAATCTGGAAGAGTGCGACTCCCTCAACAGAGATGAGATGAGGCAGCGACTGATCGCTCTCAAGAGAGAGGAATTTTATAAGATCATGGTAAGCAGTCGTCCATGGGTGATGGAAGATCAGAGTATTTTACCCAAGCCTACCTTCTTCTTTGGTGATGCTGTCCCTGATGACATGACATACCAGAGGAGATGTTTTCAGTTCTCTTTCACAGCAGATGGTAAGAAGAAGACTGTTGCTACCCGGTCGACGTTTGATCGCACCGTCTCGATCATGAGCCTTGCCCCCACGTTCTCTAAGAGGGAAGATCCTCCAAGCTGGGTGAAAAGGACAAATGTAATCAAGACCGGGGTTTTTGTTGCTGGTTCTCCTGGATATGCGGAGAAGTTGCCTACTGACATGGACATGTTGGTGCCGGCCAGTGGCTACCAGGGCTTTGATTATCCATCGGTCGATTTGAGACTGGTGGGCCTTGGTATTTTCAGCGGTGACAGCAACAATTGGGTGAAGCCTTTTCGACTTCGTGGCCGTTTCAGTGCTGACTCAGATTGGAGTTGTGGACTGATCGCGTCCTGCTGATTGGTGGCGCCGTTTTGAAGGAAGTCGGGATTTTTGATGCGGTCCGCGCCTTTAGGGAGACCGTGATCTTTTCCGACGAGGCCTTCATGGCTATGTTGGAGTCATTCATTCCACAAACCAATACCTTCGTTGTGACGAATGGTGAGATTGGTTTCTCTTTGAAGGAGCTGAGCGCCATTACTGGATTGCCCATCCTTGCAAACTCTATGAGGAGTTTATGCCGATCGACAGCGTCCTTGAGGAGCAGTCTGAGGAGTTCAGGCTTCTGTACTTTCAGCTTGTTGCCTTCTATGATTTTTCGAAGGAGAAGGAAGGCTTGAAAGTTAGATCCAGCACTTGGAAGAGTTTTAACTCTTCTTCTCCTAACTTCTTTGAAAGCGGGGAGTCTTCTGATAGCATGAACCAGGAAGCCAGGGCTCAGGATCGGGGTTCGAAGAAGATCTTGGCTCCGCAAGAAGAGTTGAAAGATTTCTGTGCGAGTACAAACGCCATATGTCCTGACATTGTACTGCGGAGAGATCTCGCTGTTTACCTCACTTATTGGCTAGGTGAGGCCATTTTTGCTAGAGGAGATGGAACGCACATCAGGCCACATTGTATTTTTCCGGCTTTGTCAAATGGCGTTTGGAGAGCAGCTTGCTTTGGTGCCAGCTCTCTACTCCTACTTGTGTACCAAACTGCAGACTGCTGCATTTTTGGTTCGGCTTGGGCTCCCTATGAATAGGGTATTTTCAGCCCACATCTTTTATTCGTGGTATGTGTACCACTGTCCTGGCTTCCACCGGCTGGGTGCTGCACAGGATGATGATCCTCTGTTGATTCGACTGACTGAGGTCAAAGCCATGTCCAAATCACTTTTGTTTGCCCGCATAAGGATCCTACGATTTAGGGACGTCGAGATGGGGCAGTCTTCAGTGAAGCTATTTCCGGAGTTGCGGAAGAAGGCTTTTGATTTTGGTGCCTCCCGAGACTCTACCAGGGCGGGGAAGGGAAGGTATTACTCTTTGAAAAATGCAGAGAATGAGTGGCTTTTCAGCATATGTGTCGGCATGATGGTGTACCGCAGACATCTTTTCGTCGACATCAAGCCGTATGTACCTTCTCGCTTCGCTCTACAATTAGGCTTTTCTCAAGGCGTTGTTGGAGCGCCTTCAAGCATGGTGAAGCGCTTTGGAGGTTTACAGGACGGGAGAAATGCATGGGCTTTTTATAGTGCTGAAGACACTACTGCCATGATCTCTTATCCTGTGCTGTCGACTTCCCGGAATGCCGGTTTTGCGAAGTGGTTCGCGGAGAGTTTTTCGGCATATCGGGGGCTTTCCAAGAAGGAGCTTGATGTGAAGCTGTCATCTGGAAAGGGCCTTGGAAAGTCGGATGGCGTCCGGCGAGAGGAAGTCTGGGCCTTCCTTTCTGGAAAGAAACACAAGATAGGCTTTTTCGGTGACCAGGGCGTCATTAGTTCTGAAACTGTTCGAGAAATATCTAATGAGGCTTTAGAGCAGCTAAAACAGGAGGAAGCCGAACTTGATGCTTGGATCCAAGCGGCGCAAGGACAAGCTTCCATGGAGTCTACTGGCAAGAGTAGACCATCCAGTGAGGAGTCAAGTGGGAAAACTGACTCTGACAGCGGGGCAGGTTCTTCTAAGAAGCTAACCCACAGAAGTTAAAGGAAGAGGAGTCATCATCGCAGCAAGGGGCAACATGAGGACTCTCCTGACTTAGAAGTCCCTCTTACTATCAATGAGGAGGTGCTAGGGAATGCTGATAAGCCTCCGGAAAAGAGAAGCCGAGAAGACTGTCGGCGAAGGTATGATTCTTCCTTTTTCTCTTTCCATTTCTTTTCATGGGATTTTTTCATGTCTTGATTTGTTTTCTCCCCTACTGCTTCCTTTTTTTTTAGCAGAGGAAGACTTGGCGATACCCGAGGTTCCAACTGAAGAGGCGGTGATGGATCCGGTCGCGGCACCCGAAGAAGAACCGAGAGACTCTGGAGTGATTCTAGAATCTCCAACTGGTATGACTTTTTTTTTGCTTTCTTTTTTTTGTTTGTGACTTTGTTTGCTAACATTTTTCTTGTCGGCTGACTTGCCACAGGATTCCGATGACTTTGAATCATCGATGGGCGCAAATGTTGATGATGCTTCCGATGAGTTCATGGAGGAAGAGTGCCTTCCGCCAGTCGTCGAAAAAGGTATTTTGTAGTAATAACCCTGATAATGATTTTCAAATAGGATCATATTCATACCTTTTTGTGTTTCTTTGGCAGGTTTTGAAGTGACAGAGGAGAGTCCGTCGCTTCCTTTAGAACCAGAGCAAGAGATGCCAGAGGTCAATCCAGAGGTAGAGACTCCTAGGACCAGTTCTGACACTATTGAGGAAATACCTCGTGCTGAGATTCCTTCCCGAGCAGCTCCAACTGGAAAGAGTTCTTTTGTTACTCTTCCAACGGGTGATGACATGAGCAGCTGACCAACGGAGTTGGGCGAATCTTTAGTTGGGCCATCTCTTCTTTTTGCGAAGAAGGTGGTGGTGCGGGTTCTGAGCTCTTGGATTGAGACTCTCCTCTCTGGGCACTTGGATGCCGGATTTGGCATGATCCAGCATGTGCAGGAGATTCTCAGTGATGCCAAAGAGGCTGGTCTGGATGTCACAGGTGCCAGGGCGATCGTTGATAGGATCATTGCACTGGGTGACAAGTGGTTTGAGACCATGGGTTTTGCTGACGACCAGTTCTCAAGGAAATGTTCCTGGACCTTGCTGATAAGGCTAAGTCTGATCTGAATGAGGCTACACAAAGCAGGAGACAGATAGTCCGAGAGAAGAACTTAGAAAAGCTAGCCATCATTGGGCTGACACATGACCTTAAGAGCCTTGATAGAGAGGTCGATGAGGCTAGGAAAAGTCTTGAGCATTTGAAGGCACAAGTCACTGCCAAGTGGGCTGCTATAACAGAGGCTCGTGACACGGAGAGTGCTCTGATTCGCCGGGTTGCAGATGTTGATCGAGTCCTTGAAAGGAAATTTCAAGAGGACAAACAATGGCGAACTGCTCGAGATAAGCTTCTCGGTGTGAAAGAAGGGTTACAGCTCACCCCAGCATCTCATGGCAAGTTCCTGAAGAAGCGTGCCCTGGAATCTCTGACGGCTGAAGCCAAAAGTTTGCTTGAGGAGCTGAAATCTTGGCTGGAGACCATCTTTGGCTGAGCTTCTGATTTTTATAGCAGAAACTATCCTTCTTTTTTTTGGTACCACATGTATTTTTTTGGTACTTTTTTTTGTAGTGTTTGTGAACACTTTCTTCTTCTTTTTTTTTTTTTGGTACCGTATATATTTTTTTTGGTACTCTTCTTTTTCTTGTTTTTTTTTGTTTTATTTTCCCTACGCTCACTTAAATCTTTTTTGTGATGAAAGTAATTGCTAAATGGGATGCTTTTTTTTTGTTTTCCCTACGCTCACTTAAATCATTTTGTGATGAAAGCAATTGCTAAATGAGATTTAATCAAAAGCTTGTCATTTGGTGAAAATCTTTTGTCAAATGATATTTTTGGCATGGGAGCCAGATTTTGTTTGTGGCATGGAAGCCGATTTTGGCATTGATAGCCGGTTTGTGGCATTTATAGCCTGTTTTGGTGGCATCTATAGCCGGGTTTTTTTTTAAAGCCAAGTTTTTGATTTGTGGCATTGATGGCCGGTTTGTTTTGTGGCATTGATAGCCGGTTTTGGTGGCATTTATAGCCGATTTTGGTGGCATCTATAGCCGGTTTTGGTGGCATTTATAGCCGGTTTGGTTTTAAAAAATGCAAGTATCGACTAAAAGTCGCCTCCCTACTGAATGGTCTTGCAAGTATCGATGGAATGTCGCATTCTTGCTCATTCGGTTGCGAGTATCGATGGAATGTCGCATCCTCGCGGATTTGGGTGCAAGTATCGATAGAATGTCGCATCCTTGATTTTCAAAATTTCAGGTTTGGCGGGTACTGACTTGATGTCGTTTTCCCATGATTTTTTAAATTTGTGGTTTTCTCGAACCTTTGGGTTATGGATATCAACTGAACTGTTGCGTCTCCATGGTTTTTTAGGTTTTTCCGAACCTTTGAAATTTGGGTTGTGGATATCAACTGAAATGTTGCATCTCCACAGTTTCTTGGTTTTTTCGAACCTTTGAAATTTGGGTTGTGGATATCAACTGAAATGTTGCATGTCCACGGTTTTGGATTTTGCAAGTATCGACGAAATGTCGCTTCCCTGCAATTTTGGAAGTGTCGATCATGGTTCGCATGCTTCCGATTTTCGCGAGTATCGACTAAGCGTCGCTTCCCCGCAGTTTTTTTGAAAAACCATTTTTTTTTAAAGACACGAGGGTCATAAGTTTTGACCTAAAACCATTTTGGCGGTAAAAGGCAGGGTGGACTAGGGTGGAAATCCCTGAATCCGGATTTTGTTTCAAACCATGAATTTTGGGTCAAGGGTTGAAAATTTTGGTCAAGTTAGGGTAAGGTTCGTAAACTTAGAAGTTTTTTTTTTTGAACAATGAAACAATGAAAGTAAGCATTGTTTAAATTTCTAGAAATTTCAACATTTGATATGAAAATTCTAAAAAGAGTGGGTATAGCGAGCGTGTACCTGGAAACCGGTTTTGGTCGTACAGGCATTGCTCTTACCCAGTTGGGTAAGTCTTCAAGGGTAGTACCGCTTTAAGAACTTGCCTTTGACGGACAGCATACATCTGTCACCTTCCATGTTTAGGAGTGCGTATGCGCCGTTGGAGAAAACCTTGTCAATGACATAGGGTCCCTCCCATTTTGGCTCAAACTTGCCTTTGGACTTGTGAGCGAAGGCCATTGGTCTTTTTACCGCCAGAACCAAGTCACCCTTTTTGTAGGTACGTTGCCTGACCTTTTTGTCGAAAGATCCTACCATGCGTGCTTGGTAAAGTTCAATGCTTTGTCGATCTTCGAGCCGTCTCTCATCGAGATTGTCCAGCTCATGGAGTCGCAATTTGACATTGCTTTCTTGAGTACTTCCAAGGATACCTTCAAGGAAGGAATTTGTACTTCCAAGGGCATGACAGCTTCGCATCCATAGACCAAGGAGAATGGTGTGCTATGGGTTGGTCCTCGAACGGTGGTCCGATAGGCCCACAAAGCTTCAGACAGTTTGTCGCTCCAGTCTCTTTTGGGACTAGAGACCATTTTTTTAAGGATTTTGCAGAGTGTCTTGTTGAAAGCTTCTGCTAATTCGTTTGCTGCCAGATTGTATGGAGTCGAAGGACAACTTTGGATTTTGTATTTGTCGCAGAACCAGTAGAATCGATGATCCCGGAATTGTGGTCCGTTATCATGGACGAATCTTTTGGGTATGCCGAAATGACAAATGATGTTGGTGCGCCGGAACTGAAGGACTGATGAGGTCTTCATTTCGTTGAACGCAAATGCTTTTGACCACTTAGAGAAATAATTCGTAGCGGCGAAGATGAAGCGATGACCTTTGCTTGAAGGGGGAGAAATAGGACCTATGATGTCCATACCCCACGCTTCGAAAGACCATGAAATTGCTGTAGGATGTAGCCATTTTGGAGGCATGTGAATGCAATCTCCATGAACTTGGCTTTGTTGGCAGCGCTTAGCAAATTGCATTGCGTCAGCTACCATGGTACGCCAGTAATAACCTAACATTTTTATCTGATCATAGAGCTTGGGACCAGCCTGATGAGCTCCGCAAAGACCAGCATGAACTTCTTTGAGTGTTTCTTCAGCCTCTTGTTGTGAAAAACAGCGTAGAAGTATTCCGTTGAAGGGTTTCCTGTAAAGGATTTTTGAAGGAATATCCAAACGAAAGCTCGGGGTTCGCCTTTGGATGCTTATCCGTTCTTTTGGATCTTCAGGCAGGATTCCGAACATAGTGTAATCAATGAACGGATCCCTCCAGTCGCCGATTGAAGGTTGAAGGATTGAAATCCGACTTCCAACCACTTGGTGGCATTCAGCAACTGCTTGATGTGTGTTAAGAGGAGGAAGGATTCTTCTTTCGCACACTGTGATTTGCATGTTTTCCCCTTCCTGGATTGCCATAGATGCAGCAAGTCCGGCCAGGGCATCTGCACGTATGTTTTCACCTCTACGAATGTGGGTGATGTGACAGATGTCAAACTTTTGCAGAAGCGATTGTGCCTTGTTGTAGTAAGGCAGCAAATCAGGCTTCCTGACTTCAAATTTCTGATTCATCTGGTTGACGATCAGTTGAGAGTCTCCAAAGACTTCCAGCATGGTGATACCGGATTTGATGGCGAGTTCCAATCCTAGGATCAGAGCTTGATATTCAGCTGCATTGTTTGTGCATGGTTCCAGTAGTGAGAAAGCGTGTGGAATCATGTATTTGTCCGGGCTAACAAAGAGGATGCCAACTCCTGACATCAACTGTCTTTTTTCATTTGTCCTGGTTGCACCGTCAAAGTACATGTCCCAGGAGGCACTTTGTGAGAAAGTCTCCACATTGTAGACTGGTTCGTCTGGGAGATCATCTCTGAGTGGAGAATCTTTAGGCAATGGATGCTCGGCGAGAAAGTCCGCTAGAGCTTGCCCTTTGATCACCTTTTGCGGTACATACCTGATATCAAATTATGATAGAAGGATGGACCATTTTGCCAGTCGGGCATTGAGAGAACCTGCTTTTGAGACCAGGTAGACTGTGTTGGAAAGCAAGTAGTGACGCAACTTTTGTACGGCGAACATCACTGTAACACATTCTTTTTCGATAGGAGAGTAGCGATGCTCTGCACCTACTAGCATGCGGCTGAGGTAGTATAGAGCAGCTTCTTTTCTTTCATCATTTTCATGTGCAAGTAGAGCTCCCAGAGAGTGATCAATGGCTCTTGTGTACAAGATAAATGGTTTTCCAGTGGTAGGAGCAGCTAACACTGGAGGTTTGGTTAGGTATGACTTGATATCTTGGAACCAAGCTTCACAGTCAGCATCCCAGACAAAGTTTACACCTTTTTTCATCAACCGGGAGAATGGACGGCATTTCCCCGAAAGATTGGAGATGAACCATCTGATGTAGGCCAATCTCCCTTGAAGCCCTTTGAGTTCTCTCAAGGTTCTTGGAGAAGGCATTTCTAGAATGGCTTTGACTTTTATGGGGTCAAGCTCTATTCCAGCTTCCCGAACTAAGAATCTGAGGAACTTATCCGACGAGACGCCGAAGAAGCATTTCAAAGGATTCATTCGCAATTTGTGTTTGCAAAGTTGGAGGAAGACTTCTCGAAGGTCTTCGAGATGATCTTCCTTTCTTTTGCTTTTGACGGCGAGGTCATCAACGTAACAGTCAACCGTCTTGTGCTGCATATCTTGGAATATTTTCATCATAGCCCTCTGATATGTGGCACCAGCATTTTTCAGACCAACTGGCATGACAGTGTAGCAATACACGCCAAATGGGGTCCGAAAGGATGTATGTTTTTCATCCTCAGGATGCATCTTTATCTGATTGTAGCCAGAGAAACCATCCATGAATGTCATTCACTTGAATCCACGGGTATTATCAATCATTACCTCTGGTATGGGGAGTAGAAATCCATCTTTAGGGCATGCGTCATTCAGGTCTCTATAGTCAATACAGACCATGATTTGCCCGTTTTTCTTTGTCCCAGGGACAATGTTGGCCAACCATTCAGGATGTTGTTCCTCACGGATGAAGCTGACGCTTTTGAGTTTTTGAACTTCTTGTTCAATTTTATCCATCACATCTGGATGGAATCTTCTTTGGCCCTGTTTGACAGGCTTGATGTCTTCTTGAAGATTGAGTTTGTGGACTGCTATTTTGGAGTCTAAACTAGGCATTTCAGCGTAACTCATCACGAAGAAAGGTGATATACTCGGGTAACTCATCATCCTTTATATTCTTGCTTATGAATACAGGATGTGGGTTATCAGGTGTTTCCAAGTCTATCTTTTGAACATGATCTTCTGTTGGAAGATTCGAAGGTGGCTCCTCCATAATATTTTCGGATGCTTCTAGTTCAACGAAACCTTTTGGGGTTTCAAGGGCATTTCCAGACTAAGGTTTTGTTCCTTTCCACGGGTCTTCTTGATTAGCGATTCTCTCAAGGTTTGCTATGAGATGATCCCAATCACCTGTTGAAACTGAGTCGAAGTAGGGTACTTCTTTTGGAGACGAGGATTCTTCTGAGTCAGAAGACCACATATCTGTGCCATTGGACAACTCCTCTTCATTCTCAGAGAAATCGTGCCAATTGGATGAGCTTCCTGGATCTTTGTCAGGTGACTCATCGAAGAGATATCCAGGGAGATCAATTTCTTCATGGATACGAGATGTTGAGGCTTGGCCAGTAAATTGACTTTTAAGACTTTGTATCAACTGTTTCAGGGGAGTGTCGGGATCATACCCTAGCCCGTGTGAAGACTTTTCTACATAGCCGTAGAGTCTCCAATCTTCCAGCTGGACCGGTAGTCCATTTCAATTTGGAGGACTTGCGGGGCATGTTTGTCGTCATCCTCATTCAGCTTTTGTAATTCTGAAATGAGATTATCGCGAATGTGCGGAGACATTCGCAATAAATCTAGGATGTGCAGACGTGCAGGTATGTGCTTGAAGTGTTCAATCAAGTCATACTTGAAAGCCTCCTTAGGGTCTGCATGTTCATCATTGTTGCCACTAGGGGCGCTTACAACATCTTTTCCCGAAGGATTTACATATGTAAAGGAAGATTGGTTGTAATTTTTGTGGTAGTCCCGGCTAGAGCGGGTGCCTCTACCAACTTCGAGAGCTTCTTGAGAAGGGTCTTCGTTTGGAAGATTGTCTTCAGGATCAAGACGCTGTAGTTTTTCATTTGTTGAGGATGTATCTGCAGCAGAGTTGCCATCCTCAGTGATTGTGTTGCACGGAGCATTTTCCGGGAACAAGTCCTGAACAACATCCAGCAACCTTTCTTCTTCGTTGACCAATTCATCGTCCCAAGCATCAATAGCTGGGAATTCTTCAGTCAGGAAGGGTGTGAACTTTGAAGTCACAGTCTCAGGAGAAGAAACCTGAGAGGGTGTCATCTCAGTGAAAGTCACGTGAGATGAGGTGGCTCCAGAAGATACATTGCTAGGAGTCGTCGGAGTGTAAGTGATCTCATCAGACGATGCTTTGGAAGAGTTATAATCCCGAATTATCACATTACAGGAAGCTCTGACAGGAGACGTTGTCTGATCGGAGTCAGACTCATCCTCGGATGTAAGAGGATCGTCTATCCAGCAATTTTCTCCATTTTCAGGAGTTAAGGGAGGATGTACCTGATGGTCTTCAGGGACTTCCGGCTCTGGATTACGAGGAGGCTCGTTGACGCGGTCTTGCTCTTGTTCTAGAGCGAGACGCTGCAAGATCCTTGCATATTCTTCAATTTCAGGCATAGGAGCCAAATCTTCTTCTTCATCAACTCTTTGTGGCTCAACATTGTTGATTTCCACTGGAGCAATGACGGGTGCTGGTTCAACAGCATTTTCTTGTACAACCTCTTAGTCTTCTTCATCATCATACCAAGATCCTTGTGGCTGTAGGGGGTCATACCAGATTACTGGCATAAGATGAGTTTCAGGAACCCATTCTTCATCGGAGAGATATTCTCGTGTTTCAAGGGACTCCTCCCACTCGTCGGTGTAGTTGGATTCGAATCCATCATCGGTGTCGCTGGACTCGTATCCATCAATGGAGAATCCAACTACCGAATTGCAAGAGTATGATGCCCCCTGCGTGGCTTCTTTGAATTGAGGTGGCATGAAATCACTGAGAGTGAATTTTCTTACCCCCTTTGAAGTTCTGGAAGGGACATTTTTGTTGCCTCCAGTGAAGCGGTAGAGGAGGACTTTGCCTTTTCTTGGACTTCTTATTTTGGCTGGGTCTTCTCTTGCCGTTTGAGCTTGAGGAGATGTTTCCTAGCCTGCCTTCACTGTTGAGCTGTAGGCTTTGTTTTCACGACCTCCCAATTTTCATCTTCTAGGAGATCGGGGTGTACCCATATGGGTTGTCCGTCTGGTGTCGGGTAAGGAACCAGCTCTCCGGATGCTTGGATTGTGTTTATCACCTTGAAGGAAGTAGTGATCTTCTTCTTCGGTGATTTTGATGTTTGTCCACATGTCACCATGTTGATGGAGGCAGACCCATAGTTTTTGTCAAAGGTGATGATTCCGTTTTTCCACTTCTCGTTTATTTTCTCTCTCATAACGAAGCATTGATTGAGAGGATACGAGATCATCTAGTGGTATGGACAGTACCGAGGACCATTGGTTTTGCCAACATCACTCGGTCTTTTGGGTTCAGGCAAAGTGAGCTTGCCGTTTGCCTCAAGAGCCCCGAATATTTCAACAACATCTTCATCAAACGGGTATTTCTTCTCTACTCGTTCTTTGAAGGCATCTGAGAGTTTAGGTCTCTTACCAGCAGCTTTGTTTTCAGCTTTCTTTGGTGGCTGAGGAGCTGACTTGGTCTGCACATTGATGACCTCTTTTTTCTTTGGTTTAGATGTTGCAATGGCAGTTGGCTCTTTTCTAGATGATTTCTGACTGTTGAGGTCTTTAATCACCGTTTCAGCTTCCATGGAAGCTTCCAGGAGTTCTCCCAGGTTCTTTGATTTGTTGCCGATGATCATGGAGCGGATTCTAGCTCTCATATTATTTCGGCAGATGTCGACTAGCGATGCTTGTGGCAATACATCAGAGCATTTGAATGCCATTGCTTTCCACTTGTGAATGAAGTCATATGTTGATTCATTCTCTCCCTGTTTTAGGCTGCACAGCTAAGCCATAGTAGCGGGATGATCCTCACCTTTGAAGTGAGTCAGGAAGCGTGTCTCTAGCATGACCCAGTTTTGGATGGAGGCCTCCAGCAGAGTGGAGTACCAATCGAAGGCAGTACCTTTTAGGGTACTTGCAAAGAGGCTAATCTTGAGTGCATCTTGATCCGCGATAGTTCCCGTCAAGATCATGAAGTGGATGACGTGCTGTCTGGCTGATCCTTTCCCCGTATATATTTGGAGAGTAGGACGCTTGAATTTTGTAGGGAACGGGACCGAGTCCATCCATAAAGGATATGGTGGCTTGATCCCATGCTCCTTGAGTATATCCTCTTCTTTTGTTTTTGCGAGGATACCGTTTACGTCCTTTTTGGTAAGGGCGCGTGACTCATTTTCTTCTCTATTTACCTCATCGTCTTGATGATTTGGAGGAGGTTCATTGTTCGCCTGATTTCGGAAGGCGAGGAGAAGGTTTTCCATCAGAGTTTCAATCCTCTGTTGGCCTTGTTCCAACTGCTGGATGCGTGTGATCACATCATCTTGAGGTGGATTGCGGGGTGGTGGCTCAGAATTTGTAGCCAGGACGTTCATCCCTTGAGATTCATACGAAGAAACTGTCCTGGTGACTGAGCTGTGGCTCATTCTTTTTGAAGAAGAGCTTGAGGAAGGATCACTCTGCCGTCCTTTGCTTGAAGGAGCAGGGGATTCTTCTGAATGTCTTCTTGTCCTGGAGACGCTGCGGGTCATCGGACGTCGGACATGGATTTTTGTTGTTGACTTTTGGCGTCTTCTGGTTTTTCCAACCATATGGACAGCAGCAACTGGGTCCTTTGCTTCTCTAGTCTCTTTTGCCGATACGACGCGCGGAGGCGTATACGACGAGCAATTTGAGCTTCGGTCAGCTCTGGCTGGGCTTTGACGATGAAAGATGTGCTCCCTCGGGCGCAGCAACCGAGCCTGTCTTCTTTGTAGCTGGGCAAGGACAAGATGAATTTTTCAAGTTCTGCCCCTGTAGAGATGAAGGGTCAAACTGTAGGATTGTAGGCCTTAGCAGATGTCTGTAGAGGCCTTGTGATGCATGATCTGATTTTAGGCTTGTAGGAACAAGCCGGCTCATGCTGGTTTGACTTGGGAGTGAGGTTGGAGATGGGTCTCTCCTCTTTCATGTAGGCAAGAGGGTAGAACTGGTTCTCCTTGAGTGGGGCCAGGTATGCTGGCTTGTTGGATGTTTGGGACCTTCTTTGTTTTGGTGAAGGTCTTGGGGACCAAGTCTTGGGATAGACTTGGTCATTTGCTGGTCGAGGCTTTGTGGGGGTGCCACGGGCTTCGAGCCTTCTGGTGCTCGCCTTTGGTGTCACAGTAGTGACACGTTGAGAGGCGAGCTTCTACTTCTTGGAAGGAGCAGTTTGTTCATCGGGAAGTGGGAATGGTCCCAGCGTCCCAAAGACAATAGTCTGGGGAGTCGAGGTCGACCCGAAGTTCAGAGAGTTGCCGAGGGAATTGACGCTTCGGCAGCTGATGGGGCGCTTGTAGGTGCGCGTTGTTTGCTTCTGTTGAAGCATGAGTTGGTGCTTGTTCTCATCGAAGGAAATGGGTAGTGAAGCTGCCATTATTAGTTTTCAAAAAGTTTCTAAAACAAGATCACATCGATCCATTAGTAATCACAAGAATATAATGATCATAAATGGGAAGTTCTATGGTTTTGTCTTTTCAAATCGCTCGAGGGAGATGACCCAAGCAATATGAAGAAGGCAGAAAGCCATAGAGAGTACAATTATTCTGATCGCAGGTATGGTAAGCCCAAAATGAGCGTCCCAGTGACTGCTAGAAGCAATTGTGAACCTAAATTCGACTTATCGAGAAGCAGAGCTTACTCGAGGTAAGAAGAATATAAGTTTGGAGTTACAAATGTGCCGGTTGCAAATACAGTAGACCCTGAAAGGGCGTACTAGTACCGCTAGACACAAATGTTTTGAGACCGCATTTATGAGATGAGATTCTCTCTTTTGAAAGGTCAAGATTGGATTCATCAAAGAGAGCAGATGGTATTCCGATCCAAATACGGTCTCAGCGATTTCTGCGAGCGCTAGTACTCAGAAGGAAATGAACCATAATTTCTCGGATCTGAATTCAAAAATGACGAGTTTTTTTTTTCAAAAAATCTTTTTTTTTATTATTTTTTTTAAGAAATTTTTTTTGAATTTCTTTTTTATTTTATATTTTAAAATTTTATATTTTGAATTTTTTTATTTAAAAGACGAGAGAGTACACATAAGCCTCCTAACCCGATCTTATGAAATCTCGATTGATAGAATTGCCCCCATGTAAGGGTAGGATTACTTAATGAACCCGTTTCGAGGACTCTTGCCTAGAACAGTCAAGCTATCTCCACACTCTGGACAAGGCTTTTCTTGAATCAACCGTGATCAAAGAACGCAGTTGGTTTAACCTTAGTGGTATATGTCTTTTTTTTATATTTATTTGTTTTTTTTAGATATTTAATGAACTCATCGAAGAGAAACAATGGCCCTATCCACAATTCGAACCGGCTCAACGATTTCCGTGAGCACAAAGATGAAACGGAAAGGATCAAAGTTTCTCAATTTTGAATCCAAAATGAAAAATCTGATTTTTTTTTGTTTTTTTTTTTTTTACTTTTTTTTTTTAGATTTTTAATGAACTCATCGAAGAGAAACGATGGCCCAAATCCTAATTCGAACAAGCTCAACAATTTCTGCGAGCACACGAACGAAAGGAAATGATCAAAGTTTCTCAATTTTGAATCCAAAATGAGAAATCTTTTTTTCTTCTTTTTAATTTCTAATGAACTCAACAAAGAAAAACAATAACCATTTCCACAATTCGAACCGGCTCAACGATTTCCGCGAGCACAGAGACGAAACGGAAAGGATCAAAGTTTCTTAATTTTGAATCCAAACTAAGAAATCTGATTTTTTGAAATTTTTTTTGTTGAAAAGAGAAAGAGTGGAAATAAACTCAAAGAATTAGAAATTTCCAAAAAATCTCATCTCATTTTTTTAGATGCGGAATCCAACATAGGCCACCAAGTAGAAAGTAGCCAAGGAATCGAGAAAAGAAATATGAGCATAGAGCAAAAGATATGATATGCATATATTTCATTTCTAGCATCGTGTTCTCAAATGAACGAGTCCCACCAGGTGGAGCCAGTATGATGGACAGCGCTTCTGCTCGGTTCTACCGAGGTCGGCGGACGTGGGAGTCCGTTTGGGTCCGACCCTTTCGTAACTGGGGGGCAGAGGCGTGCATCAACATTTTTTTTTGTGGGTATGCTAGATTTTCTATTTTACTTGGAATTGCAGTGGTGATCCGGAGATCAACCTTCGCAAGTAAAACGGAAATCAACTTCTTTCAAGTTTTCTATTGCACATATATTTAAGAAAAGAGACATTTTTCTTGATTTGCCGTGAAAGGCGATTTTTTTTTGCATTTATAGCCGATTTTGGCGTTTATAGCCGATTTTGGCGTTTATAGCCGATTTTACAGTTTATAGCCGATTTTGGCGTTTATAGCCGATTTTGGCGTTTATAGCCGATTTTACAATTCTTATCAACAATAAAAGACAATAGTTGTGATTTTTGTCTCTTTTGAAAAAATACAAACTACAATGAAAAGCAAGAAAAGGAGGATCTAACTTCTCAGGAGATTGTGAGGGACTCGTTCAGATTGACGGTCGCATGTCGTATGTGGACTTCGCCATCATCCATGCAGATGAGAACAGAGGATGCTCTTGATTCGCTTGGCTTGGCTATAACCTCAAGTTTTTAGAGGAGAAATACCAAAAGGAGGTCCTATGTCCAATAAAAAATAAAGTAAACGGGCTAAATAGCCATGTCTAAGCCATTGGAGGCAGAAGGAGAAGGCAAGGACCTTGGAGGGGGGAGGGTACCCCCCAAGGGACTTTTGTCACCTTGTAGCGGTGGCCGGTGTAGAACTTCCGCAGAGTTTTTTCTCTTTCTTTTTCTGGATTTCTGTGCTTTTTTCTGATCTGGGATCTGTCTTATTTTTTCCGATCTGGATTCCTTTGGAGTGCTTTCCTATTTATAGGCTCTTGGCAGTCATTTAAGAGGTTTATGAGCTTTTATTGTCATTAAGCCGCATAATGGGAGGAGTTACAGGATTTAATTCCTTTATTTTGTAACTCCTTTTTCTTGACTTCTGATTGGCCGGAGGAGATTGAGGGCATTTAATCGCCATGATGTGAGGAGTTTCATGTTTTAAATGTCATGAATTTCTTAACTTGTAACTCCCGGATGCTTGCTTCTGACTGGGCCGTCCAAAGAAATGGATTAATGACTCAAATAAAGCTAGTCAATTAATCGCATTAAGTGGTCGCCGAGCAGTTGAAGAGTCGTGGGCCGTGCCACGTCTTTTGGGATTCTTCTGGCGATGATCATCGATGGATCTTCATGTAGACCGACATCGGATGACCATGTGACTTCAAGTATTGGTTGCCAACAGCGGGTCGGTGCCATCTGTCCTGTCGATTTCTCGATCGGTCGGGTAGAAAGCACACTTTTTGGTTGACCGGTTGGCGATCAATGTTTGATTTTGATACTCTTGATGATTGACCCGTGATTTTGACGGATGTCAGAGGATTTGGCGTCTCAAAAGTATGAATTTTGGAAAATCCCAGGGGTCGGACGCTTCGAATCACGAAAAACGACGGAAAACGGGGCTTCCGGGGCCCTCCCGGCGATCCCGGGCTCCTGGGTCGCCGGCGACCATGGGCCAAGGTTGCAGGGGCCTACGACCCTGGGGGGTTTTCCCCCCTTTATCTCGTTTTGTGTCCGTTTTTTATGTTTTTTTATTCCTTTTTCTTCTGTATTTTTTCTTGACATTTTTGATCATTTATTGGCCTGATTTCCCTGTAGAAAACCTGATGAGAATCCTTGCATTTTGGTTTGCAAAGTTTCAAATTTTCCGAGAAAGCCGAAGACTTTGTCGCGCAGAGCTGCCGATTTTCCGTCAGAAGCTGAAACTGGGCCAAACGATATCGGAATAACTTGAAATTTGGGGTGAAGCCTCCTGAGCAATAAATAAGACCAACCATAGTATTTTGTTAGAGTTTTGAAGCCGTCTAGGGTCCTATCACCAGTAGACTTGTTTTTGTCGCGATGAAGATGTCGCGGCTTGATGTGCAGTCAACCGATATCCGATTGACTTGAAATTTGACAGGGAACCTATTGGAATCATTTTAAGATGATCCATAGGCTCTGTCTTGGGAACCATGATCCCGGGGAGCTTCGCCGCTGAAAGGCCTGATTTGGCTTCCGAGCGTCAAAGTCTGGTCAAATGTTGTCGAAATGACCTGAGATTTGACGTGTAGCCCTTTGTAAGCATTTTGAAGCCGTCCATGTGCTCTATCTAATGAGTGATGGACTCGGTAGTTTTCACCGCCGAGAGGCTTGATTTAGCTGTTCGAGGGTTGATGTAGGGTCAAACGTTCTCGGTTTGACTCGGAACTTGACGTGAAGCCTTTTGGATGTATTTTGAGACCATCCATCGGCTCTTATCGAAGATTTGGTGTCTCCGATGCTTTCACTGTCGGGAGCTCCTTTTCAGCTGCCGGAAAGGCGAAGTTAGGTCAAATGATTTTGAAATGGCCCGAAACTTCTTGTGTACTCCTCTTTTAGCTGTCTTGAAGGATCTTGCAGTTTTTGTTTGATTCTGACAAGATTTGGTTTTTGGAAGTAGCATTGCCTATTTATGGCAGGCTGCGACTTCATGTAGATTTCTGGATTTTGGAGAGGCAAAGTGACATTTTTGGTGTCAACAGGCATTAGTAGAGAGGTGGAAAAATTTTGTATTTCTATCCCTGTCATGAAGCCACTTAACCTTTGCCCTTTCGTTTCAGTGAGTAGACTCTACATTAAGCCAGTTATGGATGGAAGCTTTAGCTTGATTCAAGTCCCTAAGAAGGAGATCGCATGGCTACTCTTCGAATTCTACTTCCTTAGCTAGGACAAGGGCCTCTGCCTCAGCAATTCTGATCTTAAAGTGGCCAAAAAAAACTTCTTTACTCCAGGTCTTTAGGTTTAGCTTAAGGATCTTAAGTTTACTAGCTAAAATGAACTAGGGAAAGCATAGCAAGGGGAAGCCCAGCTATCCTCAACTACCTTGGAGAAGGAATCATGAGAGAGCCACTTTTCCTTAAATATGAATGGCCTGTTAATGAAGGAAAGACTTTGCCTATGAGCAAGGATAATGAGGCTGTGGCTGTGGTCAGAAGAAATTCTGGGGAGATGGTTCACCATTGGATCCACAAAGTTGTCTGGCCAATTGGAGTAGGAAAAGGCTCTGTCTAGCCTTGCTGCCATAAAGGCCTGACCTTACCGATTATGCACCCAAGTGAAATTATTGCCTCTGAACCCCAAATCTTTCAGACCGGCTACATGACCATCTCATGAAACTCCCTAATCGGGAGGGGGGAAGGGGGATGAGTGCTGAGTTTTTCAGATGCAAAAAGAATGGCATTAAAATCTCCTATCACACACCAAGGCTGAGAGGAGAAGGTATTGTTGGTCAGGTAGTCTCAGAGAATCCTCCTTTGCCTATTATCTGTAGATCCATAAACACCAGTAATTACACTAGAGGGAGAGGAGGGAGAAGCTGAAATGGAGATAGAGATGTGCTGAGAGGAATAGTCTAGAAGGGTGAAGGAGAGATTGGAACTTTGGGTACAGAGTGACCACAAAGAGTTTTCTGAATTGGAGAAGGAAGGGGTATAGCCAAAGGGAAGGCTTCCATTAGAAAAGGAATCCAGGGAAGATTTAGGTTCTGAAAGAAATAGAATGTCAGGGGAGTGGGCTGCAATGAGGTGATAAACCATAATTTTAGTAGGGGTGTTATTTATGCCCCTGTAGTTCCAATGGATGACTTTAACCATTAATTAACTAGTTTGGAGGGAGGGCCAAAGGAGGAAGGTCTCTTACCTTTGAATTTCCTAGAAGCTTTCACCTTGATAAGGGAGAGGTCAACCACTAACGAGATTTCATTGTTAGGAGCTGGATTTGGAAGAGATGAAGGAATAGTGGAAGAAGAAGGATTATGGGCTGAAACTAAAATTTGATCAGGGGTGATCCTCTTCAAATTAGTTTGAGCTGTTGACAGCCTTTTAAGGTTGGCAGTGGAGAGGGTAGGGTCAGCAAAAGTACAATTTTCCAGGACTGAGAATGCATTGAAGCAATCTAAGGTGGGAGCAGGAATTTTGTTCAAGATCTCAAAGACCACATCCGAAGGTAGAGGTGAGAGAGGATTGGCTGCAGGTAGGGGACCAGTTGAGGTTTCCGGAATGGGGATAAGTGTAAAGTATTCTCCGGGTCCGGATTTTGCCCAATTGATGTAACTGGGGCTAGTGGAGGAGAGGGGGTGGAGATGGCCTAGGAAGAGTGGTTGAGGGAGGTGAGAGACTGGGAAGAGGCTGCAGGAGCAATAGATTCTTGGTTTACCTGAGGATTCCTAGAAACTGATTCACTGGGGTTGACCTCTGTACTTTGAATTGACCCTGAGTCAAGGGAGGCTTCTAGGGCAGGGGGGATCTGAAGGTTGGCTCCTTCCTCTGGTTCCAGATCCTCCAAGGTGATGGGAGCGATCAACACTGCAACTTAAACTGGACTCTTCAACAAACCTGGCCTCAATTTGGACGGACACTTTAAAGAAAGATGGCTGGCCGAGAGGCATTCGGGGTAGGGGTTAGATTCATATTGAACTTCAACTTGGACTGTGCCCTCTCCTTCCAGGTCAACTGAAAGAGTCTTCGGAGAAGGAACTGCCACATTCAGAGGCACCTGGACTTTAGCAAAAGAGAACATTCTTTGCTTAGCAGTAATTTCATCCAGACGAAGACGCTTCCCTATTGTGGCCGCAATCGACATGAGGATGTCGCTACTCCAACAGTGGTAGGGTATACCTCTGAGCCTAACCTAAACTGGAGCTTTCGAAGGCCAAGAAGACTCGTCGTGGCCGGGAGACCAGGGACGCAGGAAAAGTTTCTTCCCCTCCATCAGAAGGGGACTGTAGCCGACCATTTCATCCTTGTCCTCCTTAGAGTGGAATCTGAAGATGAAATTGCCCTTTTTTTGTAAGAGAAATCAGGCAAGGCCTTGACAAACGCCACTAGGAGAACGCCCATTGTTCTAGAGCTTCCAGGGATGGTCTCCTCTCTACAAAATTTTCAATATCAAAGTGGGAGAAGGATTGTTTGTTGGAGTTTACCATCTACAGTGGGATTCTAATGGTAAGTTTGTCGTCGAGCAGGATCGGAGGAGGGATGGGTGGAGGAGGAGGGAAAATCGGTTGGGATAAGCAACTAGAATAGGTTTTGGGAGAGGGTGTGAGAAGATTCGAGGGGTTGCCTATAGGATTTGGAAGAAGGAGATTCAGACGATTATTGAGTAGGAGAAGCTGGTCGTTACCCCAGGGGAGGCCTGCTGGGAGCTGGGGTAGGGTGCTGGCTGGAGAAGGTTTGGGTGGATAAAGAGGCTGGGATGGGGTGTTGCCTGGAGAAAGGGAGGGGTAGCTGAAGAAGGGGAGGGTTTGGGTGGATAAGGAGGATTAGAGGAGGGTTGGGCAAAGGGGATCAGAGGGCTGGGGTTTTTTGGAGAGGCTACTACCATGGTTGGGTTAGGAAGGGAAAGGAGGTTGGAGGGTTGGATGGGTTCGGGGGAGCTTCCCTTGAGAATATTGCCTAGGTTGGGATGGATTTGAAGGAGTTGGGCATGATCCCATAAAAGGGACAGAGCTTTGGTCGGATGAAGGTCGGAACCCTGCCGTGGAGAAGTTGACTCGGGATTTGAGCTAGGTTAGAGAGTTGGGGAGGGGCATGGGATTGAGTGTAAGCTCGAGAGGCTTGGGAATAAGGGGTGATGGTCGGCCACCGGGAGTGATGGTAGGCTTGGGAACTGATGGTCGGCCACCGGGGGTTTAGGCTTTGGGGAGGGCCGAGGGGCATGTTGGCGGTCGAGAGGCATGGGTTGAGAACATAACTCTCTTGACCCTAAATGAATTAAAAAAGAAGGGTAGGTGTAATGTATTGTAATAATAATCAAAATGCATTCTATTTTTCTTGAAATGTGGTATTTTACTCAATGATTAAATATATTGGTGCATGGTATCACTTGGTTGATGATATGGTCGAAGTTAGACAAATTTCAGAGCAAAGGATGAACATCAACAACATGATAGCAAATTACCTTATGCAACAATTACAAATGATTTTACAGTATATCCTCACTCTCACTCATACACCTATGTTTCAAACGAGCTAGCTTCAACCAGGGATAAATATTCGGGCTCTTGGTTACTTATTCAAGGATAAGGCCTTTTTTAATTATATGATTTCTTTGGCATTTTATGGACATATCCCTTTGTCATTGTCCTTTTTGAACATTTTTTTTTTTTTGGTTTACTAAAGAAGCTAGTTGGGTCTCCCATAGACATAAATAATTTCATAAAGGTAAGTATCTAATTTCCCTATTTTTCCTATCTGCTTTTCTTGGATATATTGATTGCATCTGCATTATTTATTCCATAGCAATTTCTTTTGTCTATGATAAATACTCTAGCACCCGCTCATAATATTGGAAGAACGAATTGAGATCGGAAAAAAAGTGCGTGTCGCCAAAAGTTCACCGACCTAACTCCTAACCAAAAGAGTGGTAAGCACAGATTGATCCCTAGTCACCCCGCAATGTTTCCCCACAGTTTGTTTCACCATTTAGAAATATTGTATTGCCTTTTAAGAAGGTTTCAAACTATCATATTAAAAACATGTAACCACTTAAAAACTACTATAACTTTTTTTTAACAAAAGTGACCATTAATTAAAACATGACTCACCTGTTGTACAAATAAGAGAGACTAGACAAAAATTAAAATAATTTGTTAGCCATAGATTTGTTTTCGATAATATATATGTATATATATAAATATGAGCAAGGCTCCCCTAAGCTCGAGCTTAGGGAGAAAATTTCGTAAGCTCGTGCTTGTGGGGCCCACCTTTGGTCCATCCAAATGGACCAAACACATGATCCCCTTAAATTGCACATGTCCACCAACTTTCGGTAAGATCCGAATTTACTGGACCGTTGGATTGACTATATATCAATCCGAATGGATTGTTGACCATTAAACTCTTGAGCCCATATGGAGATGATAGAAATTACTACTGGGGCTGATTTTTTACAGGGAGGAAGATCCTAGGGAATCCTTGAAATCGCCCCACCCCCATCCTCATGTGGGTCCCCAAGTGGACCCCACCAAATACTTGAGCTTACCTTATCCTAAGCTTGAGCTTAGGAGAGCCTTGCTCTATAAATATATATATATATATTTGTAACCCAGTCCCCTGGGCTGGGACCCCAGTGAGAGCCCGCAAACACACAAGATCACAACCCACTCAAATGGGAAATGAGCCCGCATATGCGGAAAGAGGTGGCGTCCCAGGGTTCCACCTCTCAGGGTTCGAACCCTGGGCAGCCATGTGAGAACTGTCACTCTTTACCACTTGGATAAGGAGCCATTCTCTTTGATGAGAAATATTCATGTGCATCCATCCCTCACCATGTTATGGTGAAGGACAACATTGTAGGGTTGACTTTACAACACATCTGAATCATCCACACACATGGAACTCCCTTAAGTACACTAGACCCATTGAATTTCCACCTATCCAAATGGATTGGACCTTTGGATCGATGGTCAAATATTTTCCTTTAATATAAAGTCATTAAATTTGTGGGCCACGGATGAAGGGGTTAGAGGCATGGGATTGACCCGAAATTTGATATATGGTCTTATTCAATATGTCTCTTCTCATCCCCTATAAGTCCCATGATCAGTGGGTCCCATTAGGTTTATCCCTCATCATGTGATGAGGAAATGATGCAACAGGAACAGCCCCCCTCTTTGATAACTTATTCATAAAGAAACTAATAGAGTTTCCCTATAAATAAACTCTAACTCGCACTAAGATATAAATTCTAGCTATAAGAAGGATAAACCCTAAAATCATCAACACTTGTATCATTTTCTTTGAATCTTATGATATTGACATGTTTTCTCTCTATGTGAATGTGAGGCCTTGAATCTTACGGAAGTTGCAGTACCAAAGCATCACATGCAAAGCAATCTTTAGGGTACATAGGTACTCTGCATCAACAACAAGAAGTCATGCCAAGACATCAATAATGAAGAAGTACAAGGTCTTAAATGGAAATCTTCGATGAAAGTTTTTTCACCATTAGCTTTTATAGAACTTCCCCAATGTTCACTTCAAAATGGCGCACATGTATGTACTGATGAAATTCAATTCCAGTAGATCAATGTATGAAAAGTGAAAAGGACAGATGATGCCCTCTCAATAGGAGGGCTTTATTTCACCCCCTTTCCACATGCTTTTGCCTAGAAAATTTATAGATGAAATGACCCTAAGCATGAATAGTTGGAGGGTACCCCTTCTACTGATTAGGTTAAGGATCATACCCAATGTCCATTGCTAGAGTTGCAACTCGGGTAGATCGGGTCGGGTATTGGATCACCTACCAGCATGAATTGCATTTGGATCAACCTTAAGCCAAGCCCAATTCAACTCAAATGAAATCCGAATGTACCCACGCCCGACACATCGGTATGGATATTTTGAGCTAGAACTCCATGAGGGTATCAAAATACAAGCCCAGGTCCGGCCCATTACAACAGGTCCAATCCAAATTACACTTTGGTTATGTCAGGTCAAGAGGGTTTGGGTTTGACCACTCCAAGTTGGACCCTACCATAACCCAATTATACAAATGATCCAACCCTAACAACCAAGTATGAACCACCTCATTTGAACCTGACCTATTAAATCCCATGAATCCCAAAACTAATCTTTGTGAATTCACTGTCATAAAATTTGTCATGGTGTATTACAATCATCATGCTCGAGTGTTTGGAATTGGGGACATGTGGATTCATATGGTTCTTACTAGTTACTACACTAGTAGGATATGCTATATACATCATGACAGCATTTCAAAGCCCTGAGATAAGGAAGTACACAGCAAAATAGGTACATGAAGGGGATTGATGAATCAATGTTGTACTATCATTTAGTACTTAAGCCATAAACTAACACTTAGTGAATGGTAGTGAAGATTCGAAGTTAATTGCTTATTTTAAGCAATTAAGCAAGACTGAGCGTGTGGCACAACGCATGGAATTTCTAGGTGTGAGTGTAAATTTGTGTTGCTAATTTTCTTTTATGAGAAGTGTTAGGTTGGGTAGGGTATGTGTAAATGTAAATTGTACTGGTAACTTGAAGCTACTTCCTCATTTTAGAAAATTAAGATAAACTTTGTGTGATGTATAAATGGGGTGTGTGTGTGTGTGTTTAGGTTGGGTAGGGTTTGTGTGAATGTAAGTTGCATTGACAATTAGAAGCTAATTACTCATTTTAAGTAATTAAGATAAACTGTGTGATGGAGGGAGAGAGGGGGAGAGAGAGGTGTTAGGTTGGGTAGGGTATGTGGCCCCAATTAAATAAGTATAGAGAACATTTATATGTGACTTAAGGTTATGGCAACTTTTCAAAAGAAAAGAGGTGGTGAGATGTCTTCTATCTTTGATAGTAAAAAAAGATAAGCTTTCACATCCCATGCACAACAAAAGAATATTGAAATGTCCTCATGATCTTTTTTACAAAAGCAACAACTTTCTTTTATAGAAAAAAAAGAAAAGCAAAAGCAAAAGCCACAGTATCTAATCCATTTATTATCCATTAGAATATTTACAATCAGCAACCTTTCTGTAGTTTGAGGGACTACAGGACACACAAGCTGCATTTGCAGCATTTCTATCTATTTTACAGTCTTGCCTAAACCATTACTGTAATAGTGGAAATCAGCCAATACCAAGTTGTATTGTTTGGTAAGTGAACGTTTTGTTCAATTTTATATGATTTAGTCTGAAATCTTGAAAGTATTCACTTATGTTACCCTAGTATGTAATTAACCATGGGGAAAATGAGTTCCTTGGGATTTTAAGAAATGCCATCCTATCAGTGTGGCTAAGGTTGAAAAATAAAGAAGAAGTTCTTCAAAATAAACTCCCATTTGGTGCAAAATAACTACCCTACCATAACTCTAGTAAATCAAATACAGAGAAAGTGATTGTCTAATCTACATCTCCACCTTATAATATCTTATCCGTTCACCTGATATTTAATAGTCTTTCAACAAATCCATTCTATCCTAAATTCCTAGGAATTCAAATACATGCAGACATATTGGCCCTGGAAGCACTTTAAAACAATATAAAATGAAGATATTTAAAAAAAAAAAACTATCTGTGATCATTTTTTTTTAATTTTATAAAAGAGGAACAAAACAAACATAATTATTGTTTAGGAGTGGGACTGATATGGAAGGTACCAACTTCCAATGATAAAATCTTCTCAACCATGGTTTTAACCATCCCTAGATTTACTTTTGGAAAAAAAGAAAGGAAAATTCATATGTAAAATCTTGCATTTCTTATATTTATAAACAACCATCTCTATTTTTAGTTTACAATGCAGTAAACCAACTTCACTTGCGGTTATACTTTTTGACATGTTGACTAAACCCATCTAACATTTTGTAGACCTTATATTGCACTTATTAATAAAAAAAAAATTTAAACACCACCAAGAGGGTTGGGACCTATGAGAGACTCCAGCCATAGAGAAAGAAGTTTACTTCCACAAGAAGAGGAAATCCATTGATCAAACGGATACTAGGCAGTTGGGTAATGAACTTAATGTTTGATCCTACATAAACAATGCAAACAAAAAAAAAAAAAAAAAAAAGATTAGTTTTAACCACCAAGGTCATTGCTTTGGTGCAATAGTAAAAATTACGGATGTCATGTGCGATAACTGAGGTTAGAGACATGTGAGCAGCCACTTTGTACAAAATAAACTAATGACCTTAGTTCGTTTTAGCTACTATAATTTATTTTAAACTGACAATAATATTTAACCGAAGGTAAATGTTGAAGGTTGACTATAGTTAAAGGATTTTTTTTATCATTTTTTATTGATTTTTAATGCGATTTTTTTTTTGGTAAAATAATAAGAAGTTGTTGAAAGTAACCATAAAGTGTTTTTTTTTTTTTTTTTTGGGCTTTGGACCACTAGGCAACTGGCTGAAGATATTATTAAGAGAGCACGACTGACTGTCCATAAATACTGAAAATAGGGGTGGTTGAATATTTACAATATTCAGAAATTACAAGTAGCAATATGTAAATTTTCTAAATGGAAATGGTTTCCAATTCTCTCATGTTTCATGCAACACCTTTTCTTTAAAAAAGAGAGGAGAAAAACCATTTTTCAAATGCATTCTCTATAGAGGTCCGTATTTGGCATCGTTTTTTGAAATTTAGTTATCCTAAGTGGGTATGTTTGGATGTAAGTAGGGATAGAGAGAGAATTTGTTTTTGAAAAAAAGTACTTTGCCTTAACTTCTTTGGTTGCATATTCGTGGAAAAAAAGTAGTGACTATTTAGTGAGTGTGATCCACATGTTGAGAAAGCAAAAGCCCCACCGAGTGTGAGGAAAGCAACTATTTTCTCCCCTTGGTTGTTGGATGCTCTCTCTACCTCTTACTTCTCTATCAAACACATGCAATCAAAAGTCAAATAATAGATGAGGTTTCTCCTCCTTGCTTATTTATCCAATTTCGAGTTTCTCATTTATCCCTATATAAGTAGAGATTTCCACTCACTTTCTCCTCATTATATTTAGGAAAAATTATACTTTATCATCTTCAACTATCACCCTTTTTCACTTTACCTCCTAAATTTTTAAAAAGTATCAATTAACCCCCTAAACTAATCTAATTGCACGGCCGTTGCCCCCTGAAGTCAAAATCGAGTTAAAATAGACGGAATAGAGCAACACGTGACACACACTTTACCTCCTAAACTTTAAAAAGTATTAATTGACCCTGTAGGGACGCGAACTGAGGAGGTAACCCGTAGGAGTCGCACAGCTGGTCCCCCACAGGGGGTAGGCGGGGCCCAGAGCCCCGCGCCTATTGTATACACTCGGGTTGTAACCTTTTGGTTGTAACCCTCATGCGTTTGTCCCACATCGAGTGTGAGGGCCTCCCACCCTTGGTATATTAGCCTTAGCGTAACCTAAGGGTGTACCACCACACCTCCCCACGTGGAGGAGTGTGGTGGTACACCCTTAGGTTACGCTAAGGCTAATATACCAAGGGTGGGAGGCCCTCACATCGATGTGGGACAAACGCATGAGGGTTACAACCAAAGGTTACAACCCGAGTGTATACAATAGGCGCGGGGCTCTGGGCCCCGCCTACCCCCTGTGGGGGACCAGCTGTGCGACTCCTACGGGTTACCTCCTCAGTTCGCGTCCCTACAAAAAGGCCCCCAGTGTGGTGGTACACCCTTAGGTTACGCTAAGGCTAATATACCAAGGGTGGGAGGCCCTCACACTCGATGTGGGACAAACGCATGAGGGTTACAACCAAAAGGTTACAACCCGAGTGTATACAATAGGCGCGGGGCTCTGGGCCCCGCCTACCCCCTGTGGGGGACCAGCTGTGCGACTCCTACGGGTTACCTCCTCAGTTCGCGTCCCTACAGACCCCATAAACTAATCCAATTGCGTGTCACGTATTGCTCTATTCCGTCTATTTTAACTCGATTTTGGCCTCAGGAGGTAACGGCCGTGCAATTGGATTAGTTTAGGGGGTCAATTGATACTTTCTAAAGTTTAGGGGATAAAGTGAAAAAGGGGTGATAGTTTAGGGTGGTAAAGTGTAATTTTTCATTATATTTATCTATAGACGTGGAATTTTCACTCGGTGACGTCCCCTACAAAGGAGGTGCTGCTTTTCAATCTCATTGTCCATGTATGAAGTGAGAACCTGTAAAATTAAAGGGAAGGACTCCAAATCTTACATTCACTGTTTTAAAGCAGATTCTTATAGAGACTGAAACCTATATCACACAATCTAAAAGAATCTTTCGTGAATGATTTGTCCTAATTCATACTTGCTCTTTTTTTTTATTTCCTTTTTCATTTGTTATCCAGCCAAGGGAGTTGAGATCATTTTAGGTCAACATGGGAAGGAAGCCTACATACAAATACAATTGGGTCTGTTTCTTTATTAGAATTTAATGAACTCTTATCCGAGAAATTTCAAACTTCACAAATATAGTGGAATTTCTAGATTATCCCTTGTACTTAGCATCTAGAAATTGTCCCAAAATGTAATGGGGCTTGAATTTCGGAATTCCCAAAAGTCATTTGGGACCTTTCAAGTAATTGAAATCTTGAAATGCTTGACAAGAAACAAGACATTTACAAATTTCAGGGGATAAGATGTCACATCATATCCTGAAAATCCTATCATCCCAAATTCCTATAAGGAGTCCTAGGAAACAAACAAGCCCAAAAGAAGCCAAAATTCAAACCTTGGAAAGTAGGATGAGAACTGAGCTGCCCCGTATTCTCATACTTGTCATATGTAAATACGACTCTTGCGACTTTTGGACACTATATTTTTATATTTTAAAGCCGTATTCTTCTTAATTCATCATTCAACTATGTTAGGGTCGGCTACAAAAATTCTATTTATCGATCCACTTTGATCTATCCTGAGAAGAATCCTCAAACAAGTGTTTTTCCCAAATGCAAAGAAAAAAATCTTTTAATCTAAATTATCTTTAAATCATATATAAAAAAAAAAACTATCTTTCAATCGAAACAGTCTAATATCTGCTCACCCCAATGACTAAAAAAGGAAAAAAAAAATCACATAACAAAGAATTCCAACATTAAACAAGCATGCTCTTAAAGAAAAAAAAACATTAAAAATCAACCAATGCCAATCTCCCTCCTTTCTAAAACCATGGTCGCACCTCCTGGTTACCTTGATTCATGCACCAAAGCCACAGGCAACCACCCACTGAGGAGCCCACAGGCTGAAGTGGGCCCCACCCACACCCCATTTTAAGGTCTAGCTAGCTATATAAGCCTAGCCCTGCAAGACACAGGTCCCTTCCTTCCCCTCAACTGTAGAAAGTGCAGTAGTGAAGTCGAGGAGTTTGAACATTGGCAGGGGCAGAGAGGGGGGATGATGGTGTCAGAGAGAGAGAGGAGACTCATCATCATCCTGATGAGATTCCGTGGGCCCCACAACCTGCCACGCTGGACTCATCCGACAGTCCCTTCTCATCGTAATGCGGGCCCCACCCCTCCTTTATTTTGGCGCCTTCCCTTCCCCCAAACTGGGCCCTCCTCCACCTGCAAACAGGTGTCGACAAGATTCCACCCTCAGCCGTCCATTTCGTCCCTCTTTTGGGAAGGCCCGCTTCGGCATCATTGGGCCCCCGTACAAAGATCGGTCCAATCAGGTCACGACTTGCCTGCCATGACCTCCTAGGACATAGGCATCCTATATAGCCTCTCCTCCTGCCTCTGTCGACGTGGACGTCTGACATCTCGACACGTTTCCTGCTGGACCACGCGTGTCGGGACAGGAGATCGGACGATTCCCGATTTCGACTTTGCAATCTCGCCTTCCGACTCGGGCCGTTGTGAGATTACCGGAATGCCCTCCTGCTGGATTTACCGAAATATTCCTTCGGGTATTACTATTATGAGAGATATTGCCGCCTTTTTGGATTGATTCGTCATTCGCGCAGGAGATGATGTTAACTCGTTTCGTTCCTTGTATCAACTCGTGCAAATTATCGGATCTATGTAAAATATCGGGATATCCTTTTTTTTTTCTTTTTTTTTTTGTCCCTTTTAAAAATATATATTATTGTTTGATCTTTATTATTAAAGAAAATAATGTCCTAAGCAAATATCACAATATTTTCAAATTATCATGAGATTTTTGGACACTATTGTGACTCATATGATTTTATCCGGCGCCTATTAAGGCCTTGAGGTTTTGCCGACCGAATTCCACTCGTTAAGGAGTGGGCTCTCATCTTGCCTCTATTAATTTACACTTCAAAGTTGAGATTTTTATAGGAATAGTTAACAATGTTTTCCGCAAACTTAACCTCAAGTTATACTTTCTCAAGAATAAGATCATATTCAACATGCTTTGTAAATATTAAATTTACAAATAATAGAAAAGACTCTTAAGAAATCGTTGAAGGTTCACTCACTTTTAAGGCTGAATTTCAATTGCGATTCTGAATAATAAATTTGAATTATTCTCAAATCTTGCTCATACTATATATATATATATATATTGTAACTCAAATACTCCTTTTTTAAATATGTGTCATGGTGTTAAATGTTTCAAATGCCGATGAAATGGCATAAAATGATTTTTTCCTACTTAGGAGATTTGAACTTTCACATTCGTGTCCCAAGCCAACTAAGTGCCCCTAAATGTTTAATTGGAAGGCTAGTCCTTGAAAATTCCTATTCCTCTTCGATGAAAAGAGAACCTTATCTTCTTCCATGATTGTCACTTTCCGTTATGAGTTTAGATTGGCCAACATACGGCGGACTCTCTCATCAAACAGTTGAGAAGACTATTCCTTGGGAGGGTAATATGTAATCCAGGTGTGGGGGGTACGTCTCTCTTGTACCTTTATGCTCTTTTCACTATCTCTCTCAATGTTTTTTTTCTTCTTCTTTTTTAATGAGATCTTTGGTTATCCTTTCAAGAAAAAAAAAATCTCAAGCCAACTGAGTTACAGCGGATGAAGAAAACCTAAATATTCATAACGATACAAAATGAAATGGAAAGCTGTGGTGCAACAAAATGCCCCCAGCATGTTAGTTGTGGTGTACAATCATGACACAACACCCTTTACAAATATGTTTCTCAGAAATAAAACTCCATTTAGGCTTTACTCGTGACTAAATTAGTGTCAAACTATAACCCCAATGGGGTAGAGTTGCTTATGGCCCGGATTAATTTGGAACTTGATTTTAGTGCTTGCATCAGGCTTGGATATAATTTGGGGGAGTTTGATATTCAAGACAAGTTTGGATTAAGTGATAGAAAGCCCAAAGCATGACCCGCACGACCCGACTTACTAGCGCATGTAATTTAGGGACTAATCTACCCCAAACAAGTGATATATACAAACCTCGGAGGAATGAATGAAAGTTAGGCCCGGCCCAGCCGGATTGACAAAATGGGTGGGCTCATACCTTGCATATTCAAGTGGGGCTAGGCTCAGGGCACTTAAAGCTCATGTCGGGCGTGCGCTAGATATGGGCCTGTATTTCTAAAGTTAGGTTGAATCTAGATATGCCTCAGCCCCGGCTTGACCTGACCCTTGAATGGGGATAGGTGTATGTCAGTGGTTCAAGTACTTGAGTATAAGTAGGCTACGTACACATGTAGTGATAATAAAAAGGACGTGGTATGCCCAAAATTTGAATTCTCTATTACACTAATAATAAAAGCCTAAAATGATCATATTTGCTCCTTTAAAAATAGTGATGAGCAGTTTACACAGTAATCTATAAATAAAGCGGATTTTTTTTTTTCAGGCTATAGACGCCAGGTTGAATAAGCAGATGATTGGACATCCATTTGCAACCCTAAGTTCAATGTTGTTAAATTACCCACAATTTTAATGTTGTTAAATTATCTAATCTTGAAGGTGAAGAATATTGTGGGGTTTCATGTAATTTAATGAGTTTGTTTATAGACTTTATGCCTTTCACAGGCAATAAAACATCAAAAAGTCTACATGGACTAACTCTTAGTCCATGGACTAACCCCATGGTACTCATTCAAATATTGGATGAGAACATCCATTATTTAGATGGAAACTATGGAGTTAGTCCATGGTTCTGTCCATGAGTTAGTCCATATAGCAGTATTCATAAAACTTTGCGTTATTCAATTTGAGAACAACGATGGTTTTGGTTCTTAATTTTATAAAACAACGTACAAGATAATGAGAATGATGATGGATTGACATAGAAACAACAAATGATCAATTTCTGGCTGTAGTGTTAATAATGAGGGATGTGGATGAATGCATGGGTGATTGTCTAAGTCTATTTATCAAATCATAAAATAATAATAATTATTATGATTATTATTATTGTTTATTGAAATATTAGTTCTTTTTCAATTCTAGATTTCTTGACCATGTATCTACACAAACAATGTGATTTTACAAGGTTTTGGTGAAGGAAATGATGATAATAATAAGATCGATCATGGAGAATCCTTTAAAAAAATAATTTTTTTATGCTTCATAAAATTTATATATGAAGCAAGTGAAAAACAAATGAGGCATGCATTGCATAAGTTAATTTGCCCGGAAATCTAATTATCTATAACTTTGCTTATTAATCATGTTATCCAAATAAATGAACCCTAATTTATGTGTTATGAATATCCAATCAGCCCCAAACAGATGTGTTTGTTTGAGTTTTGAAAAGAAGAAAGAGTGAAATATTCTTTCTCAAAAAATCATTTGGTGGGCTAGGCTAGGCTTTTCCGTACCAAGGTTTCGAGAGATAAAATAGTTATCATTTAAAAAAATTATAACACCAAGTCATTTACAAGTTTCCATGGTCTCACATGAATGTAATTCATGGACTCACAAGTCTCAACAAGAATTATCTCTCTCCTTGAACCATGGAAGATATTCTCAAGTGAATATTTTTGGTACCCCAGTCTATGAAGACTGCCCCCACACACATGGAAAGAGGATAGTATAACCATGGATTGAATCCTGAGCAACTTGGTGAAAGATAGAATTGCTAACCAACTGAGCAACACCTGATTCTAAATGTCGCATGCTATTATCACTAATAAACATTATTGCGGTCTGCAAATCCGAAGAAGTCAAGATGTAACCTTATCAGCTGGGGCAAAGTCTACTTACGAAAATCAGAGGGAGCTCTTGGCTTGCGTAGGATTAAGGAGGCTAATGAAGCCTGTATGCTGAAGTTGGGATGGTCTGCGTCCTCTGTTGACTCCCTTTGGGCTAAGTGGTTTCGTACCAGGTATTTCAAAAGCTTTTCAATTTGGAATGAGCGAAACCCGAAGGGTGGATCATGTATTTGGAAAAGGATTAGGCTCTTGTCTCCCCACCACCAGCAAGACAACAAATGGATAATTGGGAATGAGCGCTCAATCTGATTGTGGTTTGACAGATGGATAGATTACGACCCCATAGCTCCTGGATTCCCTCACCTTCAGTTCTCCGAAAGAGACTCTGTAGCTGACATCATTCAAAACAACTCCTGGAAAATCCCAGATCATCTTCCGGCAGATCTTAAGGACTTCCTTCACCAATCTACTAGCCTAATGCCAATAAGTGGTAGTGAAGCCCCTAGCTTCCTGCCCTGGCAAGGCAACTCTACAGGTGCTCTTTCCCTTAAAGCCGCTTGGAATCTCCTTAGATCCAGGGCCGCTGAAGTTCCCTGGGCAAGTCTGATTTGGAATAAGCTCTTCAACCCATGTCTGACCTGACTATCCTGGCGTATCCCACATAGGAAAACTCTGACAAATTTTGGGCTAAATCCAGGGGCTGGTCTATGGCGTCAAGATGCCATAACTGTCTCATCAATGAGGAAACAGATATCCATCTTTTTTTTCTCTTGCAGCCTGGCTCTTTAGTTCTGGTCATGGCTCCTCAACCTCAATGGAAATCTCCCTCTCCTCCCCTTATCTGCTACAGTTATATGGTCGGCTATTGCCAGGGACGGAGATGTCCCGGGAAGAAAATGTGCTGCTGCCATTTTTTTCCATGCCATCTCTGCATTACGGTCTCTACGGAATGACTCCAAGCATAATAACAAGAAGCCTTCATTGGGTAAAGCAAAGTTGATTTTTCTGAGCGGGTTGAAGGACATGGTTTGCTCTCTATCAGGTGCACGTCAAGCTCTGCCTCCTCATCCAATTCTGGCTTATTTGGGATTGCTAGACTAACAGCGATGAATGATCCGTTTTCTTTCGTGCAAGCCAATTTTGTTCCTCATGATTTGTCTGAAAGCCTATGCTGCCTCAGTCACAGGTTCCATTTTCCAATTTGTAGTTTGCTCCATTTATCCCCCCCACCTTTGGTTCTTTGTTTTTGTTCTAGGGTTGTTTTGGCCCGTTTTCTCCCTCTTAATACAAAATTACCTTTAAGCAAAAAAAAAAAAAAAAGGAAGCAAACATTGTTGCTTGAAATAGATGTGCACAACAAAATGGCCAAGAGCAAGTAGGTCTAAAGAATGGGTATCCTTGACCTTTGAACATGCCATATTCTTGGAAAATCACAATTTCATGTAATACCATCACGAAATGTCAATTTCTTAATAGCATTGTGATATTTTAAGATATTAGAAATGCCATGAGAAATATGCCAGAGAATTGCAATGCCATGAGCAAAATGTCAGAATTGCAATATCATCCTAAAATATGGGCAATAATAGTAAAAATCACATAAAAGCATTCTTATCTACTAGCATTTTCTAATGATATCTGGATCATGATAACTTTTTGAAGTACAATATTTATGACATTGTTTGTTCGGTAATATTCAGGTGAGAACTAGTTCTATATATTATATGAGAACTTTTTTGTGGGGACCAATTGTGTGCCCTATTGGGACTAGGGGGGATGGAAAGATCTATACGAGACCACTCCAAGTATCAAGTTTGACCCAAACCCATGCCCCTTACCCCTTCATCCGTGGCCCACAACTTTAATGGCTTCATATTCAAAAAAATATTCAACCCTCGATCCAACAATTTAGTCGGATGTGTGCCAATCCTTAAGATTAGTGACTATCAGGGGGTTCCCTATTGGTTGCTAGGTTTGGATGGGTAGCTAGTTGGGTCCCGCAAAAAAATTCACATATAATATGTGACAACTAGTTCTCACTTGAATATTTCCATATATATATATATGGCTAGGCTCTCCTAAGCTGAAGCTTAGGATAAAATTCAGTAAGCTCATGCTTGTGGGGCCTACCCTTGGTCCATCTAAATAGACCAAATACAAAACCCTCCTGAACTACACATGTCCATCAACTTTCGGTCAGATCCAAATTTACTGGATAGTTGAACCAACTGTGTACCGATCGAAATGGACAGTTGACCATTAAAATTTTAAGGTCCAGATAGAGATAGTAGAAACCATGATTGGGGCTGTTCTTTTGTAAAGGAGAGGGCCCCAGGGAGTCCTTGAAATCCCCCCATCTCCATCCCCATGTGGGTCCCGAGGCGGATATATATAAGGAATATTAATGTGCATCCATCCCCTCACCACAGGGTGAGGGACACTTATATGGCTTTGCTTCTTTGCACATGAACATTTCTCATACAACCATATGAGTAATGCTTCTATACAAACACCCCTTACCGTCTTACGGTATAAGCTACCTACTAAACCATCCGAGTGGACCATCCAAACCCACCCCACTTATTTAAATGGTTCACATGGGTTTTGATAGATCCGAATAGAGTGGACCATTGGATCGAATGTCAGTTTTATTATTTTATATAAAGTCATTAAGCTTGTGGACCACGGATGAATGGATTAAATGTATTAGATTGAATTCAAATTTGATATCTTGGTTAACCCCACTTAAATCTTTCGATCCCCCCTTGTCCCATGACTTGTGGGATCTCAAATGGGCCCCACAATATATATATATATGCTCCTATGAGAGTAAGGGTGGGGGGCACTCTCATAGAGAAACTCTCACCAGAGCATCTCCCTCTTTACGCCCTTCCTAGTTGGGCCCACTGGGATGCATGATGATCATGGAAGTCCATTGGATGGAAAGATCCATATGAGGTCTACCTATATGCAAAATACTGAGTCAATTAGATCATTCGAATGTTTTGATCCATGGCCTTAAGATTTAATAGTTTAGAGGCATCATTTTGTCATGATTTCAATCCAACGGTGAAGAAAAGATGGATAAGTGTCAAACTTGGACTTGTGACTATTCATTGGGTGGGGTGAGGTGGGGTGGGTGTGAAAAGATTAGACTGACTCAAATGGACCTTATAAAAAATAAGAGGGGAGGAAAAATGGGCGTTTTTGAGAATTCCCATATATATATATAAGACAAAGACTTCAATTTGAGCAAGATCGTGAGAGAGTGGGTCAATTTAATTTTCTAGAAATGAACTCAAAAGAAATTGATTAAACTTGACAACTTGATGACAAAAGGATGATAGAAGACCGATACCAATCACATAGAATATAAGACTCACAACATATTGCCATGATTGCTTTTTTATCACTTTTTTTTTTGGTAAATAGAATCTCATTAAGAAATCCAAGCCAAGACAACAAAAAAAAAAAGGGCGAAACAACAACAAAAAACCACTTACCCATCCCCACCTAGTCCCTACCCCAATCCAAAATAATGTTTTGATTCAAGCTATAATTTATTTTAGCAAGGATGTGAGCACCCTCATTCTTAGACCTAGGAACAAAAGAAAATATGACATAGACAAAAGATGAGACTAAGTTTGATATCTAGAATTATTGGGTCGATAGCCCAATCATAGCAACAATTGACCACCTCCTTAGCATCCAGCAAAACACAAACTTTGGGGAAGCCCTTGGCTTTAGCAATCATGAGAGCAAAGAAGACCGCCCTCTCTTTAGCCTCCTTGGAAGAGAAGACCTTCGGACCTTGGCATGCACCTACATGAAAAGTAAATCCTTTTGATTTCACAAGAAAATCATAAGAGGATTTTCCATCTATTGCCCTAAAAGTTGCATCAAAGAAGACTAACACATCCTCCTCTTCTGGGATCCCTCTATCCACATGGTTATAATATTTCTTCATGATACTTTCTCCCTTTTAGGAAGACATATTTCTATCTATCATGTTTTTAACTGAGTGCATTATGTTGATAGGGTTAAAAGGGATGCCTTTAAAGAGCTAGTTATTTCTTGCTTTCCAAATGGGCCACCAGCTAGTTAGTATCCACATGTTAACATGATCACAATTAAGCAATGGAGTCGGATGGTCATGATCGCATGATTGTTTCCACCAGTCCATCAAAGTTATGGAGGAATAGTTGTAATTTAAAAGACCAAAGTGTGAACCAAACCAGCAAGCCCTTGCATGTTCACGCTGAAAAAGGGCATGACTAATCGATTCCTCCACACTTCCACAAATAGGGCACCAAGGATCAATCGAACTTATCTTTAGAGTTAACGAAGGCTCTTAGTGGGATATCATTTTTAAGGCACTTTCATCCAAACAAGAGGATTCTTTGGGGAAGAGGGATTCTCCAAAATAATTTTCATTTTATAGAAGATGTCGGATTATTTCTATCACCTTTTGCAATCTCATTGTAAGCCGATTTAGTGGTAAGTTGGCCCTTTTTGCAGAGAGGCCAAATTATTGTGTTATCCTGAGGCTCCTAAGGATGTAGGTCTTACATATATCTTCTACATTCGCTCGATTATTAAAGTGGCTTTTGATGAGATTAACATTCCACCTTTTATCCACGTCCCATAAATCACTTATATTTAGATTTGAGTCAGTTATATTAGAAAGCGGTTTCCTGAATCCGTTTTTGCAAGGGATCCATCTACATTAAATATTTTCTCTCCAGTGCCTATCATCCATCCAGCTTTCTCCTTAATGAAATTAATTCCCCCCACGAATCATTTCCAAAGCCAAGAATTACCTTTTCGCGCTTTGGCTTCCTAATGTGAGCTTTCCAAGCAATATTTAGCTTTTAAAACTTTTGACCATAAAAGGTTTTCTTCATTCATATATCTCCAACAAGTTTTGGATAGAAGAGCTATATTGTTACTTCTAGTATCCCTAATTCCCAAGCCTCCCTCGTCAATGGGTTTACAAATCTCGCTCCATTTAATAGTGTGAAATTTTTTTTTATCCTCTTTTTCACCCCCACCAAAATTTTCTATATAGCTTGTCAATAGTATCCATAGTTTTATTAAGGAGTTGTAGCACTGACATGTTATACATTGGAATCGCAGAAGCAACAGACTTTATAAGGGTGCTCCTTCCTGCTTGGGATAACAAATGTTTCACTGCACCAAAGAAGATAGAGTTGAAATAAGGGTTTTCTTTTGCACGTCTATGTTAGAGGTTGATAACATTTAGAGACCACTTGTTTGTTTGAATGGGTTGGAAATCTAAGAATCAATAGCAATGCCCTCCTATATATAAAAGGGAGTAAATTTATGGAAGTAAAGGTGAAGGTCCACAAAGGATATCAAATAGACTTCTCTTTGTTGGGAAATAATTACCATGTCATCGACATCACCTCATGTGCGAAACTAGGGTCCATGGCCATCCCAAAAATTATGGCCCCTCAAGAAATTTTGGGAAATTTGTTGGTTATGCTGCTCAATCACCCTAGTAAACTAAACCAATGAGACAAAGAGAGGGCCAACTACCTTTTTTTTTTTTTTTTTGCTAAAGGGCAAATTGTATTAGAAGAAAAAAGGAGGGAAAAGGCTGGAAGCCCCCAAAAGGAGAAGCAACTCAAGGCCAATTATAGGAGGAAAAGAAAATAAAAGACATAGGCCAACCAAGCAGAGGTCTAAATAAGCTCAGTCAAGTATGAGCAAAGAATGGCAAAAGTCTTAAAGAGGTCTACCAGAAAAAGATTTTGCAATCTGGCTGAGAGAAGTAGAAAGAAGTTCAATCAGGTAAGATTTGACCTTTGTTTGGGAGGCTCTGGAGTTGCAAAAAATTACATCATTTCTACATTTCCAAATGGCAAAGGTAGTGGTGAAGAAGATAAAAGCAGCTACATTACAAACCAGCTTATCACTATTTTGAGAGAGGGCGCACCAGATCTTAGAAGGGGGCAGTGGACCAGCTACAGCAGTACCTGCAGAGTAGAGAACCCAGTTCCAAATGGCAGAAGCGAAGGAACAAAGGAAGAGGAGATGGGGAGTTGATTCCAAATCAGTTCTGCACAAGCAGCACCTGGAGGCCAAACTGAAACCAGCAGATTGAGCCCAAACCTAGGTAGGGTCTTTCCGTGCGTTAGCCTCCAAGCGAAGAAGGAGACGCGAGGCTGCTGAAGGGAGTTCCAAACCAGAGGAGCCCAATTCAACCACTCTGCAGACACTATTCGATTTATGATGAGCTGCCATGCCTCTTGGAGGGAGAGCTCCTGATCTGGGTGGGAGTTCCATACCTACCAATCTTTAGAAGGCATGTCCAAGGTGAGAGTTTTTGCAAGCTACTAGAATAGATTACTAGTTCTAATTTAACCAATCAATGCAGCAGAAATAACCAATCAGACAATATAGAACTAGCTATCTACCAATCACACACCACAAGAAGGCAGATACAATATTCAGCGTCGAAACCCTATCCAGGGAGAAAAACCACGAACCAAAAATCAAGAGTTCTCGAACAGTTAGAAGATATACTCATAAGCTCATTTACCTCAGTCTGTACCTCGACCTAAGGACTGTAGTTTTTCTTACAAAGAATCCACTAACACGACATCCACCGTGCCACATTCTCCTTACTCGATCTCCTCGCACCTTGTCAGCTAAGATGAACCATCTTCTACAAGAAAGGTAGAAGCAACAATGACCTTCTAGAGCAGACATTCAGAACAGTCTCTCAATGGCTTTAGAGAATAATCTATCTCTAAGATATATCTGACTCAAATTAATGAGAGTGGTCACCTTTAGGTTGAGAGCAATACCCTATATATATTAAAAATTCCGTATTTTGCAATTTAATGGATGCATTATCATTTTAATCATCATTTGAATTTTCACACATGCATTGGTTTTGAATCTTGAAATCTTATTTTTCACATGCATAGTTTTTTAGTCTTTTAGAAATCATTGTTCATGCATGTTTTGGATTTAAAACTTACGTGCATTTATTTTTTGAAAAGAATGTTTAATCAAGCTAGCCAATTGTTTTAAAGTTTCAAATCATCTTTGGCATTTTATGTTTCATGATTTTAAAACACTTAGATTGATTTAAATCATGTTTCCAAGCTTGATTCATATGGCCCAAAAGACCCCTCAAGAAAAACCTTTGAAATTTGCATTTTTGGGGAAAATGGTCCCAGGCCCGGGTCGACCTGCAGTGTGGCCGGTCGACCAGTCCAAGGGACCCGGTCGACCGGCCACACTGCAGGTAGACTGGGAAAAGAGTCGTTGGGCTACTTTTTCAAACGGTCATTTTTCTGACCGTTAAGGGCGGGTCGACCGAGCTGTATATTGGGTCGACCGACGGCACGCTTGAACTCACTTTTTTAGTATAAATATGAGTTCATTCCATGAGAAAAAGTGTTGAACATTTTAGTCTTCCTTGAGGTGTTTTGAGACAAAAGAAAGGGGATGAACTAAGAGAGACAAAGGGGTCTATTTGAACACCCCGACCTGCCTTAATCTCGAATTAGAGTTAATTAATTTAAATTAGTAGTTAATGGATGTTTTGTATGTAATTGGACTTGATTAAGTAGAAACTAGGTGGGTTTGACCATGGACTAAGTAGATTATGAACTTGGGAGATATTTGGGTTTTTATGTATGTTTTAGATTTTGGGTTGCTACTGCATTGCATAGAGCATTTCATGGGCCTTAAATTTCATGTCTTGACCCATTGAATTTGGATCCATTTGGACCCATTTTCAACCCAATTATCAGCCCAAGTCCCTTCTTGAAATTCCAGCCTTATTTGTGGAGTTGCATGCAACTGCTGGAAAACATTGCAAACAAAACCACCTAGCTACTCTTCATATTCTTTCTCCATTTCCAGCAGCTGAGAGCTTATCTCCTCTTCCATTTCTCTTCTTCCTTCATTACTCTCAGCTGAATCATCTCCTTCTACCACTTCATCTTGTTCATTTCCTTGGCAAGGAGATCATCTACTAAGCTCAAGAACCTCACCCATCTCTACATTTTATTACTCTTGGTAAGTTTCATCTTCCATTTCTTTTCTCTTGCTTCAGATCATTGAGTCAATGTCCTAGATTTGTGCATGCATCATCTTCTTCCTCATTCATTTCTTCCATTTCGTTTTTCACCATCATCTTCAGATCATTGAATCGAGCGAACCTGATGCCTGCAGTATGCAGATGTCCAACGACCATAACTTTTTAACCGTATGTCCGTTTTTGGAGATCTACATACCGTTGGAAAGTTCATGATGTGTAGAACCCAATAATGTTGGACTTTACATAATTATGACACATGGATGTTTTTATGAGCCGGATATTGAACCGTAGTTTATTTTTGGCCTGATAGATGGACCTGTAGGATGTGCACCCTGAACTTTTATCATGACCAATGGGTTTGTTTAATTGTGGATATGGATTGAGCAACCATACCCACAAGGGGCCTTGTGTTCTTTGAATTGTACCGAACCAAATATATTATATTAAGGAATTTGGCATCCTAATTATGTAACGCCAAGGGGTTCTTTGTAAACCAACAATGCTGAAATCCTTAGTACCACCCCGAGTTGGACGGTGAAGACCACGAGTGTTCCCAAGACCATAGGCTTGGCTTGAATTACATCTTGACTCCGTATATGATCTATATGTACATGCATTGCATTCCGTTTCCAGTATTCTAGATATTACATTTATTTCTGACTTTGTTCATTATATTTCAGTAAGCTCTGATTTTTGTTATTTATATGACCTGTCTTGCATATGTCCTGTATCTGATTAATATTGTTCTGTACCTGATATGTTAATTGTACATTGCACTCTATGAGTCGGCACCACTTAGCTTTGACCTTATCTAAGTCGGACCCGGCTAAGTGTGGGTTTAGTAAATACTTCTGGCCCTCTGCAGATGGGAAATTATTCTGGAGCTTAACCGGCACCCTAGGTCTACGATGGAGAATTCTGGGCACATCTGTCTCCTAGTAGTACCGCCCTGTCATGTTCTGATATTCTGCTCTCCCTTTACTTTCATATGTACATGATTAATTTGAGAGAATATAGCTTATATGGGTGTGCCAACTAGTCCTGTGAATGTGTATATCTGTCATTTTGATTCATATGTTTCATGCTAATCCATGCACTGATATGCCTAGTGATCACTCCTTGATCTCATATGATTTATTCATGTCTAACTATTCATTTGATACATGTTATATGGATTGTATATGTTTATCTTACTTAGCTTAGTCTAATGGTACTACATTTGGCATTACAGGTGAATACATCGACGCCATTGCCCCAGAGATCGTTGAGGAAGAGGAATCTCCCCACCGCGTAGCAGAATGGACTCCCGATGATGTCTTCTAGACATCCGTACGATGAGATTGGACGATAAATGAACCATGGACCGTGGCTTGGTTTGCCACATCTTTTGTAGTATTTTTAATGAACTTGTTTAACTTTTGGGATTGTAAACTTTAATTTAACTTACTTCTTCTCTCTCTATCTCTTGAATTTGAACTTGAAATTTAATCTATGCTCATGAACCTAATGCTCTACATCTTGATGATTGGGTGTTATGATATTGGATATCTATTTGACAGATTTATCAGGTCTATGAAAATTTACGCCTCACACGTGATATCCTGTGGTTGAAATTCTATTCGTGGGGACCAAGGGTCAACTAGTTTGACTCGAGTTTTCACGCGGACGTGTGTCGCACCTTGGGATGTGTGAAATCTCGGGCTCGGGGCGTGACACTATTGGAAAGCTAAAGCTTGGATTAATGAAGTTAAATCTCTAAGTAAGTTTTAGTTTTCTAAATCATAAGTTTCATGCTTTGTTTAAATTATTGGTAAATAAATTTTAGCATGCTAACTATGATGTGTTGCATCCATTATTTTCATTCTATCTTTGATCTAAGTTGTGATGGATTCTTCACCTTGATTTTAAACCAAGTTTGTTTTAAAACTTTATTAATCATGCTTTGCCAAAACCTTTGTTGTTCTTTTATAGCATGATTTATTTAGGATCATACGATGCCTCCAGACCGCCATCGTGCTCCTCGCCTCTTTCCAAAGAAAACCCTACCCCCCATTCCAAATGTTCTGAGCCAAATCCCCGCACCACCCATCCCAAACCAGATCAGTGCTATCACTCAACCCCTGCCCGGTGGTTTGCCATCAGCTAATCCCCAATTTCCTGAACAGTTGGAAAGATCTCATGCTCCGGCCCTGGTCTCTCCCTCCCATTGGGATCAAACTCAGCAAGTTCGTCTCCATAGCAACCTGAATGGTCCCCTTCTTGGCAGGCCCTCCCTTCCCCCCTCCCCCCCAAATCTCACAGCCCCTGTTTCTCAGATCCCCTTTCCAAGTCCAGACCTTCCGCCCTCTCCTAAAGATGGCCCACCACTTTCCAGCTCCCAACCCAAGCCTCAGAATTCTAACCCCACTTGGGATTCTGCCCAACTCCAACTTCTACATAGCCATCTGGACTCCCTTCTTCAACCCCCCTTACGCCTTACCTCAGCAGCTCCCTCCCCGACCCCTAAAACCTCCATCCCCAAATCCTATGCAAGTTGCTTCTCCTACCCTGCCTTCTCCCCCCCTCCAACCATTCCCCCCCCCCCCCCCAGTTCTTCTTAACGGTAAGCTTACAATTAGGGTCCCTCTTCAGATGGTCAACACTAGCAAGCAATCCTTCTCCTTCTCTGCTGTTGGGAAATTTGCAGGTCGTCGACCAACTTTGGAAGCTCTGGAACAGTGGGTAGCCTCTTCTTGGCGTCTCTCCAGACCGTGCCTAATCTCTCTGACGGAACAAGGGAATTTCATTTTTAGATTCCACTCCAAGGAAGACAGGGACGATCTAGTTGGCCACAGCCCTCTCCTTATGGATAGGAAAAAACTTCTCCTTAGGCCTTGGTCTCCTGGCCAAAATGAATCCAATTGGCCATCAGAGGTCCCAGTTTGGATTAGGCTTAAAGGAATTCCGTATCACTGCTGGAGTAGTGATATCCTGTTGTCAATTGCAGCCTCTATCGGGAAACCTCTCCGCTTGGATGAAACCACAGCTAAACAGAGGATGCTCTCCTATGCCAGAGTTCAAGTGCAGTTGGATGTGACAAAGGCCAACCCGAATAGCCTCTCAGTTGATATAGAAGGAGAAGCCATTGTGGAAGTGGAGGTTCTATATGAAAATACTCCATGCTCAGAATGCCTCTCAACGGGTCACCTAACCTCTAAATGCCCTTTCAGTTTGAAGCGGGGACTGCTGAAAACTCCAACTCCGGAAGCTGTGCTCATTGCTCCTACAAATTCTGAGAATGTCTTGTCTACAAAGGGAGCAAATCTTCAGGTCTCCCCAAGCCATATAGCAACTTCAACACCTTCCACCTTCAACAGAGATTTCTCTGTACAAGTCTCAGCACAGCCAAGGAACACCCAGGAGATAGGTAATCAGTTTTACAAGGCTCCCTTAGGCACTATCAATCCCCCAGGCTCTCTGTCCATTAAACCAATGACTCATCCGCCCCCCTTAACCAAATTGGCAACCCCTAATACCGGCCCCCTATCAAATTCTCTGTCTTCCACCATTCCCACCCTTCCATCCACGGTCCTAGAGCTACCCCTAACATCTGGCCCACTTTCTCCAACATTGCCCCTCCAACTTTCTCCTACATTGCCCCTCCAACTAAATTCTCCCCCCATTCCCAATCAGGTTCTAGAGCCCCACACATCTGCTCCCCCTACTCCCTAGGCCCCCAATCCTCAGACTGCCCTCTTTCAGATTTTCCCTCGGATGTCGCCTTTCATATCCTTGAGAAAATCCCCGCCCCTATCTTGGACTGTTCCAATCCTTTTTCTATCTTGGATAATTGTACTCTTGCAGATCCTACCTCATCATCATCTTTCTTCAAAGAACACTTAGAAGGCCTAAAAAGCAAGAAAAGGATCGTACCAGACAAAGTTACTATCTCAGAAGATACTCCCCTCCCTCTATCTTCTCCCCTCTCCCCAATCCCAATCCAGTCTCACTCTAGCGAGACTTCCTTGGTGGTCGACCTTTCTCCCTTCCAAATGAAAGTTAAAAAAAAATCCAAAGGAAAAGGTCTCTCGTCTGCAGGATCAAAGTCCAAGAACTCCCCAGGCCCTCTCCCCAATTCTTTGTCTAAATGTTAAAAATCCTATATTGGAACTGTAGAGGAATCTGCAACTCCCCTACTAAAATCATGGTCTCTCATTTGATCTCTTCCCATTCCCCGGACATCCTTTTCCTCTCAGAGCCAAAGGCTAATCTTGATACCTTCAATAATGGTGCCTTTCCTTTTGGTTTCTCCCCTTCCTTTTCCAACCAAGAGAATTCCCTGTGGTGCCTCTGTAATCCAGGTTCCAGGTACTCCTTCTCCCTTCTTGACCAATCCTCACAGCACATCTCCATATCCATCTCTGATTCTCCTTCTCACACCCCTTTTATCGTCACTGGTGTCTATGGCTCTACAGACTATAGGCTGAGGAGAATCCTATGGGACTACCTTGTTAACTTCCCCTCTACCTCTCTTCCTTGGTGTGTGATTGGCGACTTTAATGCCATTCTCCTTGCTAAAGAAAAGCTGAGTACCAGACCACCCTCCTCCCTCTCTGTCAAAGACTTTAATGAGATGGCAATGGCTTCAGGTCTATCTGACCTTGGGTTCAGAGGAAACAGTTTCACTTGGGCAAACAATAGGCAAGGTCAGGCCTTTGTGGCAGCTAGGCTGGATAGGGCTTTCTCCAACTCCAAATGGCTTGATTCCTTCCCTGATCCTGTTCTGAACCATCTCCCAAGAATAGCCTCCGATCACAGTCCCATCATCCTAACCCACAGACAGAGCCTCCCATTTTATAACAGACCTTTTAGGTTTGAAGAAAAATGGCTCTTTCACGATTCCTTCCTCAAGGTCGTTGAGAAGAGCTGGGCCTCCCCCTGTTATGGAACTCCTCAGTTCATCTTAGCTAACAAGCTTAAGAATCTCAAATTTGATCTTAAGGTATGGAGTAAAGAGGTTTTTGGTCATTTAAAGATCCTCATAGCTGAAGCAGAGTCCCAAGTTTTGTCAAAACAAGCTGCCTTTGAAGCTCGGCCAAGTGACTCCCTCCTAAGGGACCTGAATCTAGCTAAGACTTCTCTTCATAACTGGTTGAATGCCGAATCTGCTCATTGGAAGCAACGAGCTAAAATTAAATGGCTGCAAGATGGGGACAGGAATACCAAATTCTTTCACCTATCAGCCAAGGCTAGAGGTATTCGAAAACGCATTGATAAGATTATGGTAGCAGGCACCCTTATTGAAGACATCAATTTGATTAGAGAAGAGGCTTCTTCTTTCTTTTCCAATCTTTTTCAAGCTGATTCCATCATCCCAGATGAAGGCCTCTTCAACTTAGCTGGGCCCTCTCTCACAGTAGAGCAAAATCAGTCTCTTGTTGCAGTTCCAGCTCCAGAGGAAATCAAAGAGGCAGTTTTTCAGCTTAAAAGGAGTAGCTCTCCTGGTCCGGATGGATTCTCAGGTGTCTTCTTCACCTCCTGTTGGCACATAGTTAGTAACGAAGTAACTAAGGCAGTCACCCATCTCTTTTTGACCGGCCGTTTGCTGAGAGAATCTAATGCCTTCTTCATCTCTCTTATCCCAAAGAATCCCTCTCCAGAAACCTTCTCAGATTTTAGGCCAATTAGTCTCTTGAATTTCACCTACAAAATTTCTTCAAAGATTCTAGCCTCTAGACTAGCCAGAATCCTTCCCCTCCTTATCTCTAATAACCAATCAGCCTTTGTCAAAGGGAGGTCAATCCATCACAATGTGGCATTGGCCCATGACCTAATCCAAAAGCTCAACTCCAAGATAAGTGGAGGCTCAGTCTGCATGAAGTTAGATATATCTAAGGCCTTTGACAAGCTACAATGGAACTTTCTCTTTCGAGCCCTAAAGTTCTTCAACTTTCTTCTTCCTGGATCAACCTGATTAGAGAGATGGTCTGTACCTGTAAAGGCTCTGTGCTGATTAACAATAGTCCAACTGGTTTCTTTTCTACCTCCTGTGGTTTGCGTCAAGGGGACCCCCTGTCCCCTTATTTGTTTATTCTCGCAGAAGAGGTCCTAAGTCTTCACATTGAGCAGCCTGTCTCCCCAGTTCCCTCTACTCCTTGCCACCCGCTTTATGCCGATGACATACTGTTATTTCTCAAAGCTCACAAGTCAGGGTTGAGAAGCATCCAAGCCCTTCTTTCTAAGTACCAAGCCTCTTCGGGTCAATGTTTTAATCTGCAGAAAAGTAACCTGTTCTTGGGGAAATGTTCTTCTAGGAGAACTCAAATGATTACAGCTCTTCTTCCCATCCCCAGGGCCTCCCTCCCCTCTGTCTACCTCGGAATCCCTCTCTTTACAGGAACCTCCAGGCACTCTCATTTTATCCAGCTCTTGGACAGGATTCGAGCTAGGCTAGATGGTTGGAGGGCAAAATGTCTGTCCTTTGCAGGGAGATTGATTCTGGTGAAGCATGTGATATCTTCCATTCCTCTTCACATCTCCTTAGCCATTCCCATCCCCAGTAGGACTTGCTTACAGATAGAGAGAATTATGCGTAACTTCTTGTGGTCCTCTAGTGCAGACAAAAAGATGAGTAATATGGTTAATTGGGATGTGGTTTGCTTACCTAAATCAGAGGGAGGTCTCGGATTACGTAAGGTAAAGGAGTTCAATGATGGTTGTTTACTGAAGCTGGGCTGGTCAGCTATCTCGTCTAGCTCTCTCTGGGCGACCTGGTTCAGGGGCAGATACTTCAAAAAGTCCCCCATATGGTTCTCAGGCAATCCCAAGGCAGGTTCCTATATATGGCGCAAGTTAAGATCTCTAGCTCACCTCCTTCAAATTGGTTCATCTTGGATGATTGGGAATGGTCACTCTATTCTACTCTGGTATGACAATTGGATAGACCATGATCCCATAGCTCAGAGATTCCCCCACCTTCAGTTTTCTGAAAATGACAGGGTGGCAGACATCATTTATGGCAACGAGTGGAACTTTCCAGCTACTGTCCCAGTTGAGGTGCAGGACTTCTTCCTCCAGCAAGCCAACATCATCCTTACCAGAGACCCCTCAGCTCCTGACTTGCTATCCTAGAAAGGTACTTCTTCAGGAACTCTCTCGGTCAAAAATGCCTGGGACACCCTGAGATCGAGAGCTCATCCTGTTCCTTGGTATGATCTTGTGTGGAATAAGCTTATCAATCCTAGGTTATCTTGCTTTAGTTGGCGGCTTCTTCTCCGCAAAACTCCTACTGACGTCTCCGCTAAGCAAAAAGGTTTCTCTTTGGCTTCCAGATGCTACTCTTGCCTCAGTCAGACGGAAACAGACCTTCACCTTTTCTTCCTCTGCTGCTTAGCTAAGGAGTTCTGGTTTTGGATTCTCCAGTATGGAGGACATTCTCCTTCAACTCCTCTTTCTGCCTCTTCTATCTGGGATGCCTTAGTGCAGGGTGTAGATGTTAACGGAAGAAAATCCGCAGCTGCCATTTTCTTTCTAGCCATCAATGTCCTCTGGTTCATCCGTAATGAAGCCAAGCATCGTAACAAGCTCCCTTCTCTGCTCAAAGCTCAGCTGTTTTTTTTTTGGATATGATGGGTAAGTTGATTAGCTCAGTTACAGGTAAAAAACCCTCTATCCCATCCTATTTTGAGGTCCTTAGGTTGGAAGGACTAACTACCCACTCTTCTCCTTAGCTTGTTGGGTGTTCAGTTTTGGTTGCACTCTTGGGATCTTTTCAGCCAGTTCTCAGTCGAGCCTTGAAGCCGGAAGATCAGTGTCTGCCTTGGTTGACGCATTGTAGCTTCTTCTGCCTTCGTTTGGGGTGCTGGTTAGTGCAGAGGTCATCAGTGTTTGCAGGTTGGATATATATGTTTTTGCCTCTTATCCATCCGGGTATGCTATCAGTTCTTGATGAGCTCTCTTGGGTTTTTTTTGGTTAGCTTGTTTCTGCCATGTTTCTCAAGGTTTGAGCCCCTTCTGTAAGTGGGTTTTTGGATGTATTTTTTCTTCCCCTGCCCTGGGTGTTTTGCCCTTCTTTCTTCAATACAAATTTACCAATTAGCAAAAAAAAAAAGCATGATTTATTTATCTGGTTGAATCTTTATTTGTTGTTTTTAATCATTTGAACCTTAGTTAAATAGTTTGTTTTTTAAAATAACATAGTACATGCATCACATGCTTAGACTTAATTAATTTCATACAATTTGTGATCCTTTGATTTTCATATCATCAACAAGTTAGTTTTTATACATGTAACTAGCATTTGACTTCAATCATATCTTTGTGTGCCTTAAACTTTTAAATACTTTAAGTATATATTTTGATTGAGCTTTCTTTTTAAACTTTATTGAAGTTTTTCACACACACATCATGAGCATACACCTTTGCATTTCATATAGTGTTGTGTGAGTTTATTTTTCAATTTCATATCCGCCTAATTTAGAGATATTGTAATTGAGCTTAAATTGTTTCTCTTCTAGTGTTTGTGCGAACACTTCTTTGAGAAAGAAAATCTTCTACTTGTAAAGGTTATTGCTTAGCCTTAGAAAAGCATTGTGTTAAGGTTATTACTTAGCGTAAGAAAAGCATAGTGTAAAGGTTATTGCTTAGCCTATAATGCACATTGTAAGGTTATTGCTTAGCCTAGAAAAGCATATTGTTAGAGGTTATTACTTAGCCTATTGAAAAGCATAGATAGTGGAAATCCGGTGGATTGTTGTATCACAAGCCGGTAGTGGATGTAGGCATTGAGGCCAAATCACTATAAATCTTTGTGTGATTGGTGCTTGCTTTGTGATAATTATTTTTGTTAAGCTTCCACATTTTGTTTGATAATCATCACTTGTGACTAGTTAATTTTAAAGAAGTTAAAATTGGTTTTAATTGGTCACTAACTTGAAGCTCACCCTATTCACCCCCCCCCCCCCCCCCCCCCCCCCCCCCCCTCTGGGGTAAGGATCCCGGACTTTCAATATATAGTCTCAAATTCGTGCCTTAGACTTAGAACATAAATAGGACTCAAAGTGGGAACCCAAAAGGAAACAATTCAAATTCAGAAAAGGAGACTTTCCTTTTTGCTCGCGCCTGTCTGATCGATTAGACAGTGCATCCGATCGATCAGACCACCCAAATAATTGGGGCGCTTTAACAGTCCAATCGATCGGACAAAGGCTCCGATCGATCGGGCATGGGAGTTTCGCCCGGTCTTCTCTTTTCTTCTGTTCTTCGCTTCAGCTCTTTCAGTAACACAACCACAATCCATTGTAAAATAAAATAGAAAATACAACTCAATGGACCCAAAGTTTTGTCTAACCCATGAATTAGCCAATAAAAAATACTTACACAAGGTTTAGGACTGCCAGTCTCAGAGCAACCGTAGCAACGTCCAGGATGTCTGGGAGGATCGCCTAGTTACCTCCCTCCCAGAGATTGTGGAGCTTTTGGTTATGAGGGAAAAAGAAGGAGGGGAACTGAGAAGCTTGACATCCATCTTACGACCAAATGTCAACAGACTTCCATTTGCCAACAACCCACTTACTGCGAGAATGGATGTGGTGAGCCAATTTCCTGATTTTGTGCTAGATGCAGGACCCTGATTTTGTGGAGGAAGGACTTTATATAGTGGAGTTTGGAAAGTACCTGCAAGCCATCCAATTTGACCAAAGAGAGTTTCAGTACATTGCAGTTCATCCTAGTTTTATGAAAGATGCTTCATTTTGCTCGTGAATGTGCCTTATACCCAGGCCTCACTCATTAGTGGGGAGGGTAACCATCTCCCAACTGATCTGGTGTCTTCTTTGTCTGGATGGCCCTCCAAACCAGAGGAAGTTTCTCATTAATGCTTCCAGGTGGTTTCACATAGACTTAGGAATAGGAAGAATCGAGCCAATGTGAGTGGGCAAACTGAGATGGGGTGAGGGCCTTACCCCATTTCATTAATCACATGCCTTACCAAGTTTCTACGCCCTACGATGGAGAGGAGCCTAGATTTCCAACCTGAGAGCTTGAGGAGAAATCTATCCAACAGCGGGGTGAAGTGCTGCCTTCTGGGAATGCAAATGATAAGGGGAGCTCCAAGGCCAGCGTTATTGTTAGAGATATTACGAATAGGTGAAAGCTTTAGTTTCAATATTAGAATTTGTGAGTTATTTCTTCTTAATTACTCTTGCATAAATTCAAGGACTTTAATGAATAAAGTTCCAGTGAATTAAGTAGTCATTTGAACATTATCAAGGTACTAAAGTCATGGCCGGTGGCGATTTAATGATTAGGCCTTCCATAGTCCTACCTCTTACATTTTTGCAATGATATCACAATCATTTTTCTTCTTTAATTAATACCAAGTATCTTCCTTATCCATACATTTATTCAACCCTTATGATCTCGTCATTTTCATTAAGCTGTACAATTTGAAGTTTTTAGATGTAATGACAATATTGATAAACTCAAAAAGAGTGGGGTGCGATAGTGATAGACTCTACATATAAATGGTAATTACATGAAAGCGTGATGATCGATCATTTTTTCCAAAGTCCACCGTTAATTTTTAAAGATCAAGGGGTTTATTCTTTTTATTATCAATCGATGATCCTTTCTATTAAAAGAATTATATAATTATAGGAGGGTGTTGGAGATACTAGGAATAGGTTAGAAAAGATAAGATTTAACTTGAATATTAGAATTTGTGAATCATGTCTTCTCAAATATTACCCTTGTATAAATTCAAGAGTTCCCATGAATTAAGTTTATGTAGTAGTTTGAAAGTTACCACTTATGTCCTGGTTTATGTAGTAGTTTGAAAGTTACCACTTATGTCCTGCACTCATTACCTCTTTAAAAATAGCTTGATAACACCTACTTCCTTATAATTTCCTAAGAATATAAACAAAGTAGAGCCTTTAGAGAAATAGATTATACTATCTTCATAACTATTTTTGAAGCTAAACAACCGTGACTGCAAAAGCACAATGGTTGATCTCAAACAATATTGCATTTACCTTTTCTTTTGAAACTTAATAGTTAAGAACATATATTTCATGCTTTGTCTCAAAAGTCCAACAGTTGAAGTGGCTAGAATTCTCATTTCTTAGAGTAATATGGTTTTGTGAACTATTATGCCCATCCATGGCAAGGCACATCTCTAGGACTTCTTTATCTTCCATAATCTTCCGTTGCAACTATGGGATGGTTATGTATCTCACAAGTGATTTGCATGGCCATAAGAGCAAAGGTTAGGACTTAGGATCATCTAAACAAGGTGATTGATAAAAAAAAAATTTGGAAGCCACTACAATGTTGAATATTATTTCTTCTATGTTAAGTGCAATAAAAGTTTCTATTGGCAGCAACTTATAGATTGGTTTGGATATTGAGGGTGTGTTTGTGCGACAAGAGGATTCAGAGAGAAGAATTACTTTGATTTTCCATGTTGCTCACTGCAAGAAAGTTCATAAATTTCTTCTATATTATTTTTTGTAGAAATTTCTTTTATATTATTGAGGAAAAATACTCATTGTGTATGTTGAAAGAGGGACTTAATAATATTTATTAGGAAAAACAAAAACAACCCAGAGTCCTATCTTATTTGTACTTTATATTCTTTGAGTTGCTTTAGACACAGGCTGTTATAATTTTCTCGAGATGGGGCCATTTATGGGAGAACCACATGTATCTAGATGTCAACATGGTTTGGACTCAATACGACCCGAGTCATGAGTCCTTCCTTATCATATTGTCTTGTTGCTTGGTGCGACATATTTCTCTACAAATTTTTCTTGCAGATAAAGAGAAAATTGGATTAGTTTTTATCGATAGAGAGGATTTCAGTTCTTATTGGAGTATACAAAACTCTCCTCTCCTATGAGGATAGAAACCAACAAATCACGAAATTTTCATCTTGCACAAACAAATGTTAAGGGTGGGCTCACTATCACATAATGAGAAGACTTGGTGGCAAGGGTGAAGATAAGAATTTCATTGAGAGGGTCACATGCTAAAAACACATTCCTAGAGGGGGTGGTACCATTTTGCACATTATATAGCTATGCATACAATACAAAAAGATTTTTTTTTTTTTAGTGTTTTAGGCCTCGTATCGATACCCCTTGGCTCCACTCCTATCTGGTGAGTGGTGCCAAGCATGACTTCGTTAAAGCATCTTTCCACCGCACTTTCTTCTAATGATGGTTGCGTACGGGATCACCATATTTTTCATTTTTCTTTGAATTAGATGAAATATACATAATAATAATGATAATAATAATAAAAGATGTTTGCAAGCATTGAATAAAATTAATTCCACTTGCATCCCCTTCTTGTATATGGATTTTTATTTTTTATTTTTGGCAAAAAAGATATTTCATTAAAAGGGAAAAAGAAACATCAGCAGGCTAAAACAAGGACAGAATAAACTTAACCCCCTGACCTGAGGATCGTGGAAGCTCTCTCTTATAGGAAATTGTGTGGCCCACATGCCACGGGTCCCATGTCAGATCAAGCAGGGCTGATGCCAACAGAGAATACAATCTAACTTAACGTAAGACTTGATCTGGTCCCACTAATAAGACTCTCAATAGGATTGGTGGATGTGAGTTTCTTAGCGAAGAAGTCTCTAGTAAGTGTAACTCTTTGGAACTTGTCTATATATGATAAGAGAGCCCTATAGTTGATTATTATTCCATCACATAGGAGAGACACGAGGCAAAAAGATCCGCGAAGCTTCCCAATCGCCAGAACGCACATAGATCTCCGGCCGCGTGGCGGAGCGTCCCCATCCAAATCCATCATCTCTCAACCTATATCATGTCCAGTAGAATAACAAAACTTAGCATGTTTATGAGGCTGCCCATTTAGAGTCCTGGGAATATACTTAAAGACTACATAACGGAATAAAGTATTCAAAGCTTTAATGTCTACAATAATGGAACTAATTGACTAATCATGGTCTCCTTTCAGAGCATGCACCGCTTCTTTAGCATCCATCCGGAACGACTATAAGCACAACGGCAAGCAACCTTCTCTTCAGATAGCTAAGTCTCTCTTCCAAATTCGCCTTCAGCATCTCGTTGCATCAGTCTCTAGTTTGGCAAATTCTTCTTCCCTTCATCCAATCCTGGTGGCTATCGGTAACCAAGTGCCCTGCGCCCCCCCTCCAAGCCAGTAGCTTTGTGCGGTGCTCTGTAGCTTCGTGGGTCTGTCTGCGTTTCTCTTTAGCCTCTGTGGAACTCCTGTGCTTGAGTGGTTTTTGCTCCTCTCTCTCCAGATTACAGCTATTTTCCTCTTCTACGAGCTCTGAAGTGCCTTTCTGTTTCTTCTTTAGCTCTGCTGGAAGCGGTTGAATCTGTTTTGTAGTGGTTCTTGGCCTGTGCAGTCTTGTATCTTCTACAGGTTTTTGTTTTCTTCTCTTCTCTGCTGAGCTTTTGTCTCAGGCCCATTTTTTGTGTTTTGGTTGTCTGGTGTCCTTCCCATTGAAGGCTAATCCAGCCTCCTTTTTGGTTTTCTCCTGGGAGCTTTCTCTCTTGTAGCTCTTCCTTTTGCTTATACAAATTTTTACCTTTAAGCAAAAAAAAATAAAAAATCAAAACGTGGACCTTGTCAATGTTAGATCTCGTGATCACTGAGAGGGGGGGGTGAATCAGTGATCTCTTTTAAACAGGTCCTTGCTAACAACAATTCAAATCAAACCACACAATTGACACCAGATTTTACGTGGTTCACCAAAAGGCTACGTCCACGGTTCAATCCCGTCCGAACAACAATCCGGTACAGGTCTGAATCTTATTTAGTCGCACCGACGACAAAGAGCACCAACCCTTAAATTCAGATAGCACCAACTATCTAGGAAGCACCGACTCCCTTAGGTTTCAGATAGCACCAACTATCTAGGAAGCTACAACTCCCTTTACAATTTGTCTGCACCCACAGACAGGATCACCAAACCCCAAAACACCAAGCACCAACTTGATGATTACAGCAAAGAAGATAAACTGATCTACAGCCCTTTCCCCTCTACAATTCTCTCTCTCTCAATCCCTTACAAATAGAAATCTAAAGCATAAAAGAGAGACTTATCTTATGAACGAAAATACCATCTTCATGAGGCTTCAAATTCGTCCACACTTGCTGTAGAAAGTTGCTCCACAACAGCAAGACACAAGCACCTTCTTCTCCAAGCACTCTTCTCTCCAAAACTCTCTCAAACTCTTCTTTCTTTGATGCTTATTATTGAAAACGAGATTAGGAGTGTTTATATAGGTTTTAGCAACCCCAAAGAGTGTCCAAAATAGGCTACAATTCGTTTAGAAAGAGTCCCAAACGAATTACCAAAAATTCCTAACTTTTAGCAAAAGACTTCTAATTCTGCAATACTTGCTGTCTGTGTGTGCTCGGTCGACCGGCTGGGGACCTCGGTCGACCGGGTGAACTGGGCGCCTGACGAACTTTCAAAAAGTTGTAAGTTGTCAAATTCTGGAACCGAGCTCGGTCGACATCCTGGAAGCCTCGGTCGACCGCGTGCATGCTCGGTCGACCGCACCAGGAGCTGGGTCGACCGGATGACCTCTGTGTCAAAAAATAACTGTAAGCTCTGATTTTGCACTTTCTTCATGCTCGGTCGACCGGCCAGGGAGCTCGGTCGACCGGGTACACTGCACCAGGAAAAACTGATTTTCTTCACTGTTTTCCTTTTTCATTCTTCTTGAGCTCTATCACTTCCACTCTTTCAACACATGATTGAGACATAGTGTTGACAATAATTCCAATACAATTTGATGCTTGAGACACCAAACACACCAATGCTTCAAGATTCAACTCAATGCATCTCAAATTCCAACAATCTCCCCCTTTGGAATTGTTGGCAACACTTGGAACTTCAACACAGACACTTGGAACATGTTGACATCATAGAGCCTTTTTTAGAACAATAAACTCCCCTTGGAACATGATCTTCTCATTCACTATCTTGATACCAATTTTTATTCCAATCTTCCATCTTCCTCATGCTATCATATTTCCATCTTCTTAGCATAAGACTAACTTCAACATGCATATAGTCTTTCCTTGCATAATCTTCTCAGCATAACTTGATACCAATCTCCAGATAACCTTCTCAAGATGACATGCATATCAACCTTTCCATGCATAATCTTCTCCCCCTTTGACAATAATTCCAAAGGGACCAATCTAGGAGCAAATAAGATATTCAACGAATTCATTGCTCCCCCTTTCTGGCACATCTCCTAAGGTGTAGGAGAGTGAGTAACTCCTAATTTCTTTCGGAGATACTCGAAGAGTTCCTTTGGCAAAGGTTTTGTGAAGATATCAGCCACTTGCTCAGTAGTAGGAACGTATTCCAACTTTACCTCACCATCTGCAACTTTATCCTTGAGAAAGTGATAGCGGATTGCAACATGCTTAGTCCTTGAATGCTGAACTGGATTCTTGGAGATATGAATTGCACTAGTGTTATCACAGAGGATCGGCGTAGGATCTGTTGTTGGAACTCCTAAATCAGAGAGCATTTGCCGCATCCATAACACTTGCGTACAACAAGTTGCCGCTGCAATATATTCTGCTTCCGCTGTCGAAAGTGAGACGGAGTCTTGCTTCTTGCTGTGCCAAGCTACCAATCTATCACCAAGATAGAATGCACCACCACTTGTACTCTTGCGATCATCTACGCAACCAGCCCAATCGGCGTCTGAGTATGCGACAAGAGTAAAGGATTTACCTTTAGGATACCATATTCCAAGCTCCATAGTACCTTTTAGATATCGAAATATCCTTTTCACTGCTGTAAGGTGCGTCTCAGTTGGTGATGCTTGAAATCGAGCCACCATACATACTGCTTGTAGAAGATCTGGTCTTGTAGCAGTCAAGTAAAGCAAGCTTCCTATCATAGAACGATAGGTGGTGTGATCAACGGACGAAGCCTTATCATCTTTGCTAAGTTTCGTGTTCGTTGTCATTGGCGTGCTCACGGGCTTGCTGTCTTCCATGTTAAAACGCTTCAGCATTTCCTTTATATATTTCATCTGAGATATAAAAATACCATTTTTCAGCTGCTGAACTTGTAATCCTAGGAAGAACTTTAGCTCTCCAAGCATAGACATCTCAAATTCTTTCGTCATATCTTCAGCAAAAATCCTGCACATATTCTCATCATTGCCTCCAAATATTATGTCATCAACATAAACAATAACCACCAGCTGTTTGCTTGAATCAGATTTGACATACAGATTGCTATCAACTAGTCCTTTTCCAAAACCAATCTTGCGAAGATAAAGATCCAGCCTTGCATACCATGCCCTTGGCGCCTGTTTCAGTCCATATAGAGCCTTCTTCAGCTTGCAAACTAAGTCTGAATTTTTGCTAATTAGAAAGCCATCAGGTTGCTCAATGTAGACCTCTTCTTCAAGTAAACCATTCAAGAAAGCTGACTTAACATCCATCTGAAATACCTTGAAGGTTTTATAGGCAGCCAATGCAAGAAACATACGAATGGCTTCCAGACGAGCCACCGGTGCAAAGGTCTCTTCAAAATCTATGCCTTCAACTTGTGCATAGCCTTTACAAACCAACCTTGCCTTGTTTCGTATGACCTGACCATCTTCATTCAGCTTGTTCCGAAAGACCCATTTTGTACCAATCACATTCTTATCAGTAGGTCTAGGGACTAGTTCCCATGTGGAGTTTTTCTCAATCTGCTCCAACTCCTCATGCATAGCTTTTAACCAGCTTTCATCTAGACTAGCTTCAGCTACTGTCTTGGGCTCAATGGTGGACACAAGTGAGTAATTGCTAACTACACTTTGTCTAGTTTTTACACCGGCCTCAGGATCTCCAATGATTTGATCCTTAGGGTGTTGCTCTACCCAAGTACTTTTCTTTCTAGGAGAAGTATCCTCTGAATCATCTTTTGCCTTTTCAGGATCAGGTTCAGCCACTTCATCATCAATCGCACTCGAGTCCTCATACACTGGACTGTCATTATGAGTTACCTTCTTTGACTCATGGTTTTCATCAATTCTAACATCAGCACTTTCAATAATTTTTCTGGTCCTTTTGTTAAGGCATCTGTAAGCTTTACTAGAGGATGAGTAACCCAGAAAAATACCTTCATCGGCTCTTTCTTCAAATTTGCCCGGATTTTGGTCGAGCCGCTTGATGTAACACTTGCTACCGAAGACTCTGAAGTGCTTGACTGTAGCTTTTCTTCCAAACCATAGCTCATAAGGTGTTTTATCTTCATGTGGCCTGATCAAGCAACGATTCTGAATATAAACAGCCGTATGAATCGCCTCTTTCCAATACTTATCAGCCATCTTACTTTCAACCAGCATGGTGCGTGCCATTTCTTGCACAGTGCGGTTCTTGCGCTCAACAACTCCATTCTGCTGTGGAGTTCTAGGGGCTGAGTATTGTCTTTGGATGCCATGATGTTCACAATACTTAGTGAATTCATCAGATGTGAATTCGCCTCCACGATCAGACCTTAGCGTCTTGATCTGCTTCCCTAGCATGTTTTCAACCTGTGCTTTAAACACTTTGAACCGATCAAGTGCTTGATGTTTATGCTTAAGAAATAATACCCATGTCATGCGAGTAAAATCATCAATGCAAAGCATAAAATACTTATCTCCATTGGTGCTTTGAGTCCGCATCGGTCCACAGAGATCAGTGTGTACCAGCTCAAGAGGTTTCTTCGTATGATGCTCCTTCGTCTTGAACATTACCCTCGTTTGCTTTCCCTTTTGACAAGAGTCACAAATGGGGTTTGAAGGCTTTTCAACTGTAGCCATACCTCTAACAGCCTTTGAATTGCAAATCTTTGACATGTTGCCAAAGTTTAGATGCCCAAGGCGTTTGTGCCACAACCAACTCTCTTCTGACCGACTCAATAAGCATGTCTTTTCAGCTCCATCTGACAAGGTGTAAAGATTTCCAGCTGTCCTTGACCCAGTAGCCACTGTTTTGCCGTTGCTACTCTTCTTGATAGCAAACCCATTCTTTGTAAAAACAATTTCGTGGCCCTTATCACAGATCTGGCTCACACTCAACAGATTGTGTCTCAATCCAGACACATATAAGACCTCTTCAGATCTGATCTTGTTTGCCATCAGCTGAACAACACCTTTTCCAACAATTTTGGCACCATCATTGTTACCAAACTTTACCGAACCACCTTCATAGTGCTGTAACTTGATGAATTTTTCTTTATCACCAGTCATATGACTCGAACAGCCACTATCAAGGACCCATGGTGTTGTCTTCTTTTGTGCATTGAAAGCGGTTTGCACAATGAGAGATTTCTTGCCTTTTTCTGCACTTTTCTTTGCCCTCCAAGTTTTGACTAACTTGGGTTTCTTTTCAACCTGAATTGGTTTAGCAGTAGGCAGCCTACAATCCCTAGCCATGTGTCCAAAATTATGACACTTGTAGCACTCAATATTGTGGCTATTTAGGATTGAGAAAGGGTTCCTTCTCACAACTGGGCTGTTTCTCACATAGAATTTACAATCTGCCCTTCTATGTCCATACCTATTGCAATGATAACAATAGCCATAAAATTTGTATCTTTTATATGGCTGGTTAGGCTTCATGTCCTTTCTCACTTGAATGGGCTCTTTTCTAGGCAGTGTGGGCTTCACAGAATTGGAAGGTGTAGTAACTTGCTTTACAAACACCGTCTCTACAGAAGGTGTAACCTTAGAAGATTCTCCATTCTCAAATCCTATTCCAAATCTGAAGTGAGGGGGTCTTTGAACTTTCAAAATTTCATTCAGCTTCAATGTACCATTGATAGCTTGAAACTCCTTGAGCTTTTGTTTCATTTGCATATTTTCAGTCCTTGCTCCAAGGATTTCAGTCTCAAGTTTCATCACTTCCTCAGTTTTGGTACAGATTTGTATTTCTAGGACATCTACCATTCTTTTATACTCTTCTAATTCAGTTTTCAAAGCAATAACTGAAATTTCAGATTCATGAAGAAGTTTCAGATTTTTCTTACTTGATCTTCGTTCCTTGCTAAGCTCCTCAAGTGCAGCAATGAGCTCTTCTTCAAGATTCACTTCAGCCTCCTCTTCGTTTTCCAGCTCTTGCTCATCGTCTTCTTCAATAGTAACCATGAAGAGTGCTTCAGTCGCCTCGACTGATTCATCATCGTCCGAAGATTCAGACGTGCTGTCATTATGCTGACTGATGAAGCTCTTTGCTTTGCCCTTCTTTCTGAAATTCTTCTTCCATTTACTCTTATCAACATAAGAGTCATTATCATTGTCTTCTTTCAGCGGGCACTTCGCAGCAAAGTGGCCAACACCGCCACAATTGAAGCATTTAAAGGGTAGCTTCCCTTTATACTTGCCATTGCTTCCTTTCTTCAGCCTTCTAATAAATTGAGCCTCAAGCTCATCATCATCAGAATCATGACCAGCAATCTCTTTTGCCTTTTTCTGAACTTTGAAGGCCGCTTCTCTATCCGATGAAGACGTCTTACCTATGCGCATCTCATAGGCAGTGAGAGAACCATGCAGCTCATCCATTGAAAACTCGTTCAGATCTTTGGCTTCTTCTATGGCTGAGACTTTAGAATCAAACCGGGGAAGGAGAGATCTTAGAACCTTTTTGACGATGACTGGTTCTTTAATCTCCTCTCCTAGTCCACGAATGTCGTTCGTGACTTCATTCACCCGTTGCATGTAAGAATCAACATTCTCGCTATCCTCCATGCGAAGAGACTCAAATTGGGAGCGATGAGTTTGCAATTTCGCTTCTTTGATCTTCTCATCTCCTTCATGGATGCTTTTCAGCTTATCCCAGATTTCCTTGGCTGTCTTGCATGCTATAACTTTGATCAGCTCGCTGTCAACAAGGCCGCTAAAGAGTGCATTCTGCGCCTTAGAGTCGTTGTCTGCTAACTTCTTCGTTGCAGCATCAGTGGGTACAATGGCAGAATTGTAACCGACTCTGACAGTCTCCCAGACATCATAGCCAAGAGATTTGATGAAGGCCTGCATTCTAATCTTCCAAAAGGTGTAATTAGAACCATCAAACAACGGTGCTTTCATATTCGCTGTGCTGGTTGCCATGTGATTTGACAAAGATCACCCTTAGCGTGTTAAGCTTATCAAGGGAAACCTTATGCTCTGATACCAATTGTTAGATCTCGTGATCACTGAGAGGGGGGGGTGAATCAGTGATCTCTTTTAAACAGGTCCTTGCTAACAACAATTCAAATCAAACCACACAATTGACACCAGATTTTACGTGGTTCACCAAAAGGCTACGTCCACGGTTCAATCCCGTCCGAACAACAATCCGGTACAGGTCTGAATCTTATTTAGTCGCACCGACGACAAAGAGCACCAACCCTTAAATTCAGATAGCACCAACTATCTAGGAAGCACCGACTCCCTTAGGTTTCAGATAGCACCAACTATCTAGGAAGCTACAACTCCCTTTACAATTTGTCTGCACCCACAGACAGGATCACCAAACCCCAAAACACCAAGCACCAACTTGATGATTACAGCAAAGAAGATAAACTGATCTACAGCCCTTTCCCCTCTACAATTCTCTCTCTCTCAATCCCTTACAAATAGAAATCTAAAGCATAAAAGAGAGACTTATCTTATGAACGAAAATACCATCTTCATGAGGCTTCAAATTCGTCCACACTTGCTGTAGAAAGTTGCTCCACAACAGCAAGACACAAGCACCTTCTTCTCCAAGCACTCTTCTCTCCAAAACTCTCTCAAACTCTTCTTTCTTTGATGCTTATTATTGAAAACGAGATTAGGAGTGTTTATATAGGTTTTAGCAACCCCAAAGAGTGTCCAAAATAGGCTACAATTCGTTTAGAAAGAGTCCCAAACGAATTACCAAAAATTCCTAACTTTTAGCAAAAGACTTCTAATTCTGCAATACTTGCTGTCTGTGTGTGCTCGGTCGACCGGCTGGGGACCTCGGTCGACCGGGTGAACTGGGCGCCTGACGAACTTTCAAAAAGTTGTAAGTTGTCAAATTCTGGAACCGAGCTCGGTCGACATCCTGGAAGCCTCGGTCGACCGCGTGCATGCTCGGTCGACCGCACCAGGAGCTGGGTCGACCGGATGACCTCTGTGTCAAAAAATAACTGTAAGCTCTGATTTTGCACTTTCTTCATGCTCGGTCGACCGGCCAGGGAGCTCGGTCGACCGGGTACACTGCACCAGGAAAAACTGATTTTCTTCACTGTTTTCCTTTTTCATTCTTCTTGAGCTCTATCACTTCCACTCTTTCAACACATGATTGAGACATAGTGTTGACAATAATTCCAATACAATTTGATGCTTGAGACACCAAACACACCAATGCTTCAAGATTCAACTCAATGCATCTCAAATTCCAACAGTCAAAACCATTTTTCATTGTCTTTTCCAATGCGGATAAGACTACCCTCGCTTCGGCCTCTTTTGGAGAGGCGACTTCGGGTCCTTGGATAGCACCTGCATCCATAACAATACCATTTGAGACCATAACAAAGCCAAATGAGGTGGTCCCATCCTTTTCCTTATAAGTTGCATTCGAGAAGACCGTAATGTCTTCTACATTAGTGAACACTGTATGGTCCACCCCACCCCACCCCACCCCTCTCAAGGCTTGGTTCCTATTGATGTATGTGGGGTGTTGAAGCATCTGATGAACTAATCCAATGGTGTTTGAGGGGTTTAACGAAGGACTTATGTGGAGGATGTCATTCCTAACCTACATGGAAAGAATCCGCATTTTTAATAGATCGTCCCCTAGAGAAAGATTCGAATGGCCTTGCTCGACATTTCATTCCACCATTTCACTAGTTGAAATGGGCGAAGCAGATCAGATTGAAGGCCCTACTGCGAACCAAACCAAGATGCCCTAGCATAATTACATAGCATGAGAGCATGCCCAACCGAGTCTTCTTTTTCGCATATAGGGAATATATCATCACTTGACTTAATCTTTGGTTTAATAATGGATCTTACTGAAAAATAACATTTTTTAGACACTTCCATCCAATCACTAAAACTCTTTGAGAAAGAGGGAGTTTCCAGATAGCTTTCCAATTAACCAACGGATTGGGGTTAACTTCATTTTCATCGAAGATTAGACTATAAGCCAACTTCGTAGTAAGCCAGCCATTCTTCAAATAGGGCCAAACCTTTCATCTTTATATAGGAATTCGGGGATATAAATCTTTTAAATGTTTTAGACATCAATGGGGTTGTTGAAAATGCTCTTGAGAATATTTATATCCGAGTTCTTCTCCACATTCCATAAATATTTGACTTTGAGGTCTGGGTTAGTCATAGCTGAGAAAGGCTTTCTCAAGCCATTTTTGTAAGGGATCCAATTATATTGCCAAACACAAATATTTTCTCCATTGCCGATCATCCAACCTACCTTTTCATTAATAAAATTAACTCCCTCCACGAATCCCTTCCAAAACCATGAATTGCCTATCTTGTATTTGGCCATTCCAAAGGCTACTCCTTGGGCAATATTTAGCCCTCAAGATTTTAGTGCAAAGGAGTTCTTCGTTACTCGGACATCTCCATCAAGTTTTGGCTAAGAGGGCTAGATTATTACTTTTGGTGTCTCTAATCCCTAGGCCATCTTCAGAAATAGGCCTACATAACTCATCGCATTTAATGGTATGAACTTTCCTTTTTCTTTCGATGTCAACCCACCAAAAGGCCCTGAGCATTTTATCAATAGAGTCTGAGGTTTTGGTAGGAAGGTGGAGAACCGACATGTTATAAACAGGAATGGCTGAGGTCACAGACTTAATAAGGGTATTTCGACCAGCTTGAGATAGCAGAGGGATTTGTCACGAGCTTATTCTACTTTTAATTTTATTTGTAAGAGATTCAAAGCTCATACTCTTATTTTTCTCGAAAGACAATGGATTTCCGAGGTAAATTTTTCACCCTTATCCATAATTTTCATGGCAAGGATTGAGGCAATGCTTTTGCATCTCTTTTGGCAAGCCCCTTTGCTAAAATAAACAGCTGGTTTATGGTGATTTATAAGTTGGCCTTAGATATCACAATAGTCTTCCACTAGATTCTTAATTTCCCTAGCTTCTGTTGGGGTAGCATTACAAAAAATAAAGCTATCATTTGCAAAGAAAATATGTGAAATACTTGGTGCACCTCTAGCCACCCTAATACCTTGGATGTTGCCCATATCTCCATATCTTTTGCTTTAGTGAGCATGCGGGATAAGACCTCTACCCCAAAAATAAAAGGGTAAGGAGATAAGGGGTCTCCTTGTTTTAACCCTCTTGAAGTATAAAAATTCCCAAAGGGGGAACCATTCAACAATATTGAATAGGATACAAAGGAAATGCATTCCTTAATAAGTTGGATAAAGTTGTCATTGGCTTGTTGGTCTCAAATGCGTAAATTTTACATCACTCTAGTTATTTTTTATTACTTATGTTTCAATTAAGTATCAATAAAAAAGTGCATAGATGTAATGAAAGTACATTTTAACCTATTTTATTATAATTCACTTGCTTAAAATAAAAAAAAAAAGTTACAAATAGAAAAGGTGATATAAATTATAAAGCATGCAAAGGTGGGGAAAAGGAGCAAGAGAAAATCTAGGTGAAATCAAAATCAACCCAACATCTTTTTTCTCATTTTTAACAAGAGACAGATATCTTCAAGAGCAAGATAAATGTCTCCTACCTAAAAAGGCATGAACCCCATTTTCAACTATATAAAAAGGTGCACTAAAATTGCATTCCAAGGCATCCAACCGGACCCTACTACATGTCCCTCTGCTCCTGTTACTTCAAATTCCACCCTAATCAAACATGATTAAAGCTAAACATCACCTAATTACCAACCTTAATCCACATCATTAAAATGCTAATCCCATCATGACCTCCAAAGCATGCAAGCCTTTCCCCTTAATCGAGGCTAAGAACCAACCATGTGGGGCCCATTACCCGACCACAGCCTCTAGCAGAAACTGTAATAATGAGTCAAACAAATTACGTGGAAAAAGCCAAACGCTTTTTGGAAGCGGGTGGGGAAAAGTATATTCTTGAAAAAGCAAAAGATGATTCTGATCCATCAAATCCCATCAAAAGGCAAAAAGAAAGAAATGTCTAGTGCTTTTTTTCCGTGGAAAAGGCGTGCGCACTTTAGCATTTACGAGGCGCAGGTGCAGGAGGCGTGAGAAGGGGGGAAACTCGAATTCCAGGAATTTTTCGTTATCATGATAAGAGATGAAAAGATGAAAACACTATCTCAGCTTTTTCTCTCTTTCTTTCTTCTTCGTCTTCATCTTCATCTTCAGGTGTGATTTTACAGCTGGGTGTAGTGAGGGGGGAATTCTACTTTGGAGCTTGACTTTGACCGTACAGGAAATAATCATTTGGGATTTGAATCCTGCAATATTGAAAGGGATTGAGGGTCACACTTGCATGACACATTTTATTCCCATGCATCTATGCTGACGCTGGATTTAGGATTACGTGGAAAAGAGACAGATTCCAATGTTGTTGCCCATGGCAATGGGTGTGGTTTGCTCAGGGCCAAGGCTGGGGAGGAATGTGGATGGATCTAGGAGTCCACTAGGCCTAGGGTAACACAAGTTGTGGGGATGTTTGTTTGCATGGGATTTTAGTTTTGTTCTCACTACTCGGACCCACTTTTTAACATTGCAGCCTTTTTAATACTTTTTTCATCACATGATCCAGCATTAGGCCCAGTTTTACACTCACTGGACCTTCGCCCACCGTCTGATTGAGTGTCAAGAAGTTCTATGGTTAAGATCCCAACAATCTTTAAGATAGTTGATTTAAGATCTAGGATAATCTAGTTTGGTTTTTTTTTTTCCCTTGTATATGAGTAGACCTATTTAATTGCCTGCCCCCATTTATGGATCTTCACTTTCGTAAATTTCTAAATTTTACCTAAAAAATAAATAAAGAAAAGGCACTTCTAGAAAAATATTTTTTAGAAATCCTAGGAACTTAACTCCATGCAAACAAAAAAGCCCATAGTAGGGCTAGGTGTATTTTGGCTTGAGGCCATATTTTATTTTGGCTGTCGGAGTTGGATCCACTATCACATTGATCATAGTGGAAAGTTTTAAGTCAACTCCATTCTTTAATTAACCTGAAGATCGAACAGTTCAAATTGGGGTGGAGTTAACATAGTAACACCAAAATATAAGGGACCGGCCTTAATGGCAAATTGAGGATTTTCATTTGAGAGGGGACAAACCAAAACAGGTAGTTGGGTTTTGGAGGCAGACCTAGGGTTTTCACATGGGTTTTGTGGGGAGGCCTAAGCTCTTCATGTGGATTTTGGAAGCTCACCCAAAGTTTTCAAATTGATTTTAATTGGGGGCATACCTAAGCTCTTCATATGGAATTTGGAAGCTGACTAAGACTTTCATATTGGTTTTGGAAGCAGATCAGGCCTGACCAGGCTACTGCCCCCAACAGAATCTATGCAGGTCTGCCACTATGATGAGAGAACTAGGGATTGTCAGTTGGGAACTAGCAATCTCCATCTCACCCAGCTAACTTGGGTTCAATTCATAGGTTTCCTATCCTTTAATTTCCACTTATACAGGCTTCCTTCCCACGTGTGCGCTTCCTTTCCATGTGTGTAGTTACTATCATGGTCCCAGCCCCTTGGCCGGAGTACTCTTTAAAAAAAAAAAAAAAAAAAAGACAATTGGAGTGAAATTTGGCCAAGCACCAATACATAGTGTACAAATTTCGAGAGAGTGCACACTTTTCATATCTCAAGAAATGGGCCTTGGCAAGCACTGATTTTCAGCCTATGAGCTAGATGACCTGATACTCAAAAGAGGCTGCTTGGATAATCTTTAATTAGCACGGCCCCAGCTAGCCTATTTCCAACCCTAATGACTAGAGGTTGCAAGTTGCAACTAGCTAGAACGGGCTGGACTGATCAGTGTGAGGCCCATTCAAGCATAGTTAATCACTATATTGCTCTTAATTAATACTCAACCTAGAGTTTCTCAGTATCGACTTTGGGACTTTGACTGAAAAATCATTTCTCAGGCTTGACCTACCAGCAAATTTGCAAGCTCAAATGCATTACTAAGTTGGGCCAGAATAATAGCCAGGCCAATCAGTTAAAAGTGCTTTTTAATTAGATGAGCTGGTCCAACCCAGTTAGGACAGAACTAGAAGAACTCCAACTCCCAAACCCAAAACAAAAGAAAGAAAAACAGATCATGTCTATGAATTCACATTAAAGTTTGAGCACAGTGATGAAATATATATATTGGGGTTCAGGTCGTCCATGGTGAAGCTAAACCTGTACCTGATTAATTTTTTCGAGTTGGGTACCAGACCCATTAACCCTCTGAATTCATTATCAACTGGACCCAAGATTTTGGCCTCTGCCCCACACTTATTGGCTAGGTCCTTCAGGTATTTGGGCAAACAGATCCATTTCTATCCTGGGTCCAAGCCCAATAACTCTTACACAGGTGTTCGGTCAGTTACGGACCTGAAACAATCAAATTACCTGATGGCTCATGATTGTGGATCTGAATGTAGACCGAATGATTATCAGGTACAAAACCAGGATGAATATCCAAAATCTTCGGGTCGGGTCGTTGGGGGACTGGACCATTCAGATAATCGGGCACCCATTGTTATCATCCTTTCAATTACACATTGGCGGGGACTAGTTTGGCTGGGCCAAGGTGCAATCCTTTATGAGACAGGTCCAGTTGAGCAGATTTTTCTTTTGATGGCAACTTGGAACTGACTCTGGTGGGTTTGGAATGGCTCTGAGATGGCATCATTTGGTACAGTTGTAGTTTTGTAATTTTCAATACCATGCAATGGGAGTACGGGAGGAACCAAATGGGTCCACTTTCACAAGTGTATGTGCAGTTTTCTGCACTCCTCTTTGCCCCAACATACGGACACATGCAAATGCAAGGTATGGCCATCCAGATATTTTATTTGATTGTCCTATCATGGGTGAAAAGATGGGTCACAATAAGAAAGACAAAACACTCTTCAGGTGGAATATTACAATTCATCACAAAGCCCCAAACTCAAAACATTCCCCAGCCCCAACCCCAGCCCCAATTCATCCAAAATGCATGGATAAGATTAGATTGTTGCAGTACTCTTTTGGGGTTGCATGTTTAATTTGCAGATTCTTTCTGTTTTGGACATTTACAGCAATATCAGTTGCTGAATATGAAATTCCATAATTTAGCAGTGACCTTTTTAGCTCTTCAAATTTCAAGAATAAAATTAAAAGAGTGACAACCAAGTGGTTGGGAGTCTCGTTCTCCTTGAACTGCCTAATGTTCGATCCCTAATCAGACATCTCCTTTAAATGTGCAAGCAGTCCTCTTCCTTACGTGTGTAAGCAATCCTCTCCCCTGTGTATGTAGATGGTGTTCTCTCTAATGTGTGTTTCAATTCACTTTCAGTCTGATTTTCTCAAGGGCTCAGCTATATATCTTGGATAATACCCCAAAAAAAAAAAAAAAATTTCCTCCAAACTTAAGCATATCTCAATATCCAGCTGGAGGATAACATTCTTCCCAACAAAAATTCTCAAATGCCTGGCCCCTTTGCAGGCCCGGCCCTGGGCAAGGGCGGGAGGTGCGGCCGCCCAGGGCCCATTTTCCAGGGGGGGGCCCAATTCCAAAACTGAAAAACGTTTCCACTCCCTTGAGCTTTTCCAGCGACGCCTGCTCGTTTTTTCCTGCCCAGAATCCGAACCTCAGATGCACCCATGCAGGCAGCCATTAATCTTACTTCTTAGTTCTTATAAATTATAATTTAATAATCTTATTCAGTTATTCTATAAATCTATAATAGATTTATTATTTTGTTACATATGTAATTATGTATTTATCCGATAACTGATTATCTGAAGATTGAAATTCTGAATCATATGATTTTTTCATAGCTTTATACAGATAAAATTTGGAAAATGAATAACAGAATAAGGTATCTTTAATTCTTTTATCTGTCTATTTGGTTTACTGGTTTGAGATGGATTTAAGTGGACCACTCGGCACTGCTCAATCAAAATAGCCAAGCATAATAGAATTGTCTATATTTTGTAAGTTTTTAAGCTTATTAGCAATAATTTTGATGGGACATTAATATTTAATAAATAATTCATAACTTCTGTCACAGTAGCTTGACTTATAGAGAATTTATTTATTTATATATTAAATGTATTTATCATATGACATATTGAGGTTTTAATAAAATTACGATTTTTATGGGCTAGGAATATATGAAAAACAGGTTATATATTGTGTATTTATTAAAAACTGTGAAAAGAATAAAGGACCCTTTTAGTTAGTCGCCCGGGCCTGTGAAAAGTCAGGACCGGCCCTGCCCCTTTGTATCCAATAATGACATAGTGCTACTCGAGGTAAGACATGATTTTAACTATGTCACTGGAAATATTATACGGATGGCAGCATATATAGGATCATTTATCCATTGTATAAAGTGCAGTGTGTTAGGTTTCGTGCAAGGTAATTGAAACGTCTATTTCCGCTCAACTCATCTTTTGTCCAACATGGGCTAATTTTTTCTTCTTTGTCGCCGTGACCATTCTTGCTTATGTTGTTTGATGTAGATGGGTTTTTAAAAATCAAACCCCATAGAGGCTAAGAACCCAATTTTAATATCTAAAACCGTTATCTCATGTATTAAGATCAAAGATCTAACAGTAAAAATAGATCTAAACAAACACACGCAAGCAAGAAGATCCACTAACATAACTAGTTGCAGATCTATACCTGAGAAGCTTGGTTGCGCTCAAATCGAGAAGTTGATGTTCTTGATTCTACGAACACGTTTTGCAGATTTGATCTCCTATGCCTTGCGATCTTCCACGCTATGACCCTCTCGTAAAGAACTTCTCAAAAAGAATGGTGGGATCTCAATTGAGAAGAAACCCTAGGCATGCAAGTGCGGAAACCAGAGGAGAAAAGAGAGGGAGAGAGACAGAGAGCCTGGACGTCCTCTATTGGGCGTGCAACGACCATATATTGGACGTCCAACCCTATGCCTCTTATTTATAGATTTTGGAAACTCCTCTTGCTTCTTTTACAAAATCTCACTTCTAATTCTCTTTTGTATCATACTCCTATTTTCCTTATGAGTTTCAATTGGAATATAACTTTCTCATCCATAGGGCTAGCATGGGGACCACTAGGGATTCCTTAGATTTGGCTCCAACTGAAGCATCTGGGCCCCACATCTCATGTAAGTTCCAAATCCATAGTTAATTGCAAATAACTCTATTATATAATGCAATTGCACTACAGTCTTAGGAATAGTTATAAGACGACCCTAAACTTTTCAATTACCACAAGTAGGTGTAACACCCCGACCCGCCTTAATCTCGTTTTAGAGTTAATTAATTTAGATTAATTGCTTAATGGATGTTTTGATTGTGATTGGACTTGATTAGGTAGGATTAGTGGGGTTTTGACCATTTACTAGGTAGATTATGACTTTTGGAGTGTTTTGGGTTCTTGTGTGTACTTAGAAATTTTTTTGGATTTTTAATGCATTGCATAGAGCATTTCATGGTCATTAACTTTCATGTTTTGGCCCATTTAATTCGGATCCATTTAGACCCATTTTCCAGCCCACTTAATCAGCCCAAGCCCTTTCTTGAAATTTCCAGTCCTTTAGTGGACTTGCATGCAATGCTGGGAGAAGTTGGGTTAAAACCCTATTCCAGCTACTTTCTTCTCCTTCCTTCATTTCCAGCTGAGAGTTCTTCTCAACTCTTCTTCTCTTCTTCTTCATTTCTTCCTTCCTCATCTCAAGCAACCATCCAAGGATCCTTGCATGTGAGTAGATTGCACCTTCACTTCATCTTCTCCAAGTCTCCATTTCCTCCAAGTGTGTTCTTCTTTGGTAAGTATTCACCTTCCTTTCTCTTGTGTTTATTTCAAATCATTTCCATTTGATTTCTTTCATCTTTGGAAAGCCACAAATCGTGCATGCATCATCTTCTTCCCCATTCATTTTCATTTTCACCATTTTAGGGCATTTGAGCTTGCATTTTTGGGGATTTTTTATTAGAAAGGATTTGGAGTGTGAGATAGCTTCCAAGCACCTAAGGCAAGTTAAACTTATACATTGTATGCATGATTCCTTACTTGATTCATGAATATGATCAATCTTGATTAGATACCCATCTTTTGCTCATAAAATGGATTTTTATGGATAATTTCTCTTGTTAATGTAATATGGGATTGATTGATGTTTTATGAGCATTTTGGAAGCTCAAAGATACCCACTGGTAATGTTTTAAAACCTGATGGAATGCCTTGAATGGCCTGGGAGAAACAAAGGAAGAACAGATTTCGGACACAGGATTTTGGCAGTTCGCTCGAGCAAGCGTGAGTGAACGCTCGAGCGAAAGGGCTTTCTGGGAGAGTTCGCTCGAGCGAACTTTTGGTCCGGTCGAGCAAACAGCTCTCTATTTGGGGTCCGCTCGAGCGAACATCTGGACGCTCGAGCGAACCTGATGCCTGCAGTATGCAGATTTTCCAACGACCATAACTTTTTAACCGTATGTCTGTTTTTGGAGATCTACATACCGTTGGAAAGCTCATGATGTGTAGAACCCAACAAAAAGTGATTTTATTTGATTTGAACCTTAGAAAAGAATAAATGTTGGATTTTACATAATTGTGACAAATGGACGTTTTCAGGAGCCGGACATTGAACCGTAGCTTGTTCTAGTTGATTGGCCTGATAGATGGACCTGTAGGATGTGCACCCTGAACTTTTATCATGACCGATGGTTTGTTGAATTGTGGATATGGATTGAGCAACCGTACCCACAAAAGGGGCCTTGTGTTCTTCGGACTGTAACCGAACCAAATGTGTTCTATTAAGGGATTCGACATCCAAATTATGTAACGCCAAGGGGTCCTTGTAGCCGATAATGTCGAACTCTTAATACTACCCGAGTTGGACGGTGAAGACCACATGTGTTCCCAAGACCGTAGGCTTGGCTTGAATTACATCTTGACTCCGTGTATGATCTATATGTACATGCATTGCATTCCGTTTCCTGTATTCTAGTATGACTTGCTCATGCTTCTGTTCAGTTATGTATTTTCTGTTACACATCTGTTATATTACATTTATTTCTGGCTTTGTTCAGTACATCTCAGTGAGTTCTGATTCTTTGTCATTTATATGTCTTGTCCTGTATATATCCTGTATCTAATTAACACTGTTCTGCACCTGCTCTATTGTTTGTACATAACTCACTCTATGAGTTGGCACCACTTAGCTTCGACCCTATCTAAGTCGGACCGGCTAAGTGTGGGTTTAGTATTCTGGCCCTCTGCAGATGGGAATTTATTCTGAGGGTTTACCGGCACCCTAGGTCTACGATGGAGAATTCTGAGTACCTCTGTCTCCTAGTAGCACCGCCCTGTTCTGTTCTAATATTCTACTCTCATTTCATTTCATATTATATGATTAACTTGAGAGAACATGGCTTATGTGGATGTGCCAACTAGTTTTGTTAATATGTTTATCTGTTATCTATGACTCGTATGTCTCATGCTAATTCATGCACTGATATGCCTAGTGATCACTCCTTGATCTCTTATGATTTATACCTGTCTAACTATTCATTTGATGCATGTTATATGAACTATATATATTTGTTTTGCTTAGCTTAGTCTAATGGTGCTACACTTGGCGTTACAGGTGAATACATCGACGCCATTGCCCCAGAGATCGTTGAGGAAGAGGAACCTCCACTTAACGTAGCAGAGTGGACTCCTGATGATGTCTTTTAGACATCTACTCGATGAGAAATGGATGTTTAAATGACCCATGGACCGTGGCTAGGATTGCCACATCTTTTGTAGTAGCTTTAATGAACTTGTCTAGCTTTTGGGATTGTAAACTTAACTTAACTTACTTCTTCTCTTTCTATCTCTTAAACTTGAACTTTTAAAGTATTGCTTATGGACTCTTATGCTCTATACTTTGATACATGATAAATTATGGATGGATATCTATTTGACAAAATTGTACAGGTTGTGGAAAAATATAAACCTCACACGTGATATCCTGTGGGTAAATTCCGTACGTGGGGACCTAGAGTCAATGAGTTTGACTCGAATTTCCACACGGGCGTGTGTCGCGCCTCGGGATGTGTGAAATCTCGAGCTCGGGGCGTGACAGTAGGCATCTCCATCAATTATATCCATGTATCCATTGGAATTAAATTATCCAACCAAATTGGACTCACCTCTTATTATACTTATGACTCAATTAATCACACTGATCATCGATACCATCTGATTAATTCTTAATCAAGACGGGTGCACACTTACCGACGATAAATTTCATTAATCAGCACTTGGGGATATTTCTCTTGCAGAGGATAGATTCCATCGTGAGAATATATTATCCCACAGTCCCACTACCATCTACCCAAGATACCGAGGTGTTGACCTACAGCTTGCCTCACTTATTGGTAAGTTAAAGTAAATGCATAGCAGAAACTTGAGTCCATTACTCTCTCAGAATTGAGAGCCTATTGCTTAGAAATTATGAGAGCTTTCCTTAATTGAAGATATTGATTTGTATAAGGTGTTACTTATGGTCCTTCAATACATCCAAATGCACTACCACAACAATCCAGAGTCTTCCACTATGATGGTCGAGACAAACCACACTATCTCATAGCAATTGCAGTGCTACAACCTTTTTAGATGAGATGCTCAGTCTCAACACTAGTTGTGAAAAAACTTCTAGTATAAGAGTTATGATCTATGTCTCCTACATGTAAATCTCATCCCCGCACATGGATCACATTTAAGATACTTAGGGCTCTTATTCATTTCATGAACAATCATGTCATTTTGTATTAAGTATGCGCAACGATCCAATAAAATCTCATTCATCTCATGAGATAATAAATGAAGCATGAAATTATACATCAATTAAGATAATAAAGGAATTTATTCACATCATCCACTAGATTAAGGACATACAATCTAACACATGTACCTTCATGTTAATGTATCTTAACACAAATGGTGCGGCTAAGTATTAGGTTAATTTGATTTTGACCGTACAGGGTATAAAAGACCACGAATTCTTCAAAATGGTGTGGACCAAAACTATATCTCAAATGTGGGTAATTATACATGAGATCCCAAATTCCTTTTCCAATTCTACCCCTTTTTGTGCAATATCATACAATATGTGAGATATTGCACAAACAAAGGTGAAAATAAAAGTGAATCATATATTCTCTCTCATATTTCCCTCCGTTCCCAATTCCCATCTCCTAAAGCACCGAACATTCTTTTTTACCTCCGACTTTCTCCATTCCTGCGACTTTCTCCATCATTAAAGAAGGTCTTTAAAAGGATTTCTCCGCTGCTCTTCTATTTATCCAAAAAAATCTTAAGGCTTCTTCACTACTCTTCTTCCTTTCCATTTGGTCACTACTTGGCCAGTTGTGATAACTTTACCTTGAAGACAAGAGATGGATCCACAATATCAATACTAAGAGTTACTAGAATGGGATGAGTAAGCTAGTATAATAACAAATGCATAGAAGAAGTAATCAACCAAATAAGATAGAACTAACAAAACTATCTACCAAGCAATCATCACAAGAAGGCAGACACAAATTTAAGGTGGAGATCCTTTCCGAGACAAAAACCACGATCATAAAAATCAATCACTATTGGAACGGTTACAAGATATACTCACACTCTCCTTTATCTCAGTCAGTATGTTGACCTAAGGACTGTAGTTGTTCTTACACAACTCCTCATTGTCATGACTACTCGCCGCACATCAACACCTTGAGACCAAGATGTACAATATTCTACAAAGAAGTAGAAGATTCAAAACTTCTAGAGCAGCATTTCAGAACAATCTCTCGATGGCTCTAGAGAATAATTCTCTCTCTTAGATATCTCTTACTCAGAATAATGAGAGAGGTGGTGGATCACTTTGGTTTGAGGGAAACACTCAATTTATAGCCCCAAATCCGTGCATAAGACTCCTAATAAAAATACAATCAGAATAGGAAGTCTTTTCAAACTCTAATAAAGAGTTCGAATCAGACTGCGCGAAGTCCGCCACTCTATAGCGAGCCCTCTCTATGGCCTTTGTCCCAGCAGCACCTTCGCTCACTATAGCGAACTGTCTTGCTGGATTTTGGCTTGAACTCCCCAAAAATCCGAGTGTTTGCTTCAATCTTCGCTTCAATCCTTCCGGCGGTTCAACTACAGTCCATTCTAACATAAATAGAAAATTACAACTCAAATGGACGCAAGGTTTTGTCCAACCCATGAATCAGCCAGCACACAATAAATCCTAACAAATACCTTGTGAAATTTTGTAGTCTAAGCACCCTTTTTAGGAATTGCTTCTCATGAAACCATCATTAGGTGAAAAGAATGAAGCACTTATTGGCACAACAGCTGGGACTTTAATCAGTTTCTTACGGACCAAGACTTGTTCTTATCAACGAGAAAAATATAGAATAAGACCTCAGAAAAAATAACTCAAAACCTTACCAAATTTTGGAGGCTAATTTAGTGCTTCTTGTGCGACATTGCACAGTCACTTGGTCAGTTTCCTAGATAATGAAATTCAAGCGAGCTTCAATGCATTCTTAGGCACAACAACTAGGACTTTATTCAATTTTTTGTCGACCAAGTTTTTTTCTTATCAACGAGGAAAATATGGAATAAGACCTCATAAAAAAACAACTCAAAACCCCACCAAATTCTGATAGCCTAATTCATTGCTTCGTGTGCAATATTGCACAATCGCTTTGCCAGTTCCCCAAAGAATGGAATTCCAACGAGCTTCACTGCATTCTTAGGCAAAGCAGCTGGGGTTTTGTTCAATTTTTCTGCGGCTAAGTTTTTTCTTAGCAACGAAATATGGAATAAGGCCTCAGAAAAAATAACTCAAAAGCCCACCAAATTTGGGAGTCTAATTCATTGCTTCTTGTGTGATATTGCACAGTCGCTTGGCTAGTAATATTTCCCTAGAGAATGAAATTGTAGCGAACTTCATTGCATTCCAGTCGATATCACACAATTGATTAAAGTCCCAGCTCTTATGTCCAATGGAGATTTATTTTAGTGCTTTAGGAGGTGGGAATGGAGGAAAATATGAGAGGAAAAGCGATCCACCTTTATTTTCAAATTCAGTTTGTGCGATATCACACGAAAGGGATAGAGTTGGAAAAAGAATTTTGGGCCCCATATACAATACCCCCACATTTGGGATATAATTTTGGTCAATACTATTATAAGGAATTCATGGTCTTTTATATCCCACACCATATATTTTGAGGAATTCACGGTCTTCTAATTGCAGTACTCTTTTTACATACTGTAACGTTTGCAAGCAGCATTCAATTGGGTTATCACAATGTTAGACCATCTTACATTACTAATATCGGACCACCAATTAGTGAAGTATGATATGGGTAAGCTTGTATCACTATTGCACATACATATACACAATGTTTCTACAAATTATTTGTGATTAGCATTTGATGGTGGACATTAGTCGAATGAGTTTCACTAATCTTAATGGGGCCTTAATTAGAAGGTGGCGATAAACTGTTGTATTTCAGGAATCAATGACTCTTAACACCTCTTATGGAAGGAGTTAATTGAGATTAAGCATAAAACATCAACAACCAGCATCAATATCCAACGTTGATAGCATGATGTCCATATAATTGTGGAGATCAACTGGCTGCCCAGTGTGTTGGGCCCTCTTTATTGACCCATTTTTGTGACGGCCTTCAACAGACATTTTATCCTAGTAGCTAGAGAGGCCAGAAAAGGAGTTGGGCTAAGGCTTTTACCTCAAATATTGTCAGCCCGGCCCATCTAGGCCTACTAACTCTTTTTAGTTTAGATTAGTTTAGTTTTGGATGGAAACTTTTTTTTTCCTTTTTCCAGTTCTGATGATCTAAATGTTCTGTGAAACACCACAATATTGTATAGAGGACATTGCCTAAATAAATCTCATTATTTCTCACTAAGACATGACCACTCCCAAGGTGATCACATTTGGGCCAAGATTGTTGCCTGCAGGGCTTAGCATTAAATTTGGGCCTTCCAAAATCTAAACCCCACCCATTGGGTTTTATAGAAAGAAAGTTCAGGTAATTTTGGGTTGGTTATTACATGTTAAATATGTGTACACTAATTAAGCATCCTATGTTGTCTAATAGTATTGAATATATATATATAGCATTTCATATATGCACATTTGTTTGCATGGAATTGAATTGCTAGGGGTTTGAAAAAAATTTCTCTTATTTAAGTGGCTAAAACTGAAGAAACAAGTGTTAAGCTCCTTTTTTTTTTTTTTTTCGGCAGAGAAGGTTAAGCTCCATTAATGGCTATCAAAAAATACCTCCTTTTGTGAAAATTGTTATCTAGCCATCACCCTAATAAATCGAATCCAAGGAACATTTAGGGTCATCTACTTATAACTTATCCTCCTCGTCTCCTTAATTTTTACTTCAGTGGAACCCATTTAATCATGAATTCCTAGGAATTCAATTCCACGTCAAACAAATGGGCCCACAATGCAACCGGGCTTCCAAAAGGGTTAGCATTTTTCAAACCTTAATTGAGCCAACCCAAACCCAGCTGAAATCCAGGTGACCCAAATTGCACCCATCCTGACATGTGACCATGCAGGATGTAGTGTTAGAATCAAATTTCCCAACCTGATTACTAAAGGGGTCAGCTCTAAATCCATTGAATACTTCTTATTTAACCCACCAACCCAACCCAAGTCCTACCAACCCCAATTCCCTGCACTCTGACCCACCCCCGCACACGCCTGCCCCGAATCCCACCTTAAAAGATGCAAGCTGATCTTTTAGCTTCCGGGTCAACTTGGCCTTTATGCTGACAAACCCAACGAGGCTAGTGAAAAAAGGTCAAGTTTTCCCGACCTGACCCGACCCTCCCATTGCCATCTATACATACACATACTCTTGTTATTAGGCATCGACCACCCAAGTACATAATAAAACAAGTGCATGCAGTTCCTTACATAGAGAAAGTGACACCCCTTGCGACATTCCCAAAGCACTCACAAACACAAGAACAACATCCACAAACAACAGTACTTCTTCTTTCTTTGTAGTCGATCCTCTCGAAGCTTGTGTTACTTTTCCTCTCTCTCTCTCTCTCTCTCTCTCTCATCATGCAGAGTTCAGAAGGGAAAGAGGATCGCCAATCCCAGGTGAGTTTGGACTTTGTGCCTGAAACTGATGAGCTCTATATTTGTATCTAGCATGTGGTAGGGGAGATGGAAAGGAGTTGTGCATTAGGTAGCCTTTGTGCAATGAGAGAATTCTTCCATAGAGAGCTAAACTTTTTGAATTTTCTGTGGAGTCCACTGATACATTATTTGAATTAAGGACATCTTTTCGTGGAAATTAAGGATAAAAAACAAATTAATTATTTACGATAAAAAGGATTTTTATTTCCTATTAGAGGAATAGGAACGTAGGATTCCTTGACGGACAAGGAATTCACATGGTGCGGAGTCCTTTTATTGCACAAACAACTCCTTACTAACCACCCTAGACTGGTGTGCAGAAGGTTTTTTTTTTTTTTTTTTTTTTTTTTTTTCTTTTTTGATAAAAGTGTGTAGAATGAATGGTGGTAATTAGCTTTTAGAACTGCCATTTGTGAAGTTGATTTCTTAGACTCATGCATGGTTTAGAGCAATAGCTGTTTTGTTGCACTTTTTTTGCAACCTTTAAGTCTATTATATTTGGGGGAAAAAACTTAATTCTCTCTTTTCCTTAAACCACGATCATCAAGAAGAGTTATTATTTACAGTTCAATTTAAATGTATATGACGTACTAAATGAATAACTAGCTCGCACATCTTGCCTTTAATTACATAGATGGGACTAGCATGAGCGACCCACTTACCTATTGTCATCATATACATGGGACCCATACATCCAATCTATCTACTATTCTATAGGTGGATAGATTAGTTGGATCTAATGGGTATCATCAAGGGTTGAACTAGAGAGTGGCTGGCAGTGGCCATGGCCCCCATTAAATTGCCAAAAACCCTAAATTTTATAGAGAATTTTAGAAAGTTTTTTACATTGGCCCTTCCAAGAAATCTTTATTTTCATATTGGCCCCCCCAAGGTATATTTTCTAGTTCCGCCACTGGGTATCATGTGGGCCCACTATCATTTAAGACTGCCACTACCATTACAATTGTCTATGTGATCCCGCAATGATTATGTTATTTAGGTGGGCTCACCTTGAAATTTGACTTGATTCTAAGTACAAATATATTTTGGTAGTTTATGTCATTTTCTCACAAAAGTGGATATCATATAGTCTATAAGTAAACAAAATGAGAGAACGGCTCCTTACCTTAGTGGTAAGGAGTGGCATCTCTCCTTGGGAGGTCTCGGGTTTGAATCCGGCCTCCTTCCTCTTTGCATATATGAGTTTTTATTACCTCACAAGTGTAAGTTGTGTTTATGTCTCCTCGCATGTGTGAGTTGTGTCATGAGTCTCAGGTCTACTTGGTGAAGCCCACATTATGATCCATCCAAATCGTCCACACAGAGAGGACACCCTATATTATGTTGGATCCATCAAGGTCTCACTGGTCTAAATCGACTAACTATTGGATCAAGGGTTAAATTTTTTATTTAATATAAAGTTGTTAAAATTGTGGCCCATGAATGAATGGGTTAGAGGCATAAGATTGGTCCTAAAAATTGATACATCCAAGAAGGCTCTTTCCATCCCCCTTCTACGGCGATCACTAGAGCCCCACGTGGGGCCCATCAAGCTACCTCTCACCATAATACGGTGATCAGGTGTATGCATAGGAACATTTCCCCTTAAAAAGTCTAAACTTAAATAAACATTTAACTAAACTCTCAAGTTGTTTAAGCTGGGAATTGCAAATTAATTTAGAAATATTTACTCACATACTATTGAAGTGCTATATATAAATCATTTAATTAATTATGTTCTGGAAGAATATCCTACTAAGAGGTACCTCTCATGTATTTACGAGAGAGGCAACCTTTTCATCACCACATAAGACACCCCATGACAAATCAAATCCCCTCACACTCTTAAACCCGCCCCATCCCCCCATTGAGTTAGCACTCATCCTATTTTAGCTCTAATATGAATAATAATCACTGTCATATTAAATTTTATGAAAAATGTAAGTTAAGAAACCATTGGAACTTAATCCTACAATGATTATTATTCAGATTACCTCTAAATTAGAGTGAGTGCTAACCATGGGATTGGATTTGTGGATTCCATGAGAGGCACCTCTTAGTAGAATACAATCCTTATGTTATATTGTAAGTTATTATGATGGTTAAAAAATGGATTTAATGTTCAATACTCCATTCCAACTTTATCGTGTATTTTCTTGCAATGTTCAATATTCACAATACTTTGAAAATATTACGATATAATCAGGAAATTAGTGTTGATGAGTGTATCATGATGATTAGAAAAAATGCCTTCTATTTGTGACACTGAAAAGGAGTGGATTTTAGTGACTTGAAGGTCAAATTTGAAAATGACTCGGTACCATAGCGTGACAGATTTTTGGTATTTAGGAGGAATAATAAACATTTAACTAAACGCTCAAGTAATTTAAGTTGGGAATGGCAAATTAATTTACAAATATTTACTCACATACTGATAAAGTGCTATATATAAATCTTTTTAATTAATTATGTTCTAGGATAATATTCTGCTAAGGGGTACCTCGCATGTATTTGTGTGAGAGGTAATCTCTTTTTATCCTCGCATAAGACGTACCCATGACATATCCAATCCTTTCACACTCATTAAACCACTTCCCCAATGAGTTAGCACTCACCCTAACTAGGCACTTTTATGAATAATAATAGGGATGCAAACGGGTCGATTTTGGGCCGTATCCATACTGGACCTAGACCCGTTTATAAATGACAGTTCTGGGTCCGGAACCCGTTTCGACTCGAAAACTATTTTGTTGGTTCCAGACCCGATTCTGATAGGAGGACTCGAATTCGGTTCCAAAATCAGATCTGACTAGAGGGTTGGGATCTAATTACTAAGTTTTTTTTTTCACTTTTATTTTTTTTCTTAACATAAGAATATCATTCAACTTATAATAATGCATCAAGTCTACTGTCCCTAAGATTAAATATAAAAAATGCCCAACAAAATTCATTTTGAGCTATAGTTTATAATATTAAACGCTCTTATATCGGGTCTCGGATCCATGGGTCGAAACCTATATGGACTCGAAATCGAACCCTATCAATAGGAACCTAAATTGCATTCCAGACCCACACCCATTTATGAATCGGAACCTAAAATAGGTTCCAAACCTGGTTTTTCACAGCTCGAAACCTCCAAAAAATCGGAGAACCGGATATCCGTCCCTAAATAATAATGACTATCAGCTTAAATTTCATGAAAATGTAAGTTAGGATATCATTGGAACTCAATATGACTGTGATTATTACTCATATTACCTCCAAATTAGGGTGAGTGCTAATCATTAAGGGTTAGTGAGTGCGAGGAGATTAGATTTGTCATGGGGGTGTCCCATGCAGTGGTAAAAGGGCTACCTCTCATGGATTCCATGAGAGACACCTCTTAGTAGAATACAACTCTTATGTTATAACATAAGTTTTATTATCATGGTTAAAAAATGGATTTAATGTTCGTACTCCATTCCAACTTTATCGTGTTTTTCTTTCACAATATTCAATATTCACAATACTTGGAACATGTTGTGATATAATCTGGAAATTAGTGTTGATGAGTGTATCATGATAATTAGAAACATGCCTTCTATTTGCGACACTGAAAAGGAGTGAATTTTAGTGACTTGAAGGCCAAAACTGAAAATGACTCGGCACCATAGCGTGACAGATTTTTGGTATTTAGGAGGAATAATAAATAGTGGGTTTAAGCTAGAATTAGCAAACAGGATCAACAGTGGTGAGAAGATAAAGAGAACATATATAGTGGACATGTAGATCGAGCATTACTTTGAATGAAAGAGGTATTTTTGACAAGGAGCATGTGACATAGTGGGAGTTGACCAATATTGAAACCTTGAGGCTGTGGATTCAATTCACTTTATGTCATCGATGATCGATGATCGATGATGATGATGATGGACTGGACCGCTCAAAGCAATCATTAGTGACTATAATTAGTTTCAGTGACGACCTAGGGAAGATAGCCCACTCAAGTGTGAAAGAGGCCTGCATAAGCAGGAAGAGGTGACGTACCCGGGTTCGAAATCGAGGCAACCAAGTAAAAACTGACGCTCCTTACCACTCGGGTAATGTTGGATGGATGTGATACCATGTTGAATGCAGAGGGCATTGGATTCAACTGCTGTATAACATTTGATGACAGGAAACCAATATCTAAAGTGAACTTCCTAATCAACCTAATTACATTGTTAAAAAATTGTTGTCCCAAATTATACTCCAGGCATATGTAAATATTTTTGCACTGATGTAGCTGGACTTACCATGTGTTCTCATACACTGCAAGTTCAATCTATTTTTGGAGACATACAGGCCTTTACCAACAAGGGTGCCTTCATATCATTCCATTGTTTCAATCAAATCATCTGAAGAAATAGGACAACTAGCTTGCAATACTAGTATTACCATATAGCATACCTATGGAACTTTGACAAGCCAGTTTCAAGTAATACGCAATTGTAGTAATCAATGTTCTACGTTTGACTAATCAATACAAAGTTCTTCACCAGAGTTTAGTTTCCAAATGTTTCAAGACTTACTAATGAACTTAACAAACATGTTTTAGTTATTATCACAATCTGATGGAAGGAGACTACCAAACACCTTCATCTTTTATCCATCCTTTAAAGAAGGAAATCAAACCTTCATTATCTATGACAACCAACTCAAAATAATTTCTTCTGTTGACTAGCTAAACTGAATGTCTATTGACTCAATTCGGCATGGAATCTACTTTGGCACTAAATTCTCATGGTCACTTTCAGCTTTATGATTAGGAAAATCTCATTAAATAAATTGTACAGAATGAGAAATTTATTCACAGTTTGTTGGTTTTATAGGCACGAGACATTCATAAGAAAAAATATTCTGATTCTTATGGAGTGACGACTGATGATACTACTTCTATGGCCCGCGATCCAACACTCGACTTATGGGAAAATGTTGCTAATTGGAACTTTTCTCATTCTTCATCTGATGTTGGTGAAAAAGAACCCAAAGGGTCTGTTGCAGTGAAGTCCACAAAGAAATCAGCTTCAGATCTTGTTCTTGAAACTTACGCTCGCTCTTTATCAGTAAGAAGATTGAGCATTGGTTCAGTTGATTCATTCGTGTTTCCTTCCATTGAAATGGCTCTCGATTCGAACCTTCTTTCAAGTTCAGCTGACAACTTGGATAAGGAAAATGATGGAGTTAGCGAATCCCTCTCGAGCATCAATCCAGTTTTGGATAATCCTAAAGATGAATGCGGAGTTGGTGAATCCCTCTCAATTGTCAATCCAGTTTTGGATAATCCTATAAATGAATATCCAACTATTAAAAAAGAAACTACAAGAACATACAATGTGAGTAAGAAGAACACTGGTCTTTCTAAGATTCCTCTGCCTGGTTCAGCTGCATCATTCTATAGTGGGACTTCAACTCAATTGGAAGTTATCGAAATGTGCGAAAGCATCAAAAGACTAACTGGATATCTTAATGCAAGAAGAACTGATGTCAATGCTGGTATTCCCGGGAGGTTCTTGCATGCGGTGATGGGGCAAGATGCATCAGGTATATCTACTAGAATTCTCATGTATGAGATATAAAAGGATTCAACCAAGCTGCTTCACCTTTCTTCAAATGCAATTGTCATTGTTTTATCAATGTCTTTTATCTGAAAAAAATATTAATTATCATTGTTTTATCAATCCCTTCTATCTAAAAACTTATTACTTTTTCTTTAAAATCACATGATCAATATTAGTGCAACCGTGCAACTACCCCCAGCAGTAATTGGGCAATGAGAAAATGGTGAAAATGAAACTCATTTAATAAGATTAATGATTTTTAAACTATGCCAGATCTAAGGCAGAGGAGATAATCATTGATATTGCCAATATATTTAAACCATCTGCACTTGGATGTTACTAACAACCACGCGAAATTGAAAAGTGATTCTTCGCTTTTTAATTATTTTGTCTTTATTGTGCCTTCTCACAAAATTCATTCATGATTTTCAAACATATTGATTTTATTTAAACATTCAGAAGTCCTATAAATTCTCTATGGTAAGGTAAATGACACCATGTATCTATATTTCTTCGCAGATGTGGGATCCATTGCCTCAACCATCTTGTATGCCTTCTACTTAGACGAAATGTTGAATGACAGCCGGCTGTGTACAATACCCATCATCAACATGAAGCGGGCAGATCTAAACATGCATGCAGAGCTAAAATGGTTGCTTGATTCATGTCAAATTGACCAATCATCCTTGGTTTTCATCGACGAGGTAAGTAAAGAGATGTCAATGATACATATGTTTAAATAGATAGAATAGAGGCATTAAAGCTTTACAGGACTATAAGTTATAGTTGAATTGAATTTGGATGTGTTGACACTCTAAATTAATCAGTAACATCTATTTAGTCACAAAAACTACCAATGGTCAAGAACAAAACAAAATGCCAATAGAATTATTGCTATCTCATTATTTCCTCCTTTCCAATAAAAGTATCTTAACAAAGTCAAAAATAGAATAACCATCATCATGGTATAGGTGATTATCGGAACTAATGAGGAAACTTTGGATTAACATAATTAATGAACAGCTTAGGTTTATGATTTGATCATTCATTCTCTGTGTAGTATCAGTAAGAAAGTAAGAACATGAATAGTCCCATGATTAACAATGTTTTGATAGTACTTGAGCATTTATATTTTTTAAGTACCCAAATATTAGTAAGAACTATAACCTTTTTCTTAATGAGACAAAATTTTTCTTGCTAAGGGAAGTGATAATGTTTGCAAATGGCAGTGCAGATTGATCTTTCATATTATGATCTATTTGGGAGCCTAAAACTAGTGTTGGTGAATGGCCACAAGCTCCCAACCAAGCTAGAGGTAACATTTGAATTGAAGCACAATTACTTACTATCTCTTGACTAACCAATCTAGACAATTGAAAAGCCTTATTGATATACAGGCACTAAAGGAGGCTTTGGTAGAAATCTTCAACTGTAAACAGGTTGATTGCGGTTGGTTACTTTGATTTGTTGTATATATTAATTGTTTCATTTATTGACCTTGCGAAAATTAATCAGCCTCATTTTCCTCTGTTCAATAGGCGAATTCTCTTTATCCTTGGGTAAGCAAGGTTACAATGGAACAGGTAAATTGCTCGGTCCACATACTTTTCGACAGTGAATTTTCAGGGATCATTTATAACTATTGATATTTATTGGTAATTGTCTATTAGTATGCCAGTATCATGGATTTTGTGCCTATGGGTGCATTTGGATCATTGGATACACCGCAACTGGAAGTACCCTACTTGCGTAGTTTGTTTAAAACCACATTAGGTGTATACAATTTTTTCTGTCTAATCATTGTTTAGTGTCAATGACTTGCTCATTCAGGAAAAAACCACAAACATATATATTATATAATCTCGTTTGATTTGGTTTTTTAGAAGTGTAAGCATCCTAATATTTCATTCTATGATACGCACTTTAATGTCTTTCCTTGTTTGCAACAGGGCAGCTCATGTTGTACAATTATTGCTGAAAAGTTTGCATTGACTTCACCAGAGATTCTTGGTGGGCAATGCTTCAGTCGACTTCTGGTACATATATATGGATAACTATTTGTTGAACAAAAATGCACGCACGCACGCGCACACACACAACACTCTTAAAAAAAAATCCACTGAACCCCATGAGTTCACTTCATCCAAATTGCAGTAGGATGATATCAATTTATCTTTAGTTTGAACTTATGGTTGATTCATATTGGTGCTTTTTAATTATGTGCAGCTAGCAGGTATCCTCTCTGATACTGGAAATCTGCAAAATGCTCAATGCACTACTAAAGACAAGTATATGTCAACACTGCTGATTAAAGGAGCCAGTCGATTTGGATGCAATGGTCTTTACCAGATATGTATGCTCTTTGAACTCATGTCTGTCAATGTTCATATTCACGATTGTTGTCACGTCACATATCTATCAAAGATAGAATGTTTCACATTCAGGTAGTAGATATGCCAAGTTCAAAATAGTCACTATTTTATCTCTATCAATTTTTTTTCTCATTCAACAATATTGATGAACGAAGATTTGCATCATATTAATCCCATCCATGTTACTCATCTATAGGAAAAAAATAATGGGACATACAATATTAAGTAGGTAGGATTGGCCAACCTATTGGGCCTATAGGGGGGACATTGGCTACCTAAATAAATTTCAGATTCTAAGCCATTAGCAGAGTGAATATATATAATGCTTAGCAATGAAATATATTCAGAAAATAATTTTGTTCAGCTTCTTTTGTGCTTAGATTTCAATTATAGTGTTAGATACTAGGAAGCAACGGCCACTATATGTATAAAGTGATGAAAGTACAAGGCAGAAATCTTGGTTTTGAACTCATGAACCAAGAAATCCACCTATCATCTGTTCCAATATAAACCATAATTGTTCGTGGGTATAGAAGGTTTTGCATCTCATTCTTCTTTTTTTCGATCGGTAGTTTGCATCTCATTCGTATAACAGACACTGATCATTCTCGAATTTTTCATTATCGTAACAGGCACAATTAACTAATTACAGAGATATTTTTTTCGCTGACCCTTTCATTAGACGCACTCTATGAAAACTACTTTAGCTAGTAAATTCAGCTCACATAAAGATGATGTGAAAGTCCTTCAGATTAACACGGCCATCTTAATTTCAGTCATTTATGGTTTCTTATGGATGGTTCTTTATTAAATGTAACAGTACATGTTTCTACACATTTATTACTGTTCTTACTACTCATGGAGGCACAACCTCTCATGTGGATGACATATGCAGTGAAATATAAAAAGTTCGACATATCGGAGCTAAAGGTGAACGAAATCCTGCGTAAAGATTACAAAAAGTGGGCAAGACTACCAGGTTCACATGTCCTATGCCTTCAAAGTTCATTTTTAAGCTAAAAAGGATAAAAACACTTAAGGAGGCACTTAGACATACTTAAAACAACTCTGCACAAAATGAGAGTTTAATGACTAGTGTTTGTTTGACACAGTGCCAAAACCAAAAAGGCAAAAATGCATTAGTTGAGGTAAAGTCCTTTCTAACAGAGCATATTCTTTACTAATCCTGGATGTTTTGCAACCATCAAGTCCTTGATTAGAAAAATGATTACGATGATTAATAGATAAGGATCAAATTCTTGATTAGTTAAGAATATGTTCTGTAACTTGACTATTATGCCTGATTATCATCAACCTGCACTAATGACAATTTGAGGTAATGGAGGCAGAAAATTATCCAACATAATCTGGTTCTAATTCTCTTTAGACGCAATTGCATGCTTTCCTGCTTTGATCATTTGGTTTTTCTCTATTAAACAAAAGGATAAATGAGCTTTTTCCTTATGAACTATTAGTAATTGACTCATTTTAAGTATAGTCAAGATCTCTCTTATTAGAGATAAGTTACTTACCAATTACCATGCTTGTTTGTATGACCTTTTTATATCATTGACATGTATTACATCCATGTTGAGAGCAGGTAAGCCTGATAGCATTGGTTCTAGATTGTCAGTATCGCATATCGGGATGAGTTCCATTGGAGTTCCAATCCATCAACTTCTTGCTCATGAGCCTTTTGCTGCAGAAGAGATCCTTCTTTTCCAACGTAAGCAAACTAATTATAGGTTAAGTAATGTTTTCAAGCTTCAATGGAAATAAGCTATATGACTAATATGAATTTTTTTATGACCACTCACTGTAATATGCATTTTACCCCAAATCCCAGTTTTAGAACAACTTGGTTATCATACATATATATCTTGCAACAGTTTGATAAGATTTGTACTCTATGATGCAACCTTATAATACCATCCTACCTTCCTTAAATACCCTTAATTGCAACTTTCTAAACATGCTGAAACCTCATGTTTATTAGAGAACTCTCCTTTTCTTTTTATTTTTTTCATCATTTTTTTTTATGGTATGATAGGATCGGAGAAACTTCGCCTGCTTATGATTGTATCAGGATATTATGATGCCCAGAAGAACTTTAAGGTGCATTAATGAACTCAATTTACTAACATCTTTACACGGTTGACAATTGTGGATTGGATGAAACAGTATCTCCTTGTTTCTACCAAACAGGGGATCCGGACTCTCTCTCTTTTTTTTTTTTTTTCTTTTTGGTCCTGGTTATTTAATATTTGTTAATAACTGAAAATTTTGTGTGTGATAGAGGGAGATCCTTGTGTCCGCTGATACTGCAGAGCACATGAGAAATCTGCTACATTTCTTCAATTCTAATTCCTCCACATTACCACTCAGAGTTCTAGATCAACCTGGTTAGATATTCTTCCTTGTGAATATACATGCACTATTAACATTATAACAATGCACAAAACTACTCACAAGAAGAATCCTTCTTATAAGTTTTATGGATGCATCTTGGGCTGGGCCATAACCATACCCAACTGATCCAACCCTATCAAAACCCAAACTTGGGTTGGGTCATGGGTGCTTCCCAGTACGGTCAGATTTGGGGAATGAAAATATAACTCCATTCGAATTCAGGTCTCCACGGGTTGAGTTGAAATCTGGATTCAGGTTGGGTAGAAATTTAAAATATATATATATGATAAGGACACAGGTGAAACTTGGGTCAAGTTCAGATTCAGCAGCCGGGTTGGTTTCAGATTGGCACAAAACTGACTCAACCCTGCTAAACCCTATTGATCCATTTGGTCCTAAAACAGCTCCCCACTATTCTAGGATCAAAAGATAAAAAAAGGGGTGAATCCAAGGTAATAGTCATCAAAAATGGCTTCAGGGCCAAGACCAAGAAATTTAGTTACTCTTGGTTGTATGCATATGCTTAAGTTTCAAATATACAAGTCTTGCAGGTCTGAGAGAGGAGCTGAGAGCATTCGAGGTTGATAACAAGATTACATCAAGGAAGACAATAGAAAAACTCCTGGAAGAATTTGGGGGAGCCACAAGAAGAGCATAGAGCAATTCTTGATGAATGAGAACTAAAAGGAATTATCCTCTCATTTTGGTGAAATGACACTTTGTTGCTATGGTCCAAATAAAGTTAGAACTTATCAAATTCCATTATCAGATTTTTGTGAATATTTATAGTGGATAGTATGATCACGATTGTATGTCTCTTTGGACTTGAATTTGGCTGGCCATGTGGAATTGCTATTTTTAGATTTGTGGTCAAATTATTATATGGGACATTCTAGCAGACAAATTTATTATATGTAACGATATCAAAAACTCTTTCCTAAAAGAACTTTGTGAATAGATGAATTGCGTCGCCAGTTTTTTTGCATTAAAATACATAAAAATTAATGGTGAAATGAACTCAACCCATAATTATTAAAGAGGTAGGGGTGAAGGATAAAAGGTGTTGACATAGATAGGAGCTTCACCTCTTATGTATTGAATTACTAGGATTATTTTGATTTTATTTACCTTAAAAGGTAAGGTTATTTGCTGCTCATTTTTGAAAATTCACCTTTAATCTTCATTTTTAACCACTCATGAAATGAGTCCTATGTATTCTAATGCAAACACACATGCCCTAAGGAGATTAATAAATTCTCAAATGCCGAAAAGACCTACTTCTCAAATAGTTAACGGGAAGTTCACACTAGTTCAAGACTTGAACAAAAAACAATAATAATCAAAACTTGCATAATTTAAAAATTCACCAATATCATATATGCAGCTTGTACAATTTTAACACAGATTACAGTTACGGCAAAAATACAAACTAAATTACTCATAACTTCTCAACCTTAAACCTGACTTCCTAAATTTAAATATTGCCTATACTCATTTCCACATCATCAAATTGACACTCATTCTTTACTGTAAGAATTGGATTTAGAAACACCCAATCTTAAAGCTCTTCGCTGCTGATCATTCGGGCCTCAACCCATATCTATTATTATCATGTTGGTTACACATTCCTAACATAATTCACATATAGACTTTTCCCATCCCCTTAAATCCCATGACTGTCATGCATCTAAGTGGGCCACACAAGCCAGTCTACATGTACTTTGATGGATGAGAAAACTCCCTGTGAACTTTAGAAACATCACTCTCTCCAAAAATAAGTAAAATCTTCAGAACACAGATTTGGCCAAGAAAATGATATGCCGCATCTCAAATGTGAGTTAAAAGCAAATGCTTGCAATTTGTCTGCGCATTTCCAAATTCACGGTTGATGATAACATTCAGAAGCGTTATATCTGATGTGTGATGTCCCATTTGTTGGATACGGCCGATATTGTAGATCCAACACACATGTGGACCAATCAAACATGTGCTATAAGCAAGTTAATAGTTGAGGGTTGGAACTGCTAATTTGGTAGTACAATCAAATTAAAAAATTTGAGTTTGGAAATCAGCATCAAGATATCTCATGTCTAACCAAACCAAACCAAACCAAGCCTTTTCCCACTAGGTGGGGTCGGCTATATGGATTTGACGACGCCAATCAAATCTGTTTAGGGCCATGTCCTCCGTTAGATCCATGTAGGCAAGATCATGTTTAATAGTTTCTTTCCAACTTCTCTTGGGTCTCCCTCTCCCTCTCCTACTCTTGGCAAACTCCATGCTTTCACACCTTTTAACAGGTGCCTCTGTTGGACGCCTTCTAACATGGCCGAACCATCTCAGTCGATTTTCTCTCATTTTATCTCCAATCGGTGCTATTCCTACTATGCCCCTAATTTCCTCATTCCTAATCCTATCTCTCCTTGTGATCCCGCACATCCATCTTAGCATTCTCATCTCCGCAACTTCCATCTTCTTGACATGATTATGCTTTACTGCCCAACACTCTGATCCATATAACAACGCTGGCCGTACCGCCACCTTATAATACTTTCCTTTAACCTTGAGGGGGACTTTCCGATCACACAAGACCCCCGAAGCACTCCTCCATTTGGTCCACCCGGCTTGAATCCTGTGACTTACATCAGTATCAATCCCTCCATCCTGTTGCACCATAGATCCAAGGTACCTAAAGTTTTCTTTTTCTACTATCTTTTGTGTGCCCAAACTTACTTCTATGTTACCAGGTGTCCTACTTTGACTAAACTTGCATTCCATATATTCCGTTTTGCATCGACTTAGCCTAAACCCTTTTGTCTCTAATGTTTTCCGCCACAATTCAAGTTTAGCATTCACTCCTTCTCTCGTCTCATCCACTAAAACAATGTCATCTGCAAATAACATACACCACGGCACCTCATCCTGGATATGTCTTGTAATCTCATCCATAACTAGGGCAAACAAGTACGGGCTTAACGCTGAGCCTTGGTGTAGACCAATCGTGATAGGAAACTCCTTAGTTTCGCCGCCAGTCGTCCTTATAGATGTCACGACTCTATCATACATATCCTTTATCGCCTCAAGATATCTCATGTCTAACCCAAAAAAAAAAAAAAAAAGAAAACCTCTGGATTTACGCAGCAGAACAAAGGCAGTGTTTGGATCATTGGAACTCAGCTGCCCTAACAAATCATCTGTCGCCTGCACATAAAATCAGGCTATCCAAACAAAACACGCACACACATCCTTCAATTCTTTTCAAGTTTAGTCTGTAAAATGCATTACAGTACCATGAGAACATTGGAACTCATGAAGCCAGCACAGGATATAGATGGGACAAGCTTTTGATGATGAATGACCACATTCACCATGTACAAATATATGGATGAAAAATGTATAATACACTTCTACCCTAGATAAGTTGGTGACAAATTATAGAACACATGAAATGGATAAGCTACAATCATCTTGAGAGTTCAAAAGGGTTTAGAAGCACTTCTTGTGAACAATTACAGGTCCCGTCTCATCGTAGTCTGCCTTGGTAACGTGTTGGTTTTGAGGGAAAACAACTTTGGCCAATATGGCTCCTCCCATCCATGCTGAATTCTTTGACAAGTTCTCCGGCATATATTCTGGAGGCTGAAAAAATTGGTAAATATAAGGGCCCACTACAATCAGTGGGAATCTTAAAAAAAGGACTACTCCATTCCAGAGAACTCGGGAGATTCTTTAACTGAGTTCCATGCTGACAATGGAGAATTCTCTGGAACTCTCTACATCCCGGAATAGGACAGCCTCCCAGGGCATAAGTGAAGTTTCCCTTTCTTGGAGGGTTGGGCAGTTTGTGATAGTTGGGGCTATTGACTAGGTTATATTCCTGATTCCTCCTGCTTTTCATGGCCGTTTAAGCATTCCAAGACTACATCTAAAGGGCAGAAGATATTTGGTGATTCTGCTCAAAAGAAACAGGACAATGGAAATATATAGGTAGATACCTTCACAAGAGAAGGACGAATAGATGATGAGCATAGATTTGCTTCTTTTTGGAACCGATCTTCAAAGCCTGCGTAAGGAGACAATAAACCAAAATCAGCTTAGAGAACTATCAGATCCACACCCAAATCGTAATCAAGCATCAAATTGTGCATTTTGAGGTCCTCCACTACAACATGTGTACACTGACACTAGTTTCTGTCATTGCAGGACCAATGATTTGGTAATCCATATCATCAATGTCATATGCCCCCTAAAAGTCTCACAGATTGGAAGATCCTAACCTTATTTTCTTTTCCTTTTTTAAACCAAAGATCCTAGCCTTTTAATAGGTCTTTATGGAAAGAATAAAGCAACAGTCCAGATCATAAAGAAAGAAAAAAATGCAAATAAAGCAAAGAATGGATGGCTGTGATATTCTTTCTGTGATACTTTATCCATATTCCCATCATTCCATCAATGGAGATGTCTTGGTTTTTTTTTTTAATATTAACAAATTTTCATTAATAAACCAAAGCAGTACAAGAGAGCTATAGCCTATACAGATGTCTTAGCTAGGGATGATCATGGATCGGGCTTTTGTACCGGGCTTGGGCCCCGTGTTTTATATATATGGAGCAGACCTGGATCCCAGATCAAGGCCCATTTATTAGTTGGGTCAGGCTTGGAATAAAAGGGTAGCAAGCCCGAAGCCCAGCCTAGCCCAAACAAAAGATATAAGCTGAGGGTGCACTTGTATTTTAATTCAATACAACGGGTATTTTTGGGGTAAAAATTTTAATACAGTGGGTTAATGCATTTAGGTTCCCAGTTTCTTTTCCTCTTTTTTCCCGAATTCCAAAAGATAACTCATGGTTTTCTCTTTCTTTCTCAAGTTCCAAGTTCCAACAATTAAATACATTATTTACCAAAAAAAAAAAAACAATTACCTCTTTTCTTCTCCTTCCTAGAAGATAACTAACTGAAGAGGAGGAATATCAAGACAGACCGTAAGAGGCACGTCTTGTGCAGTGCAAGGATAGCTGCAAGGTGATGCTGAATGAGGAAGAAAATGCAAGTTCATCTCAGTGGGAAAGAAAGAAGTGGAATAGGGTTTTGGTGCGCGTTGATTTTATTTGGTATAGTGGAATGGCGTTTTGGATTTTGGCTGATTTAATTAGTAGACTGGAATAGGGTTTTGGTGTATGTTGATGTTGTTTCCTTGAATCTGGAATGGAGATTGTTTGAGATAAGAAACAAGTACTGTGTCCAGCCCAGTAGGCTCGGCCCGATGGACTAAATGGGCGGGCTCAGGCCTGACATATTTGAGGAGGGCCGGGCTTGGGCCATGAAGTTTCAGTCAGTGTCGGGCCCGGGCCGGATATAGGCCTATGTTTCAAAAGGCGGGGCAGGTCTGGATATGTATCAGACAGGCCCAAACCGGCCCAAGAACACCCCTCTTAGCTACCAGAAAAGGACTGTAATACAGAAACGGCACAAAATGAAACAGGAAATACCAATCTAAAAACCAGGAACAGGACCAAACTTTATCATTCACAAGCATGGTTGAGTAGGCAAGAAGAGTTTTATTATGAAGTGATATATATATGAGCACCGATCTAGTGCATGCTGTGGGGCCCACTTGCGATTGGACTGGGGGGATTAGAAAATCTGGGTGGCCCCTACCTGTGTACAAATTTGGTGCCCACCTGATCATCCTAACTCCTTGATCAACGGCTCACAAGTTTCAACAGATTTATATTAAAACAAAAAATAATAATAATAATAAAATAAAATAAAAGGTGCAATCGATCCAACCGTCCAGTCCATTCAGATGGATGCAAACCCTAGAGGAAATTGTTTGTCATCATCTTATGATAAAATGTGTAAGAAAATGGTTTTTCAGTGAGGAATCTGTATAAAACCAAGACACTTTAACCATAAACTAGGTATGACCAGGTCTGATTTCAGTGAAAACCTGAATTGACCTTAATTTCATGAACCAGTAACCCAATATGTGAATGGGGCCAAGATGACTTTGGGCTATTTCCTACTTGAGCAACCATTTCTCAAATTACAGGAAACACTTGATCAGTAGAGGTTTCCACACAAACATAGAAGAAAACGTTCTTGTGCAGCCAGCTACATGGGAAGTTCAACATAGCTGGGTTGAATTCTAAACTGTAGAGCCACTGTTTGAGAATCCAAACTGTTAGATCTCATCCTCTTAACCACAAGTTGGCAATGGATCAATTAGCAATGAGTGACACTCATGCATGATTGACATTTTTTACTATGGTCGACTCCCAAAATCAAATGAGAGTTAATCAGTTGTTCTGCACATGTATAATTCAAGTATTCAACGGTGCCTATCACTCTTAATTCCCATTAACAATACACAGAGGTATCAGTTCGACAGTTTGGGTTTATGAACGGAAGGAACTCTCACTCGAGTTCAATCCAATTGTGTGTATATCATTCTCACGAACAATACATAGAGGTTTCTATTCAAAAGCTTGGATTTGCAAACAGAAGGAACTAAAATATAGATTTCAAGCCAACAACATAGGACTTCCCATGTAGCCAACCATACTGTAAAATAAAGGAAATTTTGGATAAAAGACGTATTTAAAAATAGGTCTAATCTCTTTTTAGCAAGCAATTTAGGGGTTGCAAAACCTGTCCGGACCCGCAAAATCAGCCTTTATCCAACCCACATTTGACAAACATCCTATACCGGTCAGTAAAAGTGGTAGGATTAGGGTTGACCCACATAAACTGCATAACCCCTTTAAATGGGTTGGGTTGGGTTGGGGTTGATCCACATATCTAAACCGTTTAAACAATATGGTGGTCTAAAATGTTAGTGTTTTTGGGTTTTTTGTGGCCTACAGCATCAAGGGAAGGAACATGTACCTAACATAGACGATGTTCCACCACAAAGCACAGTATTTTCGAGTAGCTGCCGATGGTTCTCAGATGACACACTTGAGATACTACGGACCAACTGCTCAACAATCCCATACTCCTCTAAACCCAATATAGAAGGTTGAAATAAGGCTTCACCAACAAGATACTTTTCCTTTCCAATTGTTATCACCTGCAAAGACAATTCTCATGCATTAGCACAATGAATACATGGAAACATAGCTTCAGTGACCAGAGAAGCGGCCAAAATTTACATGAATTGTGTGTGTGTGTGTCTATGGGAAGTATTCCCATGTATCCTCCACTCACCATACCATGTGAACTGGTCGCGTAGGAGCTTTCCAGTCATCAGATGATGGTGGATCAATATTATATATTAAAAAAAAAAAAAAAAAAACACTACAATGTCTCACCCCTCTCCCCATCGACGGGAACCCTAGCTCTCGCCCCTCTCATGGTCCCTCGCCTGTAGCTTTCGCCCTCACGCCAGAAACCCAAACGCCTAACACCAACCCCAACCCTCCCCGCCCCCAACCATTCTCCTTCCCCCTCCCTCTCTCCTTCTCCCTCCTCTCTGCTTCTATCCCTCCCTCTCACACTCTCTCCTGCTCCTCGCCCCTCTTTGGTACACCAGGTAAGTATCTATCTGTCTCACCCATCTCCAGACCGTTGGATTATTAATCCCTAATCTCTAAACCCTGAAATCCCTAACCCCCAGTCCCTACACACGAAATCTCTAGCCCCAAATCCCTAATTATTCTTATATGCATCTGAGAGCTTGGGTAATGCTTGCAAAGGAAAAAAAAAATGCATATTGAAAAAAAAATTACAAATACTCTCTCATCTCTCTCTCCCGTCTCTCTCCCTCTCTCTGTCGCTCTCTCTCTCTCTCTTCTCTCTCCTCTCTCTCTCTCTCTCACTCTCTCTCTCTCTCTCTCTCTCTCTCTCTCTGTGTTTTTGTGTGTGTGCTGGTCTTTGTGCTGCTGGTTGGGTTCCTTACCAACACATAGAAACAAACATGCTTTCTTTGTCAATTTATAGCTAGAAAATATTATGCTATGTTTTCATTAAAATGTTTGGATAGTTCATGGCTGTTGATTGTTGGTATGAAAAGGAAACAATCCCTAACTAAATATATTGCTTTCAATTTTCAGAGTAATTGAAATGAAAGCTTCATTTCTGCATTCACCTTAGAATATGGAAATTGCAGAAAATGGGAATATATTGATCAAAAAAGAAAAGAGATGGTTTCAATGCGGGAAATCCAGCTTGATAAAAAAAATTATTCGAATTCCAAACAATAAATTTGAAGTTCTTTGCTTTCTTAAGGTCTTACATTTGACATTGACAGGTCTACTTCTTAGATCACAATGGACATGGACTCACATGATTAGGGTGTTAAAAACAAACACCATTATTGATGCTGTAAAGGATTGGGGATACTATAATTGTCTTACAGTTTTAACAGCTTTGGGGATGTTGTAACTGTTGTATAAAGTTGAATGTAGAACTGGATCATTACATAGATGTTGTAATTGGAATGGAGGTGGATTTCGTATCTTGTAATTGGAATGGAAGTAGGGCTTGTATTTTGATGAATAGATATACTGAAATTGGATGTTGTAGTTGTATTTTGTGTTTTAGAATGGAATGGACTCAATTTTGTATTTTGGAATGGAATTGGATTTTGTATTTTAGTATGAAATGGAATGAGTTTTGTATTTTGGAATGGAATGAATTTTGTTGTTAACTTAAAGCCAAAAGGATGTTTAATTTTGTATTGGGGATGTTGAATTTGGATTGTACTTGGAATGTTTTGGGTTTGAATGCTTTGAAACCAATCATGTTGGATTGTAATTGAAATGTTGCATTGGATGCTATTCAGATATGTTCACAGGTTTGAATGTAGTAATTGAATGTTATAGCAATTTGAAATGTTAACCAGCCCAACTTGCAGGATATGAGTGTAGGTCCTAAGAGCCAGGAGAATGAGATCAATTGGATGTCTTCTTGCATGCATTGAATTGTTTTAATCTTGCTCACTGAGTTCGGTAAACAATTTATGGATTATGAGAATCCTAAAGCCATGAAGGTGCTAAACCATTGCTTAGTTCTGTTAAATGTTGTGGCTTGAATGTAAATTTTCAGGATCAATGAGTAGAAGTTTTCATGTTCTTGGTATAAGGATGAAATTAATTTGGAAAGCTGTCAAAGAGATGGTCCATCTTTCTACAAATAATGAATCTTAGAGAAGTAGAGAACTAGACCAAAGAAGTATCAATGTCTGACTAATGTTCAAATGAGACAAGTAAATAGAACAGGATTTACTCAAAAACATATTTTATCTTGATGACTGTAACACGGGACCGTCAACATGATTAAATGAAACTCTATCATCTGTTCTAATTGAAATGTAGCAGTTCTCCCTATGAGTTCCATTTATTAATCCTATTATTTAATGAAAAGGATTTCACTCAATAGAGGGGTGACTATTAGCTGCATAGGTGTCATTATCTAAAGCAAAATATTTAGAAGCATAATCTACCAGATTGCCATTACTATAGCAGTTCACGGACTACTTTTCGCCCATTATCAATCCACAGAATATAGAAGACTGAAATATCAAAACTAGCATATTTACATTTGAGTGGAAATATATAATCCACACAAATTTGTTCGTTACAATTAAAATTTCAAATGTGGCACAAGTTTGACACTTAATATACAATGCAGTCAGATTAAATTTTGTCCGCAAAAAAACCTTGAGTTTGGCTTTGAATGTTGAGTTGAAGCCCACAGCCAGAATTTGGACATTATCAGGTTTTTTCTAAAGAAAATACTCCATACATTCTTCTTAGTCAAATCCTTTTCCAGTTTATTCTTTAAATCAAACTACTAAACAAATTTCTCCATGATCATTGGAAGAGACAATGGCTTGAATTGCTCAGAAGATCACGACCGCAATATAATCACAAGTAAAAGGTACATGAAGAAACTGTATGCAGCGATCAATATCCCACCCAAGGACTTTGACACAAAAAATATATACAGTAGAGAGGGCTTGGATTCAATTTAGGGCTTCCTTTTTTTTTTTTTTTTTTTTTGAAATGGAGAGAGTGACTTCTCTTAGGGCTTTTAGAGATAGAGGATTGATCAGAAGCTAAAAAACTAAATTTAATCAAAAGAAGTATGTATACACACACATACATAAGTTAAGGTGAGAGAGAGAGAGGAGAGGTTAGGGAAGGGGTTTCTGGTTCAGTCTCGGGAAGATAGAGAGGCAGAGAAAGAAGGGATGGTTAAGGCACGAGGGTGAGGTGCGTGCAGACTGCAGTGCGAGGAACTCAGGAGCAAGGATTTCTTTCTCTCTCTTCAGTTGCGTATATGTGAGAAAGCCCAACCGTTGGATCTTCCTCAAAATCCAACGGCTGAGAAAGCCCCACGAGGTGCGGTTTGCACAACAGTGTAGCGCAGAACGCACAGGAAAATCTCCCCGTGCACACCTTTTCTGTGCACACCCATACTCACCTCATAGTGGGGCCCACCTGATGGTCCATCCACATGGACCACACAGACGGGACCCCTCCTAAATTACACTAATCCCTTTTTCTACACCCATCACTATACCGTTGGATCGACGGGTCAATTTTTAAAGGGGTGAAATTTATTGGTCATTGATGAAGCCCCCAACCAGAAGAAGAGATCTCCCTCCGGTCCCATCTCCAAGTGGGGCCCAAGGTGAGCCCCACAGCAAGGTGTGCATGGAAGCACATAGGGTTCTTTTTTCAAAAAAAAAATATCCCCAATTGGCATGAGCCAGACAACAAGGACAGGAAGATGAGGGGGTTGAACAAACATCACTATGACAAAGTTCATTCGACCCCTTGATTTTATGGTTTTGTCATGATTCGATCCAACAGTAGATAATGGTCAGATCAAAGTCAAATAAGGGTGGTTCCAAAAATCAATCCCTAGGTATAGGTCGTCTGATCTATGGGCTGTCATCAAAGAGTCTTCAATTAAAGAGTGTTATGTTTGGCTTGGGAATGTGGTGTCTTTGGATACAAGTGTTAGGAGGGCCCTTCGTCAGTCGGAGTTGATGGAGAATGACATGAGTCCTATCGACTCTTCTTGCTAATGTTTTCTTATGCAGGGATTCAGTTGATTGTTGCATTTGGAAGCCAGATTCTGCAGGATTATTTTGTTCAAGGTCATTCTACAGGGAGATAGATCCATGTAACTCAGTTCAGTCTCTATGTGCATCAGTTTGGATGGGACTTGCCACACCTAAAGTGGAGGCATTTTGTTGGTTGGCAGTAGCAGGCAAGATCTCCACAGCAGATACATTTAGAATGGGGCTGGTGTCGGATACCATATTAGACATGTGTTGCCTTTGCAAGAGATGGAGTCAATAGATCACTTGTTTCTTCACTGCAATTTAGCTTCGTATATTTGAGGGTATTTCATCCAAGAATGTGGTGTGAGTTGGTGTTTTCGAGGTTCATTAGTGATGTTTTAAGGCATGGAGGTGGACTCCATTGATTGGAAACGGTATGATCTTATAGAGGATCATTCCTCTTTACATTCTTTGGTCAATTTGGAAAAATGAGAAATGATAAAATGAGAAATGTTCTCCTAAGGACTACATATAAAGTTCAGCTCTGTGGGACACACTTGGGCCCACCTTTGATCAGTGAAAAGCCCTTTCACACTCTCATCCACCCATGATTTGGCATCGGGCTCAATTTCACTCTCATCAAGCCTTTATCCACCGTTGGTTTGAATCTCAAAGAAATCTATGGTTAAAAGACCACTAAAGATTAAGGCTATTAAATCAATGGCTAGGATGATCCGACGACAGACGGGGCTGATTTTTGTGTTGACCCTTATCCATAAGGAGACCTTTCCATTTACTCCACCGCCACGAATAAGAAGGCATGCAAGTACGTCCATGAGTTGGACTGCATATAAAAAATATGCAGTCTGCTCGAGGAGAAAATTGCCCGTGATAAAAATTTTAATAGAAAATAATCTGACATGGGAGGATCTACTGTCAGTTGTGCTTTTGAGGATCACTAAATGAGCATGTGTTAGAAAGGAATTCTTGGATCTTAAGATAGATTACATCATGCAAAGTTAGGGAGTTTGTTTGAAGATGGGAGTCTTAAATAAGACAAGGAAAGTCTCTTGATGTTCTCCACCATCTGGAGTTCTAAAATCCAATGTGGATGGAGCAGTAAGGGGAAAACCGGGATTAGCTGGCATTGGAAGTGTACTAAGAAATTACAAAGGAGAATTTATGTATATGTTTTCTAAATATGTTGGATCAAAGACTCTAATGAAGACGAAGCTCTTCGTCTCTATCACACCATTATCACCATAATCTTATTGTGGAGAGCAACTCAGCTAATGTCATATCTTGGGTGAAATCTATGAGAGGGCCATAGAGAATGCAATTCTCATTTTCAACAAAATTAGTCATCTAGTATCTAAGTTGCAGGTCTTGTTTCAGCATGTTAGTAGATCTGCAAACAAATTGGCGGATTGTCTAGCTAAGAAAGGGGTAGATCCAGTGGCGGACCCAGGATTTTCATTCGGGTGGGGCATATAGGGACGGGTGTTGAAAATCAGCGGTAGTCTGCAAAAGCTTGATCAGTGAAGTGGATCTTTTCAACTACATATATCAAAGTATAGAAAAACTAAGATGGTCCAAGGCTCTACACAGCACAGCTCACAATATTTTTTATAAAACAAAGCTTTTAATTTCTACTAATACAATTTATATAAAGGACAATGGCATATATGTTGCATTACAAAGCGCTTGTAGTGTGAGTCAAGACACTCATGTATTATCGTTACACTATTAGATGCTCTCTACACCGCACACTCACATGACATTATAAGTCTCTTTTTTTTTTTGGTAAAAAATATTACAAGTCTATGTTGCACTCACTCACCACACCTCCTTGAATTGAATTGGAGGGGGAGATCTTGGACTGGGAGTCGGAGGGTTTGAAATAAGATTCTGATGGGTTTGTGAATAGGCTTGATGATGATGGTGGTGGTCGTGGTGGTGGTGGTGGTGATGATGGGGTTATGGGGGTGGGCATTGAGAGAGATGAGTTGGGAGAGAGGCCGAGGGAAATGAGAAGTGGCATGGTGTGGGTTGCTTGTATTTCGTGAGAAGGCCATCTATTCACCACTTACCAAATTGAACTTATTTCCACTTATGTGTATTGACAAGGGATCAAATATTTGATTATTATTATTTTCTCCATACAAGAATATCATCATCAGTTCCTTTGTTCTTCACTGATCTTCTGCCCTAGCCAATTCAAGAGAAATATCTTTGTTGAACATTAAGTGGCCCATCATGCCTCATGTAGGGCTATTCAAGATCACCCCTTACTGGTAAAGTTCATAAATTTTTTCTTGGATGACATATCCTATTTATATTCAATGGGACAAATAATCCACAACCTACACCAAACTGAGATCGGTAGCAACTAGCAACCAATATGGAAGAAAAGAGGAAGGAGGAGGAGACAAAAGAAAGAGCAAGGGAGAGAAAGGAGGAGAGATTGGGTGGTTTTCTTCTCTATTGCCTTTGTCACTGGTGGAGCTTCTTTGAGAGAGAGATGGGTTTTCTGATCTGGAGTTGGGGATAAAACTTTTCTATTTGTAAATATCCCCTCTGCATTCTCTATTCGTGCACAGGAAAGCCAGTGAAAGAGTGTCTTTCCCTCACACATATAAAAGTGATAGCTTGTTCTTTTAGATTGCCCAATACAATTATCACAAGGGTGATAGAGAATAGAGACTTGCAATTTTTCTTGCTAGGAGTTCCTTTTACACCAGGGACGTGGGCGATCTTTACAGATATGGGCGACCGGACGACACGTGGTGCATAGCCTTAATGCCCAACTCGACTACATGTAGAAAACTGGATTTGATCTGGGGCGACCGCCCCAGATCATTTTAATGTGGGTCCGCCCCTGGGTAGATCGTTCATGTAATTTAAGTGCTCATGTAGTGTAGTTGTGGTTGGTAGCAGGTATATTTCTCTTGTACCAGTACACCTACAAGAAGCATTTGTATGTATGCTCTAATCTGAGTGTATTTTATCTCTTATTAACAAAATCTTCTTGTTACCAATCAAATAGGAAAAAAAAAAGGTCAAATAGGGATGAGTGCCAGTTCAGGGGAGGTGGGTGTGTAGTTGAGATCAATAACGTGCAGGAATGATTGTATGGGAGGAAAATATGGGGCTCACTCTTTTAAAGCAGGTCCAGGTTTAACGGACTTATACCCACGAAGCATTCATCACAGTTAAGATACTTATTCAGGTCCCATATGACAATATAGCAACACCTTCCATTCTCAAACCTGAGAACCATACATGGAGAATTCAATATTTGATATCCTAGATTAAATGGTGGTTAAAATTATTAATAATTTTACAAAAGGTGGGTCATTCAGTAAATAATCAATGAGGCTGTACAAAATCATAATATATTAAAATCCAATAAATCTTAACTGTCATAGGGGACATCTGAAATGTGACATTAAACAATACATTTTAGCTGTCCTTAACAACTTGAATTACATAAAATGGCCATTAACCATTTTATAGGTGAAAAAGGGAGAAGAGATGGACTCTGGCATAGCTAAATCTAACAAAACAATCAGAGTGAGGAAAGTGGTAAATAGCTTATGAATTGTACGAAAAGGAATAATTAACATGATATAAGCTTGAGATGAAATCAAACTACGCTTCTACAATGAAAAAGGAAAAGTACACCTCGTATCAAACTCAAGTCCTGAATATACCATACATATCTTATTTTTCAGGATTACATAATTCTTCTAAAAGAATCAGAGTCAAGATACCATACTTAAGTGATAACTAAACAGATTGACCAAATGATGCTTCTTATTAACATGCAGCAAGAAGTTTGAAACGTTTGAGTTGAGGCCAATCAACTCACATAACAATGCACCATTATAGTCATGTGCAGTGCAAACACTACAGCACCAGTATCCATGATGTGAAGTATATTAATTATTGAATGATGTGGGATTCTTAGAGATCATTAGAGATGTGTGAACTGTGTCCTTTTTTGGCCAATTGGTATGTCTAATCCCATCAATGAACAAAAGAACTTTTGGAACACGAGGGTCTTTCATAGGAAAGCTTGTGGAGAAAATCAATCAGTGGCATAGCAAGGAAATAAAGTTGGAGTCAACAATTTGCAAAGAAATTAGCATGCTGCCATAAATGGAAGGCTCACTTAGTTAAAAGTGGAAGGTCGGTGGACTTGACCACCATGTGGACCTGGAATTAAATGTTGATGGCTCATACCCTGGTAACTTAGGTTTGTTGGGTTTGACTGGAACCATAAAGTATGAGAATCATGTGCTCTTCGCTATTTTGGTGCCGACCAGTGTGGGAGACTAATCAGGAAAATTCTAGTAATAAACTATCTAAACCCGCGGTCATCTCATTGTTCAAGGTGACCTGCAACTGGCAGCTCCATGAATATTGCCTTTACAATTAATGACACCAAAGAATTGACGGAGTCAATGGAGGTTGAATGCTTGCATTTGATCCCATCTCTTAAGATGCTAATACCAAGGCTGACATGCTAAGTTGTGTTGAGGCAGTGGGAAGCAGTTGCATATGTAGAGAAAATGGGCCCAAGGCCCAGCTAGTGGATCTAGCTTAGAAAGTTGACTCGTTATTATCCATGTGAGGACACGACACATCGTTGAATGACTCAGCAGATCTCCACTAGCTGGGCCTTGTGCCCATTTTCCCTACAGAATACACTTACAATATTTGTAGTTTTACAGCACTCATCATCTTGATGGTCCATTCTTTGCATTCTGTGTCTTTATCCTCTCTCTTCTACATTTTTTAAAGTCTATTAGCATTCGTCCTCTTGTAAATTTCTCTTAAAAGGAAGACAACAAGAACAATAGCAACAACAGCAATGGTCCAAACACTTCCTGTCAGCATAAAAAAGCTTCCACCCCATTTTCAGGCCATTCTATGGTTGAAGGAGACAGTAAATGTAATCAATGGTTGACTTTATTAAGTAGCAAGAAATAGGTGTTGGCAAGGAGGAATTTTGAAGAAAGAAAAATAAAGAATAGAAACATGTTCAGGTATCCTCACAAATCCTTTTGTCACATCTCTCAAGGAAATCAAGAAAAATGAGTAGGCAGTCACCCGTGTTTGGGTATTCCTAAGAAAGCTCGTGTCACTCAGAAAAATGTAACAGAATAAAAATTAAAAAAATGATAAATATATATATTCACATGGCAGCAAACCTGTCCATCTGGAAGAGTGTGCTTTTCAGCTGGGCATGATCTTTGAATCCCTTCATAGGCGAATTGATCGTCCGCACAGGACGCATATTGCTCTTTCAATTTCTCAACGTCAGAAATGTCAATACTTACCAGTGGATTGGACTTGCGAAGTTCCTGGGCAAGTAACTTTGTCAAATCAATACCTCCAATCTCAAATCTTTTTGAGGCAATGTGCTGAACAGCACCTTCACAAACTGGTGCAATATCTGGTAATGTTAAAGAAAATGGACGGTGTAAACGATTAGTTCACCCTAGAAGAAACTTGTTTCTTAAATGTTATGTCTGATACATAAGTACTTAGTAGGCTGTCTAGGAATAGCTTATGCAAGTAAGATAGAAATAACAAATGTTAACATTGACTTACATGTGAATTCAGCAAACAGAAAAAAAAAATAATAATAAGGAAGAGATATAGATAGACAGACAGACAGATATATATACATACATACATACCCGGGTGTTTTTACAACAAAAAACGCCCCTCCTTTTGACGAATGAGAGAAGAATTATCGATGCCAAAAGGAATGCATATCTTTTCCTAGTTTTAAGGAAAAGGGGTTTAATGCTTATCATCTCAAAACATGCAATAATGGTGGCTAACAATCGATTTCAAAATCTTCCTAGTTTTCTCTTCATTTAATTCATGATTGATTGCATATCCTTTCCCTTTTCTCCTTCACTTGGCTCCATTGATTTTTTTATCGGTGGGCCCACTAATGTTTCTTACGGGAATTCTACATGTAGACCTCTCTCTTACGGGAATTCTACAGAACGGCCACCTCCAAAAGGGCGTTGTGCAACGCCTCCTTTCCTGCTTTTTACTGGTTCTCTCCTAAAAAGCAATTAATGCTTTCCTACTTTTTCCAAAGATCCATGTTGGTGGTGTAAATCCCTATTTTCTCTCCTTAAAAGCAATTAATGCTTTCCTACTTTTTCCAAAGATCCCTATTGGTGGTGAGCTGTATCTTCTTGTAAGAAATTATTTGTGGGGAACTGCATCTTCTACATGGCTTTGTTTGGTTTGATATTACAAAGGGGCGAAAACGCCCATATTTTGAATGGGCGTTTTAGAGAATTCTCCTATATAGATATATATATACATATATATATAGAGAGAGAGAGAGAAGGGCCAGTGGTCCATAGGTTAATTGAATGAGGCACCAAACAAAGACTTGAATGTGCACTATTGGCCATTAGACGTTTTAACCTTTCACTAATTGAAAGATAACTTGATCATGTTAAGGGATAAACGGTATCAAACATGGCCTATTCATAGTGTGGCCTACCACTACCACCGAATGGCACTGATCAGCAATTCATATACATATGGTTGAACCATGGAAACAGCTAGGTTAGGATTTTGGGATTTGAGTGTAGAAATTACTCACCTATAGTTGGTGGACTGACATAAGGCCTTGGTTTGCTCCTCTTGCTTTCGAAATCCACTCAAGATTTACCTCGGGTGCATTTGTGTGGGTTAACAATTGCCACCAAAGAGAATGGTATAGTCCTATTGGGTCAATGAACTCAGGGATACCCATGTTAAGAAAATAAAGGATCGTTGAATAATTTTTGTGTGGGCACAGGACAAATGGAGTCAAGAAAATAGGAGATGATCGATGGTGATTTTGATTGGTTGATCATTGGTGTTCTACTAAAAAAACGGTGCTGATGGGGTCCACAGCGATGAGTGATGGAGATTAAACGATGAAAGAGGCACTATGGAACATTAAATACAACGGAAACCTTATCCACAGAAATGAACCAACAGACCGACGTGATGCCCTGCCACGTGAACCAAGTCCATGCCTACACCTTCAAATGAAATGTTCGACTCCAACGGATTCTAGGGTTTATGGTTTAGGGAGTGCTGGGCCCTTTTGGAAAACTGACTTGTTTCATGCAAGAGGGATTTCTATAGACCCTAAGTGCCAAAAATTTAAATAAATAAAGCAAATGGCTATCAGAGTATCAGTAATGGTAAAATTTTGAAGACATACTGCGCAGGAGTTTTGATAACAGAAAAGAAGTGTGGGATACATTCCCAAGCTAAAACAATGAATCGCATCACGAACCATATCTCACTGCCTCACACGCACGCACGCACACAGCCATGTGCATGTGTATCATATTATTTTTAAAGGTCAAGATTAAAACATAGCTATGTCGATTTGATAATTGTGTTAGGGTTTTTTCCTCATGTAAGATCATAGCTTTTGGTTTTGTTTATTCTTTTTCGAGAAAAATCCCAAAGATTGGGAAGAATGAATGTGTGAATCCATTACAGGCGTGCAATTCAAAATTAAGTGCTTTGGCATGATTATAGCTTGTTATCTCCATTCTATCGTCTATTATACTAGTATTTTTTTATTTGGTGGATAGATTATGGGTAGTGTAAAACCCTAGATCTATACTTGTTGCTCTCCAAGAAGCATCAAACAATTTTCAATTGCATCCGGTGGTATCAAAAGCAGATCTTGCCATGAAGTGCCAGGTGAGATTCCCCTCACCGCATTTGAAAACGATACCAAGATGTGTGGACTGAGGTACCTATGAGATTATCAAAGCAATGATGACATGGATCTAGAAAATAGTAGAATGGAGAAATAGGTATTATTATAACCCAGAAGTTATAATATATATATATATATATTCATAGAACCTTCGTTTCTTGATGGGCAGTATCATTAGAAGGGTGAGAACTTTAAAGATGTGATTCTTTATGCATATCCTTGAATGACAACAGTAACAAAATCACTTGAAAAAGATCAAGAAAACTGGTAGTAATTCGGCAAGGCATTGATTAATCATTAATTTCACATGACAGAAGAGATAGTAACCTATAATGATTATAGCAAAGAGGATATTGTGCGGAAAGATTTATTCACTTTCAAGTTTAAAACAAAATTCATACATTGGGGAATCAACGAAAAGAAACTGTACATAATTGGTTCATTCATGATGAACAAAGATGAAAATCGGAAAGATGCATTTGAAAAGAAACAAGACATTCCATTGATAATTAACGATGTGCTCTCATGGGAAGAATCTGTGGGTCCATTCTTTGAAGGAAAAAACATCAAAAAACGATAATTACAAATCTTTGACGTCATATTGAATTCAATCGAGATTCAACTATTATAACAATGTGTGAAGCAGCACAAACATGGATACTAGATGAATATGGATCGTCATATGACAAAGCATGAAGGATAAAGGGGAGGTTTCAAATACCTTTTGAGGCCCATGTTGGCCTGAAGGAATCTCAAAGGCAAAATTTATAGTGACTTGAGATGCCTTGAAGATTTTCAAAGACTAGATCTAGAAATTTAGTATCAAGGGAGGGAAAAAAACGTGTAAGGTGCATTCAAAAGTGAGGAAACAATCATGAAGATTGGCCTTTTGTTAAGGAAGAAGCAGGAATTTTCGCCCAATGATGACAGTGTCCTTACTCATTTGTATAAAGTGAAATTGCAGTAGCAAATGGTTTGGCAAAACAATTAGATAGAGAGCAGATGGAATCTTAGAGATTGGCCTCTTGCTAAGGGAGATATAGGAGTCAAAGTCCAACAGTGACAGTGTCCTTCACTCATTTTTATGGAAGTGAAAATGATGTAGCAAATGGTTTGGGAAAATAAGGAGTAAATAGACAGCAAATGGTTTGGGAAAATAAGGAGTACATAGACAGCAAATGGCATGGGATAGGCTTCATAACATTCTTTGGAATGCTGCCAATGAAATCTAATTCTTTGAGTGAGATTTTTCAGATCTAATTATGTTAGATGTGGGGGGATTATATTGTTGTGCGTGCAAACATGCACACGTCTTGTACTGTACAGTCTCTTTTACTTCCCAATGCACAACTTTTTAAGAAGTCAAAACCAAATTACTGATCCTAAGAGAAGGCTCCAGGAGCACACAATAAAATATGTGCATTGATGGACTTTTCTTATTATATTCATTCATTGTTCATAGAACAAATAGTACTGCCAAAATAACCATTTCAACACCATATATATGCCCATTAGTATATTTTCTTGTAAGCATTTAACTAAGAGTGCATACCTATCTTCCCATGCCCAATATCAACAGTACAGCCTGATATGCGTCCAACTGCATAAAGTGATAGTACAGCCTGCTCAGATGCATAAAAGCCCGAGATATTGAATGTTTCAAACATCAGTTGCACCAACCTCTCTCTGACAGCCTGTGAACACCATTCAAAAAAATGAGAAATTAAACACTAGTTACAATAATGCATTTTTACAATAGTGTTTTATGTAAAGCAACTTACAAAAATAGCAATCCAGTCAAAATTATTGGAAAGCAGCATCCTCATACGACCATGTTAAGAAAGCCATTCTCAATTGATCCACAATCTGGAGACTATATCGGTCAACCTTTTAGTCCCACAATCAGGTCATGTGACGTGATTAATAGGGACCTCAGGTAACAGAGTGAGATTATGTTGTACACCTATTAGTTGTAAGCGACATCAGTCAGAACACAGAATGGTAGGTTGTGTAGATTGTAGGATATTAAATATGCCCTTGAGTCATCAATTATTCTTCCTCAGATCCTCGACACAGTGCAGTACCATTGGATCTTCTTCTTAAGTGCGGAGCATAATACTTACGCTAAAGATGAGTGGTTGCTAGAGGCATTTACTTCAAATTTAGTATATTACACGATATATTCTCTTTATACTGATTGCTTTATAATAAATAAAAAAAAATTTATTAACTGGTCAGATAAGATGGCTTTAGGCTTGCATTTTCTTATCTTCAACCTTCGGAATTTAAGCAGGCAGCACAAACTGATGACTTTCAAGTTTCAAAAAAAGATTAAAAAAAAATCCATTTTGTTCAGAATTTCTCAAAATATACATGTTATTCCATCAATTTTAGTCTGCTAATATAAGCCAACGGAAACGCTGCTTTCTTTTAGCCACACTTTCTTTTCTTTTATCTTGGCCTCGTCCATCACATGGGTTCCTTGCTAGTGACTATTAAAAGATATTTGGCCTTTTTTATTATGAAAGAAGAATAAGAAAGTTGCATTATTCACCAAGTACAAAAGATTTTCACATAAAGATTTAGGGAAGTAAATAGGGCAATGAATTTTATGTGTTACCAAATGCAGTAAATACTCATTTAAAAACATCAAAAAGGGGTAAAATGATGAAAATTCCCAATTTTTTAAACTATAAAATGATTGAGAGGGTACTTCTGTCCAAGCAGAAAAAAGGCCACCAAATGCCACATCGTACACATCCTGATATAGTATTTCATATACATCAGGTTGGATTTTGTAAGGTTCGCCATGTTCCAACCCACATTCTAATTGGGCCTTGAAAACAGAATCCAATCCAAAAAAACGAAGCTCTACAGCCCTGCCCATACCCATACCATGACAGGTAGGGAACCAGTCAGGCTTGTCAAACCCGTTTGCACCCTTAAGCTCCATGACCCTCCTAACATCCCTTATTCCAATGCTAAAGCAAAGCCAGGACATTAAAAAAAAAAAAGTGCATTTTTCCTTTCTTTTTTTTATAGGTAACATAAATTGTTATTTTTCTGTAAACAAAATTATTTTTGTATTGGCTCCCTTTTAGATCAAATTCTTGCCATTGTAACAAAACAGCACCCAAGGTTGAAACAAAAGGAAAAAAGGAAGTTCAACCACTTAAAGAATCTTCATTTTCCAATATCTATGATACTCAAGGGATGACCAACATCAGTTATGTTAAAAAGATAGTGCCAACCAAACGTTGATCAACGCCCACTCAACTCAAAATGTATTATGTAAAGTATAGAACACAAACCAGCATGATTGTGAATCCAAAAAATATTCTTAATGGCAAATATGGAGTCAGAAAAAGGACAAGGGAGCAAGTGAAGTTTATCGACCTTAGGGGTTGAAAGAGGATCAGTAAATAAAATCTGTCCTTCATTTCCAATCTCCCATCCAAGCCCAGTGTATAGAACATAGTGCAACAAGTCTTCCATAGCATCCCAATCTTTGATAAAACCCCTCATGACTGGATCAACACTAACATCCTCAAACATTGAACTATCAGTCAAGTCTCCATCCTCAAGCATGCGTTTCATTTTAGTTGGAATTATCTGGATCATGTTAAGAGAGAAATTAAAATGCATAGCATTAAACAAATTAGTAGCACAAGACAATAGGTTCATGTTTGAAAGAGAATGCATATTAATATTCACCTTCCAGAAAACTTGAAGTGCATGTCTAGAAAACTCACAAGTACACGTATTATGCTAGCAATCTAATGGATTGACCATGCCCCCCCCCCCCCCCCCCCCCGGGCAACAACTTCTTCCCCCAACCACCCAAAAAAATGAAGACTCTAGGCCAGATTTCGCTATAATAAGAGTGAAATTTGGCCCAGTTGAAATTTTATTGGGCATGTGGAGTGAGCTAGAGCAAAGAAAAGATGGCACCCACATGATAAAATCAGGCATCGAGATTCGAGAATGGGTACTCCCATATAAATGATCCTAGTCAAATTGGCATTCAGTGTTTGATTGAATCTTAATTTACACTTTAAAAGAATTGGAGTCCTCAAGTCAATAGCTATCATCGAACAAGGATGACAACTTATCCATGATGAGACCTTCCCATCCAACCCCATATCGTGATTGGTGGTGGTCCCAAGTGGACCTGCAGAGAGCAAACCTATTAAAGGTGCAGCCGGAGCGTGGTCCATGAGGATTACACACACATGCATGCATGCATATACTTTCATCGTATTAACTCATAAGTTTGATAGCCAGATAGTCTGCCCAGTTCTGGATCTCTTCTTTTTCATATGAGAGGGAACCCCATCATTGTTATTGAAGGTTTTTTTTTTTTTTAATAATAATTTTATATGTGAATAGTTATTCAAGCTTATGAACCGAAGTCAACAGATTACTTTGGCAAAACCCATGAGACGCCTTGAAGAGTTGTGTCAAGAAAACATTAAGCAATACAAAGAAAAAAGTAGAAATACATTCAATCATCCACTCTCCTTGCTCTGACCCAATAACCCATCATGCCCAACACATAACCTATGAAGCTTGCCTCGCTTGAGTGGTAATGAATTTCAACTTCCTTCTCTCAATAACCTCTTTTTTTTAAGTCGTGCATTTTCCCCTTCTAAGTTCCACCAATTTATTATCAATCAATCTATTGGCTACCAATCAGTTGTCTAACTCTTGAAATGAACTTCCTATACTTCCTATAAGCCTGAATTAAATAGACCCCTATTGCCACGATACTCAAGCAAATATACAATGCCAAAAGGACAGTAGTCCCACCAGACCACCAAATGAATTGATCCATCCATTCCTATCAGGGAAAATGATAGAACTCATGATCTATGCATAAAACAGTTCCCAACAAACATGGTTAGATGATCCAGGTCTAATCGATCGACTCATCCAGCATCGACTCAAATAAAGATTTGTATTTTATTTTTTTGAATGGTAAATGAATAACTTTTTCATGCATCTATCTTTTGGCTCACAGCCTTCTTTCCTCTATCCATGCTGACTCACATTCTTCAAACATCTTACATACTGTGTCAATCACAAGCTCTAAGTTTGTTGATTGCCTTGCTGTTAAATTCAGACTGTCAATATGTGTTGGTTCCATCTGATAGTCGCATGTTTAAAAATTATGCAAACATGCCCCAAAAACAGAAACTTGCAAGATACAGAGGGGGGAAAAAGAGAGACCACCCATCCAATTCTGCCTTGAGGGCCCATTTACCTACTTTATATTGAATATCCAGAAATTTCTGGTTTCTAACCAAATAATGCTAAAGAGGTGAGAAGTGAAAGCTATAAAAGGTGGAAAAGCAAAGATGATACCCTCACTATCCTGAAATTTTACTTGGAAGAATGCTGGGTAATCATTTAATACCAAAGAGAAGAATATATTTTATCTCCATTTGTGAATTTTCTCCTTCAATCCTCCATTTTTAGCCACTTTTGATAGGAAAACATGGCTTGAAATTCCTTGAAATTCAATACAAAGCAAGCAAATTCACAGTCCAAGAGAACTTCAAAACCCACATCTATATTCATTTCATGTTTTCAGATACCTTGAGAACCAAAATGAAAAAGAACAGGTAAAGATTGTATGGTAATCTCATGATAGAAAAAAATTAGGGAATCGATTTACCAGCGCTGGGTCTTGATCGGGAGCCGCGAATCCAGCTTTCAAGAGCTTCGATCCGGCATCCACCACAACTGCCTCCATCGAAGTGCAATTGAAGGAGACCCAGATCCTGGTTTTGCGAGATTGGATCAACTTCGACCCTGCAAAAACCCTAGCTTTGTCGACAAGGGTTTAAGGAGAGAGAGCAGGAGAGAGACTGAAATGCAAGGGCTTCGGTTTTGGCCTCTCGAAGGGTTTATTTTAAAAGCCTTTTGAGGGGTTTGAGCCCGTTTAGCTGTTGAGAAAAGAGAGGGAGAATTAGGAAATGTTTTCTCCCATCCAAACAAGCCCTGAGAAACTCTCTCGTTTTAATTTTCCTTCTCTGTATTCATTTACCATCGGTGAGGAGTGAGGACATCATTTTGTAGTCATCTGTAAATCTTCAGATTCGTTTCTTCAATTGTAGCCACATTTCGAAAAGCATTTCTATTTGGGGTTTCACTCCAACGGCAATAACTTAGGGCACGAATTTCGGTTAGGTTAACCATTCATCTTGGGAGAGCGGTTATTCAAACCGTGAATTATAATTTTTTATTTTAAAAAATTACGTATTTGAAAAAATCGTTAAAAATCGAAATCCGGTTAACCATTAAAAACATTATTCATAAAAATCGTTTTGTCGGGTTAAAAATCGTGAAAAAATTGTATACTTAAGTTAAGAATTATATACATATTTCATTTAGGCCCCCCTTTGTATTTTTTTAATTAGAATAACGGTACGGTTAACCGTATGCCGACTAACCGAGTCATATTTTACGGTTTGGTTCAGTTAATAACCGTGAGTCAATACTAAAAACCGTAACCGAACCGTGACGTGCGGTTTTCCGATTTTAATAACCGTAACCATAACCATAACCAATCCGTGAAACACAGTTATTAACCGCGGTTCTGTTCGGTTAGACGGTTTTCCCATTTTCTTTTACACCCATGCCAAGAAATAGGCCCTTGGTGATCATATGGCTTGTTACCTCAACATTAGGATGCATGCTATATGGAAAAAGAAGAAATTATCAAAAGTAAACCTTGTCTCTACTTAGGATGTTATAAATTTTCAATATCTAAAATATCGCCATGGTTTTTGCACTGTACATTGTGCATTTAAAATCTCATTTTGTTATGGCATGAGAAATTAATAGAAGTAGTGATTTTACCTTAGAGGCACGTTTGTGCAACTACTTTTCAATAAAAAAATAAAAAATAATGAAAATACTTTTCAATACAAAAGAAGTTCACACTTGATGCACTTGCTTTTTCCACAAGAAAAATTGAAAAAAAAAACGAAACAAATTTTCTATAATTATAAAAGCATTTCCAATAAAGAGAAGGGGGTCGGGATGAGGTTTCCTCTGAATGCGTAAAAGTTGTTTGCATTTTTTTGCAACACTGCACAGATTTGCCCTAATTGTAAATTCTTGTTTTTTTTTATTAAGTGATCAAATTGTTGTTAATCAAATCCTATCAATATAAGGTTTAGCAAAGGCATCTACTTTTATTTTGAGAAGTTAAATTCCCCTCATGAGCATGAACCCCGAAGGATCTCACATATAATTCATACATATATATTATATGGTTTTATTAATTTTTTTAGTATTGATCAATATAATTAAAGATATATTATATGATAAGACATATTCATGAAAAGCTCATGCTAATATACATAACATGCTCATTCACTCAAAGTAATGATGGAATCCATAATAGTTTATCGGTGAAGCATCTTTTTCCCCGTAAAAACAACTAGGGCTTCATCCTAGTTGTAGCTCAGTCGGTTATAGACTTATATTTACTAGAGGGAAATAAAAATAAAAGAAAAAAAAACTAACAATATAATCATATTGTATGAAGGAATTGGATAAGGGAGAATGCTATGTTTAAAAACAATGCCTCCTCATATTACCACGTCCTTGTCGGCGCATTTTTGGTGACACACAGTTTTTTTTTTTTTCGCACCGGGTCATGCCTCCTGAGATTCGAACTCGCAATCGATTAGCTCTGATATCATATTAAACAATTGTATGCAAGAAAACAATATTGAATGACAATAGTTTATTCATAAATTGGGTAAACATTTGAATGAAAAATAACGTATTTGTCCCTCTCAATTCTTGTAGAGAGGGAAAGGTTCTTATACATTTTGTGAGACATGTTGTTATAACAATCCTTGATATTTGAGCTCTACAGAACTATCCAAATGACTATCTAAGTGTACACAAGTCTAGGAAGACTATTGCAACGGCTTCTTTTTTTTTCTAGTAAATATTGCAACGACTTCATTAACCGTGTTTTAGCTCCAGCAAATTATTGAATTGGTAAGGTGAGCACTTGGATAATGGTGCGACCTCTTCATTATGCCCCTCAAATGGGCAGTAGAGGCCAAAAATCCAGTTTGGACTGAAAGTAGAGTAAATTGGCAACGTGGAAGAGGCTTGGTAAAAATGCCGCCTACTTGATTTTTAGAATAAGTGAAGCGAGTTGTTAAAGCACCCAATGCAACTTTTTTCACAAACAAAATTATAGTTAATCTCAATTGGTTTGGTCCGTGCATGAAACACCGGATTGACCGTCATATGTAGAGTGGACAAGTTGTCACAAAACAGAGGGGAAGGCTGGGACAGATAGAGACCGGTATCACGCAAAATGAATGAGATCCATGTAAGTTTTGATGCATGTCGATGAAAAGGATTGTGGTCTATTGGACTACTTTGATTAATGAATATGGACGAAAAGGGATGATTGTTGAGATGTTGAATTTGTTCTTGCCAATGCTTATGTTAAGCGATGATGTAAGACCCAACTATGCAACGATGGTTTGCCTTCTCTCTATGTGTTCAGCTACCTTCAATTTTGAATGAGGAGGATGAGTATCAGTTTTTATAGATGCTAATGCAATGCCTTTGGATATTATACTGGTTACCAACCCTTATTGACATGTATTCTTTATTATACCTCCATCATCCTTTAGCCCATTCATTAGCCGAGAATATAGAGTATGTTACAAGAGATTAAAGTAACTGAGATTATTACAAAATAGATTATAGTTGTAGAAGTCAATGCCACCCAAGACTAAGGTGCATAGACTCCTGCATGAATTGACCTATTGTAACAAGAATGTTTCTTAATTTATAAAGACATCTTTCAATTTAGAAGATCATGACCACTTTGATTGATCGACAATCCAACTTCCAAAAATTTTAGGAAAATGGAATTATTTTCCTTTAAATTCCAAACATTGTTCTTAAGTTTGACTGATTGCACTCACTTGGAAGGGCATTGAATCAAGGTACTTGATTAGTCTCAAGTCTTAGCTAGACTGGTTCAGACTTGTGTTACATTTGATTAATTGAATCAAACCTACTTTTTTTTTTCCATGTTATGTCATGGTGTTGGTTTCTATTTGATTAACTGAATGGGTTGTGGTGATAGATGCATTGAACTTTGCAGATGTGTATAGATAATTGATGTCTTCTTGAATGGGTCTATGTTGAATGTGATCTTGACTGCATCTTATGTTGAATGTGATCTTAAGTGCATCTTATGTAGCAGATAAAGAGCATGTGATGCTTGTTTTTCTTAATGGATTTTCTTTACATTATTATTGTCATTAATGATCTCATGCATGGCTCAAGTATACTTGATGATGTTGTTTATTTTTCTTGCCAACTTAGCTTTCATTCAAATTATGTGCAATAAGGTGCAGTTATTATGTCGGAAGAAAAAAGTCAAGAGAGACATATGACATAGATCGTGCGCATTCATTTGTAACAAGTGAAATCTGGTGGTCTCCTAGTAGTGCAATTTAGCTCAAAAGCATGGAAGATGATGGTTGAAAATTTTAATCACAAGACAGGACACAATATCAACAATAAGCATTTAAAGAATCAATTGGGTCATCTAAAAAAACTATACAATACCTGGTTGCACTTGATATGTCAAACTGGCATAGGCTTCAACCCGCAAACGGATGGTGTGGAGATGACATAAGACTGATGGACGGAATACCAAAAGGTATACATTTTGTAGTTCTTTTGGAATTTATAGGACATGTGATAGCCTTTGACAATCATCATTAAACTTTATTGCATACCCATAAAGATGCCAAAGTATTTAAGTCTAAGCCCTTCCTTTTTTTGAAGAGATGGTTGCTTTATTTAATGGTGCTTTAGCGAGAGAGGATGATAAATGGGCTCCAACAATGGATGGCATGCATGAAGATATTAAAACGAATATAAATGCAAGTTTTTTTTTTTTAAATGGTTATGATGACATTCCATCCCCGAACCTAACAATCAACCATGCCAGATGATTTAGTCGTTAGTGATATTAGTCTAGATGTCATGATGGCAAATATTAGTTGAAAGCGACCAACGGCTTCTAAAAAGTAGTCAATGGCGAGTAACGATGTGGTAAATGCATGCATAATCGAGCTCGCAGCCTCAATGAAGGAATCAAATCAGTTAACTATTGCTCCATTTCAATCTAACCATGGATAACTACTTTGACTTATTGAATGTCTTGCCCCAAATTGCAGAGACTCGAGCCCCATGTATTTGGTCGCTCTTAGGTCTTTTATAGTTAAAGAGAAAAGAACTACCTGGATGCGACTGAGATCAGATGAGGGAAAGATGTCTTAGCTCGAATCTCTAATGGAAATAGAGAAATGAAATGCTTCTGGAGTTGCTAGTGATCTCTAGTTGCTTGGGGGGTTTGAAACATGAATGTTATATTTCTCTCTATTTTTTTAATATGGATATTTGAAACACTGTATAATGTTTATTTTGGCTTGAAACATGAATGTTATGTCTCTCTCTTATTTTTTTATAGACTACATCTTGTTTATTTAAAGAATGCTCATTTAGTTGAATGTTTGTGTCATGCCTACTATGAATGAATTATTAGTTATATTATGTCTGACATATGTACAGAGCATATTAACTAAGTTTGACATCAAAAAAATCATACTTGTCATATTCTTGTACAAGAAGCGACAACGATGCTTGATTAAATAACCATGTAGGAACTTGATCCTAATAGGACATGGTCATGTCCATATCATTTTGAATGATAACCTCATTATTTGTTATCAGTGACTATGTATAGAAAAACATGTGTTTTCGGTGTTTATGTATATATTTTAAAGAAGATGTTACTGAAAGACAACAATATGTGTTTTGGAGGAGCAGTTGACTATATTCACGATGGTCATTACGCATGCCCATACAAATAGAGTGATACATGATAGATTCCCAACACTCAGGGAAAACTATTCTTTGACACTTTCATACTGATAGCAATGATGCCAGATATAGCCCACAGAATACTGGAAGCATATAGATCATACCAGATATAAGCTCAAAGGTAGCATTGGTTTAAGGCAAAGTGATGCAAGACGGTTGGGTTGTTATGGTGGGGTACATGTAATCCTTCAAAGTCATGGGTGGGTCCCCTTGATCAGCCATCCTTATAATTTCTTCAAAAATTAAAGAATTAACAACAATGGTTAAGGTTAGTTCGAGCTCATTCATGATCAACCTTTTATTTCTACGTTCCCACAATTTTTCTCTTTCAGAGTTAGCTCACATGCAATGGTTTAACCTGATCTACATGCAAGTTCCTATTATGCTAATATGATGCGCAAGCAATCATACAAATGCTAGAGCACACGTAAATTTCTAGTAGGTTCCTAACTTCTAGATAGCTCCTAGTTGATTTGAAGAGTATACCTAGGCCTACAATCCGGTCTTATGAAGTCAAATCTACTAGGTAAGTCTCCATGATGAGTGGTGGGGTCACAATGCTCTTATCAGGGGTCCCGCTTAAGAACCAAACTCATAGAACAGAGAATGTCACCCTTTCTTATAGGGACGGGGCATTACCTAAACATCGACATGACCAAATGGCGCAATTGGGGCAATCTTTAGTGGTCTTCTTCCTAATGAGCTCGGAGTCCTAGGGTCTCGTTCTTACTTAATTTTAATTAAAGCTTGGTACCTATGTGAGATGTGGTTAAACCTAATTGGGGAAGGATCTGGTGATGAAATCCAGTCATTATCTTAATCGGGTCAATAGCCTTTAACTAAGCGTGTGGGTCTAGTTACTTAGTGTGTTAAGCAAGCATTCACACTTTTCAAAAATTAAATCATCCAAGCCCCACTTGCAAGTAAAAGATTCGTGAGGTAAAGTTTAGAAACTCTTACAGCGGGTCCATACAAATCCTTAAACTGTGCAAGCTTAACCCTTTTTTGTTTTGCAATTTTGAGAGCAATTTATTTGCTTAAGAGCAATTCACATGATTTCCTGTGCCCTTCCAAACCTAGAATTGTACTTAATTAAGATAAAACAACTAGAGTTAGATTTAAATAAACTACCAAAAATAGTTAATTATTCTAAATAAAATTCCTAAATAGTAAAATTAACCTAATCTAAATTTTAGAGCCCTAAAATAATGCAATTTGAATGAAAGATAGATTTCTAAAACTCCTAATATAGTCCTAAGTTAAATGGATACTTTGTTGTCTATTGCAGAAAAAATTGTAAGTGTTGGAACTGTTGCACATGCCCGATTTGATAGATCTATACAACCCACTTAGATCAGTGAAAACCTAAAAACAGTGGCGGGGATCCAATCTCTCAATATGCAAGAAACACACAAAAGAAAACATAACCTAAAAGGGATGAAAAACAAAGAAGTTAAGCTAATGAAAAGTTGGTTACTTAGCCCAGTTTTGCTGCTAAATGCAAGATTTGCTTGACTGACTAGAAATGTTCACAGCACTAAGAACCTTACTTCCCGAAAGTATTTTTCTTTGAAATTTTGAGGGTTACAAATCTATATCAAAGTCTAATCCAGTAAAATATCAAGTCAAAAGGAGTTCGTTTGACTGGTTTTTAAAGTTCAAGCTTTTGAGGAAAAAATCAGGACAAATCTGTCAAAATAATAGTGCTAAAACTTGTCTTTTATGCACCCACTTGTAATTAGTCCGAAAATTAATTAAAACCCGGCAAACAAAACTTAACAAATCAGCAACCATGGATATAAAAATCATAAAAACCTAAACTCATGCATGCTATGAATGCAACAAATCATAAAATTATGCCATAATATGCTATGAAAATCCTAACTAAGAAACTTTTTTTTTGTTGGCTCTCCGGCAACGGCGCCGGAAACTTGATCGTGTGTTTAATCAATAAAATACTACAAGTGCATGGCGTCTATAAATCGACAGCAGCAAATACGGGTCGAACCCACAGAAAGGGAAATCAAGACGCAAAAACGTCGAAGGTGGCCAAGCACACAGAAAAAAACCAAATTGTGGTGGCCAAAAAAAAAAGGCCAACCACCAAACCCAAACAAACTGGGGCAAAAGGTACCAGGGTGTGAGAGGGGGATAGTAATAAGACAGAGACAAAAAAGCAGACTAACTAGAGCAGAGCAGGGAGGAATCCATGAGCAGTCCAAGTCAACAGCCTCGGTTTTAATGACAACAACCGGGTGATTTCGAGGTGAGGCTACTGCGATCTGGACCCCTAACCAAAGCCAGCTCAATCCGGATAATGCTAACTTTGAATCAATTTTTCTCACAAGAGATGGTTTTTCTATAAAAATTTATCAAAAAACCCAGGACCTCCTTCCCTTTATAAAAGTGTTAAAATCACCTAATAATCACCAATCAAACCTAAGCATAGACTATAAAAAAGAACATATTCCCAAACATAATCTATCAAAAGTAAGCATAGATGATAAAAGGCTTATTTTAACATTGAGAACTACAAAGAGAAAGGTTCATGCTGGCATGAAGACAAGCCTATTTTAACATTCAAGCACATAAAACAACTAGATCAACAAGCATTCAAATGAATAAAAGGGGAGTTAAAGCATACGTAACTTCATCTACTAGCCCCGATCGCAAAGTTAACTACACATTGCACGTAAGAGAAAAATGATCTTCATTAAAAACATTCTTAAGTATAACTTCACATCCTCCTAAATATAAGTTTTGCTTGGACAAGGCCCAAACCTACCTTAAAAAAATAGAAAAAGTGGAGAACTAGAACTAGAAGACGTAGTTCTTGAAGGGGGGAAGAGAAAAGGAGTGAAGAGGAGAGTGAGAGCTGGGGGGGGGGGGGGGGGGGGGGCGGCTTAAAACTCTTCCCAAAATAAAACTCTATTTTGGCTTGACTTGTAAGCAAACCAATTGCAATTTGAATTAGAGTTGATTTGATCATCTTTCTTTATGTTAAACACAACTTTGAGCAGTGGGTCCCATAAAAATCTCTTTGTTGCACAGTAGATAGGAAACCAATGGTGTGGTTAGAGCAGAGGAGGAGAAAGATGATGAGTTAGAGAGAGAATGAGGTGGACGTTGAAGGGCAGTGGGCCCAGGGTTGGACGTCCACTTCTCTTGGCTATTTTTATGATATTTTTATCTCATTTCTTTCTTTGTCTCGATCTTTTAATCCTTCTTGGTTTTTATCTTCTTCTTGCTGACTCATCACAACCCTCACTTAGATAATACTTCCTTAATTCAAACTCTGTCTGAATTATTCTAGAATATTCTTGATTTGAGACTCTAATCTTGATAGGAGAGAGAGATTAAAAACTTGAAAAGAGAGAGATTTGTGTTCACCAGTGGGACCCACCTTGGGCGTGCATAGGGAAGCACGCCCAAGAGTGCGGTTCCCTTTATTTTTTCTCTCCGTTTTTTTTTTTATATCTTCTTTTTTTTCTTTCTTCAAATTATCTCTTTCATGTGGCCCCCCATTGCTTGTGACAATTCCTACACAATAAGATAAACAAATCACTAGCAACGAATTAATTAAAAATGCAATGCATAGGATGCATGAGACCTACCTAATGTAAGATGATCTAATGCAATGGATGCAATCGAGCCACGATGCTTTAGATCTATTTGGTGAGACCCAGGGACGATGAAAATTACTAATATCATAAATTCATGCAAAATCAAGGGTTTTTATCTAATTTTCTTTGTAAGCCCACATTTATGTTCAAATGCATGAAATCATGGGATTATGATGCAACTTGTCCTAATTAAGTGCGGATGGAAAAGTACAGCTCATGATTAATAGATTCTCTTGGATACCATTTCTAATGAAAGGCTGAAGTTTTCACATGCCCCACTTGGTAAGAAAGCATTCAAAATGCTTTTAAATCTCATAAAATGATAGCTACAACATGTTTTGACATGCTCTTTTAACATTTGTAGATAAATTCTCTTTAGGTAAATATTGCTTGGTTGGTGTCGGTTACACAAACTTGCGAGTGTATCGTTTTCCATTTTTGAAATGTTAGATACTGGCTTCCAGATTTTCAAGGTCCTGCCATTCCTCGTACTAGGGAGGCGCATTTTAATAGATTACCTTCATCCATGAGGAATGTGGTGAATGTAATCGAGTGAAGCTTTGGAGTATTAAAAACTCGATTCCCTATCCTCAAGCGGATAGCTCCTTACACATTTCTTGTACAACGAAGCATTGTATTTGCTGCAATGATATATGATGCATAATTTCGCGAGGAAAGGGATATGGATGATCAATTATTTTCATAATTCTCAAGTGAAAGTGCCCAAGTAGAGCGTGGCACTAACGTTGAGGAAGATCTTGGAGAAAACACTTATACTTTTGATATCACTGATAGGACAGAGATGGATGCAAAGAGGAATTCAATTGCAGATGCTATTTGGCGACATGCATCTTCTTAAGCCTATTTATTTTTTCATCTTATGTCACGGTGCTGGTTTCTATTTGATTAATTGAATGAGTTGTGATGATGGATGCATTAAACTTTGCACATTATGATTGTCTACTTTTTTTAGTTGTGCATTGATTTGTTGGCTTGATGCATTATTATTTTGTGGTGAAATATTGAAAATGTGGATGTGCTTGATTAACTATGTGGCTAATTGGTGTAGTTTTATGAATACCTATGTATACAAGTGGAATGGTGGGAAGTTATGATGGTGTGATTTTCAAATTGTTGGAGTGATGGTGTGTGGTGGTGTGTAATAGTGTGATGATGTAATGATGGAGATGTTGTATAATGGTGTTTACTGTCTCTCTCCTTCTCCCTCTTCCTATCTCCCTGTCCCTGTCCCTCTTCCTCTCCTCCCTTTCTCTCTCCCTTTCCGTGCTCATCGCCGGCCGGTGCTCGTCGCCGGCCTCTGCCTCTTTCCCCGTCTCTCCCCCACCTCCCTGGCGAGAGAGGGAGGATGGGGAGAGGGAAAAAGGGAGAGGGAGATGATGATGCAGCTGGCGAAGAGCAGGGGGAGAGGGAGAGGGTGGTGCGGGTGGTGGGCGGCGACGAGCGGGGAGAAGGAGAGGAAGAGGTCGGCGAGTTGGCAGGGAGAGGGAGAGAGAGGGGTAGTTTAGGAATTGAAAAAAGTGGTTGTGTGCAAAGAGGGCTTCTAAATACACTACGTGTTTTACCCTTTACACATAGAACTTTTAAAACTTTTTTATTACATTTATAATTTGAAATTACCAAAAAGGACAATCTCCTATCAAACCTGAAACTCTAATTTCTCTTTGCACACAATCTCATTTCACTTTCATCATTCCCCTTCCTTTTAGTCTCATTCAATCGTCTCATTCACCCCTTCACTCTCGTTCTCTTCTTCCTCGAACTCGAATGTCATTCTTTCTTTCACATCATACTCTCTTCATTTATTACATTCTATTCTCCTTTCATATCCCACCATTGTCAAACATATTATTTCTTAGTGAAACCTCACTCTCAATATCATATTTTTGTCTAATGGATGAGTAAATTAACAAGCAAAATGTAGTTTTCGAGCATAATAGCAATAAAAAGATGAGTTGATGTGTTGTTTATTTTGATTTTCGCCGTTTCTCGAAGCTTGTAAAGAATTTTTTAATTTCTGTTGCCACGAGCGTTCGGACTTTCATTAAACAAACTACCAATGTTCAGCCTTTTATAGCTGAACATATCAATTTTGTTCAGCCGTATTTGGCTGAACAAAAAGTTCATGTTCGGCCACATAGGGTTGAACATATCAATTCTTTTTGCTCCTCTTCCTTTACTTTGCAATTAGCAGCGAGTTCGCTGTGAGTTTTATTGTGGACTGGTTTCTTGATTTGACATGGCAGATCATAGATGTCTATGATGACCCTATCTATGACGAAACTCAAATATACACTCAGAGATGAACAAAAAATGGAGAAAATGTAGCAAACATTTCTTTATTGAAAGGGGAGGAGGAGAGAATGGTAATGATAGATGGATAGATGGCTAGAAAACTAGATAGAGGGGAAGGACATGAAGAAGATGACGATCTTGGGTACACTCACCATATGAGAGAGAGAGAGGAACAAGAAGGAAAGGAGGAGGAGGGTTTTTACCGTTTGGAAAGAGGGCTCCAAGTGATGGTGGTAGGCTGTTGTGCATAGAGAAGGGGGATATGTGGTGTGCAAAAGTTAAAAGCAATGTGCAGGTAGCAGTTCTAATGTGGAAAATGGGCATAAGTTCCTTTATATATATTAAAGCAAAGGAAGAGGTGGGCTGTGAAGGGTGCCACGTCATCCCTAAAAAGTCACTTCTTTTAGAAAAAATACTTATAAAATCACACAGAGCTTTGGGTGGGAGAGGTGGGTTGTGAGGGTGCTACGTCATCCCTAAAAAGTCTCTCATTTCAAAGAAATATAAAAAGTGGGCCACCACACTCATCTAAAACAAATCTCCTCCTTAACTCACGTCTTTATCATATCTCCTACAATTTCTCTAAACAACTTCTTCCATCCTTATCACACCTATCCTTTCTCCACTTTAAATGGCACTCACTGAATCACGGTCATCATACGGCTTTGATCATAAAACCCCATAATCCCCTTATCTCCCGAAACACAAAAAGTGCCCAGTTATCAAGATAGAAAGATAGAAGGGAAGTGGTGCGGGTGGTGGAAGGATGGGTTGCACAGTAGGACAAGAGAACTGGTGTAGGACAACAGAAGTTACAGACCATAGATTAAAACATCAACCAATAAACTGTGTTGCCTATTAAATATTGGATTTAAGCCCTAACCTAATGATAGAATAAGGATATGTCCATGCATTGTCTACATAACCCTAAGGGCATGTCTGTGTCATTCCGGCCTCTTTCCATGAAAAGGAGGGGCGAGATGTTAACGGTAAATGAAATGGAATGTGCAATGACCCAGTAAAAAGGTCAATTCACTCATCAGTTGGGTCTCATTTCAAAATAAATGGATGATAGGAAGTTCTTTAATGCTTCACATTAAACATGCATTTGTAACCCAACTATTTCATCTTTGGACACAGTTAATCCAACAGGATGTAACTTGGATATGTAAATGTGCATCACATCCACACATTTGAAATCCTACTATTGTGTGATTCAAGTCCCTTTCTTGGCTTTGATAAGAGGCCCACTTTTAAATATTATATCATGTGACCCCATCAATGCTCCTTGAAACACCACATCAACAAGGGCCTACTGACCAAATATTCAATTGAACACAGCTTTAGATATTTGGATATGGGCATATCTTTAGATGTTACATCATGTGACCCGACTAAGGATCCTCGGAATGATACATCAGCAAAGTCCCACTGTCCAATTGGACACACCTTGAAAGAATTAGGATATGAGGCCCACCGTTAGATATTACATCATGTGACCCCACCAAGTTATTTTCTCTTTTTTTATATTAAAGTTATATATATAATAAATATAAACTACTTATTTATTTCTATAAAATAAAAAAGGAATCACATATTTCATTATATTTTTTGAGCCCAGGCACCATGCCTCTCCTTTTAATTCAGTAAGCTTACGCTTGTGGAGCCCACCCTTAGTACATCCAAATGGACCAAACACACGACCTCCCTAAATTGTACATGTCCACTAGCTTTTTGTCAGATCCAAATTTACTAGATCGTTGGATCGACTGTGTATCGATCTGAATAGATTGTTGACCATTAAACTTTTGGGGCTAGATGGAGATGATAGAAATCATGGTTGGGACTAATTTTTTACAAATAGAAGGGTCTCGGGGAGTCCTTGAAATCCCCCCATCACCACTCCCATGTGGGTCGCCAGGTGGGCCCCACCGCAAACTTGAGCTTACCATAACCTAAGCTTTAGCTTAGGAGAGCTGCCCCTATATAAACACACATTCATATTTGTGTAATGGTCAATGCCTTTAAATTCAAGAGGGCATTATGTTATGTAAGTTTACTTCTCATTTTATATTTATTTTCATTACATGTTAAAATATTCTAATATTCAAAGATAATAAATTTCTTTCTTTTAGACTTATTTTATCTTAATAATATTTTAAAATAATTCTTAAATTTTTAATATATTTTTACTTAAGCCCGGGCGTAAGTTGCCTTGTGGTGAATATTGTTATATTATTATATTATATATATTAAAGTAAATTATATATATTAAAGTAAAGGGAGAGGTGGGCTGTGAGGGGTGCCGCCTCATCCCTAAAAAGTCTCTCATTTTAAAGAAATATGTACAAAAAAACCCACATTGTTTTAAGGTGCCACCTCACCTTGGGCTACTCTTTCTCTCATAAAACCTCTCTCATGAGAGATTTTTATGAACGTTTGAGTTTGAGTCCTATTTCTTGCCATTATCCAAATTATAAGCAAGTATTTATAGTCGGTTTGTTTTCTTTTCCTTAGATCTTCAATCATCAATGGGTCCCATTTTAAATATGTTTTGTGGGCCCCACCGATGAATGAAATCCAAGATGTTGCTCATTTACTCTCTTTTTCAGTTTTTTTCCCAAATGGATGGATTATGTAGTGGGACCTACTCATGGATTATGCATAGATATTAGTTTTCTAGGTCAATATGTATCCATAGTGGGCAATCAGACTGGGTTGTTATCATACACAAGCTTAATTTCTTTGATAACTGTTAGGATGTGATTTGTGTGCATATGAGTTAGAACTATTAGAAACATACTATGATGACTCATATCTATATCCACGTACACTCATCCCATGCAATGTACATCTTTTATGTTTTTTTCTTCTCTTACACTTGTTCGCCCACTTCTCTTTTAATTTTTTTTTCTTATACTATCAATCATCTTTGGGGGCCAACTGTTCCATCACCATAAATCCAGATGTGGTGTGTGGCCCATTGAGGATGAAATCATTTATTTTTCATTTTCTTTCGTCTTATCTTCCCTTTTTTTCTTATTTGGATGCAGGGTCATCAGTGGGTCCCACATGTTAAAAATATTTCAAGGGTGGCCCCCACTGATGGATTAAACACATTAATTTTTTTATCCCTTTCTTTTGGTTCTTTTTAGTAGATGTAGATCCATCCGGTTTGTTTTTTTTCTTATATTTTCAATCATCAATGGTATAATATATCCGTAGATGAGATGGTCATAATGGTCAACACCTTTAAATTCAAGGGGTCGTCGTGTTATGTAAATTTGCTTTATTTTATATTTATTTTCATACATAGAAAATTTTTTAATATTCAAAGATAATAAAAAAATTATTTTATATTTATTTTATCTTAATAATATTGCAAAAGAATTCTTAAATCTTAACATATTTTTATTTTTTGCACGGGCCTTTGTTGCTAGTTTTTTACATAATGACATAAACTACCCTTCTTACAAGAGACAAACCCCTCTAAAAAGAGGCAAGCAAACATAATCTTATTTACACAAGTTTACTACTTTTCTCATTAAGTATCTATTTCTTCCTAATTCATTCATCAATTGCTATGGCAAACAATGTATTTATAACCAGAAACTTTCTCATATTCTACTTAGATCATACTTCTTTTTTATTCTGCAATATGATATCAGCTTTCAACATATAACTATAGAAAAATGTATGGGCCCACTGAATGATTTCAAACAAATTTTGAAAGTGAAATTCATAATGTTTATTTTTGAACTAATTCAAGGGGTTTGCATTTCTATATTAATTAACACCTTAGCAGTCATGCCCACAATATATTTATATACTAGCAACAATGCCCCGTGCTTAGCTTTGGCAAAAAGTAAGATATTCCATTTTGAATTTATGAGATATCAAAATTAATTATAAACATATAAGCATATAGTCATTCATATTTATATAAAAACAATCAACACATCTTCAATTACAAATACAAGTGGTCAACATCAATAATAAACTATTACAAAGATATAGCTAAAAAAAATCATTCAACAACAACATAAAAATAATTATAACAGCAATAATTGCTAAAGAAAATATAGAAAAACGAATTTTGTTAATATATATAATATTAGTAATAAGAAATGCATTCAAGTTTTTGTTACGCGTTGATAATTTCAAAGCCCGATAAAACAAAGCCACCCCGATAAAACAAAGCCACCCCATTTGGACTTGTTTGTGCAACAAGAGGATTCTAGTTTATGCATATTTTTGTTTCCTCATGAGAATGGAATTTTGTATTTTCGTAAAAAATTAAAGTCCTCTCTATTAAAGAAAAATGATTCATTTTTTCTTCTATGCAAGGAAAATATATCACACCAAACAACATAATATTGTTAACAAAGAAAATCATAAAAATGTGCAATTCTCTCATTGCACAAATACATAATTTTTTAATATTTTCACATAGGCCAATGGTCAATTCAATCCCTCCGCACAAATTTATTCTCTACCCCTTTGAAGTAGCACCAATACCATTTTAGAACCGATCAAACCATTTTTTAGCTCTAGATTTAAAAAAAAATATAAACATCTTAACTTTAAAAGCCATAAATTATGAAACTTTAAAACCACAGGCTAGTGTTATTTGATCCCAGTAATAATTGGCCCACCTTGGATCAATGTATATATCTCTTAATTACGAGTTCACGTGGGCCCACGGAAGTGTAATTTATGGTGGGCCAAACCTAGGGTCATATGTCTATATAATCATATCAGAAAAGGATGCCTATAAGATTCAACCAAAAAACTCCAACCACAAAATATTTTTACCACAAGCCCATCCATGAGGTGGTCTACCAGAAGGTCGGGTCTAATTTTCGATCACATGTGACAATCTTTGAATAGAGTAGAGCTGTATTTGGAAACTAAAATAAAATGATATTTTTAATGAAAATTTTATCAGTATGAATTGTAGAAAGGTGGGCCCCAAATATTAAAATAAAAAGATGACAATCTTGAGAGGATGGAAGATAGATAGTGTTGAGAGAGAGAATAACTGTAGCAAAATAGAGAGATTTTAGGAGATATTGATTGAGAGACTTTATGAGATAGAGGATATGGATAAAGAGATTTTTTTTGAGAAAAAATTGTGGCATATGATGACATGGCACCTTAAAGCACTCTATGTTTTTTCTCCATATTTATTTGAAAGGAGAATGATTGGGTTGCTGAGGTGGCACCCTCACAGCGCACCTCCCTCTTTGCTTTAATATATACTAGCACCAAACGCCCGTGCTAAGCCCGGGCCAAAAGTAAAAATATATTATAAATTTAAGAATGATTTTAAAATATAATTAATATAAAATAAGTCTAAAAGAAAGAAATTTATTATCTTTGAATATAGAATCTTTTAACATGTGATGAAAATAAATATAAAAATGAGAAGTAAACTTACATAACATAACACCCTCTTAAATTTAAAGGCATTGACCATTACACAGGTATGGATGTGTGTCTATAGAGGGGCAACTCTTCTAAGCTAAAGCTTGGGTTAAGGTAAGCTCAAGTTTGTGGTGGGGCCCACCCAGCGACCCAAATGGAGGTGGTGATGTGGGGATTTCAAAGAATCACTGGGATCCTTCTCTTTGCAAAAAAATTAGTCTCAACCATGATTTCTACCATCTCCATCTAGCCCCAAAAGTTTAATGGTCAATAATCCATTCGGATCGGTACACAATCGATCCAACGGTCTAGTAAATTTAGATCTGACCAAAAGCGGGTGAACATGTACAATTTAGAGAGGTCGTGTGTTTGGTCCATTTGGATGGACCAAGGGTGGGCCCACAAGCGTAAGCTTACAAAATTAAATGGAGAGGTATGGTGCCCAGGCTAAAAAAATATAATGAAATATGTGATTCTTTTCTGAGATATTATCGGAAAAGAATAAATTTTATAGAAATAAATAAGTAGTTTATATTTATTATATATATAACTTTAATAAAAAAGAAAAAATAACTTGGTGGGGTCACATGATGTAATATCTAACGGTGAGGCTCATATCCTAATTCCTCCAAGGTGTGTCCAATTGGACAGTGAGACCTTGCTGATGTGTCATTCTGAGGATCCTTAGTGGGGTCACATGATATAACATCTAAAGATATGCCCATATCCAAATATCTAAAGGTATGTCCAATTGAATATTTGGTCAGTAGGCCCTTGTTGATGTGGTGTTCCAAGGAGCATTGGTGGGTCACATGATGTAATATTTAAAAGTGAGCCTCTTATGCTAATTCATTAAGGTGTCTGGTCTTTAACTTGAAAGAAATATCCCACGGTATTATCAACTTCTTCGTAGAAGTGGAGAAAGATAGGTGTGATAAGGATGGAAGAAGTTGTTTAGAGAAATTGTAGGAGATATGATAAAGATGTGAGTTTGTTATCTTTATAAAAAATTTTGAATGAAATGGAGAGATTTAGGGAGGTGATTTGGAAAAGATAATTGAAATGGAGATTTATGGAGGAGATTTGTTTTAGATGAGTGTAGTGGCCCACTTTTTCTTATATATTTCTTTGCAATGAGAGACTTTTTAGGGATGACGTGGCACCCCTCACAGCCCACCTCTCACACCCAAAGCTCTATGTGATTTTATAAGTATTTTTATGAGAGGAGAGACTTTTTAGGGATTAGGTGGCACCCCTCACAGCCAACCACCCCCTTTTCTTTAATATATATAATAACTAGCAACAACGCCCCGTGTACTTAGCCCGGGGAAAAAACGTAAGATATTATATTTTGAATTTATGAGATATCAAAATTAATTATAAATATATAAGAATATATTCATGCATATTTATATAAAAATAATCAACACATCTTCAATCACAAATACAAGTGGTCAACATCAACAATAAACTATTATAAAGATAAAGCTAAAAAATCCATTCAACAACAACATAAAAAAAATAATAATAGCAATAATTAGTAAAGAAGATATAGAAAAGCAAATTTTGTTAATATATATATAATATTAGTAATAAGAAATGCATTCAAGTTTTTATTACCCATTGATAATTTCAAAGCCCTTCTTCTATACCCTTTTGAAGTAGCACTAATAATATTTTAGAACTGATCAAATCGTTTTTTAGCTCTAGATTAAAAAAACCATCTTAACTTTAAAAGCCATAAATTATGAGACTTTAAAACCATAGGCTAGTGTTATTTGATCCCAGTAATAATTGGCCCACCTTGGATCAATGAATATATCTCTTAATTATGAGTTCATGTGGGTCCACGAAAGTGTAATTTATGGTGGGCCAAACCTGGGGTCATATGTCTATATAATTAGATCAGAAAAGGATGCCTATAAGATTCAACCAAAAAAACTCCAACCTCAAAACATTTTTATCACAAGCCCATCCATGAGGTGGTCTACCAGAAGGTCGGGTTTGATTTTCGTTCACATGTGACAATCTTTGAATATAGTAGAGCTCTATTTGGAAACTAAAAGAAAATGATATTGAGAAAAAATTGTGGCATGTGATGACACGACACCTTAAACCACTCTATGTTTTTTCTCCATATTTATTTAAAAGAATAATTATTGGGTTGCTAAGGTGGCACCCTCCACAACCCACCGCAACAAAGGCCCGTGCTAAGCCCAAACAAAAAATAAAAATATGTTAAAATTTAAGAATTATTTTGAAATATTGTTAAGATAAAATAAATTTTTTTATTATCTTTGAATATTAAAAAATTTTCTATGTATGAAAATAAATATAAAATGAAGTAAATTTACATAACACGACGACCCTTTGAATTTAAAGGCATCGAGCATTACGACCATCTCATTTATGGATATTATATATATACACATCTGGATCATCTATCCATAAAATAAGTCTTACTATTTTCAAATAAAATAAAATAAAATGTCCCACCATTTAAGGATCGCGTGAGGGGAAATATATATATTTAATATGCATGTTCACATGGGCTGGTTCTTTGAGAAAAAAAGAATAAAAAATAAAATATATGTCTACAAGGGCTGATCTGGGCTGGGTCTTTGGGCCCTTAAGTGCTAGTATTTAATAAACCAAAGCTTGATGGTGACCCAATGCCGTGTGAAAGTAAGCCCATGTATAAAAATATACATAATTGCTACCTACCAAGTTGGACTTTTAAACAAAGCCCAGCCCACCAATACACAAGAAAAAGAATAAATAAACCGTATATATCTTTACACGGGCTGAGCCGGGCTGGGTCTTCGGGCCCTCAAGTGCAAAGACTGATGGTGAACCAATGCCGTGTGAAAGTAATTGATAGATGAATATTAGGGGATGAGAGATTTTAGGGTAGACTTAGAGGGAGAGATATTGGAGGATGAGAGGTTTTAGGTAAGTATTAGAGGGAGAGATTTTAGAAACGTATAATTGCTTGATTAATTGCTTGATGGGAGATTTTAGTGTAGTATAGATGGAGAGATTTTAGAAATGTATAATTGCTTGATGAGGGGGAGAGATTTTAGGAGATTAGGAAAGACATCAAGTAAGGCCCCATGTGAAAGGCAAATGGCCCTCTCACTATTTTCTAAGTGATTTTTCTTAAAGGAGAATAATTGGGTGTTGAGGTGGCAGCCCTCACAGCCCACCTCTCCCTTTCTGAAAGGAGAGACTTTTTAGGGATGAGATGACAACCCCACAGCCCACCTCCCCCTTTGCTTTAATATATATAACTAGCAAGAAAGACACATGCTAAGCCCGGGTCTAAAAATATTACTAAATTCTTACATCAAATTGCGATCCCCTTTGATCGGTTAGGAAAATAAACTAAGATCATTTAAACTTTGTGGCAAACTTAACTAAAAATTATAATAAATTATAATAAAGAGAATTCATTGGGTTAAAAGAAAAAAATTAATATGAAACTTGATAAGAACAAATTAAACCCATGCTGCCCGGGCCGTATTTTGGAGAAGTATGGGTTCAATTTGTTCTTATATTTATATATTTGTGATTAGTTACATAAAGAAATTTATTTTCCTTATGTGAGGCCCCACCCCTTATGGACCCTCACTTATATTTGAATCGTTCTAATTATATTATATAATATCAACTTATACTAATTAATAGGGGTTAGTGAGGGTAGTTATACTAATCTATATTACTAAAGGGATGTACTCTTCCTCACATAAAGACACGTGGCGCAACATCAAACTTTTTGCAATGCCATTTCCGGAGTTGCCCTTATCCCTAAAATCTCTATATCTATTACACACTCACAAGACCTAAAATCTCTCCATGAAGAATCATCTTCTACTCAAAAGCCTAAAATCTCTCCATGAGATCCCTAAATAAGCCAACACACCAGATGTGTTACATTTATATCAATCAATTCATGGGTCTAGGCCCGCATCATATGATTTTATGGACGGATGGTGGACCCCATTCATCTGGGTCTCACTTAAAAATATTTGGTCAATTTGTTAGGTCTACGATAATTTGATCCTTTGATTTTTCTTAATCAATTCATGGGTCCCATCCCGCATAATATGATTTTATGGACGGTTAGTATAGAGATGATGGACCTATTCATATGGGGGGTTCCACTTAAATAGGTTAGGTTTGGTCAATTTGTGAGGTCTATGATCATTTGATCTTTATCAAGTAATTCATGGGTCCCAGCCCGCATCATATGGTTTTATGGACGGTTAGAATATAGATGGTGGACCCCATTCATCTTGGGAGTCCCACTTAAATATGTTAGGTTTGGTCAATTTGAGAGGTCTATGATCATTTGATATTTATCAATCAATTCATGGGTCCCGGCCCGCTTCATTTGATTTGATGGACGGTTAGAATAAAGATGGTGGACCCCATTCATCTGGGTCCCACTTAAAAAATATTTGGTCAATTTGTTAGGTCTATGATCATTGATCCTTTGATTTTTCTTAATCAATTCATGGGTCCCATCCCGCATAATATGATTTTATGGACGGTTAGTATAGAGATGATGGACCTATTCATATGGGGGGTTCCACTTAAATAGGTTAGGTTTGGTCAATTTGTGAGGTCTATGATCATTTGATCATTTGATCTTTATCAAGTAATTCATGGGTCCCAGCCCGCATCATATGGTTTTATGGACGGTTAGAATATAGATGGTGGACCCCATTCATCTTGGGAGTCCCACTTAAATATGTTAGGTTTGGTCAATTTGAGAGGTCTATGATCATTTGATATTTATCAATCAATTCATGGGTCCCGGCCCGCTTCATTTGATTTGATGGACGGTTAGAATAAAGATGGTGGACCCCATTCATCTGGATCCCACTTAAAAATATTTGGTCAATTTGTTAGGTCTATGATCATTTGATCCTTTGATTTTTCTTAATCAATTCATGGGTCCCATCCCGCATAATATGATTTTATGGACGGTTAGTATAGAGATGGTGGACCTATTCATCTGGGGGTTCTACTTAAATAGGTTAGGTTTGGTCAATTTGAGAGGTCTATGATCATTTGATCCTTTGATCTTTATCAAGCAATTCATGGGTCCCAGCCCCGCATCATATGGTTTTATGGACGGTTAGAATATAGATGGTGGACCCCATTCATCTTGGGGTCCTACTTAAATAGGTTAGGTTTGGTCAATTTGAGAGGTCTATGTTCATTTGATCATTTGATCTTTATCAATCAATTCATGGGTCCCGGCCTGCTTCATTTGATTTTATGGACGGTTAGAATAGAAATGATGGACCCATTCATCTTGGTCCCACTTAAATATATTTGGTCAATTTGTTAAGTCTATGATCATTTAATCTTTCTTAATCAATTCATGCCTCACCTAAAGAATAAAACATTTCGGAAAAAAAACATAAAGATCAAATTAGCAACAAAAAAAAAGGACTCACAAGTTTACTAATTAATAAATTTATTAAAAATAATTCATATCAGTCTGTGCATTTGGTGATTTCGTGGTCCGTGCATAGCACGGGGTTTTGCTAGTATAAGCCCTAATTAATAGGGTATTAAATATTTAAGGAAAGTACTGCCAAGTGTCAAAATTTTTAAATTTTTCTGAATGAGACATATGGTAGGTCTGATTTTTATCTTATAATATATAATATAATATAATATAGAATATGAATGAATATATATATATATATATATATAGATATAGTTAATAATTCTAGACCCTAGAAAAGAAAGTGAGGATCCGGAAACCGCACATACAAATTACAAATCGAACTTTCCAAGCCCAACAAAACACATCTCTCTAGTTTCTGCTCTTCCTCACGGTCACAGAGGTACGTAACGTAACGTTACGAATCCAGAAATCTCTCTCATAATTAGGATTAGGGTTAGGGTTTTCTGCAAATTCATTCGGTCTGTGATTTTTATAACAAACCCTCTTACAAAGCTACTAGGGTTTATTATTAGCTCATTCATTTATTTACAAAACCCTAAGAAGAAATCTCCGATTTTTTTTTTGTTCGATCGGAAAGGATGGACGAATACCAGCACATGGAGCGATTCGGCACTGAGAACGACTTCGAAGACGGCCAATGGATCGGCGGCGAGTTCTACTACAAGAAGCGCAAGGAGAAGCGCCACCAATCCAAAGAGGACGTCCTCTACGGCGTCTTCGCCGACAGCGATTCCGACGACGAGAGCTCGTCTTCGCGGAAGCGCCGCAAAGATAATTCCACCCGCGATTTCTCAAAGCCCGTCAACTTTGTCTCCACCGGCACCGTCTTGCCCGATCAGGAAATCGATCGGAACCGGGAGGAGGATGGGGGAGATGAAGAAAATAGGACTGGGTTAGGGTTAGGGTTAGGGTTAGGGTCAGGATTAGGGTTTGGGTCGAGCTCTGGGTCAGGGTTAGGATTTGGGAAGGAATCGGCCAAGGATGAGAATGGCGGCGCGGATGAGGTCGGCGTGGAAGAAGACGGTTTTCTCCCCACTGCGTTTGGGCGGAGGATTAAAGAGGGGGCTGCTCGCCGGGCGAAAGAGAGAGAGCAGTCGGCGAAGGAATCCAAGAAGCAGGTGCAGGGAAGGAGGGAATGGGGGGATTCCGGCGACGTCGGGGTATTCGAGAAGCATACAAAGGGAATTGGAATGAAACTGCTTGAGAAAATGGGGTATAAAGGTGGGGGATTGGGGAAGAATGAGCAGGGGATTGTTGCGCCAATTGAGGCGAAGCTGCGGCCAAAGAATATGGGTATGGGCTTCAACGATTACAAAGAGGCCAAGCTGCCTGCCTTGGAGGAATCAGCAGTGGAGAAGCCTGCTGTGGCAGGCGTGGGGGCTGCAGTTCGTCCAAGAGAGAAGCTTTGGTCGAAGCAGAATCAAATGAAGACGAAGAAGAAAAAGGAGTATATGACAGCGGATGAATTGTTAGCAAAGAAACAGGAGCAGGGGCTGGAGGTTGTTCAGAAGGTGCTCGATATGCGTGGGCCACAAGTTCGAGTTTTGACCAATCTTGAGAACTTGAATGCCGAAGCAGAAGCGAGGGAGAAGCAGATACCCATGCCTGAGCTTCAGTATAATGTGAGGTTGATTCTTGATTTCGCGGAGGTTGCTATCCAGACGATTGATAAGGACTTGAGGCAGGAGAGGGAGACTGTTGTGAGCTTGCAGATTGAGAAGGAGAGGCTACAGAAAGAGGCAGCAAGGCAAAAGAAGCAGCTCTCTTGTATGGAAGAGATTGTGGGGGTATTGGATAGGGTAACAGAAGAGAATTCATTGGGGACATTGACATTGGATTCGCTGGCAGCAGCCTTTAGTGATTTGCGGATGAGATACAGAGATGACTACAAGCTCTGTAACTTATCTTGCATTGCCTGTTCATTTGCATTACCATTGCTGATTAGAGTGTTTCAAGGATGGGACCCTCTGCAAAACCCATTGCATGGTTTGGAGGTGATTGCATTATGGAAGAATCTGCTGCAGGGAGATGACCCATATGATTATTCGGACACTGGGTCATCACCTTATGCCCAGTTGGTGATGGAGGTTATATTGCCTGCCGTGAAGATATCAGGGACAAATACGTGGATGGCCAGGGACCCAGAGCCAATGCTTCGGTTTGTGGAATCATGGGAGAAATTGCTCCCACCTCCTGTTCTGCAGAGCATTTTGGAGAGTGTGGTGATGCCAAAGCTTTCGGAAGCTGTAGAATCATGGTCCCCACTGACGGAATCAGTCCCAATTCATGTCTGGGTGCACCCGTGGCTCCCACTGTTAGGCCAGAGATTGGAAACTCTGTATCACACCATACGTCTCAAGCTGGGTAAAGTTCTTCATGCTTGGCATGCGAGTGATGCGTCTGCCTATGCCATGCTTTCGCCGTGGAAGACTGTGTTTGATCCGGCTAGTTGGGAACATCTTATTGTTCGTTACATAGTCCCGAAACTCATGATTGCGTTGCAAGAGTTCCAAGTGAACCCAGCTGATCAGAATCTTGACAGGTTCTTTTGGGTTATGACATGGGCATCAGCCATTCCAATTCATCACATGGTCGCAATGTTGGAGGCAGGTTTTTTCACCAAGTGGCAACAGGTTTTGTATCACTGGTTGTGCTCGAATCCAAACTTTGAACAAGTCATGAAATGGTACAAGGGTTGGAAAGATCTTTTCCCTCCGGAACTGCTAGCGAATGAGAGGATCCGAACTCAGCTAAATGTTGGACTTGAAATGATGAACCGAGCAGTGGAAGGAATGGAGGTGGTCCAACCAGGAGTTAGAGAGAATGTAAGCTATCTTAGAGTGACAGAACAAAGGCAGTTTGAGGCTCAGCAGCAAGCAGCAGCGGCGGCATATGCTCAACTTCACACCCCTGCCAGCCTAGGGCGGGGGGCTCATATGGATGGTATGGGTGGCATGCCCCAGTTGACCTTGAAAGAAGTTGTTGAGGCTTGTGCGAGAGATTATGAGTTGGATTTTAAGCGTAAAGAAGGTAGAATGCACAATGGTCTTCAGGTGTACGGCTTTGGCAACATAAGTATATGTGTGGACCCAGTAAAGCAGACTCTTTTTGCTCTAACTGAGAAGGGATGGGAAGGAGTGACTCTTGACTGGTTGCTAGCGCAGAATCATATTCACACTGCAGGACGTCACTGAGTTTTGGAGACAATGGAGCTTGTACATGTCAAAGTTACTGAGTTATGAGGTTCGTATAAATATATCATTGGTTGCCACCTGTGAGTTTTATATCATGTTTTCATTTTTGTTTTGGATGATTTTGTCTGGTAACTGGTACTTGGGTAGTTATGCTTATCCACTAAAATGGGTTTATTGACAGTCACATCTATTGCTGAATTCCGTTAAGCTGATTTGCTGAATGCAAACTTCGTTTGATGAAAACTTGTAATTTTATGTCCTTCAGTCAACTGCAACTCTCTTTTTTGTTCGTGGTAGATTTGCTTTTCTATCTAAATGTTTGGGTTGATCATTGAAGGCATGCATCTTAAATAACATCTTTAATACAAATGAGATTAACTTTTATGATGCATGATTTCTGGCTTGTGCATTTCAGATAGATAATTATATTGCATTGTTTGCAGTGGATTCAATCACCCAGTTCTATAAAGTGCATTTTGAAGAAGAATCATCTTGAGTAGTTTTACCACCCATTTCAAATCCTGATTTGAAATCTGTTCATCATCATAGAAAAGGAGTGAAGAAGAAAAATGAATAGAAGGAAATAAAAGAAATACAAAGTCATAGGCAATCAACACGGCAAACTCGTTTATGGTTTTGAGGCATTCCTTGAAAAGAAGTCTGAATTGAATGAGAGTTTCGCTTATAGTCTTGTTGTTTAGAATAAACCTCATATTCCCCTTGCCACCATTCAAATACATGGAGTTCCATGATGATCATTTCTTTAACAGCAGCCCCAATCAGAAATTTGATCTTCTGCCATGGTCTTGCCATGGTATAACCTTATTGATGCAGCCCCAGATCCACTAACGAAATAGGCCAACTCCATGAGGGGGTTGTAATTTACACTGTAAAATGATTTGGGCCTTCAACAATAGCTATCATCATCAAACAAGGATGACAACTCATACATGACGAGACTTTCCATCGAATCCATCCCACCCTATTTCGTGACTGGTCGTGGTCAGAGGGCAGACCTATTTAAGGTGCAGTTGGAGTTCACTCCATGAGGCTTATACACATTCCCTACTTCCATTGTATGACTCATAAGCTTGATAGCTCGATAGTTTACCCGATCCTGGATATCATCTTCATTCATATAAAAAGAGACTGCACTGTAATTGAACTCTGCTCACACTGTTATTGAACTCTGCTGAAGTTTTTTTTTTTTCTTTTGAATGATAAATATGTTTAATTGTTTACGTACGTACACACACATATATATGTATTAAAAGGAAAGAACAATATACAAGATGGTATAAGAGTACTATACTGAAAAAGGGCCAAAAATACAGAGAGAATCACCAAAATAACATTAAAAAAAGAGCCACAGGCCCACAAACAAGGGACAACTATAGCAACATACCTACATACAACACATCTGACGCAGTTAGGGAAGCACTAATCCCAATTGAAGGTGAACCCACAATACCCGGATCTTGAATCAAACATAAAATCCACACACAAGGAGAAAGATAGAGATTCACTTACCATCGATCGCGAATATCCACTGTGTAAATCTTTGATCCAATGGGAAAACTCGTCCAAGGAGCAGAAATAAAAGAAAGTGCTCAAAGCAACTTTAATCAATTTCATAAAAATATCCAAGACTTGACTTTGTCGTCCCTTACAAGAGTATAAATAGAGCATGCAAGTCAAGAAAATTATTCCTAAATCTAAAATTAAATCATAGCCATTCATCTTACAATTCCAAAATAATCAAGAAACCCAAATTCTAATATAAGAAACTTCAACACGTCTTGAACTTGAAGGTTGTTTGACTTGAAGGTTGTTTGGCTTGATTCTAAACAAGTGGGTCCTACTGGATGATTCATGGAACAGCCAGGCGCCAGCTATTTCCTTCATGTGATATATACTTAGATACCTTCAATTGCGAAGCACCCAAGTAGGAAAGTTCTCTTGAGTTGTCAAATACATGGATGTCCTTGCATAAAACCACTAACAAATCTAACAACCTTTTTCTGAAAAATCTCTTGACAATTCAAAAGAGATTAAATATAGGAATATCTGATTGAACTTAGCATAGGTCCTTGAAGAACGAAGTGACATTTTGATGGGCCACATGTGAGGACTGGCGGGACCAGCTGGGTGATGGAATCTGCTCAGTATGTCCACGAGACTTGTTCGATGGCTGTCCCAGCTAGATTGGGTCTGATTTGGGCCTAGTTCAGGTGGGTTCAAAGTCACTAACCTGCTGCCCACTTCAATTGAGTTGTTGGTCTTATTTGGAGCTGGATTAACCAGTTGAACTGATCCAAATGGGCCAGAATTGATCTGACTTGATTTCTCAATTAATTTAGAACAATCATAATTGGTCCTGACATTTATTTTGGACTCATCTTGACCGTCCAATTTGGATCTTGGATCTTTCCACTTGATCGAGTCTCAGAAAAGGTGGATTGAGATCCCATTGGTTGATCAATTGGATCTAAATACTTTGGGGCCTGATTTATGGATTGATCCTTTAAGATATGCCATTTTGCTCCTGCATCAACATCTCTATCAATTCTTGGTTTATCTAACATGTCTACCACGCATTAGACTCGTAACAGTTTTGTCGAAATGTCCTTAGTTTCATCAAGAATAAATTAAAACCTCCAAGAACCACTACCATTGGATGAAACCCATTTATCCCATTAAGTGTCAGCATCGTGGGTTCTACTTTTTTCCATTCAACACTGCTTGCAGGAACTCCACAATCCACCTGACTTTCCTAGCTACTTCATTCAAGGTCTTTATTGGTCACCTTCTTACTTAGTCAAACTTGTGACCCTTCAATACATCGCATAGAGATTGTTTCTCATCATCTATCTCAAACCATCTCAAATAAATAACAATTTTTTTTTCAATTAGGGTACCCATAAGGTTGTTTCCCTACTTCTATCCCATTTTCTCTTCAATTAGAGCTACTTGTAAGTTTTCTGTTATGTGCTCATTCCTAAATCAGTCCTTTCTACTAATCTACGTCTTAACATGTTCATCTCAACCACATTTACTTTCGCTGCTTCTCATTACATTCAAATCCATATTGGTTCCCTTCAATCAAAGTGACACTCAATGATGACATAAAATTCCACTATATTGTTCCCACTTTTCCCACCCTGCTTTGATCTTATTTATTACATCAAATTCAAACCTATGATTCCCAGATACGGCATGGATATGGTAGGGACACGCCATGGACACGGCAAATACATGGATTTTACACATAAAAAGTGAAGTATCGAATACGATACGACCTGATATGTTGCCCATTTTGAAGTATCTATACATCATAGACTCAAACCCTTTGTTTGGTGCCATAGTTGCTCCTATAAATCAACCTCAGAGAAAGCAATTTTTTATTTCTTGAAGTAATGAGAGATAATTCTTTCGATGGAAGATTACAAATATATAGGATCAGATGGTACTTCTCCTTTCCTAGCTGGTTCCTAAACCCTAAATCTTCTCTAATTAAAAGGAACCCATATCTCCTAAAACTTTTCTAAAGACAATCCAAATCAAACAGGATTCCTAATTTAGAGACTTCTAAAGAAATCAAGATTCCCACTGTAAATGATAGTCCTATTGGGCTGCAGGCCGAATGCAACGGGCCTGGTTTGACCAATAGGCCATAGGTCATGGGTCCGGCCTACATTCCTTATGAAGGTGAACCCTTAGATGTGGTATGTATTTTTAAGGACTTTATCGAACACGATAAGAAAGTGATGTTAATTTTGAGTTAGAATCAAATCAAGGTATGATACTATGATTATAGAAGTAAAGGCGGTCTTAGCTGGCATGAAGAAAAATAGAGCATTGGGACTAGATAAGATACCTAAAGATGCACAAGTTTTGTTGGGTGAACGCTTGGGAAGAGTGCAGTTTCAGAGAACAAGTAGTTGAATACTTTGAAAGACGCTTGGTTCCAGCGAGATGTTTTTTTCAAAAAAAATAAAATTGAAGTCATATTGGTTAAAAAATCTTGGTCCAATGGGATGCTGTTTCAGAGATCACTGCGTGAAATCAAATATTGAAACAATCAATAACCTCTGCCAAACATGTTCCTTACATTTTTTATCCCCTTGGTGATGCAGGACAGACCCATAGTCCCCAGGGTCGACCCGCCAATGGGCCCAGCCCATCCGTCTCGACCAGTTCTTTGGGCCTAGCCCACCAATCTTAGCCTACTCAAGAGTTTTATTTATTTATTTATGTCTTAAGTTGTATTTAGGTGGATGTTGTAATCCTGGCCATCATTGCATTTGAATGGTCTAGATTAATTTTAGGGCTAGTCTTTTATCTATTTAAGCATTGTAATGCCTCATTTGGCATTAGGTTTTGATTAATGAAATTGAGTTTTCCCATTTAGGTGCGTCCTCGTTTATTATCTTTGCAGAGATTTATTGTGTCTTCGGACACGTGCTTCGGCACCCATTGTGCTTTTAGCACTTCCCATGTAAGCCCTAACCCTAGGGCCTGCATCAATCAATTGGAGATTAGAAAATTGAGTTAATAGAAATTCCCTTTTTGTGGGTTTATCTTTGGAGACTGTTTCTTCTACGCGTGATTGTTCCCTGTGAACCCTAATTGTGCCCCAGCACTTGCGATCGTATCAACGATTGCATCACTTGGAATGCGAAAACAACGCAATGGCACAATGCCAAACAAGCCTTAAATGACTGTAGCTGCCATTCTTCTAAATCGGCTAGCATGGATGATGATAGGATCTGCTTTCAATAGTTAGATTGCATTTTCTATTGATGAATGCTTGGATTTGGCCATATATGCCATTGACTAGCCATATTGTGTCATATATTCCATTGGATTGTCCTGTTAGATATTTGCATCCATTTGACCGTTGAAATCAATGGATGCGTCTGTTTGCCTGCTACACCAACTTGAAACCATAATTTGATCATCAATTAAGTTATATGTTGTTATTCCTTCTTCAACAAACCAAATCAAACCAAACCAAACCAAGCCTTTTCCCACTAGGTGGGGTCGGCTATATGGATTTGACGACGCCAATCAAATCTGTTTAGGGCCATGTCCTCCGTTAGATCCATGTAGGCAAGATCATGTTTAATAGTTTCTTTCCAACTTCTCTTGGGTCTCCCTCTCCCTCTCCTACTCTTGGCAAACTCCATGCTTTCACACCTTTTAACAGGTGCCTCTGTTGGACGCCTTCTAACATGGCCGAACCATCTCAGTCGATTTTCTCTCATTTTATCTCCAATCGGTGCTATTCCTACTATGCCCCTAATCTCCTCATTCCTAATCCTATCTCTCCTTGTGATCCCGCACATCCATCTTAGCATTCTCATCTCCGTAACTTCCATCTTCTTGACATGATTATGCAAATCAAAATCGCCAATATCATTAGATATGTCTAGTCAAACCTTGATGTCGATTTCTTGGATTGTCACCTGATGTCAAAGCTTCCGTGGATGGATCATCAAAACACAAGTTTCTCAATAGATCATTTGTTTGGTCTCTTACATTATCTTTTTCAGAACTCTCATCTAGCAGATTTCTGAATGCAGTGATTTGATCCTTTCTACAATCGGAACTTCTGGCTCAAGAACCATGGTATAGAGATCACCACTTGGAGGATGCTTAGCCAATGTCTTAGGATGTCACTGCTTTTATTATCATGATTGTTCCTCTCAAATGGCTGAATTTGTCAATTTGATGAACCAAGTGATGACTTGGCGGACAATTGGAGTGATTAATTGTCTGTTCCTTCTTTCTTTGTTTTCTTGTTTCCTGACACGATGGGATTAGAACTTGCTCTAAAACTAGATGATGCAACTTCATCAAGTCCTTACCATCATCTTTTGGAGAAAAATTTAGGTTCTTGCAAGACTTGTGCTGGAAAAGATAAAGTCTCATAAGTATAATCTTTTTCATTCCTAAGAACTGAATTCAACTGCTGTCCTTACATGCCTTTGTAAATAAATTCAAATCCTAGATCTAAATTATAGACGGAAAAAACACTAAATCCAAATGTGTACTTTAGATTTCTGTTCTAATTAATCAACTAAGAAGAAATAATTAAACTGAATCTAACTTAACTAGATAACTTTTTTGAATAGTTAAATTCATTATAGAGAAAACAATACAAGAGACTTATACTGAAAACAAGAATAGCACCATCGAAACCCCGAAGGCAGGGATCGAACAAAACAGACCCTCCAAGAGCAAACTAGAACAACAGACACCTGATAACAGGGATTTTATTTTTACTTTTATATTTTGATTTAAAGATAACGAAAATAAAATATATTTACACATCATTTATTATATATTAATATTTCATGATGTTCTTGATATGATTGTATGATAGACTTATTTGTCATTATACTTATACTGCTATGAATGGGACAATGGGACAATGGATGGATTATGAATCATTACTTTTTTCTTTTTCTTTTCTTTTTTTTTTAATTATTTTTCATTTTTATTAGGAAAATAAAACAATCATACGATTCACAATTCGATTTGATTCATGGGTCTGAACGATTTGCGATACGATTCCAATTTTTAAAACAATGATTGTCAGCAGGATATTATGTGCTATGCAAGGGAATTAGGGCCTCAGTCATTTGAAAATTTTGTTAGCTTCGAATTATAGAAATCACCTTCTGTGATTGTCCTTTATTTTGATAAGCGCAGATGAAGACAAAGATTTCCCTCCTTAAATGTGATTTTGAGCTTCTCTTTGTATTGTGGAAGAACTTGTCCATGTGGATTCCATCGGTTATTTATCAATTTATGACAGCAAAATTGTTAATTTAAAGGATTCTTACTTTGATTTATATTGTAGCTTCTCCTATGTGTATGGGTAAGCTGCTCTGTTTTTCCTCTTCCTGTTGCTACCCAAGCTTCATCTATCAAGTGAATTTTTTATCTTGAATTAGGTTTCGGAAGATGTATCTGTCAAGCAAAGTTTCTTCCTCCCCTACTCAGGCCAATTGTAGCTCACTTTGCCAGTTCTTTAAACTGTTCTTTCTATCATAGTTGTTAAGTCCTACGATTCATTTACCGAATCCTACGATTCATATCGAATTCTAAGGAAAAAGATTCGTAGTTTATCCAACGAGCCCCCATTTCTTGGTGAGTTTTAGGATTCAAGTGTGAATCTTATGTTTCAATACTTGTTTTATCGAGTCTTACGATTCAAGTGATTCGTCTAGGTGGAAATAGCCACGTGCGAGTGACTATTATTAAAAATTGTTTACTTTTTCTTTATTAGTGTTTAAATTTTAAGCGGTTATCTTGTTATGAAAAAAAAGAAGAAATTACCAGAAAAATCACCATAGATGTCCGATGCACCAATAAGGCTCTCATAGTTCCTCCGTAACAGTGAAGGCCCTCTCGGCAATTTTCGCTTTTGTTTAAGCGACGATATCGTCGCCCGTCTTTTCTTCATCCTCTCCTTTCTTTTTTCCCTCCTCTTTCTCCATCTCCCCCACTCCATTTCTTTCAACAGCCCTCATATTCACCCTCTCTCAACTCACCAAATCTCAAACACCTCCATTAATGGCATCTCTCTTCCTTAGTGTTGAGAAATTCGTTTTGGACACCGTTTCGGTTTGGTGTCTAAACTGAAATATTTCGGACGATTCGGGATTTTGGCGAAATGTTTCGGATTGACGTTTTGGAGTAAATAAATAAATACCCCAATATTATATATATATATATATATTACACACACATATGGAGATGCTCTTGTGAGAGTTACTTTCACGGTACTACGAGAGTAGGGGGTAGGGCCCCTCACATTCAGGAAAAGGGGCTGCACATATCAGAGAAGCAGCGGCAGGTAGCCTTTCCCCCCCACCCCCCCCCCCCCCCCCTCTTCTCTCTTTGTACTATGTTCTCTCTCCCCTCTTCTATTTAAAGTAATTTTACACCCCCTTTGTTCTTCTTTTTTTTTTTTTCCTTTATGTTGCATGTGAGTGCGAGTCGACTCGGGCGAGTCCCATGGAACTCGGGCGAGTCCCACCTATTCGAGTCCAACTCCAAAGGACTCGACTCGGACTCAACCTTTTTTTAAACCATGCTCACAGTACCGTGAGAGTTACGAGCGTCTCCCATATATATATAGCATTTTGCATACACCCCCCTAAGGTTTCTATGATTTGAAAATAGGCCCCTATGGTTTTAGTATTTGTAAATAGGCCCCGGTCTTTACATTTTAACACCTTTCATATCCTCAAAATTAGTGGACTTCCAACCACCAAAAGTTTTTAGAGTGAAATGACACTTTTGCCCATCTCTTTAGCCCTGTGTGCATCAATTCAAAAGCTTGGACTTATTTTTTTCTAAAGCTTGTAACATTAATAATTACATTTAGTGGGAGAGAATAGCCATATGTAAATCTATTTTTATCAATACAGGGTCTATTTCATTAAACCCAAATAGATCATAATGATAATCAACGCCTGTGCTTATGATTGATTATAATTGATCCAATCCATGCACGAGCCACCGTTAGATTGGTGAAAGTTTCAACATATATGCTTTGGCTTCATGTGCATTAAAGAGTTATTAAGAGAGATCATTGGTACTTGGGATAAATAATGATATTTTTGTAAATATTAATGTACTCATTTTTGTTTAATGGATGTTAGGGAAAATATAAAAAGTTCAATACAAATCTCATGGTGGTTACCCATTCTCAATAGAAATACTGATTTTGGGGACATTAAAGGTATTAAAATGAAAGAGTAGGGGCCTATTTACAAATATTGAAACTACAGGGGCCTTTTTAGAAATCATGAAAACCTTAGGGGGGTATATACAAAAAACTCATATATATATTGAGAGAGAGAGAGATTCTCAAAAACTCCCCTATCTCAAAAGAGGAGTTTCTACCCTTATCTATTAGCCAATGATTTAAGAGAATCTATAAAATATCCACAGTTTTAGGAGAATATTTAGGAGAGAGAATGGATAAGTGTACCATTGATGACACGTGTCACACTTTCATTGGCTAAAAGAAGGGCTTTTTTTTTTTGAAAAATGCCCGGGGATTTTTGTAGCGTAACTCATATATATATATATGAAATGGATATTTAAATTTAAAAATAGCATAAATTGGGCAGGGCGAATTTTTTATTAGAGAGAAATCTGTGGATAGTGCTCAATTTCCTATTGGGTAGGCCGTAGGCCTATATATTAGCAGAGTGAAATTTGGATAAAGCCCAATGCTATCAAAGTGAAGTTTGGTTACGAGTTACGACCCATTTAGAATTTGACTAGCATATTTTCTATTAAAGGTGAAATATGGCTTGACCCAATTTTCCATTAGATTGAAATTGGCTACATTCATATGTATAGAGAGAGGGTGGTAGGACTTCAATATTTAATGGTTTAGATGTTTACTAGGTGGCCCCATTGTGAGGACCACACGAATCTCACAAAGCTCCTCTTATAAAAGAAAGGCGATATAAGAGATGAGGATTCATCTATTTCGCTTGTGACGGAATCTTCGAGAAAGAGACGAGGGAAAAGGCGAGGAAAGGAATGGAGAAGGAGTAGGAGAAGGAGACGGTGGTCGCTAGAGTGCGTTTGTTGGTAACAGGTACGCCATCCCTAGGTGATGGAGCGCTGGTCGCTGCGGTCGTCGGTAACAGGTAAGCCGTGCCTGGTTGCTGCTGTCGTTGGTAACAGGTGCGCCGTCCTCTTCCATTTCTAAATTCCTGCCTCTTTTTTTTTTCCTGGCTGAACTCTCTTTCGGTTGAATGGAAAAAGGAGGGGAGGGAGGGGGGTCGATTGGTATAACAACCAAACCGAAATTATTTGGGAAATTCGTCCGAAACGAAACGAGTTTCGTAACTTTGCTCTTCCTTCTATTCCTCCTCTACTTCCTCGGCCACCCTCGCCCTATTAGAGGCCATATTCATCACTGGCAGCTCCAGTGGCATTAGCCTTGTTCTCTCCTGCCAAGCTGCCTCGAACAACACCCGTGTCTCCATCCTCCGCCTGAAACCCCGACAAGCTCGAGGAGGCTCACACCTCCATCCGCCAGTCCATCGGGGCTAAAGAGGAAGATGGAGAGGTACTCTTAGTAGAACAGGAAGATGGAGAAAGAGGAGGGAGACTGGAGTGGGGAGATCGAGGAGGGCGGCGAAGAGGAAGAAGATGAGACGAGTGCAAATATTGTCGTTCAACTGAAACGAGTGACGATATCAGCGTTCATACAAAAGCAAAAATCTGCAGGAAGGCCTTCACTGGTACAAAGAAACTATGGGGGGCCTTTTTGGTGCACCCCAGACATTTAAGGCGAATTTTTTCGGTAATTTCCTCATGAAAAAAAACTCTATTAATGACCTTGACATTGGGGAGGTCTCGTTTCAAACATAAATAAGGGATAGATGTAAATAAACAGGAACTAAAACTGTACTTAAGGATTTCGTCCTACATTTTTTGGGGAGGTTTCAAACATAGATAAGGAGTAGACATGTGACTGGAAGTTTGATTGTATTGTCGTATGTTTTTTTTTTTTCTTTCTATTTCTCTTCATAAACACATCTTTAACTTCAAAAGTAATTTTGATGATTTGGACTTCATTTTTTTTTATTTAAAAAAATGAAGACACTACAAATTGTTAATTCTCCTAGTAACATTGATATCCTAAACCTGTTTAACTTTTAACACCTATATCATTTATGATATATTAATTTATGTCAATAATTTTTTGCATATGTTTGTATCATAGTCTTATTTGTCAATGTATTTTTGCTGTCGTGGATGGAAAATGGATGGATTCCGAATGTGAATAAATACTTAATTTTATTATTTTTAATTTTTTAACAAGAAAAATAAAAAATCATATGATTCGCAATACGATTCAGAATACGATTTGATTCAACCCCTTGAAGGATTTACGAAATGATTTTGATTTTCACAATAATGTTTTGGTTTGCTATCATGTAAATTTTTTATTTTTTGAAGGAGTTGTTATTTTACAGCATAGTTATCAGCTTTCCAACTTCCACTTAATTAATCGCATGAGCTGACCTGACCAACCTCGAATTTTTCTGGGTTAGGTTGGACCAGAATGTTGAGATCGCCATGCATATGAAGTTGGGGGTTGCCCTTCAAGATAAAGATTGTGTGAATTAATTGCATGAGATGAAGTCACTTGTTGAGCATATGGGAGGACCACATCAGAAGCATTTAGCCAGGGGCTGATTCCTGTTGAAATCAAGGATATTCATCTGGCCATGTCGGCGGCTAAACTATAATCAAAATTTCATTGGCCATCCTTTTAATCTGTGCAATTATGTCCAGCATCTCCAGGAGGATGTGAAATTTCCATCCATGTGAACAGATGACATGCAGCATTGCTGAGCGCTTGTGTTTGGAAATGGGGAGGAGCTGGAGTCACGCACAGTAGTTGATTTTTTCAAAATATGCTCCTTTGGTTGGTTTATGATGGCCACTGCTTCTGTTGTCGCATGAAAGTAGCACAGGATATTTTGTAATCTAGAAAAGGGAAGTTTTCATTTATATTCTAGTTAGATTCCTGTTTTGGGGTTGTGCAGCTCTATGGTCTGGTTCCTCAGTTGTATTAAGCTGAAGAGATCCTTGCAGGCTGTCCTAACTATTCCAGTCAAATTTATGTTTCTACTTGCTGAAGAAATGTTCTGTATCTTTGCAGACAAAGTTTGCCGGGATCTATAACACGCTCCAAGAGTTTTATTCTGCCATGTAATGGTCGATTTTCTGTGCAATCTTTGGTCCAGACACTTCTGATAGGTGTTATTGTTTTCACCAATGGCCTAGTATCATGGTGACAATCATTTTTGTGTGCATTCTGATATGATGATCCCTTCCCTTCAATCTTACTGCTGAGGTATGAAGCTCAGGCCCTGCCAACCCCTCCTTCCCACTTGAAGAGAACAAGGAAATTATGTTGTATGGACACAAGTGGGGCTCTCAAAATGGTAATATGATTCAACCTCTGTATACTCGAAAAGACATCGTATCTAAGCACTGTAGGCTATTAGTTTGGCTGTTAATTAATGCACGGGTTTAGTTGGTTCCCATTTTGATCTCTAGGTGAACAAGGATCTGGTTTCATCAGATTGGTTTGTGAAACTTTGGGATCCACAAAATGCATGAATCTTGATCTAGATTCAGGCATGAACTACTCTTGAATACAAACTCAGGCTTGAGTACCTTTTTTTCTTTCTTTAGTGGGAGACCCATAGACATCCTCATCCACTAACCGACAGTAAGCATCATCTTCAATTGGATCACTCTGTTCAGTTAGCTCTTTTTATTTATTTGTTTTTATCTTTTAATCTCTCTCATACAGCTGAAAATTTACAATTTTGTTTTCCACCATGCACATGGTTGCATGTGTGCCTGTCTGATCATTTAAATTAAAGGGCTCTTGGAAATTAAGTCTGAAAACCACACTATGGACTATCACCGTCCAATATGTGGTCAAAATCATTTTTTTTTTAACGGTAACGAAAAGATATATTAAGAAAAAAAAAAGAAGAAAAGGAAAAACCAAGCTTAGGTATAGGAGATATATACCCAGACATTAGAAACAACAACTACATAAGAGAAGCCTCCAAAACTGTATGTGGTCAAAATCATGGTGATTAGAACATGTTAAGTTAAAATCACACTAGGTATTTTTATAGTCGTAACCATTCAAAAAAAAAAAAAAAAAAAAAAAATCTGTCGACGTACCTTTACCAATCATATTATTAATCCTCAGCTGAGCAGGTGCTGGCTAAAATTTCCCTTCAACACCATTTGATTTTGAAAGACAACAAAAATTGTGACTAACTGTAGAGTTTTTGGGGAGAATCTCAAAATGGGGCCTAAGTTTATGAGACATTTCAAAACAGGATAAAATAAGAAATATATTTTAAAATGGGCCTTAAGGAGTGGAGTGATGAAAAGTGAAATGTGAAGAGAAAAAGTGCAACTCCCATTTAAAAAAACTGCCACATTTTATTCCAGAAATTGGCGTTGTAAGAAATGAAACAATTGGAACTTTTATAACTTATCAAGAATTATTAACTGAATTTTGAGTTTTCCCCCATCTATTTCACATTGATGGAAACGATATTATGAACAAATATACTCGGATTTGCCAACAAAATAATTTCACCAACTGAACTCGATAACACATGAATAATCCAGTTGATCAAACTATCTCTCAATTTTCTTTATACCCTAGGGCATCTTCGGCCCAACCTAGCCTAGTCCGAGGGATATTTGAATCTAGACAGTCGAGAACCCGTTGATGATTGTTTAAAAATATGGACTTACGGCTCGTATGTAGAAAGGAAGGTCATGAAAAAGTGTAGAAAAATAAATAAAAAAACCCCTCAAAATCTCTGTTGGCAACCAGAGTATGACAACTGTATTGAGGACATGAGCAATTTCAAATGCAAGATGGACTTTCTGCAAGAATGGGGGTATCCAAACACCTCCAAGAAGTGAACTTTTTAGACAGGCCAACAACAATAGGATTATTAAAATTATTTCAGACTTGGTCCATAGACTCCCCTGCAACTTAATATTCATCCAAAAACAAAAGGAATTTTCTTCATACGGCAACAAACCACAAGTGACCCACTTTCCTTCTTCCCTCCCTTTGGTATTTCTAAGGTGGGATTAACTTGTTTTAAAGTAAAATTTGGAAAAAAAAAAGCGACATTTATTTTGAGCAGTTCAAATTTTATTAAGTGGACTCTAATGTGGATTCTACCATTCCCACTCATGGAAATCGTGTAGGAGATCAGGAGATTCGAACTTTCTAATACCTCCTGAGTCCTTCAATATCTGCCATCCACATGTAGAGTAGATTAAAGGCGTTTTTACCCTGACTTCCAGTAGCTTCTCATACAGCACTATAAATACATGCAAGAAGCAGAGATTGTAACAACAGATCACAAGGTAGATGATATTGGTATGATGAGGAATGGGGGTTTGGGTTTCTTGGAGCTCCAAGAATGGGAGTATATGGAAAGCCCACTATGATTTTTTAAAATTAGTTTGTGCTTTTCTATACCACCCATTCTTGTGGTTTCAAGATGCTCCTCTCTTTCCTTCTTTACCTAGGTTTATTCTCTTAACATGCCCTGTTTTTTAATTGGGTGATTTTATTTTTCCATGACAAGATGGTTCTAAACTGTGACAGAAGGAAATACCACCCTTTCTTGTGGTTTCAGATGCTACTCTCTTTCCTTCTCTACCCATGTTTATTCTCTTAATATGCTTTTTTTAATGGGGTGCTTCTATTTTTCTATGAAAATGTGGTTTGAAACTGTGATAGGAAGGCCCTTTTGTTACTGATCAGAAAACCCATTTCCCATATCACCTGATATACACTGGAGAAATTAAAAAAAAAAAAAGAACCCATAAAAAGAAAAGAAAAGAAAAACAATCATGATTTATTTTTCTTAAGTTAGCACTTGGCACTTGTCATCAAAAAATGCAATGGAATTAACAAGGGCTTAATCAACCTCATGTACCTCATTAACATCCCAACCGCATCAAGTTTTCTTTTTTTACTCAGGGATCGCAATGGGTCCAGTTTAAATGGGGACCCACCCCAACCCGCTTGTTTCCTTAGTTCGGAGCGGGTTTGGGTATTATTGTAGCCCCACTCCACATATATATATAATATTTATTTTTATCAATAAAGTTATAGACAAAATTCATATGGTGTAGTGTAGGATTGGGAATTAACACAAGGCATATGGAAGAGAAGATGTCATGTTCCAGCTCTACAACACTCATTCCTATGCATTTTTATATTTTAAAATTCTCAAGTTTTAATTTGACATGACCCCAAGCTATCATGGGCGGGTTTTGTATCACATAGTAGTGACCCCGCGCATGATTGATTGGATTTGGATGAGATAAACTTGAGATGAGACGGATTTGGATTTATCCAACCCATACCGAACCTGCCCCATTGCCATCCCTAGTTCTTATCCTCATGAATAAATTTTTTTACCAAAGATTAATCATGTGTAGAGCACCTTATCAATTGAAGCGCATCGCATGCAGGTGTTATTCTGATGGAACTGAAATTATATCCAGGCTATAGGTCAGTGGGAGACCATTAACTTGAGTGGTTCAGATTATAGAGCTTGGCCCACTGATTGATTATAAAAGGTTGCACACAGTCAATTCTCTGTGCTCTTCCCTCAAAGGATCCAGATTTCTCATTCCACACCTATATTTCATGTTACATTTGGCCGAGTATGATGGGCGACCCAGACCATCAGTCAGTCGCACCATGGATGAGCATTGCCAATAATTTTAAAACCAAGTCCACCAACTGGAGAGGATTTAAACCATCATACAACATGGAAAGAAAGCACAATGGACCCGCATCAGAATCATGTCCCATGCGTGTCCCATCTCATGCTTTTTGTGTGCCTCCTCTCTCTATGAGACAGCCACAGCCCCTCCAGAATCTCTCTCTCTCTCTCTCTCTCTCTCTCTCTCTCATATCTGCAAGTGCATGGAGAGGCCCACCACCATGGAAAATTGAGGACACCACCTGATGAAGCACAGCAGCTCACAAACATAAGTCAATTTCCATTCTAGTGGTGTGGCCCAAACTTCCACATTTTTTTTATCTGGTTATGGGGGGAGCAAGGGAAAAGCTTAGAACAGAGTTATAAAAAGAGAACAAGGGGGTTTCTGTCTTCCTCATCACAGAAACATTAGGAGATAATGAAGTTAAGAGCTCATCTTTTCCTTCTTCTGCTTCACTTGGATCTGCTCTTCTCTTCCTTTTGCCATTTTTCAGATGGAAAAGAACCTGCTGGGTATGGCTACAATCTCATAGCACTTAACTTCCATCCCTCAGGAAGATCAATGACAGCCAATCTGCAATTCATCAAACCATCCCCCATCTATGGTCCTGATATTCAGAATCTCACTCTTCTAGCCAGGTAAAGAAAAAGATTCCATTTTCTTTCATGAGGGATGATCAGTTGTACATAGCATTATGCACCATCCCATCTTACTATGTGACCTTGGACACCACCAAGTGGGCCCCAGTGGATATAATGATTTGTTGTCTCTCTATGTGCCCAACTCATTTTTTGATCATCTACAGAAACATTGCAACTAAGGCATCTGATGTCTGAGATTTTGTGCAATATAGTATCATGGATGTGCTGTGATGTTGTTGTGGTCCTCAAGAGATGGGATCAACCATATGTAATAAGCTGAAAAACATCATTGGTATATTGTTATGTGCAGCTAATCAAATCATTTTGTTTCTTAAGAATGACTAGTGAAAATCATTTTTTTTATCATATATACATCCCTTTAAACATGTGATCTGATATTACATGTACCATGTAGGACCCCTAAGTGAGGATTGATGAGCCCACAATCATCATCATTATCATTTCTCCCTTTTCTGCAGCTTTGAAGCTGATGAAATATTGAGAGTCCAAATAACAGACTCCAACTGCCAGAGATGGGAAGTCCCTCAAGATGTCATTCCCCGCCAAGTCAACCTTCACCACCAGTCCCTGCCAGAAAACCACTACAACCTATTGGAATCCCACCAACTCTTGCCGGCATACAACCTCTCCATCCTGACGTCCGACCTCATCTTCACTCTGGACAACACAACCCCATTTGGATTCTCCATCTCCCGCCACTCGACTGGAGACATTCTCTTTGACACCTCACCGGAGAAGTCAGCTTCTGAAGCAGGGCTAGTGTTCAAGGAACAATACTTAGAGCTTTCATCAGTTGCTTCCGGCCGACCGAGCATCGCTCTATGGCCTTGGAGAGCACACCAAATCAACATTCCGCCTGAGTCACAATCAGACCTTGACGCTGTGGAATTCAGACATTTCAAGCGCTAGTCTTGACCTCAACCTCTATGGGTCACATCCATTCTACATGGATGTCAGATCATCATCACCATCGCCCCCTGGTGGAAAACTCGTCGCCTCAGGCATGACCCATGGTGTTCTATTGCTCAACAGCAATGGTATGGATGTTATATATGAGGGATCCCGCATTACATATAGGATCATAGGAGGCATTCTGGATTTCTATTTCTTCGCTGGACCTTCACCTGAATCTGTCATGCAGCAATACACAGAGGTTATTGGTCGCCCTGCTCCTATGCCATATTGGTCATTTGGTATGTTTGTCTTAACATTTTCAACCTTTTCCTCTGGTATCTTTGTTTGAGTTGGTGATAGTTCCAGATGGGGTCAATACTAGCTCTACTTCAAATATCTGTGTGTGCTTCTCTGCTATCTCGTAGGATTTAGTGGCATATAACATAAAAAAAAAAAACTCTTTAGTAAGGTAGATAACACTCTTTAACCGAACTATTAACAGCTTATACCATGGAACTCCAAAAAAAATGTGAGGAAAAAAGTGGTAACACTCTGTGCCTATTGTTTGTTAAGCAGTTATTAAGCTATGCCCAGACTTCTGTGTGTGAAAAACATAATCTAATACCACTCTAAAGAAAAACTCTGATACCAATTTGTAGAAACGTAAAGGTGTGGAGTGTGTGTGCTTGTGTATGTGGGGTTGTATGGCCAAAGGGTCATACAGAGCCCCTGCTCTCAATCAAATGGACAAAACACCTGTATATAATTCAAACCTTAAAATAACAAGTGATTTCTCAAACACCAAAATACTTGGATAATCTGCTAGACCTTCACCACACACACTCTCGCTTCACACACTATAAAATAACTACAACACAACCTTATATAGCTTGCCAAAAGGACACTTCCAAAAGACATGACTTTACATATTTCAAGATAACAATAAAGTCTCATGATGTTTAGCTTTTCTAGATGACCTGTAGACATTCCAAATTGACTTTTGGATTTCCTAGGAGATTTTTAAAATTTTCATATCAGAATGTTAAAAGTAGTAATTCCAACACTGCAGTAAATGCAATTGCAGAATACATATGCTATTATGGAGTGAATTTATTCATATCAGTATTATGTGAATTGTGTGTAGGTTTTCACCAGTGTCGATTCGGATACAAGAATGTCTCAGATCTTGAAGGCGTTGTCGATGGATATGCGAAAGCTGGAATCCCACTCGAAGTCATGTGGACCGACAGTGATCACATGGATGGGAGCAAGGATTTCACACTTGATCCTGTCAACTTTCCGGCAGACCAGATGAAAAAGTTCATTGCACAACTCCATTCCAATGGACAGAAATACGTTATCATCTTAGATCCTGGTAACAACTGAAACTGATTGTAAGTTGAATAATGGAAGAATCTCTCTTAGAATTTACCTAGTTGGTGGAATGGAGTTTAAATATTATCAAATTGCAATATGCTTTTATCAATCTGTTCATGCAGCTGTTCTTGAGAAGATGCACAAATCAGAATTGCATTAGGTAGGGCTACTGTTATATCCAAATTTCATTATAGCATTCTTAGCACATCTACTTAAAGTAGTAAAGGCAATAAAACAATAGCCTTCCTCGTGTGTTTACTGATAACCATAACTGTAACAAAGATAAAAGTTCTAATTGCCTGTGGATCTCAATACCCCTGCCTTGCATATTTGGTCAATCTTGGGCTATGATGAGCTGCCAAATAGAATTGCAGTTGACCTCTTGCACCTTTCTACAGGCATCTCTGTAAACACGACATATGCGACATACCAGCGTGGCATGCAAGCTGGTATCTTCATGAAACGCAATGGCAGTACTTACCTTGGTGAGGTCTGGCCTGGACCTGTCTACTTCCCAGATTTCATGAATCCTGCTGCTGCAGTCTTTTGGAACCACGAAATTGCCATTTTCAGACAGGTACTCCAATTTGATGGCCTCTGGATAGACATGAATGAGATTTCAAACTTCATTTCCTCCCCTCCCCTCCCCAATTCTGCTGTTGAAAACCCACCATACAAGATCAACAACAAGGGACAACTACAAGATATCAATGCGAGAACCATCCCTGCATCTACTCTTCACTTTGGCAATCTCACTGAGTACAATGTCCACAATCTGTACAGCCTCCTGGAATCCAAAGCTACAAATGCAGCTTTGATCAATGTCACCGGGAAGAGACCATTTGTCCTCTCGAGGTCGACCTTTCTAGGGTCTGGAAAGTATGCAGCGCATTGGACTGGAGACAATGCCGCCACATGGGAGGACCTTGCATACACTATTCCATCTATTCTCAACTCTGGATTGTTTGGAATTCCAATGGTTGGAGCAGACATTTGTGGGTTTCTTGGGGACACCAATGAGGAGCTCTGCCGGCGATGGATTCAGGTATCATACTGCTTCTTCCATTTGTTGTCATCATCATCATCATTATCATAAAAGCCTTCTGATCTATCCTGAGTTCTAGTGGGCCATCAACCTACATGGATAAACATTTCCTCAGGGTATCGTAATTGGCCTGCATTGAAAATGTCCAAACCATCTTAAACAAGTTTCTCTTAATTTATCACATATTGATGCTCTCCTAAATGATCTTAAAGGCACTCATTTTTTATTCTTTCTCAGTTTTACCACACCTCTATCTCAATATTCTCATCTCTGTTATACTTACTTTTGCATGTATTGTATCTTGATTGTCCATTTATATGCACTCTAAATTGCATATAGTTCCATTACTCCAATAGAAAAGATGGTCGTGATTTACTCAAATGGTGTGGCACAAAAGAAATCAAAAGATATATTTCAACAGATATTGTTGAAAAACATTAGGAGCATTTGATGCCGCCATTGATTTGAAGAAAAAGAAAGGGAAAAAATAGAGCCAGAGAACGACATCCTGACTCATTCATGATCTGATTTCCATGCCAAAATAAATGAGCAACAAAGGGACAACCATCGATTCTAAAATGTTCAAACCAGTTAGTAACTTATTTGCAACGGTAAAAAGAAATAGTAGAAACTGGAGACAAAACTAACAATGTCAATGAAATGACCATGCAGTTAGGCACATTTTATCCTTTTGCTAGGGATCACTCTAACATGGGTACAATGCGACAAGAGCTTTATCTTTGGGATTCTGTCACTGCAGCAGCAAAAAAAGCACTTGGACTTCGATACCGGCTACTTCCATACTTCTACTCATTAATGTATGAAGCACATACAAGGGGCACGCCCATTGCACGACCCTTGTTCTTCTCATTCCCCGAAGATGTACAGACATATGGAATCAACACCCAGTTCTTGGTTGGAAGAGGAGTAATGGTGACGCCAGTGTTGACACCCGGAGCAGTTACGGTCGACGCATATTTCCCTGCAGGGAATTGGTTCAACCTCTTCAATTACTCACACACTGTTAGTGCAACTTATGGAGAGAACATCAGGCTTGATGCTCCTTCAGATACTATAAATGTGCATGTTAGGGGAGGGAATATTCTACCAATGCAACAAGAAGCAATGACAACAGAAGCAGCAAGGAAGAGTAACTTTGAGCTGTTGGTGGCACTTAATGACAGTGGAAGTGCATTTGGAGAAGTCTTTCTAGATGATGGAGAGGAGGTGGAGATGGGAGGGCAGGGGGGGAGGTGGAGTTTAGTGAGGTTCTTTGGTGAGGTTGAAGGGAATCAATTGAAACTTAGAACAGAGGTGGTCAATGGGAAGTTTGCAGTGGATCAGAACTGGGTCATAACAAAGGTGACTTTTCTGGGGTTGAAGGAGCAGTCAAGGTTCAAGAGACTTTTCATCAATGGAAATGCGAAAAGTTCAAATGAGGCATTTGGTGGAAACATGACTATTGGCATAGCGGGAGGATTTACAATAGTGGAGATTACAGGCCTATCACAACTAATTGGGGAGGAGTTTGAATTAAGAAGGAAACTCAATCGAAAAAGTACTAGATTTGAAGTGTAGGCCACCAAGTGGATGGTTTCATTTATCAATCTATGAGAGTCACATTGAATAATGATGCAACTAAAATGTATCAGAATGTTCTGCATTTGTCAAATAAATAAGGATAGATTCCATAAAAGGCACAACCAAAAGGCTGTTGTGCATTAGCATATAAACTTTAATCTCAGACAAATCAGTGCCATGCAATTTACAGAGCAGTGCCTGAGTAAATAGAGTGAAAGAACAACCTAGAGTGCAGCACAAACACTCAAGTAAAACCCATCAACAGATGCAAATCACATTTCATTTGAAATCACTTGTAATCAATCTGTAAGAAGTTGGAGCTGTTGTGCCATGGCAGAATTTGCCACCAAGGTGCTCCAATTTGCTATAAAATGATCTTTGGTTTAGTAGAGGCATTGACTTACTATCAAAATGAAGAAACTAATAAATTTTAGATAAGAAGTGACGTAAAAGAAATCAGGTTTGACTTCTAAATATTTTATTTTGATTGCTTGTTATGAATTCTTCTTCTGCTTAAAGTAAATCAAAGGCAAATCTGCTACATTCTGACTAGGGATGCTCAAGGCCCGGTTCGCAGGCCGAGCTAGCCAAAAACTTACAGGCCATGTTGGGCTTGCGCTGGATATAGGCCTGTATCTCAAATACTGGGATAGGCCTGAATATGCCTCAGCCCAACCCGACTCAAGCCATAAAACTAATGTGAACTTCTTCATCTACTTCATGGTCAACATTTTACATATGTGATGTGTTTTTCTTAGGGTTGCAAACGGGTATCCGATTATTCGATTACCCGAAAGTTCTGACCCGCAAAAATCAGGGCCTGGAACCAAATTTAGGTTCTGATTGACAAACGGGCCCAGTTCCGGGTCCATATAGATTTCGACCCGTGGACCCGAAACCCGGCATGAGTCTTTAATATTGCAAATTTGTACCTCAAAATAAACTTTTTTTTATTATATATTTTTATGTATAATACTGGAAGTAACTGGAAGTAGTAGACTTGATGTATTGTTATAACTTTCTTAAACGATATGCTTAGTATAAGAAAAAATGAGAATAAAGAGAAATTAGAATTGATTTTGGAGCTAGATTCTAATCCTCTATGTGGACACGGTTCCGGGTTTTCTTATCGGAACCGGGCCTGGAACCAATAAAACAAGTTCTGAGACAAAATCGGTTCTAGAACCATTATTTAAAAATGAGTATGAGTCCGGGTCCACTATGGTTCCAATCCGGAACCGTCCCGTTTGCAACCCTAATTTTTTTCCATGTGTTGGTCCAGAGCTCGGACAAAAGATGCTTGTTTCAAATTGATAAAAACACTTGCCGCATCATAATAAAGGTTTCTTACAAAAAAAAAATTCATGATAAAGGTTATGCCACGCAGAGCCTGAATATTATTTTCTAAAATCGCCCATCTCCTTTTGGGCCCACCTAGATGTATAACAATCAAGGAAAAGTTATGGGATACATAATTATTTGGACATAAAAAAGGTATGCGTGTAAAGATTTCGGGCCAATCAAAAGATCCTTAACTCTTAATTTCAAGCCACCAAATTTCACGACCAATATATCTTGACCAACAAAATACAGCCGCAGCTAATATCTGGAAGAGTGCCAAGGAACTGGATTGAATAGAGGTAGGCACTCTCTTTATGAAAACGAAAAACAAAGTGGGTGGGGGGTGTGTGTGTGGGCTTTCTAGAGTTTGTCTTATGAGTGCAAGTAGTATTCATGCCAAGCTAGATAAACTAGATAAGAATGGATTGTTCTAGCAAAAAAGGGTCAAAAAAGAAACAGTATGAATGGAAGGTATCGAATTTGGCACTGTAACATCTTAAGCAGTCCCTTTTTTTTTATCTGGACATACTTTTTGGCATGAATCTTGGACAAACTCTTGGGTAACATAAGGGTTTGTCCAAAATTCATGCCAAAAAGTATGTCGAGGTAGCATTACTCCTTTAGATTTTAGGTTAGAAGACAGGGAACTTTCCCCTTGTCAAAACTTAAAAAATTGATGGGGACTATGGAATATCCACCCTATACAGTTCACCCCTTTGTCCATGTTCAAATGTTATTTGGGAGAAAAATTTTATTTTATTTTCAAGTATACTGTTGCTTTGGTCATCTTTTTGGCCTCATTCCATTCCATAATGATGAGGACCATGGACCATGGTTTGGATGATCTATATTTACATACATACACTCCTCATTACAAACTGCCTGAGTACCAACAAAAAAACTGTCCAAATAATTGGACAAACACACAGTCCAAACTGTCCAAATCATGGGTCACAGTTCACACGAGGGCACGTGGTCCCCACTCTAGATGAAGAATTATAGTCATTGACCCTCGTGTGATAGCATGTCCCCCCCCCCCCCCCCCCCCCCCCCCCCCCCCCCCCCTTCCCCAAACCCCCAAAACCATTATGGTAAAAAAAAAAAAAAAACGTAAAGACCACTTTGGTTTGAGGAAAACTAAACGAGCGTTTTGGTATAGAGTGCATCTAAGGCGATTTTTTTGGTAAAATCTTTTAGATTTTTTTTGAAAGGTAAAAAAAAATCGATGTTTCTTACATGTTGGGTCCATGGGTTAATCAATGGCAACCATTGGTTAGATGACGATTCCTGAAAGTTAGACTCTGGTTGCAAGACCCAAACCCGTCATCTTTTTTTTTTTTTTTTTCCTCCATTTCTAAAGGCAATTGTGTTGTATTAAAGTGTAGACAAAATACAATAATGCATTCATGAGCATTGTGAGCACCATGGATTAACCCAGTCATCCTTGTAGTCGTCTTTCTATGATGGGGCCCACCACAATGGAAAATGGAGCACCCCAGCTGGTGAAGCCCAGGATCTCACAAGTCTGGATGAAGTCAATTTACACATGTTTGAAACAGTGGTATGGGCCATGCTCCATATTTTTTTTTAAGTGTGGTTGTTGGAGCAAGGAAAATAAAAGAAGAGCTTACAAAGCTATATAAAAGGAGAACAAGGGGGTCACTGCCTTCCTCATCACAGAAAAAAGAGGAGGAAAATATGAAGTCAATGCCTTATCTTTTTCTTCTTCTTCTTCTTCACTTGGGTCTGCTCTTCTCTTCCTTCTCCCACTGTTCAGATGGAGAAGAACATGCTGGGTATGGCTACAATCTCAGATCAGTTACCTTCCATCCATCAGGAAAATCTCTGAAGGCCAATCTACAGCTCATCAAACCATCCCCCATCTATGGTTCTGACATTCAGAGTCTTACTCTTCTAGCCAGGTAAGGAGAAGATTAGATTTTAAAAAAGGCCCAACAGATCTTTCAGTTTCATCTTTCTTTTGTCCATGAGGGTTGATCCTTATAGAGCATTATACACAGTCCATCTTACTATGTGATCTTGGACACCAAGTGGGCCCCACTGGATATTGCGTTTGATTGTATCTGAATGTACCTAAACTCATTTTCTTTTGAACATAGAATCACTGAGTTTTAACATAGTTCAGTTTGAGTAATGATCTGTGTACAACATTTATGCTACAATTTACAAGGCTATCAAGTGGCATAGGATATTTTATGTTGAAACATTGTGGTGTGACTTGTGATGTTGTTGTGGGCCTCGACAGATGTAATCAAGGGTGTGTAATGGGCTGGAAGTTTTGATGGTAATTAGGTATATACACCTAATCAGTTATCAGTCATTCTTTCTTCTAAAAGAATGTTTAGTGTTACCATTTTTTTCAGTGTATTGCCTACCATATATCATCCCTCCAAACAAGTGACCTGAGATTGTAGTACACCCCCCCACCCCCCACCCCACCCCAAGTGGACCACACGGGTAGATTTGTGGACCCCACAATAATTCATTCTTTCTTTCTTCCTTTTTGCAGCTTTGAAACTAATGAACGGTTGAGAGTCCAAATAACAGACTCTGACCACCATAGATGGGAAGTCCCTCAAGATGTCATTCCCCGCCAAGCCAACCTTCACCATCGGCACCTGCCAGAAAAACACAGGAACATACTGGAATACCGCCAATTCTCATCGGGAAACAACCTCTCCATCCCCGAGTCCGACCTCATCTTCACTCTAGTCAGCACCTCCCCATTTGGCTTCTCCATCTCCCGCCGCTCAACCGGAGATATCCTCTTCGACACCTCGCCGGGGAAGTCAGCTTCCGGTGCAGGGCTCGTGTTCAAGGACCAATACATAGAGCTCTCATCATTGCTTCCAGCCGACCGAGCATCCCTCTATGGCCTTGGGGAGCACACCAAATCGACATTCCGCCTGAGCCACAATCAGACCCTGACAATGTGGAATTCAGACATTGCAAGCGCCAGCCTTGATCTCAACCTCTATGGGTCACATCCCTTCTACATGGACGTCAGATCATCGCCGCCCGGCAAAAATTTCCCCACAGGCATCACCCATGGTGCTCTGTTGCTCAACAGCAATGGTATGGATGTTATATATGATGGATCCCGCATTACATATAAGATCATCGGAGGCATTCTGGATTTCTATTTCTTCGCTGGACCATCACCTGAATCCGTCATGCAGCAATACACAGAGCTCATTGGCCGACCAACTCCGATGCCGTATTGGTCATTCGGTGTGTATTTGCATCTTCAACCTCTTCTCTGCTTATCTTTGTAGGAGTTCAGTGACATAATAATAATAATAATAATAATAATAATAATAATAATAAAGACAGCTCTCAAAGAAGGTAGCTAACACTCTTTACAGGAACTATTAACAGCTTAAACATTGAACTGCAAAAAAGGTGAGACAGAAAGTGGTACCATTCTGTGTCTAATGTTCATAAGCAGTAGTTAAGCTACCCTGAAACTTGTCAGCAATAAATCCACGAATCTTTGCATTTGTAAAATACATATGCTGTTATTGAACGTATTTATTCATGTCTGTATGTGTTGTATGCGAATTTGTGTAGGTTTTCACCAGTGTCGATATGGATACAAGAATGTATCAGATCTTGAAGGTGTAGTCAGTGGATATGCGAAAGCTGGAATCCCACTTGAAGTCATGTGGACTGACATCGATTACATGGATGCATACAAGGATTTCACACTTGATCCAGTCAAATTTCCAGCAGACCGGATGAAAAAGTTTATCAAGCAACTCCATTTCAGGGGACAGAAATACATAATCATATTAGATCCTGGTAACAACTGAAACAGAGTTTACATTGAATGATGGTAGGCTCTCTTAGAATAAACATAATTGGCTGAATGGCTGTGCATTTGAATATTACGAAATTGCAGTGCGCTTTTATCACAGAGTTCATGTAGCTGTTCTTGGGAAGATGCACAAATCAGAAATGCATTTGCTGGCTTACTGTTATATCCAAATTTCACCATCTAATCAATCTTAGCATATCTGCAGTGATAGTGATTTCAAGTAGAAAAGGCAACAAAACAATATCCTTAATACTGTGAGAACTGATAACCACAACTACTATAAAGATATTCTCACTGCCTATGGATCCCACCAACACCCCCCCTTTTTTTTTTTTCTCATTTTCGGCTATGATACACCGTCAAGAAGACTTGCATCTGATCCGTTGCACCACTCTACAGGCATCTCTGTAAACAGCACGTATGAGACATACCAGCGTGGCATGCAAGCTGATATCTTCATAAAACGCAATGGCACTGCTTACCTCGGTGTCGTTTGGCCAGGAAACGTCTACTTCCCAGATTTCATGAATCCAGCTGCTGAAATATTTTGGAGCCGTGAGATTGCCATTTTCAGACAGGTAATCCAATTCGATGGTCTCTGGATAGACATGAATGAGATTTCAAACTTCATTTCCTCCCCACCCCTCCCCAGTTCTACTATTGACAACCCACCATACAAGATCAACAATGCCGGATACCAACGTGCCATCAATGAAAAAACCGTCCCTGCATCTTCTCTTCACTTCGGCAATATTACTGAGTACAATGCCCACAACCTCTATGGCTTCCTAGAATCCAAAGCCACAAATGTAGCTTTGACCAGCGTCACCGGGAAGAGGCCATTTGTACTCTCAAGGTCTACTTTTGTGGGGTCTGGAAAGTATACAGCACATTGGACTGGTGATAATGCTGCCACATGGGAGGACCTTGCATACTCTATTCCATCTATTTTAAACTCTGGACTGTTTGGAATTCCAATGGTTGGAGCAGACATCTGTGGGTTCTCCAGGAACACTACTGAGGAGCTCTGCCGCCGGTGGATTCAGGTATCCTATTTCTTGTGTCAATTTGGATGTGCCATGAATCGCATGTTGTTTGATTGTTCCAACAAAAAATATGGTCACCCTTTACTGAAATGGTCTGGCAGAAGGGAAATTAAAAACTATGTCATGTAGAATACTTATTTTCTGCTTTTCTTTCAAAACCATTAGTAGCATTGAATGCCTCTATTGATTTGAGAGAGAACAGTATCCTGCCTAATGCTAGATCTAATTTCCATGTCCCCATTAATGAGCAGCAAACAGACAACCATCCATTGTAAGTTGTTCAAATCAGTTAGTAATTTATTTGCCAATGACTGTAAAAGGAAAGGGTAGAAACTGGAGATAAAACTAACAATGCCAATGGCTCTTTCCATGTAGTTGGGTGCATTTTATCCCTTTGCTAGGGATCACTCTGACAAGAACTCAATTCGACAAGAGCTGTATCTTTGGGATTCTGTCGCTGCAGCAGCAAAAAAAGCACTTGGACTTCGATACCGGCTACTTCCATACTTCTACTCATTAATGTATGAAGCACATACAAGGGGCACCCCCATTGCACGACCCTTGTTCTTCTCATTCCCCGAAGATGTACAGACATATGGAATTAGCACCCAGCTTCTGATTGGAAGAGGAGTGATGGTGTCACCAGTGTTGACACCTGGAGCAATTACAGTTGAAGCATATTTCCCAGCAGGGAATTGGTTCAACCTCTTCAATTACTCGAACTCGGTGACTGCAACTTCGGGAAAGAAGGTCATGCTTGATGCTCCTGCAGATACTATAAATGTGCATGTCCAGGGAGGGAATATTTTGCCAATGCAAGAAGAAGCAATGACAACAGAAGCAGCAAGGAAGAGTAACTTCCAGCTGTTGGTGGCACTTAATGACAGTGGAAGCGCATCTGGAGAGGTCTTTCTAGATGATGGAGAAGAAGTGGAAATGGGAGGGCAGGGGGGGAGATGGAGTTTAGTGAAGTTCTTTGGTGGGATTGAAGGGAATCAACTGAAACTGAGAACAGAGGTGGTCAATGGGAAGTTTGCAGTGGATCAGAACTGGGTCATAACAAAGGTGATTTTTATAGGTGTGAAAGAGAAATCAAGGTTTAAGAGACTTTCCTCCAATGGAAATGCAACAGGTTTAAATGATGCTTTTGTTGGAAGCATGAATATTAACATTGCAGAAGATTTTGCAATAGCAGAGATTACGGGGCTAACACAACTAATTGGGGAGGAGTTTGAATTAAAAAAGAAACTCAAGGGATAAATTATTGGACTGAAGTGTAGGAAACCAATTGGATGATCTAGATGATTCCATTTGTCAAGTGGATGGTTCCATTTGTCAATCTATGAGAGTCACCTCTAATAATGATGCTACAAAAATGTATTGGAACATTCTGCATTTGTCAAATAAGGATAAATTCCATAAAAGGTAGGTTGCCATGCATTAGCATATAAATTTTGGATTCCAGTCAGTGTCATGCATTTTACAAAGCAGTGCCCTCAGTGAACAGGGTGAAAAAACAACAGAGTGGAGCGCACACAGTCAGGTAGCACATCAACAGATGCAGTCACATCAGTTCCAGATATTGAAGTGCATGTATTTAGAAACAGGAAACTCACAACAATGGATTTGGAAGTTAGTTCATGACTTCCAACTGCATTTCCTAGGCTAGATTCTGTTGTAATGCATCATACTATGGAATCCATAGTTGATGTTTGCCTGGGAATTTTAGCGGCCCATAATTACTATATGGTTCCAATTAAGGTAACCTTGGTCAGTCAGACTGATGGGTAAAAGCAGAAAAAGCAATCAGTCCAAGGTTGGAAATTTTAGGAAGTTTATGACTTGCCCTGGTAAGGACGATCAACTGGATAATGTAAGGCATTAGCAGACGGTATCTTGGATGGTTGGATCAGACCTAGAAGGCCAATAGGGCACAGAAAAGTTATTAAGGAGGATGGTCTGCATCTGTATCAATGGGATGGGACCATGTTCAACCAGAACAAGCTATATGACAGGACAATGTAGATGTCCATACTACTTGGGCATGGTTCCCTGTTAATAGTTTCTTTTATGTTTTTTGTATTTTAGTTTGATCACTTTAAGTAGTAGGGGTATTTGAGTCAAATTTAAATTTGATTAAATTATAAAGACCAGATCTACAAATAATTCAATGGCTAAGATTGCAGTTAAGGCATCTTTTTAGTTCTAGACACATTTGCAATAAGAGCTGGTCAACTATTCCTTTTTGAAAATATTGTTTTCACCGCATACATTCACTAGGGGTTTTGATATGAAGACCTTGTTGTGGATTGGGTTTGGGCATGGAGACTGACCGTCGCCATGACAACTTCATAATTTCACCATTGCACCAGAAGTATATTCAGACAAGGATGGATCAGCCCATGCTTGATCCTTTTACTTAATTGGACTTATTTTCAATCTCAAACTCAGCACATGTCCAATTGACGGTCCAAACCCGACTTATAAATGGGTAGGGACAGCTAGCTCATGGATTGACCCAACCTATGGCACCTTAGAATGCTGTCTGATAATTTATTTCAGATGAGACATCTTATAATCAATTAAAATAAACAGCACATTTATATCACAAATAGTATGGTTTGATATGCATTTACAGCTCATCAAAAAGCTCTTTTCCTCTCACTATTTTAATAAATGAAGGGTTTACAGCAGGCCTGAACCCAGAATGATTGTATCAATTACAACGTTGTCTCACAGGACAGGAACCTTAGAAAAAAAAGAAGATGAAATCTACTCAAGTTCGTGTACCGATGGGGGACTGTTTACATACCCTCGCTAGGTGGCAATCGCCGGCTTCTGAATGCTTCAAAAGATTCCAAAGCTGATTTAACATGCCATGTCACACTCTTCTTGAGCTCGCCTATGTTAACCCTCAAACCCAAGGAATGCTCGACCTTAAAGCTAGAGAGTCTTCCATGGGCTTCCTTCCCGAAGCCAGATACATGTGTGCTGACATGGTTCCAACCATCCTCCACCAAGTTTCTCATCCTAGGAAGAGCACTGGGTCTTGCCAACTCTAAAGCACCACTTCTTGCTCCTACTAAAGCTGAAGAGGAAGAGTATACCATTCAGTTTAAGACAGCCAACAAGGCTGTTTGGTAAATATGAGCACCATGCATCTATACATTGCTGAAGCGCCAACATATGTATGAGCGGTGTGATTATAGAGTTGAATGACATACACATAAGATTGTATGCAATACACAAGTAGAAATACCAAATAGATTATGAAGTCATCCCCTGCAGCAAATATTTGCCGGTTTCGGAGCTCAATTCAGATGGAGTTGAGTTCCTACTAAATCCAGTTCATTGAATTTGGTTCGCCAGCAGCTTGTTCAATTTCTGGCATCAATTATTATGATCTTGGGTTCAGTTCTCATGATTCATGGCAACAGATCAACTCAGTTTGGCGAACTACATTGTTTATCTAATAGGACCACCATGGACAGAACATGCCCCAAAAATCTCCTTCACGACATAATTTTAACCCTTTTGGACCACTTGCTGGTAATTAGATGGTTAAGTAGGAAATAATGAAATTGTATGCAGTAAAATTAAGAAAAGATTGATAGGTTGTTTCAAATGTAGAATTATTTTGAGGGCAAGACCAACCAGTTACGAACCATCAGACCAGAAACCTAAGAACAAAGGAAACTATGGATCTCTTTATTCAGCAATGTTATTTTAAAAATATTTGGCATTTCCTGTGTAATAAGGGAAGCCAGAATGCCAGATACAATGGCATGGTCTTGCGTATCTTTGTGTTTTTCTAAGGCCATGTATAAACAAAGGGTATAATATCCAATAAAAAATCCATAAGGTAGATGAAGCAGAGTGGCCTTTGGAGAAATTTCAGTTCATCACAAACTCGTGAAATTTTCGTTTCAGTCCATCTCGGTAAGCCTCCATAGCTGAACATTTTGGCTGTTTCCTTCCATTTTAGAAAACTTCAACAAACTTAAATAGTAATAAAAAAATAAAAAATAAAATAGATGCAGATGTTGGTTTGTCCATGTAACTCGTATTAGAAATATAAAAAATCTCATTATTTATCAAAAATTCATGAGAGAAAGAGAGAAATCAACTCACTTTTCTTCAAAATCAGGATGAATTGGAAGATAATGACATCGCTTTATGCCATATGATTTCTAAATCATCTGTCCATTAGCGATAAATTCAGAAAATCCTACTTATGGCAAGGCATTTCATGTTTTGGTGGAAGGATAGGAGAGGTTTATTTTTCTAATACAAAAAAACTAGTTTAAAGAAACTTTATTTGGGCCATGTGCAAAAATATTTAATAGCACATGGTTAGTGGTTGCCTTAGAGATAGCTTTGGGGGAAAAACAAAGTGATTCAGCTGCCCGTTATGCACAACTGCACTGTTTCGTCTGAAAACGGTCAAACTATTTTGCAATATTTATAGGATCACCAAGCTTCAGTAAGAGGTCAACTAGTAGGCAGAGAGCAGTACAGTCATGCAAAAAGGCAGTAATTGAGACCAAGAGGCACAGTCCTCTACTGTTGCACTTCTTTGTGGACCATCTCCACCTCCAGAAAGCTTAAATTTAAGTTACTAGAATTCCAGAGGCCTCCCAAAATAATAACTGTAATTAAATAATAACCGTAATTGTATATGACTAATCATTAGCCAATCTCATAAGCCTGACTGCCTGATGCATGCATGCACATACTTAAGAACTTCCAAAAACAGAAGCAAACATAAGTTATGAATGCATACTGATGCAAGCCCAGTGGACAAACCCAAGAAATTCATTCCATGCATTCACAGTAACCTTTCACAACAAAAAAAGCATGCATTACAGTTGATGCAGGGGCCAACTAAGTTAACCCGAAAACATATTACTAAAATTAGTGTTTAATATCTTAGACCTTGGTTGGATGAGGGGGAAGTGGAAGCATGAGGGATTCGAGCAGGAAGGCAAGGAAACAGGAACGTGTCAATTAGTGCAATCACAAGGAGGCACTAGAAGGAGCATCATTTGGATTAAAATATTGGCAACTCATCATATTATGAGTAAAATATGTGTCCCACTCCCAGTCACCCAGCTGTAGCTATGAAATGCCCCTTTTGAATCAATGCTGTGTCCGGGCATCATGGCAGGCACATTGGTCTCTCTTTAGGATTCAACACTGGATCCACTTTGGTGGTTTGATATTATAAAATAAACTTGCAAGGCTTTAGAGTTTTTTTTTTTTTCCTTTATTTTTGAAAGGTACTTCACCTTTCAAATAGATCGGAATTCGGAACGAAGAAACAGAATTTGTGTAGCCGACCCCAACATAGTTGGGACAAGGCTTTGATGATGATTTGAAAGGTACTTCGCCTACGCCACCAAGATTCAGTTGTAGGAGCCTTTTTACTGAGGTGCTAATCCTCTTGCATAACAATTTCATGGCTTGCATGGATGTATATCTTTTAACATCGATTTTGTAAGGTTAGAGAAAACATTGTAACAACAGTTTCTGAGCTCTCTGAAGTAGGACAAATGAAACGAAAGTACACAAGTAGTAGAACTCTTTGGAGGAGTTTATATTATTAGGGTGAGTTTGCATGTAGCACAAATCAAGCAGTTTGCACGTTTTGAGTGGATGGAAGTTTATCCAATCCACTAGTATTTGGCAGTCTTTCTACCACCTCTCACCAGATCATTATCGGCAAATACTGATTTGAGGAAGAATCTTCAAAATGATAAATCAGTTGAGCGTATCATTTATTTGACGGTACTGTGTGTTGAAAATACAAAATCACATTTTCTATACCATCTTACACATAATTCAATAGAAACAGAAAAGGAGGAAGAAAAGCATCGTACCAATGCAGTTCCCAATTTAGTGGCTGCTCCAAATGCACAAGAGAATAGATAACCACTCTTCTATCAAAATATTATATAGTAAAGGGCCCGTGATTTGGATGAATCCAAGCACAGTTTGACAACTATGTCATTTGGCATCCATTTAGCTACCTTGGTGACAGAATATGACATGTATTGCAGTCTACAGGGGTCATCAGGGGCGGACCTACATACATGCATTCGGGAGCAGTCGCCCCCAGTCGGTTCTGGGTTCGCTTCCAAAATCCATACGAAATTTTTGGGTTCGCCCCCCTCGGATGAAAATCCTTGGTCCGCATAGAGTAGTTAAACCAAAAAAGAGACATAAAATCTATTGATAAAACAAATACAAAGGGAAAACTGGATAAGCTACAAAAGGCGGCGCACCATTGTAAGGGATTTGAATGAGGAAGTTTGCAGGAAGGCCAATACCAACACCAGCTAATGTGATGCCAACACTAAACCCAACACCACATCCAGCTCCAACATAACCAATGACCTCAGGGCCAAATCCTGGACCCCACCCAATCCCACAACCAACACCTATTCCCATGCCCCAGAAGGCCCCAGAAGTTGGATGCACAGGATTCCATCTTTCATATCTCCTGAACAATCCCTTTATGATCATAAGGACCTGCAGGCAAAGATTGATAACATCAGAATTATGAAGTTTATTGACAAAGAAAACTTGGAAAGAAAGTTATCAAGGCAAGTTCAAGCTCTATGCATTAATTAATATGAGAACAATTGCAACACTTAAAACTACAATTTCTAAGAGAAGTCTCAAATAAGACACACCCCAATGTGAGCCTTCCCCAACTCCACCATACCAATGGAGAAAGAAACATGCACGCCAAGTGTTCGACAAAATGCAGATTAAAGCATCTGAAACTCAAAAAAAAAAATCTTTTGCCCTCTAACTACTGATTCCTATACTTCAGATACCCACCCAATTTTTTTAAAAACCACTTCCTTCAAAGATAGAAAAACAAAAATCAAGAAAAACACATACAGGAAGAGCTTTATTTCACCAAACAAGATAAGAAAAACCAATCCAAGAACTGTAACTGAAATCCCAGATGATGAAAAACATAACCCAGATGGCAGATTTTTATTTTTAATTTTTAATTTTTTTTCCTGGGATAATCAAGAAAAACGACAATGGATGAATGAAAGAAAATTAAGGGAAAATCATAATTACCGGAATGCCATTAGCATCAAGACTCTTACTGGGATCAAAACCTATCCGGATGAGGTTCTGTTTAGACGACAACATATGGAGTATGGACGTAGCAAGGAGGGGGACTGGTGAAAAAGCAAAAACCCTGTTTTCTTGCTTTTTCAAAGGTAGGCCTCCCCTTCAGTGGGGACCACCTGGATGTATCTAAAAACTTTTTTAAAAGAAAAAGAGAATTTAAAAAATATTTTTGAAAACATACCTAGAAAAGTGGCTTTAACTTTAGATTTATGGACCTCTAAACAAAATCTGGGTACATGGCAATCACATCACATTATATTGATAGTGATTGGGTGATGCAGAAAAGAATGATTTCGTTTTCTATCCTAGAATTCTCACACATGCACTGGTGCTAGGATAGGGTCCACCATCCTTGAAAAACTTAGAGAATATAAAATTGAAAATAAAATAATTTCTATAACTTTAGATAATGCAAGTACTAACAATGTCGCAGCAAATTTAATAAAACCTGCGATTCAACTTGATTTAAATGGAGATCTATTTCACAATAGATGTGCATGCCACATCATAAATCTTATCGTACAAGTAGGGGTGAAATCTATTAGAGATGATTTAGAGATTATTAAATGGATTGTATGATACATTTTTAATTTGTTCTCCCTCGTGAAAACAATGGTGGAGGCACATATGTGTAAATTTGAGTCTAAGACCAAAGAAAATATCACAAGATGTAAAGCATAGATGGAATTTTACCTATAAAATGTTAAAAGAATCATGTGCCTATAAAATGGCACTAAATCAATATTGTCAACTTTATTTGGAGCATAAAAATATTTTTATAAGTGATGATAGATGGACCCTTCTTGAGATACTAAGAGATTTTTAGAAGTTTTTTATGATGCAACATTATTTTTTTTCCGGGGTATATTATCCCACATCAAATCAAGCTTTAACCCATTTTTATGAAATAAGTCTTACTTTTAAAAAGTATAGAGATTTTCCAATTTTTCAACTTATGTGTGTACAAATGGAGGCAAAGTTTTCGCAATATTGGAGAATAGCTCCTTTAACATTTTGTATAGCTGCTACATTAGACCCTAGATTGAAATTAAAAGCTGTAGAAACCCTTCTTGATGAAATAAACTCTAATATGAATACAACTAATATAAATGACATGTTTACAGTTAAGACACAATTAGAAACACTTTATTTGGATTATGTTACCCAATTAGGTAGATCCATAGCACGCCGGTCCCAATAGGCCCTCCCCAAGTACATAAAGGAAAAAAGAAGGTCATTGGGAGTATTATGAGGAAATCTCACGAAAGTAACTCCTCTTCTTTCGGAGGATCCTCTTACAACCTTAATAAATTAACAATGTACCTGAGGATCGATCCTGTTACAATCTCGGATGATGAAGAAGATGATTTTGATCTTTTGACATGGTGAAATCATTCGAAACTAAGTTTCTCGCGCTTTCCGCCATAGCCCGTGATATACTAATAATACCAGCGTCTACAGTTGCATCAGAGCAGGCATTTAGTGCAAGTGGGGGACCTATTGACCCTAGGAGGACTATGCTTACAGAAGAAACCGTTGAGACCTGCATGTGCTTACGGGATTGGTATCAAGCAAAGGAACAACACCTCAATGATGAGATCGAGATAGAAGACGAGCTAGCGGCGTTACATATATCATAGTATAATTTTTTTAGAATGTATAATAGGCTTTCAACTTGTAATTTATTTTTTAGAATGTATCATAGGTTTTTAAAGTTGTAATTTATTTTTTAGAATGTATCTAGGTTTCTAAAGTTGTAATTTATTTTTTAGAATGTATCATAGGTTTTTAAAGTTGTAATTCTTTTTTCATTTATCAGAAGGTTTGAATTTCATTATATATATTGATCCAAGTTCAAACTTGTAATTTTTTTCAACTTTTGTAACTTAAATTTCAAGGAAATACAATTTATTTGATGTATTTTTTCAAAACATCATTAGTGTTATTCTACTTGTTTATTTCTATTAATTTTTTTATTTTAATGAAATTGGTCCAAGTCTAAGTCTCTAAGACTTAAACAACTTTAAAAAAAAAATTTTAAAAAAGGGGAGGGGGATATGTGGGCCGCCCATGGGCTGCACGGCCCAGGCCCAACAAGGGCCCGGCCCTGCACGGCACGACTCTGGGCCGTGCTGGGCTGACCCCAAAAGGTTGGGCCCGACACGGCACGTCCCGCATATTTATCATGGGCCGTGCCGGCCCGTCCCAGGCACGACTGGGCCCGGTCTTCAGTGCCGGCATAGCCCAATTTTCATTCCTAGACTTAGGATCGATTGGATCCTTTGGGCTTGGTTAAAATGGCCCATTGGACACATTTAAGGACGGATTTGGATTCCCATAAAACTCAACATATTTAGCTTCAATTTTGTGAAAAAATTTCAATCTATCTTTGGCCATCCATAACTTAGTTTGGGCTCTTTTTCTTGATTGGATCCCAATTAAGATGGATAAAAAATGAGTATGATCAATTAAATAGATCCATTAATTGAGGGCTCAATCAGTGGCAAGACCCATGAAATTCGGACCATTTAAATGGCTTAAGAAACATCTCAGGACGTCGGTTCAACAAAATTTGATCAATATGCACCAATATTTTTGTTCAGATTTTTTCCCACATTCAAAGTAAAGCATACGGATGCTAGCTAGCCCAGCAAGTTACTAATAAAGATGAAGCTCTATTGGTCATTCATTGGAATCTATGAATTTATAAGTATGTTTGTATGACTTCACATATAAGTACAAAATGTACTTTATGTTTGTATGACTTCACATATAAGTATGAAAATGTACTTTTCAAGTACATATGGTGAAATACAAAATACACTTTTTATGTGCAAAAAGGGGAGTGTCCCTCACTCTATGATGAGGGAAAGATGCATGTGAACATTCCCCCACATATTATATCTCTATTATAATATGTTGTAGAGATGTTCTGAATGTTCATCTTGCCAACTTCTTTTCTTTGTTCTTTCTGGCATTGATGCCTGAACATATTGTAGTTCGGACGCAATCTTCTCTGCAAGAGATTCCGCGATCTCATTTCGCATTCCTCGATCATAATGTGAGAAATTGCCAATATTCATTGTCATGCTGATTCTGAAATCTCATTTGTTATGATAGAAATCTCAAATGCTTCACAAACTCAAAAAAATTCATATGCTAGCCATGCAATCCACAAACATGGGCAAGAAATCTATTAAAAATTGTATTTGTAGATTCAAGCTTCCAAGGAAAAGTGCATCAGGTGGCCTATTTGGACCTCCGTGAGGAATGTAACGAAAATCTTCTCCACAGGGGCTGTTTGTTTCCAAGAATTTTGAGAATTTTGTTGGGGTTGTTCAATGAATTCTAAATGCCGTCCCCACCTGATTTTACAAATGCTCAGTTGTTTTGGTCTTCACCATCAGAGAGAACAGAGAGAATTATATATAGACATGACTTTGTACTTACCACAAATCTCGAGCATCACTTTTTTATTTTTGGCAGAGGACACTCTTTGTTTGTTTGCTTTGATTCACAATTTCACATGTATGTTGGAATGTCAGTGAACATTTTTCAATAATTACTGAATGTGTATGATTGGCCTAAGTTGTGTGTTACGTGTTTTAAGTGTGAGGCCGATGATCTTGACTCTTACATGGATTATCGAGTGTGGGGTATAAAGTACAAAATCTATAATGCTGTGAAATCTGTAGTAAGGTTTATAGGCTTTGGTCATATAAAAATAAAGGCTATATATCAAGTTTTTATCTATATGGAGATAATGGTGGCTTTAAAAGGAATACAATATATTTCTATTCAATCCCCATTTTCAGGTTTTCATCATTTATCATAGCCAGTTCAAGCAGCCAAACAAAAATTACACATGGAATTTTATGTCGAATTAAAGGCAAGTGTGTTGTTGCATCTCTCATATGATTTTAGATTCATGACCTCTCTAAATATTGTTGTTTTTTTTTTTCCTTTTGGTATTGCATGCCTACTGTAGGCTGTTGGAAATGTTTAAATATTAGATACTCTCCACAACTATGGTTATTTTTACTCCCCATTGCCATTAAAACATGCTGTAATATGCTCTGCCATTTATAATTTGTGGTCGTTTCTACCCATGTGTTGTTTATTGATTTAATGGCTTTTGAATGCACCTTGTTTTAAATTTCAAGCAAAAAGGTCGGTAATGGTTGGATGATATTGTTAAATCTTATTCAATTCTGCTCTTGTTTTTCCTTGTGCAACATGTTCAAAGGCACCAGGTGTGATATTGTTAGATAGACTTTGTCAGATGTATGCCAAAGGTAAGTAATGGTTGGATGATATTTGATCAATTTTGTTAGAATATAATTGGTGACGTACAGTCCCATCTTGACAGAAGTCAACAAAAGGGGCTGAAGAAGAAGGAATTCGTCAAGTGGCAGAATCATGCCTCGCTATAGCGAGGATGATCCTCGCTATAGCGAGGGTAGCGCAGGGAGCCCAGTTGGATCCGGACTCTTTGAGAAAGTTTGAAAAAGGACTCTTATTCTAAGTGGATAATTACAAGGAGTCTTAAGCACGAATTAAGGGCTATATATTGGGTGTTTCTCACAACCCAAAGAGAAAAGACAAGATCATCTCTCAAGTTCTGAATTTGTGATCAAATCGAGAGAAATTTTCTCTAGAGATTTTTGAAGAGTTGTGCTGCCAAGTACTCTAGAGAGACAAGTTTCTTCTGCATCCCTTGTAGAAGATCATCTTCTTGCGTAGAAGATTTGATGAGTCAAGCGCTGGATCTGTTACAATCAACGGTGTGATGTCGTTGAAGCGTGATGCGACACAAGGTAACTTCAGTCTTTAGATAGGGGATATCTAGGGAAGAAATCTGAGTTTCTTGTAATTGCGAGATTTATAGTGTTTGATTAGATTCAGTACGGATCAGTGGTTTTTTACCCGGTTTGGGTTTTACACCTTAAATTTGGTGTCCTTGTGGTGTGTGCTTGTGATTTTATTTCCGCTGCGTAGATTATTATTTTTTGCACACCAGTAGGTTGATTTATTGAGTTGACCAATCTAGAGATCTCGAACCCTAAACCTTCAATTGGTATCAGAGCAGGTTACACTAATTTGCTGTGTTTGATCATAAGAGATTTCTAGAATGGTATTCAATCGAGAAGGGACATCAACTACTAAGCCCCCTTTGCTAGATGGTTTTAATTATGCATATTGGAAGCAAAGGATGATTGAGTTTCTTAAGTACATTGATGATGATGTTTGGGATATTGTTGAGGAAGGCTACTCCAAACCAACAATTGTGGTTAGTGGACAAACTGTTCCTAAACCTAAAGCTGAATGGACTAAGGATGAGAAGCATGCCTCCAATTGTAATAATAAGGCAGTGAATAGTATATACAATGGAGTGTCTGCTGAAGAGTTCCGTAGGATTTCCACTTGCAAAACTGCAAAAGAAGCGTGGGAAGTCTTACAGACGGTGTATGAGGGTACAGACACGGTGAAACAATCTAAATTGCAAAGGCTGACTAAAGAATTTGAAACCATCGTGATGGAAGAAGATGAGACCTTTGATGAATTTTATGCAAAACTGAATGATATTGTCAATTCTGTTTTCAATCTGGGTGAGGAAATTCAAGAAAACAAGATTGTCAAGAAAATTCTGCGGTCTCTACCTTCGAGGTTCGATTCTAAAGTTGATGCTATTGAAGAAAACAAGAATCTTGATACCCTCAAGGTAAACCAGTTGGTTGGAAATCTTCAAACATTTGAAGCAAACCGTTTGGATAAAGGAAAATCAAAAGAGAAAGGTATTGCTTTGAAAGCCAACTCAGAATCAAGAAAGAAGCCTGAAAAGAAAATTGCGTCTGATTCTGAATCTGAGGCTGAAGATGATTTGACTGAAATGTTCAATTGCTTCAAGGACTACATGAAGTCAAAACAAGTCAAGTGGAAGAGTTCTAATTTTGCGAAAAAGAATTCTGCAAAAGGAACTAAGTTTTTTGAGTGCCATGGCTATGGTCACTATGCTAGTGAGTGTGCCAATAAGAAAAAAGGTGCAATGAGAAAGGCTCTCAACACAACTTGGGAGGAACAGTCATCAGAAGAAGAACAAGATCCTTCAATTGAAACTTCTGAAACTGTGCATGGCAAGTTTGTGGCTTTCATGGCTAATTCTCTATCTGACAATGATACTGATGAAGATTATGCTGATGAGATGTCAGATCAAGAGAAAGATTATGAAGCATTGTATTATAAAACATATGCTGATTGTATTAAGATGTCCAAGTATGGCTACAAGATATCTATCAAGTTTAAAGCTGCTCAAGAAGAAAATTCTGCATTGAAAATTGGATTAGAGCAAGCAATTGAAAAGGTTCATCTCTTGGAAAGTCAGAAGATCTGCACGGATGAAAATTTGACCACTGAGAGTCAAAAACTTGAAAAGGCTGAACAAGAGATAGTGAATCTGAAGGAAGAGATAGTGATTGTGAAATCTGAAAAAGAAGATTTGCAAGGAAGACTGAAGATCACTCTATCTGAGTTAGAAATCAAACAAGCTTCATTAAATAAGATGAACACTGGTTCGAAGACTCTTACAAATATCTTGTGTAGTCAGAAGCCTCAGTTTGACAGAAGCGGTCTCGGTTATGATCATGGTGCATCCACTTCAAAAGATAAAGGTAAAATAATTTTTGTTTCAAGTGTTGCACATGCTACTCCACATACTGCACTTTCAAATAATGTGTCGAGTAGTTTCAAGAAAAAGAATGTGTCATGCGCTGCACGTACATCCACTTGTCACCATTGTGGAAAGAAATGACACATTCGTCCCCATTCCAAGAAACTGCAAAGTCTACCCAAGACAAAGCAATGGCGGAAGAATTTTTCTCCACCCAAGACAACTCAAATATGGGTAAGAAAATCTGATTTGCCTAAGGAATTTGCTCACACTATGCTAAAAGTTCAAACTACAAAAGTGTGGGTGGCTAATCATAAAAAGCCTTGATCAAGGAGGTCAAGTCCCCATCCCCAATGTTGATACGAAGATCATAGTGAGGGGGAGTCAAAATCGAGGGGGAGCTACTGCATCCAGATTGACGGAAGCTGTATGATTATTTTTATTTGTCAATTATGGACAAATTCAGGGGGAGAAGAATGAAGTCCGGAGGAGTTCTACAAGCTAAGGCAATTCAAGATCTACAGTGCTATTTTTTTTGTTTAAAAATTCATTGTATTTTGGGTTTTTCTTTTGGGTAGATCTTATTGTATTGTTCTAGGAGATTTGTCCAAGAATTGCCAAAAGGGGGAGATTGTTAGAATATAATTGGTGACGTACAGTCCCATCTTGACAGAAGTCAACAAAAGGGGCTGAAGAAGAAGGAATTCGTCAAGTGGCAGAATCATGCCTCGCTATAGCGAGGGTAGCGCAGAGAGCCCAGTTGATTCAGGACTCTTTGAGAAAGTTTGAAAAAGGACTCTTATTCTAAGTGGATAATTACAAAGAGTCTTAAGCACGAATTAAGGGCTATATATTGGGTGTTTCTCACAGCCCAAAGAGAAAAGACAAGATCATCTCTCAAGTTCTGAATTTGTGATCAAATTGAGAGAAATTTTCTCTAGAGATTTTTGAAGAGTTGTGCTGCCAAGTACTCTAGAGAGACAAGTCTCTTCTGCATCCCTTATAGAAGATCATCTTCTTGCGTAGAAGATTTGAGGAGTCAAGCGCTGGATCTGTTGCAATCAACGGTGTGATGTCGTTGAAGCGTGATGCGACATAAGGTAACTTCAGTCTTTAGATAGGGGATATCTAGGGAAGAAATCTAAGTTTCTTGTAATTGCGAGATTCATGGTGTTTGATTAGATCCAGTACGGATCAGTGGTTTTTTACCCGGTTTGGGTTTTCCACCTTAAATTTGGTGTCCTTGTGGTGTGTGCTTGTGATTTTATTTCCGCTGCGTAGATTATTATTTTTTGCACACCAGTGGGTTGATTTATTGAGTTGACCAATCTAGAGATCTCGAACCCTAAACCTTCAAATTTTATTAAATTTTGCTCTTGTTTTCTATTGTGCAGCATGTTCAAGAGTTAATTAGCTTTTCCAAATTTCCACTTTGCTGGGTAGCACTAGCTGTGATATTGTTAGTTGGACTTGGTGTTTTTATTCTCTTTCTATGATTTTTTATGGCTTTTTTATGTGGTTACTTGCTCTCTTGTGTCTTACTTGATCACGGTAGTTTTTTTTTTAACTTATGCTATTATTTGGTTAGGTGTTCATGTTATTTACTGATTCAAATGGGATTTTAACAAATTGATAGTTTTAATATCTGAGTTATGGGTAGTAATCAAATCTCATGTTCTATGCTGTTGCCTTTTTCTATTTTGTTGTTGTTTTGTTTTGGATTCTGCTAAGATTGAAATGAGTCCTTGTTTTTTTTTTTTAAAAAAAAGTTATTAATTTATTTAGTTATATACTTATTTATATAGGTGTACTTAATTTAACCATACTTATAATTGAAACGACTCCAGTCTTTGATTCCATATATTAGTTTTCTTGTCGAGGTTTTACTTAATTTAACCATATGCTTTATGCATGATCAATTAATCAGATTTGCTCTCTCATTGAGTTTTTATGGGTCTAAGCAAAGAATTTGATGGTATGGCAAAGGTTGCAAAAGACCCAACTGGGAAAGAGATCAATGCTCTTGAGCAACACATAAAGAACGTTCTTACCCTGATAGCTTTGCGGAAAGCTCCACAAATTTTCTGAATCTGTGTTTCATTGTTTCTGCATTGGGTTTTGTTAGATGTGGGTTTTGTTAGATTTTTTTCACATATTTGAGGAGAAGTAACCATGAGCTTAGGTGGGTCACAAAAAAATTCTCTGTAAAACCATTAAACTTTGAGATTAGGTGCTTAAATTTATTTGATAAAACCAATATTAGGTCCATCACTAATCCACATCTCAATCTATCAATCCCCGCTGCTTTCCTGATATTCTAAGTCTGATTGGTTGACTAAGATACTGTACAGGTTGAGGCTCATATGATCTGGAATATATAATTTTTTCTGATTTATATATGTTAAACTGATTTTTTTATTTTTTATAATATCAACTGTTTCATCAACTGATGTCATGTTTTTAATTACCACCCTGCTAATTTTCAGATTGACTACGTGTTTGGAAGAAGCCACTGTTTATCGTATTCATACAGCACTTTACCTTGTGAAGAAACTCATTGCAGGTAGGCCATTTTTGAAATTATTTGGGATAATAAGAATTTATTTGATAAAACCAATATTAGGTTCATCACTAATCCACATCTCAATCTATCAATCCCCGCTGCTTTCCTGATATTATAAGTTTGACCGGTTGACTAAGATACTATGCAGGTTGAGGCTCATATGATCTGGAATATATAATTTTTTATGATTTATATATGTTAAACTGATTTTTTTAAATTATCAATTGTTTCATCAACTTCTGTCATGTTTTTAATTACCACCCTGCTAATTTTCAGATTGACTACGTGTTTGGAAGAAGCCACTGTTTATCGTATTCTTACAGCACTTTACCTTGTGAAGAAACTCATTGTAGGTAGGCCATTTTCGGAGTTTGGGATGATAAGAATTTTGAAGTCCAAGTTGAAATAATAAGACCTTGGCTATATTATATATTTTTCTTATTTCATGGTAGTATTATGTTTTGCCTATGTGGATGTACCGGATTACCAAATATTCAAGAACCTTAATATTATCACCACTTGTGTTTTATAGAATATCATTTTGAAGAGAATTTTGAGGCCATTATTTTATGGCTTATCAAGGAATCCGAAGTTTGATGTTGGATTTGATGTTGCATTACTTTTTTCTATACAACAAATGTTAATTTGAGATGTTAGAATGACACAGAAAATGAACCTGTTCTTGGTTTAGAAAGACGGTGAAAAGGAATAGTCTACACCTTGTTATAAAATATAAAACTGCACAATTTCGTCATTATTGATTTTTCCCCCTTTTTCCTAAGATGTGAAATATGGGCCAAAAGAGAGATAGAAGAGAATATTTCAAAAAATATTATAAAAATTTGAGCGATGACAAGAAGGCAGAACTACAAAAAAAAAAAAAAGAAAAAAGGAGAGAGGCATACAAAAGAAAAAAAACTAAGAATTGCATTTGATTCACAATTGTCTTCATCAAGGAACTCTATTTCTGAACCAGGTATAGTAATAACAAAATAAAAAATATATTTTATTCTTTTCCTAAAGCTATGTATCAATTATTGAAACTCTTATAATTGACTAACAATTCTTTGGTTTTCACTATACTGACTATCATAGTGAATCAAGTTGACTATCTTTCATCAACATCAAACAAAGGGAAACAACAAATTGAGTACTACAGCACTTATGAAGTTGGTAAGAATTAAAGCCTGTAATCACTTAACACTTAAAGCATATGGTAAGTCTTTTTCAAAATTGTTTTTATAGGATTAACATCAAAAGCGCGTCGTCACTCTGCTTCATAAAAAAAAAGAAAAAAAAAGAATGAAGCTCTTAGAGGTAATAAAACATTATATATACTTCATTCTCTCTTGGAAAAAGTACCAAAATTTATTATTCATTATATATAAAACATTAAGAATCGGCGCATATATAATTATCTATTTTTTTTAAATCTTCAAATCAAAGTAACTAAACTATACTTCTTTCTTGCTTTTATATTTATCGTAAATAAAATCCCTTCTAGCTCCACATGCATCGATGAAGTTCTTCAAAATATATCTCAAGAACCATCTATTTTACCATCTTCTTCAACATGTGAATATTGCAATGCAAAGAGACTTCATCGTGAACCTGCAGGCTTCTGCTACTCCTCTGGTCAAATATCACTGGTTTCAAATCATGCCCCTGAAGAGCTCCATTCGCTATTTAGTCAAGCTCAAATGAAGCTTTGGAATTTAGAAAATATGCTCTTACATATAATAACACTCTTGCATTTATGTTTGGTGTCAAATATGATAGAGATCTTTGCAGAAGACAAAAAGGTATATATACATTCAAGGTACAAGGTCAGGTATACCACTATATCAATGACTTGATACCCACAGATGGACGTCCTTCTTGCTTGCAACTCTATTTTTATGATACAGAACATGAACTGGAGAACCGCATACAAGCATCATAAAAAATTAATCCAGGCATCATTCAAAAGCTGCTCCATATCTTATCAGTTAATCCATACTGCTCATTTTTCCGGAGCCTTCAGCATGTACCTACTTTGGAAAGCCTTCACATTGATGCCGGGTTAGACCAAAGAGTGTATAATACTCCGTCCGAATCACAAGTAGCAGCAATATGGATAGAGAATAATGACTCTGGAACGCATGGTGAACGCGATATAATTGTCCATAGTCATTCAGGCTATAGTCACAAGGTGCAATATTATTTTGGATGTTATGATCCATTGCAATATCCATTATTATTTCCATATGGTGATACTGGATGGCATAAAGGAATACAAAGATTAACTAAAACAATTTTGAGAGCTTATTGTCAAGGACAAACATCTCTTAACCCTTCCCAAATATCATCACTAGAAGATCTCCTTCAAAAAGAAAGGCAAGGTACTAATGATACATTACTTATTTAAATTTGTTGGAATTTGAGATGACTTTAGAGTCTTTTGATGAATTAAAGTAATTAGTATCTCAAGTATGGTTTTGAGTTGGAATTCTTGTCAACACATTGTCACAAACATGATGATAATAGGCTGGAGTTGATTGAGCTTAAAAGGAGAATCAGAGTTGAAACAGTCAGGAATTCAGCATTCCTGAAACAGAGTGTGCGGTCGACCGGGCACACCATGCGGTCGACCGAGAAAGAAGAAACCTGCAGAAACAGAATCAGGCACCTCTCAGTTATTTTCGTGACACAGTGTGTCTTCGGTCGACCGGGACCCCAGGATGTCGACCGAGCTCAAAAGTTGTCTGTTTCCAGTCAGTGTCTTCGGTCGACCGAGCAGGATGCCGAGCACGGGAACCAGAGTTGCGCAGAATTAGAAGTTTTGCACGAAAATTCAGCACACTTATCTAATTTGTTTGGGACTCTTTCCAAACGAATTGTAGCCTGTTTTAAATACAATTAAGGGTTACTATAACCTATATAAAGGCATGTATGGGTCGTTCTAAAGATACACCAGAGTGAGAAGAATAGAGAAGAGTTTTAGAGAGTTCTTGAGAGAAAGAAGAAGCTGCTGGTGTGTGTTGCTGTGTGCTGATGTGGTGACATCTTTCTACAGCAATTGTGGACGAGATTATGCTCCAGAAGATGGTGATTCGTCCATGAGTTAAGTGTCTCTCTTTTATGCTTTAGATTTCAATTTGTAAGGGATTGAGAGAGAGAGAATTGTAGAGGGGAAGGGCTGTAGACAGAATTAATCTTCTATTCTGTTCTTACATCAAGTTGGTGCTTGGTGTTTAGGGTTTGGTGATCCAATCTATGGGTGCAGATAAATTGTAAAGGGAGTTGGTGCTTCCTAGATAGTTGGTGCTATCTGAAACTAAGGGTTGGTGCTCTTTGTCGTTGGTGCGACTAAATAAGATTCAGATCTGTCCCGGATTGGTGTTCGGACAGTCTTTGAACCGTGGACGTAGCCTTTCGGTGAACCACGTTAAATCTGGTGTCATTGTGTGATTTGACTTGTTTTGTTGTTGAATTGGACCTGTTTTTAGAAATCACTGATTCACCCCCCCCTCTCAGTGATCGCGGTATCCAACAATTGGTATCAGAGCAAGGCTCCCTTGATCAGTTTAATACGCTAAGGGTGATCTCTTGTCAAATCACATGGCAGTCAATACAGGGAATATGAAAGCACCTCTGTTTGATGGTTCTAATTACTCTTTCTTGAAGATTAGGATGCAAGCCTTCATCAAATCTCTTGGCTATGATGTTTGGGAGGCTGTCAGAGTCGGTTACAATACTGCCACCGTACCCAATGATACAGCATCGAAGAAGTTGGCAGACAATGACTCCAAGGCACAGGATGCACTCTTTAGTGGCCTTGTGGACAGCGAGCTTGTCAAAGTAATTGCATGCAAAACAGCCAAGGAAATTTGGGACAAGTTGCAAAGCATACATGAAGGTGATGAGAAGATTAAAGAAGCCAAATTGCAAACTCATCGCTCTCAATTCGAGTCTCTTCGCATGGAGGAAAGCGAGAATGTTGACTCGTATATGCAACGAGTGAATGAAGTCACGAATGACATTCGTGGACTAGGGGAGGAGATTAAAGAGCCGGTCATCGTCAAAAAGGTTCTAAGATCTCTTCTTCCCCGGTTTGATTCAAAAGTCTCAGCCATTGAAGAAGCCAAAGATCTGAATGCATTTTCCATGGATGAATTACATGGTTCTCTAACTGCCTATGAGATGCGCATAGGAAAAACGTCTTCATCTGATAAAGAAGCGGCCTTCAAAGTTCAGAAAAAGGCAAAAGAGACTGCTGGTCATGATGTTGATTCTGATGATGATGAGCTTGAGGCTCAATTTGTTAGAAAGTTGAAGAAAGGAAGCAATGGCAAGTACAAAGGGAAGCTACCCTTTAAATGCTTCAATTGTGGAGGTATTGGTCACTTTGCTGCGAAGTGTCCGCTAAAAGAAGACAATGATAATGACTCTTATGCTGAAAAGAGTAAAGGAAAGAGAAATTTTAGAAAAAGGGGCAAAGCTAAAAACTTTCTATGTCAACAAGATGACAGCACGTCTGAAACTTCAGACGATGATGAATCAACCGAAGCTCTCTTCATGGTCACTGTTGAAGAAGAAGAAGAGCTAGATCCAGAAGAGGATGAGGAGGCTGAAGTCAATCTTGAAGAGGAACTCATAGCCGCACTTGAGGAACTAAGCATGGAACGCAAATCAAGTAAGAAAAATCTGAAACTTCTCCATGAATCTGAAAGTGCTATTATTGCTTTGAAAACTCAAGTAGAAGAATATAAAAGAATGGTAGAAGTCCTTGAAAACCAAATAAGTCTCAAAAAGGAAGAGGCTATGAAACTTGAAACTGAGATCGCTAGAGCAAAAGCTGAAAATTTGGAAAATAGCAAAAAACTCAAAGCGCTCCAAGCGATTGAAGGGACTATGAAACTCAATGAACTACTGAAAGTTCAAAGACCTGCCCACTTCAGATTTGGTCTAGGATTTGAGAAAGGTGAATCCTCTAAGATTGCACCTCCTGAAAAGAAAGAGTTTGTGAAGCAAGTCACTGCACCTTCTAACTCTATGAAGCCCACTCAACCTAGAAAGGAGTCCATTCCTGTTAGAAAGGTAATGAAGATTAACGAGCCACAAAGAAGATACAAATTCTATGGTTATTGCTTTCATTGTAATATGTTTGGACATAAAAGAGCTGATTGCAAATTCTATGTAAGAAACAGCCCACTTGTGACTAGGAATCCTTTTTCAATCCTAAGTAGCCACAAAATTGAGTGCTATATAGTGTCATAATTATGGACACTTGGCTAGGGATTGTAGGTTGCATATTGCTAACAAATTTCAGGTCGAAAAGAAACCCAAGTTAGTCAAGGCTTGGAGAGCAAAGCAAAGTGCAGAAAGTCCCAAAGAATCTCTCATTGTGCAAATGACATTCAATGCACAAAAGAACGCAGCACCATGGGTCCTTGATAGTGGTTGTTCAAGCCATATGACTGGTGATAAAGAGAAATTCATCAAATTACAGCACTATGAAGGCGGTTCAGTGAAGTTTGGCAACAATGATGGTGCCAAAATCTGCGGAAAAGGTGTTATTCAGCTTATGGCAAACAAGATCAGATCGGAAGAAGTCTTATATGTGTCTGGATTGAGACACAACCTGCTTAGTGTGAGCCAGATCTGTGACAAGGGTCATGAAGTTATCTTCACAAAGAATGGGATTTGCCATCAAGAAGAGTAGCAACGGCAAAACAGTGGCAACTGGATCAAGAACTGCTGGAAATCTCTATACATTGTCAGATGGAGCTGAAAAGACCTGCTTGATGAGTCGGACAGAGGAAAGTTGGTTGTGGCACAAACGCCTTGGGCATCTAAGCTTTGATAACATGTCAAAGATTTACAATTCAAAGGCTGTAAGAGGCATGTCTAAAGTTGAAAAGCCTTCCAATCCCATTTGCGACTCTTGCCAAAAGGGAAAGCAAACGAGGGTTATGTTCAAGTCAAAGGAGCATCATTCCAAGAAACCTCTTGAGCTAGTGCACACTGATCTCTGTGGACCGATGCGAACTCAAAGCACCAATGGAGATAAGTATTTCATGTTATGCATTGATGATTATACTCGTATGACATGGGTATTGTTTCTTAAGCATAAGCATCAAGCACTTGATCGTTTTAAAGTGTTTAAAGCACAGGTTGAAAATCAATTGGAAAAACGTATCAAGATCTTAAGGTCTGATCGTGGAGGCGAGTTCACATCTGAAGAGTTCACTAAATATTGTGAACATCATGGCATTCAAAGACAGTACTCAGCCCCTAGAACTCCACAGCAAAATGGAGTTGTGGAACGGAAGAATCGCACCGTACAAGAGATGGCTCGTACGATGCTAAGTGAAAGCAAGATGGCTGACAAGTATTGGAAAGAGGCAATTCACACGGCTGTATACATTCAAAATCGATGCTTGATCAGGCCACATGAAGTCAAAACTCCCTATGAGCTATGGTTTGGAAGAAAAGCAACAGTCAAGCACTTCAGAGTCTTCGGCAGCAAGTGTTACATCAAGCGGCTCGAACAAAATCCGGGCAAATTTGAAGAAAGAGCTGACGAAGGTATATTTCTGGGTTACTCCTCTACTAGCAAGGCATATAGGTGTCTTAACAAAAGAACCAGAAAAATCATAGAAAGTGCTGATGTGAGAATAGATGAGAATATTGAACCAAAGAATGCAACTCATAATGACAGTCCAGTTTATGAGGACTCGAGTGAGATTGATGATGAGATGGCTGAATCTAATGATTCTGAGAAATCAAAGGATGACTCAGAAGATTCTACACCTAAGAAGCACAGCACTTGGGTAGAGCAACACCCTAAGGATCAAATCATTGGAGATCCTAAGGCAGGCGTTCAAACTAGACAAAGTGTAGTTAGCAATTACTCACTTGTGTCCACCATTGAACCCAAGACTGTGGCTGAAGCCAGTCTCGATGAAAGTTGGTTGAAATCTATGCATGAGGAGTTGGAGCAAATTGAGAAGAACTCCACATGGGAACTTGTTCCTAGACCTACTGATAAGAATGTTATTGGTACTAAATGGGTCTTTCGGAATAAGCTGAATGAAGATGGTCAAGTCATTAGAAACAAAGCAAGGTTGGTTTGTAAAGGCTATGCTCAAGTTGAAGGCATAGATTTTGAAGAGACCTTTGCACCTGTGGGCTCGTCTGGAAGCTATTCGTATGTTTCTTGCTTTGGCAGCATACAAAATCTTCAAGGTATTTCAGATGGACGTAAAGTCAGCTTTCTTGAATGATTTACTTGAAGAGGAGGTCTACATTGAGCAACCTGATGGTTTTCTCATCAGCAAAAATTCAGATCTAGTGTGCAAGTTGAAAAAGGCTCTTTATGGACTGAAACAAGCGCCAAGGGCATGGTATGCAAGGCTGGATCTATATCTCCGCAAGATCGGTTTTGGAAAAGGAATGGTTGATAGCAATCTGTATGTCAAAACTGAGTTAAGCAAACAGCTGGTTGTCATTGTTTATGTTGATGACATAATCTTTGGTGGCAATGATGAGGAGATGTGCAGGAATTTTGCTGAAGAGATGAAGAAAGAATTTGAAATGTCGATGCTTGGAGAACTAAAGTTCTTTCTTGGTTTACAAGTTCAGCAGCTGAAACATGGTATCTTCATCTCACAAATGAAGTACATTAAGGAAATGCTGAAACGATTCAATATGGAAGACAGCAAGCCAGTAAGCACACCAATGTCAACGAACACGAAGCTTAGCAAAGATGATAAGGCCTCGTCTGTTGATCATATCACCTATCGCTCTATGATATGAAGCTTGCTCTACTTAACTGCAACAAGACCAGATCTTCTACAAGCAGTATGTATGGTTGCACGTTTTCAAGCAGCACCAACTGAAACGCACCTTACAGCAGTAAAAAGAATCTTTCGATATCTGAAAGGTACTATGGAGCTTGGTATCTGGTATCCCAAAGGCAAATCCTTCACTCTTGTTGCATATTCTGATGCCGATTGGGCTGGATGCGTAGATGATCGCAAGAGTACTAGCGGCGGCGCATTTTATCTTGGAGAAAGATTAGTTGCTTGGCATAGTAAGAAGCAAGACTCAGTATCCCTTTCGACAGCGGAAGCGGAATATATTGCAGCGGCAACTTGTTGTACGCAAGTGTTATGGATGCGGCAAATGCTCTCTGATCTAGGAGTTCCTACAACGGATCCTACGCCGATCCTATGTGACAATACGAGTGCAATTCATATATCTAAGAATCCTGTTCAGCACTCTCGAACAAAGCATGTAGCAATTCGTTATCACTTTCTTAAAGATAAAGTTGCTGATGGAGAGGTCAAGTTGGAATATGTTCCAACAACTGAGCAAGTGGCTGATATTTTCACGAAACCTCTGCCAAAGGAAATCTTCGAGTATCTCCGGAAAAAGTTAGGAGTTACTCACTCTCCTAAACCGTAGGAGTTGTGCTTGAAAGGGGGAGCAATGCATTCATTGAATATCATATTCGCTCCTCGGTTTGGTTCCTTTGGACTTGTTGTCAAATGGGAGAGATGTATGCTATGATAGCAGGAGATGTTATGCTATGATAGCTAGGGAGAGATGTTATGCTATGAAAGCTAGGGGGAGATTGTTGAAAATGCATGGTTGATATTTCCGATTTTCAGAATTGGTTCCAAGTGAGTGTTGAAGTTCCAATAGTGTTGCCAACAATTCCAAAGGGGGAGATTGTTGGAATTTGAGATGACTTTAGAGTCTTTTGATGAATTAAAGTAATTAGTATCTCAAGTATGGTTTTGAGTTGGAATTCTTGTCAACACATTGTCACAAACATGATGATAATAGGCTGGAGTTGATTGAGCTTAAAAGGAGAATCAGAGTTAAAACAGTCAGGAATTCAGCATTCCTGAAACAGAGTGTGCGGTCGACCGGGCACACCATGCGGTCGACCGAGAAAGAAGAAACCTGCAGAAACAGAATCAGGCACCTCTCAGTTATTTTCGTGACACAGTGTGTCTTCGGTCGACCGGGACCCCAGGATGTCGACCGAGCTCAAAAGTTATCTGTTTCCAGTCAGTGTCTTCGGTCGACCGAGCAAGCCAGGATGTCGACCGAGCACGGGAACCAGAGTTGCGCAGAATTAGAAGTTTTGCACGAAAATTCAGCACACTTATCTAATTTGTTTGGGACTCTTTTTAAACGAATTGTAGCATGTTTTAAATACAATTAAGGGTTACTATAACCTATATAAAGGCATGTATGGGTCGTTCTAAAGATACACCAGAGAGAGAAGAATAGAGAAGAGTTTTAGAGTGTTCTTGAGAGAAAGAAGAAGCTGCTGGTGTGTGTTGCTGTGTGCTGATGTGGTGACGTTTTCTACAGCAATTGTGGACGAGATTATGCTCCAGAAGATGGTGATTCGTCCATGAGTTAAGTGTCTCTCTTTATGCTTTAGATTTCAATTTGTAAGGGATTGAGAGAGAGAGAATTGTAGAGGGGAAGGGCTGTAGACAGAATTAATCTTCTATTCTGTTCTTACATCAAGTTGGTGCTTGGTGTTTAGGGTTTGGTGATCCAATCTGTGGGTGCAGATAAATTGTAAAGGGAGTTGGTGCTTCCTAGATAGTTGGTGCTATCTGAAACTAAGGGTTGGTGCTCTTTGTCGTTGGTGCGACTAAATAAGATTCAGATCTGTCCCGGATTGGTGTTCGGACAGTCTTTGAACCGTGGACGTAGCCTTTCGGTGAACCACGTTAAATCTGGTGTCATTGTCTGATTTGACTTATTTTGTTGTTGAATTGGACCTATTTTTAGAAATCACTGATTCACCCCCCCCCCCTCTCAGTGATCGCGGTATCCAACAAAATTATACCGCTAATATTGAACACATTATAATAAATTTTTTTAATGTTTTCCAATGAACCAAAAGAAAGTTAACAAGAGAAAGGATGTCTCTTGTCGTGAGTATTATTGCTACAAATTGCAAATACGGGAAAATTGTCCTTCACTACTGCTGCACTCAGGTCATTTGTTACAACAATATGTTGTTGACATGTACATCAAGCTAGAGAGCTCTCGGTTGGACTACCTCCGTTATCGACAAGATGAAATACGAGCTGATTTATATCAGGGGCTTGTTGATAGTATAACAGTTGGAGAAACTCATGGTTCCAAAGTTGGACATAGAATTGTCTTACCAGCATCATTTATAGGTGGTCCAAGAGATATGAGGCGACGTTATATAGATGCAATGGTATTGGTTGAACGTTTTGGAAAGCCTGATATATTTTTAACAAGGACATGTAATCCTTCTTGGTTTAAAATTAAGAACGAACTTGAATCATCTGAAGAAGTGCAAAATAGGCCTGTTTTGATTGCACGAGTATTCAGAGCAAAACTGGAAGACCTAAAAGATGATTTGTTCAAAAAAATATTTGGGCCAATTGCTGCTTATGTGTATGTCATTGAATTTCAAAAGAGAGGACTTCCACATGCTCATTTCTTACTTATCTTGAAGACAGGCTATAAAATTGTTGTGCCAGAATCATTTGATAGATTTGTTTCCGCAGAACTACCTGACAGAGCTAAAAATTCACATTTGTATGTAGCAGTTGTGAAACACATGATACATGGACCATGTGGAGATTTAAATCCAAAAAATATTTGCATGAGAAAAAATGGTTATTGCAAAAACCACTATCCTAAAGACTTTTCTTGTTCAACAACTCAAGCAAAGAATTCCTATCCAATATATAGACGACGCAACACCAATGAACAAGCCAAAGTACGGGATGCATATTTAGACAATCGATGGGTCATACTGTACAATCCTTACTTACTTGCAAAGTTTGATTGTCACATTAATGTAGAAATTTACTCTACAATTAAAGCAGTCAAATACTTATACAAGTATATCTATAAGGGTCATGACTGTGTTGCATTCCTTATTACTGGTGATGAAAATAGTTCTGATGTTGATGAAATAGAACAATTTCGAACAGCAAGATGGATTTCACCTCCAGAAGCCACATGGCGAATCTATAAGTACTCATTGAATGAAATTCATCCATCTGTCAAAGGCTTGCAGTTGCATGTAGAAGATAAACAAGTTATATCATTCAAGAAAAAAGATAATCTTCTTCAAGTGATTTCCAATGATCGTGCATCTAGGACAATGTTGACTCAATTTTTCGAAATGAATAGAGTTAACATGGAAGCACAAAAATGGCTTTATAAAGAATTCCCTGAACATTTTGTATGGCACGATGACCAAAGATACTGGAGTGAAAGGAAAAAAAATTGTGCAATTGAAAGAATCATCAAGGCAAACCCAATTGAAAGTAAAAGATATTATCTGCGGCTATTGTTGAATCATGTTAGAGCATCAGTGTCATTTCAAGATTTGAAATTCTTTAACGGAATTCAAACATCATCATTTCATGAAGCTGCACTATTACGGGAGTTGCTAGAATCAGATAATAATTTTGAAAAATGCTTACAAGAAGCATCTCAATATCAAATGCCACAAAGTTTGCGTTGATTGTTTGCTATCATTTTGGTGTACTGTAATCCAAGCAATCCTAAAATGTTGTGGGAGAAATTTGAAGATGCTATGTGCGAAGATTATCACTTCCCTGAGTTTACACCAAGCATAAGGTGGGCGAAAGTACTGGCAAATATAAACTCTGTTTTACAGTCAATGGGAAAAAGCATTATGGACTATGCTTTTACTAATATAGATATTGAGATTGATGAGAAAATATCGTACACAAAGGAAATTGAAGAAGAACTAAGTGTTTCAGTGTTTGAACATGATTTACTTGCGGTACATACATTGAATGAAAAACATAAACATGCATACAATATTATATTGCAAAGAGTTTTAAGTCAAAGTCCCGGAGCTTTTTTCATTGATGGTCCTGGTGGTACTGGAAAAACATACTTGTATCTTACCCTATTAGCCACATTGAGATCAAAAGGCCTTATCTCTCTTGCAACTGTAACTTCTGGAGTCGCTGCATCAATATTACCAGCTGGTATAACAGCACACTCCCGTTTCAAAATACCACTTAATATTGAAGACATAAAGAGTTGCCATATAAACAAACAAGGAAGTGTTGCTCACTTAATTCAAACGGCTAGACTCATTATATGGGATGAGGCATCAATGGCAAAGAAAGAAGCAATTGAAGCATTCCAGCAAATGTTGCAAGATGTAACAGATTCACAGTTGTCGTTCAGAGGAAAAGTAGTTGTATTTGGAGGAGATTTTTTGCAAGTCCTTCCTGTTGTCCCAAGAACAAATAGACATGAAGCAATCGAAGCAAGTCTAGTGACATCAAAATTGTGGCCCACATTACAGAAAATCAAACTGACCGAAAATATGAGGGCAAAATTTGACCCATCATTTAGTAAATTCCTATTACGGGTTGGAAATGGGATAGGAAATTCCATAAACAATGAAAAAAAAATCCCAAATGGCATGGTCATTCCTTACAAAGATGACATAACATCAAGGGCCGATTTGATAGAGGCTACATTTTCAGAGCTAGAAAAAAAAAGCCAGCAATTTAGATTTTATAGCAAGTCGTGCGATACTAACTCCAAAAAATGATTTCGTTGATGAAATCAATGATTTGCTTAGAAACCATTTTCCTAGTTCTCATGTCAAGTATTACAGCTTTGATTCGGCAATAGATGATACAGAACAGCTTCCGCAAGAAGAGTTCTTAAACAGCCTAACACCAAGTGGACTTCATTCTTATGAATTAATATTAAAAATCAATTGTCCAATAATATTGCTGCGAAACATAGATCCACCGTCAGGATTATGCAATGGGAGAAGATTAGTCTGTCAAACATTTACAAAAAATCTAATTGATGCAAAAATAATTGTTGGTCACTATCGAGGAAAATGAGTTTTTATACCAAGAATTCCACTTCAACGAACTAAAAACGACAGATATCCGTTCATGTTTAAAAGAAAACAGTTTCCAATTCGTCTAAGCTTTGCCATGACTCTCAACAAAGCATAGGGACAAACATTGAAACATGTTGGTATATATCTTCCACAGCCTGTTTTTTCACATGGCCAACTGTATGTTGCTCTATCCAGAGCGAAAACAGCTTCTACTGTAAAAGTTCTCATTAAACCAGGCATAGATGAAACATTGGAAGATACATGTACATCACATGTTGTATACCAAGAAATATTGACACTTGCCAATTCTGTTTAGCACCTATTATTGTTATAGGTAATTTGAATACCAGTTTTTCATATATTTTATTTGCTGCTGTATATATATCTACTATTTTCAGACATACACAATCATAATTTTTTTTATAGCTCTAATCAATAAATGCTTCATTGTTCTTTCCACAGGTCTTGCAAAATGCCTAGAGATTGAAGAAAAATCAAATATATAACAGAACGCACATCAAATTGGACAGCGGAAATAATAGTGAATGAGAAAAGCATTCCTCATCAATCAAGGGCTGGCAACAAAGCATATCAAAACTTAGTTTTTAGTGACTCTGAGGTAAATAAACAACTATATATGCCCTCTTTTGAATTTAGTTTTTTTGAATGATATTTGAATATTATTTGTTTATACTTTTACAAGTTTTTTCAGTTTGGATTCATATATTAGGTTACGTAATTCTTTTAGTATGAGAGAATAGTGGTCATGAATAAGTAGCTACTCATCCAAGGTGTGGCCATATAATTTAGACATTCTAGATTGACTGCATTTTTTTTTATTTGAATTGGTCAATCGAAACTGAAACTTTTTCTTATTTGAGTAAGTGAATGGGGCTTGAAATTCTCTTTTATTTGGATTCTCTACACCTCCATGGGGTCCGCCTAAGATGCATGTTTGATACATGTTTGCCTTGTCATGCTTGCAAAATAAATACGTAGGCCTCACTTAAAGATGCATGTTGCCTTGTCATGCTTGAAAAAAAAAAGCTTCATATCTCCTCTCTTTCCGTCTCTCTCTCTTCTAAAGAGGATGAATACCATCTCTTTGGATTTTCTTCAACTCACCCCAACATGTAAGACAATTTTCCCTTTCTTCTCACATCTGCAAAGTGCTTCCATCGTTTCTTTTTAATTTTTTTGCTCTATGATGGAATCTGTAATGTGCGTTTTTTTCCTTTTTTAATTTTTTTCCTACATGCTGTGAGAAAGAAAATGGTTTTTTTTCTAATAGAATCATGTTATAATACTAACGTCATTTGATATTTCCAGGTTTCTCTTCCTGTCTCTCTCTTCATTGATTAAGTTTGTTTATTTTTTTAATTGACTTTAATTTCTTCCAAATATTTTCCTTTTCCAACTTTTTGCTTTATAAAATTATCGACAAAGAAAACTCCAAGACCACTATTTTTTTTTTCGATTGCTGAATGGAAACTGAATCTTTTTCTTATTTGAGTAAGTAAATGGAGATTGAAATTCTCTTTTATTTCGATTGGTGATTGGATACATTCGACCTTTCTGTAATAAAGTAAGTGAAGCTGCCAGAGCAAGTTTAATTTCTTCCAATTTTTTTCCTTTTCCATGTTTTTGCTTTATAAAATTACCAGCAAAGGAAACTCCAAGCTCACTATATATGTAATATTCATCTCCCCTTGATTAATTTAACAAAACTAAGACAAAAGACAATGTGATTTCTATATAAATTATATAAAATAAAGTACTTCTATGAAAAATATATGTTTAAATCCAATGAAAACTACATATTTACCCCACAACCAGAAAATTCAGACTCCTTTCATTTTTCATCATCATTTCTTTATTTATCATGATTTTGGTTTTTTTAAATGTACGCAGGGAACTAGGGTTCGAGCCACTATGTTTGACAGCGATATTGATTTGCTTGAAAACACGTTAACTATATTAAAAAGCCACTATGTGTCAAATATCTCCGTCCGTCCAAGCAACCCAAGTTACAAATTTGAAAATACAAACTATCAGTGGTTCATAAGTAGTCACTATCATTGAAGAAGTCATGAAAGAAGATGAAGATATCAGTAGCAACATTTATAATTTTACTCCACTATCTAATATTCACAAGCATGATTCAGAGGCAGAAATAGATAAAAAATTTATACTAGAATAATATTTCTGAACTATCATCATCCATGAAATGTAAATGAACATGCGTCATTTTTATTCATTACAATGCTATTTTTCAGACATATATAATTGTTGTAGTTCTTGATATACTACCCCAAAAGAAAGTTAAATCAGAAACCTTGCCACTTTAACAAATAGTTCTAGCAGACTTAGGATATGTCATCTGCTTTAATTTCTTAATCATTTAGATCATCTACCTGCTTAATCACTTTCTCTATTATCAATTATCATATACTGCCACTAATACCTTCTCTTTTATAATATTTAGTTTGACAACAATCAATTTGTCTATGTGGAACAACTTTTGGCAAAGGAGATTGACGCTCTATCAACAACGCTGGATACAATGCCAATCATTATTGTCACACGTACAAAGATCTCATATTATATTAGTAAATCTATTTACTATAGCTATGAGAAATGATTACATTAACATGGTTCTTTTCTTTTCTTTCTCAGGTATAGTTGGTCTAAATACAAGACATTCCTCAACACTAATCATCAACCATGACATACCAATTGCCAACACATTACACACTTGATAATTACAAATCATTTTTCAGACCACTTTTTGCTCTTTAGTAAAACTACATAAAAATATTCTACTACGAAAAATTATTAATATCATAAATTATTTCTTGCTAGGTGTTCTAACCATGAGGCTAAGCTTATTGAGTTACCAAGAAATATGTCTCAAGCAAGCATTCCAACTACATCGGCAACAACAACTACAAACATAGAAGACATTCTGAATTCAAAAACATTAGCACTTTAATCAATCAACTTCATTTCTTTTCAAATCAACATCATTTTCTCATTTCAACAATTGCTTAATAACGCAAAGTCTTCCCTTCAGAATGTTATACATCACATTAGAGCATCAATTTCAGTGGATAATCTGCAACAGAAGTTCTGGTACATGGGTTGTAGCGGATAGAAGAAGAAAACAACAGAGAAATATAACACCCAAATCTCTTGTTCATGTATCTACAAAGAAACCACAGCACAACCATGGTAAGACAATATATATATATGTAAATACTAATTAACTGATTCTTGAATTTCAGTTTTAGAGTTGTTGCAAATATTTATGACTCCACAGGAACGATTTCAACAACATTATTTGGAAACGAAATCAAGAAACTTTCTTCATGCACAACAGTTCAAATGATGCACTTTTCAGAGCAAGTATGCTTCTATCAAATTCACCTCATTACCAGTACTAACATATCTAATTCCTATAAAATATTAAAATTATCATTTTATTTTAATGTTAGGGACAAATCAGTGAAATCAAAGACATTATCGACAAATTCAATCGACAAGAATACATATTTCAGCTGAAAGCCTATCAATACAGCTCAAAAGTAACCTTCACCGTTGTGTCAATTGATGACGTTCCTAATGAAAGCCAAGCATAGACAATGCGTCACAAACTATACTTTGTAAATATTAATTGTAAATATTAACTTCTACTATCAGTCACATTTGAACTATGTATCAAAATCATAAAAGGATGATAGTTCCTTTCTTTTGTCTTACTTCAAGCATACAACTATATCCACCTTTTTTTATGGATGTTTTTTAAGAAGATGCTATCTATAGAATTTTATTTTTCTCTGATTATTAGTCTTTTATTTCTACTTCTCTGTCTTACAAATTGATACACACTTTTCTATGCCAACAATGAATTTCCTTATTCATGTGTCACCACCCCAAGCTGAGTGCTTCTTTTATCTCCTACTCGCGAGACATCATCATCAATCAACTACAATATGGATTGGAGCTTTCTACAATGATTTTCTAGAGATGAGCCTCCACTCTCTATTCAATCTGTGAGTTTTTCCTACTTTAATTTATCTATACCCAAGATTTCAAATTCAACTAAGACTCTATTTGCAATGCAGCTGCTTACAAAGCACTTCAGACTTGCTTTGAGTGAAGTGGGAAGGCAAAAGATGGATATTGCTAAACAGCATGCAACAACATTAACAGCCACTCTAAATGCTCTAAATGCACATCTTTTCTTTGGACATGTGTTCATGGGCACGAAGGTTAGTCCACTTAATTTCTCCTTCATTTTTCTTTGCACCGCACCGCCCTACAAAACTAGATGCAACCTCTCCATTCTCTTAAACATGATTGCATATTTTATGCCATTCTCCTAATTCCCTTTCACTTATTAATGTGAAGGATTTGGTGTTTTGCTATTGAGTTTCTTATCAAAGAGGCTAACCATGCTTTAGTTGCATGTTTTTTTTTTTTTTTCAAATATTAATGCTTATGAGGTGAGAATGACACTTATCTAAAGATTTGAATCTAAAGACTACATTGAAAATGAAAAAAAAATGCAGTGAATGTAATAGTAGTTTGGTAGCTTTCCTTGTTTTTTATTAGATTAGATGGATTTGGGTTACGGTATGTTACATTAAAAAAAAAGGAAAAAAAATGTGGCTTTGAGTGAAGGCTTGTGCTTGTCAGGATCTTATTTTGTTTTATTTTATCATGACTGATTATTATATCTTTTGATGTTTTGGGTTCTTGTTTTGAAAATGTTTATCTTTAATTGTGCCGTTTCTTGAAAATATTTATCTTCAGATCATATTTTCATGTCTTTGTCTCTGGATGTGGTCTTGATTGGTGCAGATTTGAATGAAACTTCAGTAAATCCCTGATTTCTCTTCATTTTCTTGGGAGAAAAAAGATAAGTGGCATTGGAAAGAGGAGGAGTTGTCATCTCGATTATGCAAATGGCTTTTCCTTCTCTTCCAAACCATACACACTCATCATTCCACCCAATGCAATTGCAAAGGGAAAGAAATGGGACAATCCCAAGGACCTTGATGAAGTTCTTGGTTTACAATTTTGCATCCTTAATTTGATAACTTTGCAAGTTGGAAAATATGATCTACTAAATTGTAGTGTGTTTTTCAATCTCTTTCCGCCGCAGTGAAATATGAAACTTGGCTTGAAGATCGAATTGTGATCTCCAAATCTTATGGAGTGGAGTTTACTGTTAAAGATGGTAAGTTTGCTGATTGATTAACTAGCCACAAGTTCTCGATCAGTTGTCTATAAATTTACTTATATAAGAGTGGCCTTCCAATCAGGATTCTTTTGTCCAGCTCTATCAGAGGCTGTGAAAACGATGAAGGAGGAGGAGAAGCTGCTGATGATTGTCAAACCTCAATGTAAGTGCATCCTTACCATGTTTATTTTCTTGCCAATTACCATCGTTGCAATGCTTTATATAAAGGGATATTCTCTAAACTGCCCTATTTTAAATGGGGCATTTTTTGCCTTTTGGAGTTATCCAATTAGATTATGCCATGTCATATAGAGAGAGAAAGAAAAAAAGATAAGGTTATGATAATGATGACATGTGTTAAACTTTGATAGGCTAAAAAAGAAAAATTTTTCTTTGCAAAACTCCCAAAGAGTTTTGTAGCGTACCCTTATATAAATCTTCATCTTTTAACAACACATGCACATGCCTTGCACGTGCAAAGCGTCAATAAAGATACTTATCAGTAATATGTTTGTATAGTATCGATAATAAAATAAAAAATAAAAAAATAAAGAAGCTAAAATCTCTTTTATCACAAATAGAGGGGTATTCATGGGCCGGGCTAAGGCATATCCAGGCCCAGCCCGCCTTTTGAAACATTGGTACAAGCCCGAGCAGTAAAAGTCAAACCTAGCCTGCCCATTTAATCAATCGGGTCGGGCCCAACCGGGCCTTTTACCAATTTGTGGGCACTCGAGCAATTGTTTGGACTCATTAGATTAAATTACATCGCTTATATAGACTGGGCCGGGCTTTGGGCTTTCTATCACTTAATCCAAGCCTAGCCTAAATATTAAATGGAACCTAATTACATATCCAAGCAGGGCCCAAATCAGGCTGACCCAGCCCATGAGCACCCCTACAAATAGTACTTGTTGGAGATGCATAGAGCTGGAGACAATAAATTGGGTCTTACCAAGTTTATTGGCAAATGTTTCTTAAATGAAAATGATTTTAAAGGGAGAATGATCTTTATGTGATCTCTATTAGCATTTTCTGCTATTTTTATTTTTTGAGATGATAATAGTTTATACCAAAAGTAAATGTAGACTGAGATGAAAAGTCATTTCGACAATCTTACCAATGATTTACCAAAAAAAAAAACCCTTACCAATGGGGTCTAAATTCACCTCGGAAGTGTTTCATGGGCACCAATCTCCACGAGCAGACAACATATCAATCATATGTAGTTCATCTCGTGGAGCCTATTTAGATGTATATTTATTAATGGGGGGAGAGCACATTGAAAGGTCTTCTTATGGACAAGGGAAAGCCAAGAATCAACCCCAACAGACTATCCTACTCATTGATCTAACAACCTTAAAATTTAATGACATTTTAACTGTAAAGTCTTTTTGAGATTCAATCCAATAATAAATTATTCAATGATTCTAGAATTGGGGGTGATGCCAGATCATGAGATGATCATGGAATCGAAGGGCCTGCAGTGATAGAAGGTGGGCCTAGTTTGTATATCCATGCCCATGGAGCATTTAAGTGTATTTATATATGAGCCCTGCTACATGGATTAACTCATGGACCGATCCATGGACTAACCCCATGATCAGGTGATTTTTCCCCCCAAAATCATGAGATCTGTCTATGGACTAACTCCATGAATTAGTCCATATAGACTTTTTGTTTATATATTCATTCATTAGGCCCAACGCCAAACTATGACCAGTGTGGTCAATGAGACACAGCCCGCAATACTAGAAACATTGAATGCAGACCACGTTGAATGTAATTTGTTTGATTGATTCTCTGCATCTTTTATTTTATCTTCCAAAATGTGACTTCAGACTTGACTCTACTTCTAAAGAATAGAAGAGGTTTTTTTTTTAAAACACTCTTACACTTTCCTTCAATTTAAAAAAAAGTTTGACCATCTTATTTTTGAATCCCACTCTAGATTTATTTAGTGCACATGTGTCGTGGGATCGTGAGTGCGCCCATAAAATAAGGTATTATCCAGTAAAAATATTACCCGACTTTCTTCTGGACCCAGGGAATTAGTCCAACCCAAAGAGCTGAAAACCCTCTTACAGCGAAAAAAAAAAAAATCTGTAAAAATACAACCCTTATAACCAGGGGAGGGGGTATCTTGGGATTAATGGAAACTTTGGGGGGTATCTCATAAAATCCCTTCTTTTCCAATTTATTTAACGAGAGGGAGAATCGAGACATGTGCATGTTAACAAGAAGTAGCCGGCGATGTGCACGTTAGAACAGCGAGGCCGCGTCTTCGTCCTCACACTCACTGGCGCCGGCGAGCACCGCCTCAACCCCACCCTCCTCGACTCCATCCAATCCGCCCTCCGCCGCGTCCGCTCCTCCTCCACCCCCTCGTCCGCCCTCGTCACCACTGCCGAGGGAAAGTTCTTCTCCAACGGCTTTGACCTCAGCTGGGCCGGCGACTCCGATGACCGGAAAGTCCTCCTTGGCACGAAGCTCAAGCAGATCGTCTCCGACCTCTTCTCCCTCCCGATGCCGACTGTAGCCGCCGTCACCGGCCACGCCTCGGCGGCCGGATTCCTCCTCGCTCTCAGCCACGACTACGTGGTGATGAGGAAGGACAGGGGGTTCCTGTACATGAGCGAGCTCGACATCGGCCTCATGATTCCCGACTACTTCATGGCAGTGGTGCGGGAAAAGATACCGGCGGCGGGGGCGAGGAGGGAGGTGGTGCTGAGGGCGGGGAAGGTGACGGCGGTGAGGGCGGCGGAGATGGGGATCGTGGATAAGGCGTACGATAGTGCGGCGGAGACAGTGGAGGGAGGGGTGAAGCTGGGGGAGGAGCTGGCGGGGAGGGGTTGGGATGGAGAGCTGTATGCGAGGACAAGAAAGGCGTCTTATCCTGAGGCATGTTTGGTGCTTGGGTTGATCAACTTTAGGCCCAAGCTGTAGAAGAAACATAAGCTTGGGCCTTGGAACACACTGAAAAAATAAGGCTCAGCTCACATTAGTTGAGACTCTATCCACATTTTGGGAATGTATGACCTGCTTATAATGAATGGATGATGCATGTAGCAGCCTATATTTAAAATTGTCTCTTTAAAATGATGGAAAAATTAGAAATCATACCCCCAATGATGCAAGAATCTATTATGTTTATCTTTATTCATTTATTTCTTCACTTGATTTGCAATCTAATTTATACAGGTTATGCAAGTTACCATGAAGTTAACCCATCTGATGATCATGGAAATTAAAAGAAGATAATGATTAATCTTTTTTCTTATTTCGCTAGTTGGCTCAGTGGTCAGGAGAGGTGGAATAAACCAGCTGCCAATTCAGGGATCGAGCTATGGGAGCGCTGTGATTCACGATAATGGTTAACTTTATAATTACAATGGGTGTGAGGTGAACTCGAGTTGGGGACCATGTGGATGGATAAGACTGTAAACTAGTGGAAAAAACTCAATGGGGTCTTGCCCATTTTTAGCAGTTTTCTACAAATTTAGAAGTTGGTTGTTGGGAGTAATTAATCTCTGTCGCGGGGAATCCTAGAAAAGGGAGTTTCTTTTCTAAAAGAACAGCCAGTGCATGTCCCACCTGAGAAAGACATAAAATAGATTTGATGTAGACCAATTATATTTATAATTTTATCATTATCAGTTGGTGGTGAGGCACCTCCATGTGAATCTATAAAGATGACTTATTAGTTTTACATCCTCCTCCTCGAACCTACGTAACTTACATTTTCCAACTATACATGATTAAGTGGTGATATTTGTCTCCTTTTCTTATCTTCTTTTTTTTTTTTTTTTCATTTTTCATTCTTTATAGAGGATTTTATCCAAAAAAATCCTTCAAGACTTGTCAAAAGCCAAAAGCACCATCAATTTCTCATAAAGACCACAGTAGTCCCAAAGGCTGTTGGGTATTTTTTTTAACTTTTAGCGCTGAGCGGGGATATCGCAGTTCATTCTAAGTAAATGAGCGGGGATATCCCCGTTCATCGTTCATTACTACTTAAAAGACTGTCGAACTCCCTTTTCCCCTTTGCTTTTTCTGGATTCCGGACGAATCTCTACAGCCTCTCTTCCACATTACCTTGCTTTATCCCATTCTTGAATCTTTTAAGTAGAAAGGTTGGAGGCTCCATTAAAGAGGTTGGTAGTATAGATTTACCTTTTTTACATTTGATTAAACCTAGAAGCACAATCTCCACATGTGTTTTTCTTTTACCCAAAAAGTTGATGTTTGGAAGTACTCATTAAAGCTTCCATCTCCTTGATGGATAATCAATATTTACTCCATGGGTAGTCCACATTAACTTTCTTATGATTAAAAGACCATATTTTAGTAAGACAAATGGGCATTGGTTTTGAATGTAATAGAAGATGATAGAATTGGGCATCATCAGCTTTTGCTTACATAGAAATGGTTGGATATGGGTATCTGGGAAGGGCACTGACATAGAAGTGGTTAAGTTTTAAAAATAGTTTTGTGATTCTATCAGTTACATACACATGGGCATTAGCTCAATAAGGAATGAACATCCGGTCATAATTCCTCAAATGAGAGTTACAAATGGATAAGGGCTCACATGTGTATGTTATATTGGTTAAATATATTTTTCAATGGCCATTGCCAATACCACTTTGACCAACCACGTCATGGAGTGCTGAAGATTTGCTTCCAAAGCATTAAAAAAATTAGGTAGTCATATCTCTTTGTCCATCTATTGATATATTAATACAATTCATTTAATATTCTTTGATAATAATGGATGGAGTCCATATTGTAACATTTTTTGTCATAGGAATCCATGTCATTGTTTATATTTGTTATTAGTGTTAAACCCATTTCAAGCATTTTTTTATTGAATGTTAGGATGTCAGACAATGAAGTTTTGGTCATCTTCCACTATGATGGAGAGTTTGATTTTGATATTAACCGTCCGACCTACAAAGGTGGAAAACAAAAGATTAGGTATTTACCTACCGACATAAGTTACAACTATTTGCGAGACGTTGCACTTGAAGTATCTAAGTGGGAAGCACTCAGTGACATGCTAAATTTACAGTACCTTTATCACGATGGATTTGCATTCTCATTGATTACCCTAGAAGAGGATGATGATATTAAGGTAATGTTTAGAGCATTGGAAAACAATACGAATGTTTTGTATTTATATGTTAGTAAAAGAACAAATCCAGCAGCTTGCAACAGACAAGAAAAACCTATGTAAGTGAGTTTCTTCTATTTATTTAATGTAAGTCGAGTCTTTAATATAATTTCTTACAATTTCATTTGTTATGAATTGAAAGGTTGCAACGTATGCCTTTACATGGTCCAAGCCAAGACAATTCTTGTGCGTCGAGGGAGAAACACAAAGAGAAAGAGGTAGTACATGCAACTCCTGTCCAAGAATTCCCGACAGTCAACCTCCATGAAGATAATGATATTGAGTTCTCGGGAGCACCCAATCATGTTGTCATTGATCAAAGTATAGGAGCTTATCATGTCGTTGATGAGATAATGTATGATCCAAACGTTGAAGATGAGATAGCGTCTGATAGATGGAACGTGCACAAGTGGGTAGAAATACAACAACCGTTTCCAACAAAGAACAAAATCAAGCTGCCCAAAATAAAAATCTGGAGGATTCGTACAAAGCCGTGGATGTTAATATTGGGGACACCATGGTTCCTGAAGAGTACTTAATTGAAACGTATCAAAATTCTGCACGGGATATGTGGATAGGGCGGAAGTTTTCAGATCGTGACACATTCAGAAGAACGTTGGCAAAGTTTGCAATTTACAATAATTTCATTCTGAAGCACTTGAAGACCAATCGCAACAATGTTACAGCACGTTGCAGTGGTCAAAGTTGCCCTTGGCGTATTCATTCATCCATTATTGAATCTGGGCCACAGTTCCAAGTCCATACATATAACTCTAACCATTGTTGCTCTAAACCGATGTTGGCAATGGCACATCGACAAGCTTCTTCAGAGCTAATTGCAGAGTACATAATGGATAGAGTCCGATCCAATAATGATTTGACACCGAAGGAGATTATTAATGATTTTCAAATGGAGTTTGGTTGTCGTATTACTTACAAAAAGGGTCATAAAGCGAAAGACATTGCCCTTCGATTGATCCGTGGATCATATGAAGAGTCATTCCGAAATCTTCCTCTTTATTCTAAAGAATTGCAGATGATGAATCCTGGTACGATTACAAATATTGAAATAAATGATGATGATACTTTTAAGAGGTTCTTTTGGTCTTTCATCCCGTGCATTCGATCTTTTCAGACTTCATTGAGGCCAGTGATTGCAGTTGATGGTTCACATTTACGTGGCAAATATCCTGGTGTATTATTAGTGGCTGTGACGTATGATGCGGATCAAAAATTATTTCCCATTTCTTTACCTTTGCAGAAGCCGAGCGTCGTGAGAGTTGGGAGTGGTTTTTTGCAAATCTAAGCTTGGCCTTGGGCGAGCCTATGAATTTGACCGTTGTCTCTGACCGAATGAAAGGTCGCATTCCTGCGCTGATGAACATCATTCCTAGCGCAAGGCACTGCTTTTGTTGTCGTCGTATAGCCGAAAATGTCAAAAGCAACTTCAAAAACGGTGCTATTGTCCGAAAATTCTGGTGTACTGCAAAGGCCTACAGACCCTGTGAGTACGAGGCATTTTTAAATGATATCTGGGATGTTGACGTTTCAGCATACAACTACATCAAGGCAATTGGAAAAGAGCATTGGTCAAATGCATTTGTAGAAGGGCGTCGCTATGATATGCTCACCAACAACGCCGCTGAATGCACAAATAGCCTACTTAAAGACACCAGAATGCTATCTGTAATAAAGCAGGCAGAGGAAATTCGTGTGAAACTGATGGAGTTCTACCAAAGGCGCAGTCTATATTCAGAAACTATTAATTCTCGGTTAACTCCTTACGCAGAACGGATTCTTAGTCAAGGGTTCGAGGAATCTCGCAGACTTCATGTCCGTGTTGCTGGACTTGTTGAATTCCAAGTTCAATCAACAGAATTCATTGATGTAGTACATCTCGATCAAAGAATATGCACATATCGCCAATGGCAAATATTGGGTATCCCGTGCTCGCACGCAATAGCCGCAATGCAGCTGAGAAACAAGTGTCCATATGACTTCTGTGAGCATTGGTTCCTGACAGAAACCTATCGACTCACGTACAATGAGGTTTTGCATGCTACTCGAGATACAAGACAATGGGATCATACGCCAGTTGAAATTGTTTTGCCTCCACATGCATCCAAGCAACCTGTGCGACCAAAAAAAAAAAAAGAATTCGCACAAAGGATAGGGACAGGCAGCGTAGGCAAGTAACATGTTCTAACTGTAAAGAGAATGGACACAATCGACAGAGATGTCGCAATCCACCAGTGCAGTAGTATTTTGAATATGAAAACTACCTAGCACGTGTCTTATTTTGTGTGATATTCTGATATTCTAATGTAGGAAAGTAACATGTCTCAAACTGTATAGAGAGATGGAATATGTTCAGAGATGTCATAATCCACTAGTGAGTTGTGTTTTGCTACCGAAAGCTCTATAGCATGTGTCTTTCGTTTTTGGTGATGCTTTGATGTTCTTGAAAGACTTGAGATTTGTATTCACAATTGTCAATGCTACTTAGCATATATTTTGGTGTAGATGGATGTCTCTGAGACTGTCAAATGTGGTCTTTGATAGATGTTTCTTATACATATCTTTGGGATTAATGGATATTTTTGATAAGTAACATTGATGTAGTACCTAATGTGTTTGTTTAAACTCCATTTGGAGTAGTAATATCTCAGCCACAAGTTTCAGGTGAGCGGGTGTAAGATCCCGACCCCAGTTCTTTTGTTTAGTATTGTTTTAATCGTGGTTTGGCTTTTTAAGCGAGATTTGATTTAGTTTGACCTTGTTTTTGAGTTTGACTAGATCTTTCCATAGCCTTTGAGATTTTGAAGACCGTTGACTTTAGTTTGACCCGGTCTTTGTAAAATATATTTTTGTGAGAAATTATTCTTGTTTTGGAAAAATTACAAATTTTGCTCCTTTTGACTCATTTTATTGAGTTGAACAACTTTCATGTTTTGATCATTTTGATTTGATGCTCAAAAATCGCGTTTTTCGAGGAAAAAGGGCAAAATTGACTTTTCACACTAAATCTGTCCCTGAATTTCGAAAATTTCAGAATTTGGGAAAAATATACTTTTTGGAAAGTAGAAATTTCGCTGAGCATTTTTGTCTTCTTCGTCGTTTTCATTCGGGACCCGCAAACATTAGTTTCAGCCTTGGTGAGTTTGGGGCCCATGGGGCCCAGCCCATTTTCTCTATAAAACCCATGGGGCTCTCCTTCTCTTCCCCATTCTCTCATTTCCTGCAACAAGAGAGGGGTTAGGGTTTCTCCCAGCCCCCTTTCTCTCTCCTCATGTATCCCTCCTCCCTTGATGCTAAATGGAGATTGGAGCTTCCCATTCTCTTCTCCTCTCTCCAAGCTTTCCATAGATGTCTTTTGCAAGAGATTTGGGCTAGGAGAGACTACCTTTCCATGCATTTCTGCTTGGTTTGAGCTTTTATAAGGTGAGCAATGGATTTCCTTCTCCAAATCTTTGTTTTCCAAACCATTTTGAAGGGTTTTGTCATATATGCAATGGGTTTTCATTGAGATTTGCAATGGATGGATTTCTAGGGTTTCCTTTTAAGCTATTTTGGGGGTTTTATGATTTTGGAGCTTGAGGCCATAAGAGGACCTTCATGGAGTGTTTTGCATCTTCTCTTGACCAAGGCAAGTAGATTTCCAATTAATATGATGGTTTCTCTCATTTGGTTCTATTTTATGATTTTTTTTCTTCTTATGGGTTAATCTTCTTTGATTTATGGATCTACTTTGATGGAATGGGCCATTGTTGCATTGATTTCAATATATGTTTTGTTTACCATGCATGGGAAGTTTGCTTTCATTATGGTTTTCTTTGAAAATTTGGACTTCTTGTGTTAAAGGTAAGTGTTCATGAGTATGGGGAAAACTTTGATTTTTAAAAAGGGTTGTGTTTGATCAATTAGATAGATTAATGAATGGTGATTGATGAGTTTGGAAGGTCAAGGAAGGGCCCAAAGGATCTAGGAAACTTGTATGGAAGATTGGAAATGGAAAATGATCAGAAAAACAAAAAAAAAAAAAAAAAAAGAGAGGAAGAAGACTCGGGCTGGACTGGGCAGGCCCAGTCCGCTCGAGCGACCCAGTGGGTCGCTCGAGCGGACCAGGCACTGTCTGGGTCCGCTCGAGCGACCCACTGGGTCGCTCGAGCGACCCAGCTTCTGTCTGGGTCCGCTCGAGCGGACCTGGGTCCGCTCGAGCGAGCCCAGCTCAGTCTGGGCTCGGGTCCGGGCCTGTTTTGGGGGATTTTTGTGGGCCAGTTTGTTGGGGCTTCCTTGGGCCTGTTTCCAGTCAGTTTTTGGGCCAATTCAAGATCTGATATTGGGCCATCTTAGGTCTAGTTTTGGGCTGATTCAAAAATCTGTTTGTGGGCCTGGTTCAGGTCTAGTTTTTGGGCTGTTTTAGAGTATGTTGGTGGGCCATTCAAAGCTAGTTCTTAAGAGCTGATTTAAGGGCTGTTTGTGGGTCTGTTTCAAGTTAGTTTTGGGTTTGTTTCCAAACTTGTTTCTGGTCCATTAAAGGATTTGTTTTGGGCTGTTCTTAAAGTTGGTTTTGCGGGCCAATAAATGTTTAGCTTGGGCTGTTTTTAAGGTTTGTTTTATGAGCCACGCAAGGTTTAGATTTGAACTATTTTAAAACCTGGTTCGTGGGCCTGTTCAAGGTTGGTTTTGGATTGTTACTGAGGACTATTTTGGAAGTGGATTAAGGCCAACTATGGGCCTACTTTAAAGGGTTTGGATTTACTTGTGATGCTCGGAATTTGTGAAATGGGAATGATGTGAGAATGAGCTTATGTGAGATTATCCGGGAACCTTTCGGGTCTCAATGCGCACTTTATCATTTAAATATTATGGATTTTCATTGGCATCAAACACACTTTCTATCAATCAATGTTTAAAGGTTAAATGTGCATTGAGATGGTTCCTTGGTAAGTCATTAAGTCATTCTCCACTGTCCATTCCATTTCAAGTCAGAAAAATGTATTTGTATTTGTATTTGTTTTCTTTGGTGAACTAATTTAAATAGCATCGATGATTTGTTATAAAATCATGTGTCTTCCCATGTTCGAAAGGGTTGATCGTATGATTTTATACAAATCACCTTGACGCGTATTTGAACGGTTCACCATCGAAATTCGTACGTTTTCTCCGATTCGATTTGAAAAGAGATTTGGAGTATGTTTGTCACATTCGGGATTTCTTCGATGAGACTATTGTTTTGATAAGACTAGTATTTGAAAATAAAAACCTCGAGGCAAGACGGGGCCAGAGCTATGTGGTGCGAGCCCATGAGCCAAAGAGGCTATGATTCCGAAAACAAAACCCCGAGGCAAGACGGGGCCAGAGCTATGTGGTGCGAGCCCCTGAGCCAAAGGGATTAGTATTATGTTAGATTTGTATCCGTTCGAGTTTTGAAAACTAAAGGCACCACTAGGCTTAGGTCACCTTGTCGGGCTGATCACCCGGCTTGGGATCTTTACTCTGTCCGCCAGCTGCAGCTTGGATTCTGTCTGTACCGACCATGGCAATGGTAATTATCTGCCGGTCCCATTTGTATGGCTACGGTTCTGATACTTTTGATCTGCCGGTCCCATTTGTATGGCTACGGTTCTGATCCTCTGTTTAGTACCACGTTCAGTGGCTACGCTCTGTCTGCTCTTATCACTTCGGTAATAGGAGGATTTAGCTATTTGTGGTCGCCTAGGTTTTATCTGCATATTACTTTAGTTTATGATTCTTGTCGGTTATGCTTTTATACTTTGATTTGTTTAATGTTTACGATATCGATCTTTATTGTATCGTCCCTACTATTCAGTTTTAAATGTATTTCCAATTATTAAATGTTTTGCTTAGGTGGTTATCTTTTCGAGACATTTATGCTTTAGAGATTGTTCGTTTATTTGTCTTGATATTTATGTTCGGTCTTTCGATCGTTTTATCGTGATTTATTGTTATTATTGGTTAGGCTCTTTATCCAGTTTTACGATGATTTCGTCTGGTTTTATGTATGCTCCTTTGTTCGTATTATTTGTTTATTTGCTTGCCAGACCGTCGTGTCTGACCCTTTTTGTTTGGTGCCAGTTCCTTCTCTTTCTGTTTAGGTATTTGATCAGAGGAGGCGGTGGGACCGCCGGTCTGACGTGGGAGGCTGCCCATTGATATCATCTAGATGTCAAGTTTGGCACCGGAGTTCGTATCTAACACTTGGGGTAGTATTCTGTCTAGTTGGATATTTGTATGGCTTGTTAGCCTTTTTATTGGGTTTGTAATTAAGACGTTTGTTAATTGAAATTTGAATATGTGGGAAATAATAGATTAGTTACTACCAGCTCAGTGTTCTATGATTTACAATTTATGCCAGTCTGTTTATTTGATGGCTTTATGGAATTGGTTGCGTACGACACGGAACCCGATGGCCACGGATTCCGGGTCGTAACACCATGTTTAGCTTCCGCGAAAAATATACTCTGATTGTGTTGGAATGTGATTATCCTCATTCACGCGGATCTTGGGAACTATAACAAAAAGTTTCAAATTATTCCAAAATTTCGCACCCCGAGATCGGTTCGCTGCAGGTCCCGGTTTCGGGGCGTGACAGCGGGGATGTCCCCATCCACAATATTGTAATGTGCGGGGATATCCCCGTCCTAACTGAAACCACTTTGAGAGACAGTACTGTGGTGTGCGGGGATATCCCCGCTCACAGCACTAACATAGACAGGGATATCCTTATTCAAATCAATAATTTTGGCAGGGATATCCCCGCACTAACTGAAACCAGTCCTTCAGAGAAAGCACCCACAGTACTTTGGTAGGCGGGGATATTCTCACTCACAACACTAACAGAAGCAGGGATATCCCTGTTCAATAATCTAATTTTGGCAGGGATATCCCCGCCCCAACTAAAACCAGTCATTGAGAGAAAGCACCCACAGTACGCTGGTAGGCGAGGATATCCTCACTCACAACACTAACAGAAGCAGGGATATCCCCGCCCCAACTGAAACCAGTCTTTGAGAGAAAGCACCCACAGTACGCTGGTAGGCGAGGATATCCCCACTCACAACACTAACAGAAGCAAGGATATCCCCGTTCACATCACTAATTTGGGCGGGGCTATCCCTGTCCCAACTGAAACCATCTTGATGGACTGTACTCTGGTGGGCGGGGATATCCCCGCTCACAGCACTAACACAGACAGGGATATCCCCTTCCAAAATACTGTCATTGGCGGGGATATCCCCGCCCACAAGATATCCCTTGCGTGGATATCCCTGTCTAATCTATAAGAGAAATGCATCTCTACAACTTATGAACTTCTTCATAAAACCTGTATCAAAGGTAGTCATGCTACTTCACATTCACATCATCCAACAAGTTGCTTAACAATCACACATTCGTCCATCAATGGTAGACATTCACATTCACATTTACAACCATCAATTAACAACTGTCTATACACATAATATTTGTCTCTGGCAAGAAAGGATATACACATAATATTTGTCTCTGACTAGAAAGGATATGCACATTTAATTTTCCAAAACTATGTCAGACTGTGTCAACTGAATATACATGCAAATTGACCATACAAAAAAAAAAAATTGGTCAATTCCTGACAAAAAGTTGGATGTCAATTTCTTAGTCTAAAGCACTTAAATCCAATCTATAGGAGTTAAGCACCCAGGTCCTTTTGAATATCTCCAGAACTATTTTGCTCCGATTAAATGGAATCTCAGCTTGTGTGAACGTGAGTGGTTTTCGGAAAATGCAGTGTTCGGCGAAAGCACATGCAAAGACCCCACAGTCGTTCCCATTGTCTTGGTGGGGGATGTCCATCTTTTCTTTGAAGGTCCAGACGAAAGGATCATTCCAACCATATGCCACAAATTTTTGAGTTAGCCAACCAACCTGGGGAGTTTCAAAGTAGAATATTAGTTGCAAGTAGTTAGAGAATAAATTGTATCAAGATAGTACAATGCATACTTACAAATTCCTTGCATGTAGTTAGAGAATAATGATCACTTGTTGAGCTATTGTAAAATTCCCAAACTGCCTCATCTGGGTAACCGACCAGCAAACTGAAGTGATCAATGTGATGCAGCAAAAAGACTAATGTTTTACTTTCCTTCATATCCATCACATTTGTACCATTCAGACCAAAGACAAGGGGATCCGTTTGACGGTGTCCTTCTTTCCACATACTCTGCATAATTTGGTAATAAGATATATTATTGTAAAATTCAAACTTTCGTAGTTTATAAATTGCTATCATATACAATTAACTTACACAAATGCTTGGATCCGCAAGATATGCAGTGTCACACATGTCTCTTAAACAAGCAAACCAATAGTAGATAATATTTGTGTCCAGCCATTTGCCTTCTTCCAAGGCATCATGCAACACGTTACTATCTACCAGCGTGCAAATCACATCCAATTCCTGCTTCCTGTAGAAATATACATAGAAGATTTTTCATAACTCATAAATATAATACAAAAGCACTAACATAAGGCGATGGAAGCTCACCTGAATTTATAATAATCCTTAAACCCATTGAGTAGCTCACTGTCCTAACTATCAAAATGGCACTCGGTGTGATGAATTGTGTGAGAATAACCATCAAATTTCTGAGGAACCTTCCTCGTACGCGGTAACCGCTTAATTCTCCACACCAAAGACTCTATATCCCTTTTTGATGGTGAAAGAATTATCGCCTGAGATATCCCCGCATATGTAGGTGTGGAGAGGATTTCACACAGTTCCGGCTGATTTGTGATGGTACATTTAGGGGATAACACATCCCTAATTGGAGGAAGCTCGTGGGATGAAAATTGTGGACTACATAATGACAATGGTGGCCGGGTCTCAACTATCATTATATTTATTGGGGAAAGCGATTTTCGAGAACTTAGCTCTTTACGGATAGCCTTTCGGATTCGCTTTGGCGTATGATCCTATAAATGACGCAAATATTTCTCAAAGAGTGGTGAAATAGTCTAATGCAGAAAAAAAAAAAAACAATGCATACTTACAAATTTGATATACCTGTTCCATGTCCGAGTCCGAAAAAGAGCTATTACATTTTTCCATGCTGAAGTTCTCGAAGGTAGCAGCGAAAGCACCCCTGAAAGTTTCAATCTTCTTGTGCAGCTTGCTAGCAAATTCTTCAAGACTATTTTTCTTTCGGACAGCCCTATCTAATGATCTCTCCAATGTGTCAAGAAACATGTTAATCTGCACAAATTCATGAAGGCATTTAGGGAAAATTGTCCTTACAGGCATAATATAAAAAATGGATATTAGAAAGGAATAGGGATATACATGATCATTTGATGGTCTAGCTCCCTGCGATGTTTCAGCTTCTTGTTGAGGAACATCCGATTTAGCTTTCCTCTCGTCTTCTGAAATGGGTTCTCGCCTATAGTGGCCTATACGCATCTGCGTGTTGGGGATATACCACTTGAAATATTCATCTGTTTGACTTGGGGACGCATCCTTCTGTCCTTGTAAGATCGCATCTACTCTTGCCTCCCACATAGAAGATACTTCAGGCGGGATATGTGTATAGTCCTTAGATATCCTTTCAACCTTTTCCACCCTTAGTAGAGGCATCCGAAAAGCTGGAGGTACCACTTGACTCAGCCCAAATTGCTTCATGACACGATTAGAGTTATGGTACTCCATGATCCAATAATGAATCAAGATTGTATTTGACATGAACAATCGTCGATCAACTTCTGGTACATACTGAGTAAATTTCTTCACATAAGTAGCATATGGCATCCAAGCAAACTGCAACAAAGAAAAATGAAACTTAATAGAATGAATAAAGTCTTAATAGTTATTGTTTGCAAATCAACAACTTATCATATTCATTCATGATAGATCAATTACCGAGTCTGATGTCATACTGTTCAATTGATGACGGACATATTTTATAGTAGTCAGAGCTTTATATCCATCCAACCTTGCCTCCCATGTTTTGAATAGTGGAAACTTAATGTCTTTCTTCCAACTATCCTTTGGGGTAGGACACCGACCAATGGACATGTGGGAGTAGGCCCATATCTACCACGCACATTATGCACATAATCAATATCATGAGTATAGTTTTAAATAAGACAACACATTGCACAAGGTTAGGAGTTATTGTAGTATACTTGTAAAAGCTGCAGTGGTCCAGTTAGGGTCTTGAAGTGGACGGTGGAAGACTTTTTTTTATTTTTGTCCTTCCCATCAAGTGTAGCTAAGTCTTCTCCACTCTCATTTCTATCAGCTGTCCACTTTACAGCCTTTACCAGCATTCTGTACAGGTTAGCAAGACATGCCGGCCCCCAGGCTTATGGCCTGAACTTTCTAAATAGTTCGAGTAGGTAAGCTGGTCCTCTAGTGCCCGATCCGTTCATAAAAATTTGTCCAGCTACCAAATGAAACAAGAAGGCCCTTGTGTTGCAAATCTCGACTTCTTTTGACAATTTTACATTCTTCTCCGGAGGCAAGAAATTTTCCTCTATCCATTTTAATTTTATACAAAGCCCTTGTGTGTCCACCTCTAGATGCGGTGACATTTTAAGGAGATCTTCACATAAACTCACCACCTTCTCACTTGGGTGAGTCCATCCAACAACTGGTTTACCTTCGATCGGTAAACCATATATGTAGGCCACGTCTTCCAAAGTAACTATGGCCTCCCCGAAAGGAAAATGAAACGTATTTGTCTCGGGTCTCCACCTTTCTATAAGACCTGTTATTAATGCATGGTCTATTCTCATCTCATCTATCTCTGCAAGATGATGCAAACCAGTCCGCCTCACATAACCCAATTGTGTCTTGTTCAATTTCCATATTGACTTTTTTGGGTTAGAAGTGATACATCTATAGCGCCCTAGTTCCTATCAACATCAATAATGTGAAAGAGAAAGATAGCGAATAAGGACAAATACTATATCTAATCACGTATCAATATAATGAGATAAACATTCATGATATACCACTCCGTGCGAGATCTCTTCAGATATGTGATTCTGTTGTTCATATAGAATGATATTTTCAGTTCCCTGAGGTCTTTTTTCTTCCATCTGCATGTATGAATCATCAATTATATAGTGCATGATAATGAACCAAGTCTCCTAAAAGCAGTTCATCATTGTGTTGCATATGGCACAACATACAAATATTGCTCTATGTACTTTAGAGGAGCTTCTGATGTTTTGAACACACAAGTTAACTCTGCACATCAAAGACTATAAAACAAATACTAGAATAACAGTGGTTAGTATCATTTCCCACCAAAAACACAAATACTAGAATGGTAGTGGTATATATCTGTTTTTTCATTTTTAACAAGGAAAATAGCTGTAGAGTTGATGGGTTCTTCCTTTGTGTCTTGTTTATTAGCTAAATCTTGATTAATCTGAATCTCCATTCATAAAAAAATCTTTCATCCAGTCCGAGCTGTGTGAATGATTCCTAGAAAGCTTCTCCAATAGATGGGATCTATTCATACCCACCCTTGAATGACTTGATTCTTCTACACATAAAGTCATTAATGTCTTTATCACAAAGTCTTGACAGTCAAATGAAAAATGACAATTGAGAGAGAGAAAGAGAGAGTCAATATTTTCTTTATGTGCAGTTGGAAGAAGGAATGCAGGAAAATCAAAACCAGGGATGGGATCCGAACGGATATGGCCGACAACAAGCCCCACCACAGAGTGACGGGTTCTTCCATCCCATAGAGTGCGAACCCACTCTCCAAATTGAGTAAATTATAAGTTTTCTTTGTTGGATGCTTTTATACCTCATTTGTTGATTTTTCTTTTGAATGCCTGGGCCTGGTTATGCATCATCCTCGACCACTTATGATTTGGTGATGAAACAAGGTGATACACATCTCAATGTGACAAAGTCTAGCTCATGACTGTGACAAACAAGTCTAAATTTATGTCCACACCTCAACAGAAAAACAGTAAAACTCAGACCCAATCCATGACTGTAATAGCAGAATTTTTGCTAGGGCTGATCCAACAATAGCTTTGGCATGCAACCCAAAGCTCATTTGTTTCAAACCATACCAGCTCATCGACAAGCATATAACCAAGCACTGAAAAACAAAAATCAATAAAGTACAAAATGAAAATCCATACTCTGATTGGTCCAAGGGCCCTTGAGGTTTATTAGCTAACCTTGATTTGCCCAAGGATTCTGACCTAATATGGCGAGGTGTATGCAGCGACGATGGATCACTGTCTTCTTCTTCCTCTGACGTTCTGGAACGAGTTTGGTAATCAGACCGGGATGCAACGCCCTGCTGCCTTTGTTCTACTCTATCTCCAGCGAGATGGAAGCGGCTGCAAGAACCGTTGTCCGGCGACGTGAGGCGCAACCAGAGAACCCCGTTCTCTTCTGTGATCGAGAGAAAAAAAAAATCTGCAAGGAAAACCCAGAAGAGAAGAAGTCGAATGAGAAAGGGGGAAAAGGGGAAAACGTTAAATGGGAAAAGGAGGAAAAGGGCAAAAGGTTTGTTTGTTTAAGGGATATGAGCAGGGATATCCCCACTTAAAAAAAAAAAAAAAACCCAACAAGACCTTTGAGACTACTGTGGTCTTTATGAGAAGTTGATGATGCTTTTAGCTTTTAACAAGTCTTGAAGGATTTTTTAGGTAAAATCCTCTTCTTTATACTAACACTAATCATAGGTGGGCTATAATATCATCTGTTCATTTGAATTAGCTGATTTTACCCCCCCCCCCCCCCCCCCCCCCCCCTTCTTTTATTTTTTCTATATTATCATCATCAAAAGATAGGAAAATAAATGAACCTCCTTCCGTATTAACAAATCCAAACCCATGCAGCACATTACCCACCATGTATCAACATCCATCCAAATTGACACTTAAGATAGTTACTCCCTCTTGGATTGAGTTGGAAAAACAAAAAAGATAAAGAAAAAGAAAAGTGTTCATAGTTTCCACATTGTCAGTGAAGCCCTGAGATGATTAAAAACAACGGTTTCGATGATCAGATGGGACCCTTTTAGGGCCCATCCACATGGCCCACTAACCCTAACCTCCCTCGCTCGTACTCCATAGACTAGAGATTGGCATTTATCAAAAGAGTTCCTACCTTTCTGAATTTGTTTTGAACGGGTGCATCTGGTCGGTTTCATTGGCAGAACAAGCTATGCATTAAAAGAAGACAACTTACACTAGCTAGATACAAAATTGAACCTTTTGTTTCAGACACGACTGCATAATAGTAGTATAAACTCCACCAGAAGGGGCGCAGCGGCACCAGCCGACAGCCTGCGACCCTTAAAAAGAAATAGCACCAGAAACAAATGGATTGAAGTAACAACCATATGGAAATTTATATCTCTAATTGGCATTGCTCTACCAAGTAACAACCAAAACTAAACAAATTTATTTTTTTACAGAGGATCATGTAAGGCAAAAAAACTGATTGAAGTGTAAATAGTTGCCATGGTCAAATCAGAGTCTACAACTTCACTGCATAGCTCACTCCTTCTGTTTCTTTGGAGGGCCCATGCTGCTTGGTTCAGCCTTGCGCTTGATTCCCAGAAAATGCTCAACCTAAAAGAAATAACAAATTGTTAGTGTAGCTTTTCAGAAGATCGAAATTCTACTTGCGGTGACCGCATTTGCCATTTCTTACCATTTACAAGTTTATACAGATGCCAGTGATTAACCTCGGCAAAAGTAAAAAGTTAGAGAAATTTGTGGGCTATATAATGCGTAAGTTATATTAGAGAAACTCGTTTGAGATAGTTTAGGCATGTCCGACGCAAGCCAGCAACAACACCGGCAAAGAAAAATTCAGCTATGCAAGTTGATGGCCCACCAAGAGAAAGCGGTAGGCCAAAGAGGGCGTGGATGGAGGTAGTAAAAAATAGATCAGAAGACATGCAACTTATCTGAGGATTTGGTTTAGGATAAATCAGAATAAAGAAACAAAATTCATGTAGCTGACCCCAACGTATTTGGGACAATGCTTTGATGATGATGATGAATGCGTAAAGTATACAATATCAACGAGATTCTTACAAAGAAAAAATAAACAAATAAATGTTTTTACCCATAGAGTCAAATGATGTTTCATCAAAAGAATTTTTTTTATAATCAATCTAAGAAATCATCAGGTAAGGAGGAAGTTCAATTTAGGCTTAAGACCAGCATGTACAGAATGTCATGGGGCAGAAGAAAAGATTTCTGAGATTCTTTCTTTATTCACTTTTTTTTCAATGGTAACATTAATCTTATTAAAAGACCATAAATGAAGATACGTCATACATAAAGCAAAAAAGGAAAAAAAACAACCTGAGGGCATCAAATACTGATGCCAAAATGAAAACCAGCAACACCAAGGAAACGTCAGGTAACTCCTCCATGATGAAGGTGCAAGATATTATGCAATCTTGACCTCTACTGACACCGATTCCAGGGATGATGACATATTATGATATGCTCTCCTATTTTTGGTAACCAAACAAGAAGGGCCACTAAAGTGCTACTCCAACAAATATCTTCTGCTCAGAAACCCAATTGCCATTTCTTCAAGTGATGCAACACTAAATCCAGCAAAAATCACTTGACTAGATAATGATAAAAAAAATTCTAATTCTTAGACAAGGAATTAAAAGATGTGGCAAATTTGCAAGAACCAAAACCTCCTAATGCTTCCTTCCACAAAAATTATTTCTAGTATTTTATCCAAGGCTGTTGTCCAACAAAATGTCAAAACACGTTGTGACTTTCACAAATAAGCCTACCCACGAAAACTAAATTTTTGACCTGACAAATATTTTATAGAATGACCTCGCAATAAAAATGTCATTTGAGTAAGATGCCATATATGACAATCCACCACTTACATTATGACAATCCACCACTTACATAGGAATAAACACCCAGTGAAGATCCACTGAAAGTGGAATCAACTGCTCTATCTCCTAATACCGAAGATTTCTTATAAATATTAAGGTCCACCACTTTCATCTAACCTATCATAATAATCCAAAACTTCCGCGAACAGATTCAGTGCTAGATAATACTTAAAATGGCCATCTAAGTTGTTTCAAAGAAAATCCCTTTGAACTTTCTCTGTGCATTTGACCACACCCACCAATTACTGAAACTCTAACGTGTCCGTAAATTGAAATTGGGATACTCGCCAACGTCAAACATTTCGATGCAATCCTTCTCCCAGAGATGATGACCTTTTCCAGCAAGGTAGTTTCTTCTCAAATCTCTCAATGACAGGATCCCAAAATGACTTACAAAAGTTTCTCTATACATATTGGAAGGCCAATGAAGCATAAGGAAGCTTACTCAGACGACAACCAAAGATTCCTTCCAAACATATCATCATAAGAACCCCTAGAAGTCCACATTTATTGAATTTGGTCTTTTACTCAAGCCAACAAAGAATCCACTTCAAAATCTCTATCTCCTCCCTCTTCGCATTGCCAAAAAAAAAAATGGCATCATCAGCAAATTGCAAATGGGTAAAATCTCAATAACAAAATTTATCAATACTAAATCCTGAAATCAAACCCATGGACCTTGCTTTTGAAGAAACTGGATCGACACAATTAAAAACAATAGGGAGAGGATCTCCTTGCCATTAACCCCAGAACTATTTAATAATCCTAAGGAGTCATTTAATTAAATAAAGTGAGATGATAAGATGCATATCCAAATCGGCAAACTCTATTTTTCCCCCTAAACCCATCCACTGAAGAACGTAATCAAGAAACCCCCAATCCGAGATATCATAGGCTTTCTTGAAATCATGCTTACACACATGACACAACCACTGGCTTTCTACTTCTGTACATAGAGTTGAGGCACCAGTGGGCAACTGAATAAAAAAAAATTGACGACTTTCAATAAAAGTACCTTCGGCCATCAAACATGGTACATGGAAGAGATTTCCAGAGTCTATTTGATAGAACTCTAGCCAGAAATTTGTAACTGCTCCCAGCTAGTTATAGGACAGAAGCCTTTAATGCTCATAGCACCTTCTTTCTTTGAACGCAAAACAATAGATAGCATCCCCATTTCCTTTGATAACCTACTTTCCTTTGATAAATGGCATCCCATGATGTCCTCCTTTACAACGTCTCAGAAAATTTTGGGAAAGAAGCCATGGGAAATCCATCAGATGGCAGAGACTAACTACCACCGGCAGGGAAAAAAGGGCCCAAAATGGAACCATTGCCTTACTTCCTCTTCCACAGAAGGAGCTTTAAGAGAATCTGACAATTTAAAGCAAAGTGAATAAAAAAAAACAGTTCATCTAGACTTAAGCCGAGGACCTTCACCTATTGCTGTCAAAATCCTACAATTCATATCTCGAATCGTACGATTCTTATCAAAACCCAAGGAAAATGATTCCTATCTATACAATGAGTCCCATTTACAGGTGAATCTTATGATTCAATTGTGGATCTTACAATTCAACACTTGGTTTTTTATCGAATCTGACGATTCAGGCAATTTATTATTTATCTGAGCGAGGGAGAGCCATCCCTAAGAGGTTAATATTTTAGATATTTTTTAAACTTTTGTTATTTTCTTCTTTTTTTTATTTCTATTATTAAAAAATTATATGATGAATACCAAAACCTTTTATGAACTTTTGTGATTTTTGGGAGGTTTTAGAGATTAAAAGGGATCATGCATGTGACTAGAGCGTTCAACTATAAGTATGAGATTTTGTCTTGCATTTATTTTTTTAATCTTTTTTTCCTTTTTTCCCTGCTTAATTACACCTTTTTTTAACTTCAAGAGACAACTAACCATGCAAGCCTGATTATCTGGATTTCATTTTTATTTTCTATTTAAAGAGAACAAACCAATTCAACTCGTTTATATTTCTAGTAATATCGATATCTTAAATATATTTAATTATTCATGCATATCATGATGATATATTAGCATATGCCATTGCACTCTTCATATGATTCGTGACTGTATCCTAGCTATTCGATCATTGTAATTTTTTTTTTTTTTTTTGAATGGTTTACCAGTGACAATATCGATCATTGTAATTATGCAGCTATGAATGGAAAATGGATGGAATGTGAATAACTACTTTTGTCTCTCTTATTTTTATAGGGAAAAAAGGATCCTATGATTCATGATACCATTCAATTTATCCCCTCTAACGATTTTCCGTATAATTTCAATTGTCAAAACAATGGATCCAACAAACAGTCCTCCATTGAATCTTTCAGCAGCCCATTATGCTCGTATTTCAGTTTTATATGGATAAAAGCAAATCCTCTCAGTACCTTTCATACTGTTTAAGGACACAAAAGCATCCACTACCGGAAACAAACCCCTCAGATTTAAGAGGTTTAAACTGGAATCGGTTTGGAAGATTGCAGATTAATAAGGAAAAGAGACTGTTCACCGCCTTGACCTAACCCACGTTTTCTTCATCTAGATTCTAGGTAGATCTCCTATGTGTGGACTGCATATAGCTTATATGCAGGCCAGCTTGTGGGGCCCACTTGGATGCAACTTTACCAATGGAAGGAGGGCAGTGAAAAGGTCACATCATGGATAGTGGGAATCCAAAAAATGATTCCCACCAGATTATCCTAGCACTTGATTTAACAGTCTCAAAGTTTAATGGTATCTTAACCGTAGATTTTCTTGAGATTTAATCCAACAGTGAGTGAAGGTTCAGTGAGTGTAAAATTGACCCTGATGCCAGGTCATGGAATGAAAAAGAGCATCAAAGGGGCTGGATAGATGAAAGGTGGGCTTGCGCCAACATTGCTGGACAACACTTGCAGAGTTGCAGTTGCTCGTAGGAGAACAACTCCCCTGTATTCTATATGCCTAACATTGACAAGAACAGATGGCCTAGATTCCATATAACCTCATTATCCTGTGATTCATCAAAGGGGCTGGATAGATGAAAGGTGGGCTTGGGCCAACATTGCTGGACACACTTGCAGAGTTGCAGTTGCTCGTAGGAGAACATTTCCCCTGTATTCTATGCCTAACATTGACAAGAACAGATGGCCTAGATTCCATATAACCTCATTATCCTATGATTGATCAGGCCGTTGATTATTTGGATCGATTTGATTGATCAAATGACCTCTTGCTCCATCTCAATCAGCGCCCATTTAAGAAAAGGAGCTCAAATCTAACATTTTTTTATTTTTTTGAATGGTTACTCAAATCTAACATTGGATAGTCAAGATGGGCTTAAGATGGGTCTCAAATGGGAAAACAAATATGTTGAATTTAAGGGGGACCCAAATTAGTTCCTTAAGAGTCCATTTAGACAATCTAATCAAACCCAATTGAGTCCTAACTAGGCCCATGATGAACGTCTAGAGCTGGCCTATGTTCACACCCATGTGACTAGTTCTACAAGCACAAAACATGGGGCCCACACCTCATATGATGTGGCACACCCAATGACATCCTATACAAGCAAGATGGTAATTGAAAACTTTCCAAGGAAAGATCCTAGACTGGAAAACCTTTCTAAAATATAGGAAGAAATGATAAAAAGACGCAAGTGGGATAAACTCTCACACCATACAGGTGTCCAATTATAAATTAGAATTAATTAGAAACTTTCTGATTTTCTTCATTCTTTTTAGTTAAGTTATTATGTAAGGACTTTTATTTAGTAATATTTTTAAAAGTTATTTAAATAGGATGGATGGCTAGCATTAGAAGTAGATTAGGGCTTTCTTTTTGTATGAGAACGTTATAAAATCAAAGTAAGGGGGACGTCCAGCCCTAGCTTGGATATTTTGTTATTTTCATTCAATAAAGTTACATGGTTTTTTGTAATTTCCACTCCTCCATTAGTTTGAGTGTTTCTCCCAAGGATTAAAGACTTATCAACTAGCAGATTAGTGATTTGAGGTAAAATATCTTCTACTTTTATTCCTTGTTTTGCTCATTTGTTTGTTGATCTGGGTGGAGTTGATTTTGGTGTTTTCCAATCAATCAAGATTCATTGTTCAGCTTTGTCAGATAGTTCAATTTGCGACTTGGAACTGTGTCATATATTTATGTTACTAATCTTACATTTGCAATTAAGTCAGTATCTTAAGCAAAACTTATACTTTGTGTTCCCATCAACAGTGAAATTCCTCGAAAGAAAATTCATTCTCTGAGGGTCTTCTAATTTGCTTGATTAGAATTTCCTCTTCCTACTAACATAATGAAGAAAGCAGTTTGAACCAGAGCTCTGAAGTCAACACCTATACAGAAACGAGACACCATCGACGCATCAGGTTGGGTATAACGATTGTAATCTCTAGCAGGCAAGAATAAAGAATTAACAAATAACCATATGAGAGATGCACTACTATGTTGCCAAAGAAAAAAAAAATCAGGTACAAGGTTTCTCAGATTCTTAAGTTTCTCAGATTCTTAAGAGGGAGTTTTGAAGCATGACCCAGATAGGCAAATCAGATGAACATATCTTATTGCTGAAATTTGGGCCCACCTGCCATATTCTTTTTTAGGGTTTTACCAAGCAAACCATTGTATATTTCTACAAACACACTTGATTTCAAAGCACCCAATAACATGCAGATAACAGAGAATAGGTTCAGCACATATTTCCTTTTTTAAAAGGTGGTAATTTTCTGAAGTAATCAGAGAATTAGCACTCAATTTTGGGTTCTAGGATCATTTGAGGGCAATAAAGCAGAAAACCCAGTTAACATTAACATGAAAAGGTTTTAAGTATGCTTGCAAACAATATGGTTGACACTCTCATCTACCCAAAACGATAACAACAACAATAATAGCCGCAAGCTAACAGTCCCGCTCTTCTTTTTTTTTTTAACGGAGGGTGTCCCCACGCTTTGGGCTGGAATAATCCCTTCAGGCCAGGAGGAGCCGAGTAAATCCCGTGTGGCACAAGTGTGGTAGCGCAGTTTCGAACCATCAACCTCTGGGAGCAAATGTAACGCAATACTACACCAGAACTGGTTGATGGTTCTTGAAATGACCCATAAAAGAAATAAATTTAGAAAACAATAGATAAATGAATTTTATACCATCAACACATACAGGTTGACATATTTTGCATTCATGTTGCTGGGCACACACATATAATCACTGACATTCGGATCCTCCACAGCCTTTGCTGCAGAGGTCTCTGTGGGTCCCCACAACATGCCATCTATACTCTATTTAAAAAAAAAAAAAACTGCAGAGAATTCCTCTAAAGATGAGGATGTAGAGGACCTGGACACTAATTCACTTGGGGATTGGTTTAATTGTTTCTGTGTGTGTGTGTGTGTGTGTGTGTGTGTGTGTGAGAGAGAGAGAGAGAGAACCTTCCTATCCCCAAGCATGGGGGTCAAGCTTCCAGGATGATCTTTCTCTACTGTAGCAAAACCGCTTCTTGGATCACTGGTTTGCCTGAATTTGCAGCAAAAGATATATAATGAAAATGAAAGATCCATCTTAAGATTAGGACGTTAGAAACATGACAATTACAAAGTAGCCTTCAAAGAAAGTTCTGCAATGTTACAAACAGAGGTAGACTGCTAAAAAAGCTAGCTACAGATGCAAATAAAATTCAGTAAGTCAGAAAAGCAAAATATGTGTGTGTGTTCACAGGCAGTAGCGGCCCTGTCCAAAACATGGACAAAAAAAGATGCCATGCCTGGCATAAGAACACTTGGCCAGTGATAAAGATAACATTTGGCTGCACCCATGAAAGGAAATTGGTCGATAGCTTCCATAGAGAGAACTCCAGTCCTAAAAAGGGTATTGGTGTCAAAGATCCATTGTTCTTAGAATCTGATCCACTGAACATTTTTGCATTATAGCATCTTATGGGTCAACCTTAATCAGAGAGATTCTGAATTCTAAAAGAATAAATGAGACTAGACAGCTTAATTCAAACTGAAAAGAAATGTAAGAAAACTTTAACTGAAAATTTAAATAAATAAATAAGAGGGCATTTGGTAACTCTTGGAGCTTTTTAGCATTTGGTCAATGGATGGAGGTGGACAATGCAAAATTTACAAGTGTTTAGGACAAAAACAACCTCAAAATTTCAAAATGGCGCAAAACAGTGTGTTCTGACAAACTCACGATTGAAAGAGTTCTGAATACTCTTGAGAAACTATTATTCTGTGTATCTTTCTATGAAGACTGTACATCATTATATAGGTATTTACATGCCTTTAATTAAGGCTCTAAGAAAGGAAAGCAATCTAATTATATCAATCATCAACCTAAGTTAGGAAATCAACTAATTACAACAATTGCTATTCTAAGTTAGGAAAGCTACAGTTGTCTCAATATTGACCCAATCAATTCCACGTGATATAAGGCATTTGACTACTAATGGGCTTTGGGCCTTGGGCCTGTTTAACACCCCCCCTCAAATTGATGCGGGAGAATCAACAAGCATCAATTTGTCAACCAAGAACTGATGGCGTGGTCGTGGAAGACCTTTGGTAAGAATATCAGCAATTTGAAGTTCAGTGGAGACATGCGGAAGGCTGATGACATCACGTTTAAACTCATCACGTATGAAGTGACAATCAACCTCAATATGTTTAGTGCGTTCATGAAAAATCGGATTTTCAGTAATCCGAATTGCACTTGTATTATCAGCATAGAGAGGGGTAGCTCCTTCTGCTGGAAAACCAATGTCAGAGAGCAGACCACGGAGCCAAAGAATTTCAGAGCAGGCAGCAGACATGGCTCGGTACTCGGCCTCGGTAGAGGATTTGGAGACTTTTTCATGTTTCTTGCATTTCCAAGAAATGAGACTATCACCCAAAAACATGCACCATCCTGTCGTCGATCGACGAGTATCCGGACAACCAGCCCAATCAGCATCGGAATAAGCTTTGAGAGATAGAGGATTGTTGGATGGAAAGAACAACCCACGAGTCGGTGTGCGGATAAGATACCGAATGATGCGGCGAACAGCAGCCAGATGAAGGTGACGAGGAGCAGTCATAAACTGACTCATCAGGTTGACTGCATAAGATATATCAGGACGAGTGATCGTGAGGTAGATCAAGCTGCCAACTAATTGGCGATAGGCAGTAGGATCGGAAAGAAGATCGCCCTCCTCGCGACTGAGTTTGACATTCAATTCGACCGGCGTATCTACAGGAGCTGAAGCAGTAAGACCAGCCAAGGCAATGAGATCAACAGTGTATTTGTGTTGATTTAGAACTATACCCTGAGTCGATTGATGAACTTCAAGACCGAGAAAATAGTGTAGGGGGCCGAGATCCTTCATGTGAAAAGTCTGACGAAGAGATGCTTGAAGCTCCTGAATCATGGTTGCATTAGGACCAGTAATGACGATGTCATCCACATAGACAAGGAGTACGGTGATCCCGGATGGAGCACGATGTAAGAACATAGAAGGATCATATGGACTTGGATGAAACTCCAATCGTAGAAGAGCAGCCTGAAATTTCTCAAACCATGCGCGGGGAGCTTGTTTCAGACCATAGAGGGAGCGACGTAGTTTGGCAACCATACCAGACCCGGATGAGCAGCCCGGAGGTAGGCGCATATAGACATCTTCTTTTAGATCACCATGGAGAAATGCATTTTTGACATCCATTTGATAGAGAGGCCAAGACTGAGATGCAGCAATAGCAAGAATAGTGCGGACGGTGGTCATCTTGGCAACCGGAGCAAAAGTCTCATCATAATCAATGCCATATTCCTGCCGATTTCCAAGAGCGACAAGACGCGCCTTATATCGCTCTAAAGAGCCATCAGATTTTAACTTGAGAGAAAATACCCACTTACAGCCAATAGGTTTGACACCCACAGGAGATGGGACAATATCCCACGTATGATTTTGTGCTAACGCCTCCAATTCCTCTTGCATAGCCTTGTTCCAACATGGGTCCTGCACAGCCTGAGAATAGGATTGGGGAATGGAAGAGGAAGATAAAGTGGCCATTAAGGAAGTATGGGAGAACCCATAACGGGATGGTGGGACTGAAATCCGAGTGGAGCGACGCAATGAAGAATGGCCGGAAGGAGCAACTGCCGGTGTTGGATCAGATGCCGGAGGAAGAGCAGGAGGGGGATCCCTGGTAGGCGCTGTGCTGTTCCGTCTGTGATACACAAAATTGGGATTAAAACGAACAACTGACGTGTCGTCAGAAAAACCAGGTAAGGACACAAAAGAGAAGTCAGGAGGATCAATGTGTTTTTGAAAAAAATACTGATGTTCAAAGAAAACGACATTCCTAGAGGTACGGACACGACGAATGTGAGGATCATAACAAAGGAACCCTTTCTGGAAGGGTGCATAACCTAAAAACACACACTGAGCTGATTGTGCTGTGAGTTTTGTCCTCTCAGAAGGAGGCAAGTGCACAAAACAAGTGGAGCCAAAAACATGAAGATCCGCATAGGATGGATCGGTTTGGTACAAACGGTAATATGGGCTTTCATTCTCAATGGAGGGTGATGGCATGCGATTGATAAGATGAGCGGCTGTAGCTAGTGCCTCAACCCAAAAACGAGTAGGAACGGAGGACTCCAGAAGAAGGGAACGCGTGACATCAAGGAGATGTCGATTTTTCCTTTCAGCGATCCCATTTTGCTGGGGAGTATAAGGACAAGATTTTTGAGAAATAATGCCTTTTTGTTGCAAAAACTGTTGAAAATCAGAGGACATGTATTCCCCGCCAGAATCAGATCGTAAGATTTTAATACAGGTGGAAAATTGATTTTCAACATAAGCCAAGAAAATTTTAAAAACAAAGAAAACATCAGATTTTGAATGGAGAAAGTAGACCCATGTAAACCGACTGAAGTCATCAATGAAAGTCACAAAATATTTGTAGTGGGCATGGGAAAGAGCTGGAGCAATCCCCCATACATCACTATGAACTAAATCAAAGCACTTAGAGGTGTGTGAAGTGGAATGAGGAAACGGAAGAGTTTTGCTCTTCCCCATTTTACAAGTAGCACAGTCAAAAGGCACACAAGAAGAGAAACCAGGAGATTTATTTAATAAACCAGAATTTAACATAAGAGAGAAAGCCTTTGAATTTGGATGTCCTAGACGATTATGCCACAATCGGCAATTATCTCTAAGAGAAAAACAAAATACATTATTGTCAAAAAGATTCCTAGAATTGTGAAAAAGATCCAGTGGAAACAAGCGCCCACACTTAGGTCCCCTCGCGATCTCCTTCCCGGACATCTGGTCCTGCACAACACAACCAGAAGAAGAGAAAGAGACATTGCAATTATTTTCAACAAGTTGTCCGACGGACAATAAGTTGGAAGTTAAATTAGGGCAAAGGTAAACATTTCTCAATGGAATGGGACCAGGGATATCACCAACAGCAGTAATGGGAACATTTTCACCGGCAGCAGTTTGAATTTGAAGAGGACCATTGTAACTTGTCATAGTGGAGAAGGGGGTGGTGGAATTTGTCATATGATTAGATGCCCCAGAATCAATGAACCAAGTAGAAGATGAAGGTGACTTACCTGAGAGACCAACAGCAGATAGGGCATTGATAATCATTTGTTGAACTATTTCAGGAGTGAGAGATGAGGAGGGCCCAGGCTGTGAGACATATGAAGGAGCAGGCATAACTGAGGAAGCCACATATGCGTGTGGAGTCGGAGACTGTGAAGTATGATACTGCTGAGCCGGATACTGTGAAGTCTGAGACTGTGTTGACGGACGTGGTGGACGACGGCGACATTCAGAGATGATATGTCCCGACCGTTTACAGTAACTGCAGACTTTCTGTTTACACTGAGAGGCAAGGTGCCCAAATTTCTGACAGCTGTAGCATTGGGTTTTGCTCAAGTCTCGAGGCGGAGGCTGAGAAGTTTTATTGGCCAAGAACGCGACTGAATAGGTATCAGTCTTCTGTTGAGCAATATGAGCCGAGGTCATAAGACGCTGTTCTTCGCGTAAAAGCTCATTCAAGCAGACATCTAATGAAGGTAGTGGTGTCCGATTCATCAGAGCAGACCGGACACTTTCAAATTCATTCCGCAGTTTCATCAAAAACTGATCTCGCTGACTAGAGGCCTGAAGATCTTGAATAACGGTCAACACATCGTCAGCCACATCCGCATACTTAATACTATCGTATTCCGACCATAGTGTACGGAAACCAGAATAGTAGTCTTGTACGGACAAATTCCCTTGTGTATATTCAGCAATTGCACATTCAAGATGGAATTGTCTGGCAGAGTTATCTTGATGGTATATTTTCTTCAAATAGCCCCACATGGCTTTTGAAGTGGGGTAAGGCTTGAGATTCATTATCAGATGAGGCTCAACGGATCCCAGAATCCAGGATTTGATTTTGGCATCTTTAGTATGCCAAGAGGAGATTTTTTTCTCATCCTCAGTGGGTTTAGGGTCCGTGCCAGAAACAAAACCCCATAATTCCTTTGCTTCGAGATATGTTTGAAATTGGAAAGACCAGGCAGGATAATTCTTTCCAGTAAATTTGATCAAAGTGATCTCAGATTTGTCCATCTCAGCTGTATATTGTGAAACAGTGAAACAACAAGTGATAACTTAGCAAAATCTGATGGTCCTGAGTCAATATCAGAGGACTGATATAAGGCAGCCTTTTATTCTGTCTTCTACAGTAAACAAGATTAATCTCAGCAGTAGCAAAAACAGTTCAGAACAACAGAACAATGAACAGAACAATAAGGGAGCAAAAACGGCCAAGTCGTCAGTGTGTAAAACTCCACGTGGGCCCCACCAGATGATCTATGGACAGATCAGATCCAAGGGATGATAGGAGGTCCAATTTCCGCAACTGATGGAGGAAGCGCTTCTCAAATCCGATCAAGATCAGAGATTCTGGACGGCTGAGATGGAATCTCGTGGACAAAAAGTGAAAAACCTTGAAAATAGAAGATGGCCAACTTCTGATGAGAGAAAAAATCTGGAAAAAATCACTAGAATTCCTGATAAATACCTGCGACCAGTCTGGGCTGTTTCCGCAGATGAGTGGATGATAATCTGAAGTGGGCCACGATGGATCGGAGATGATCTGAGGTGAGCAAGGGTGATCTGCGATGGAGAAAAGATCCTGGATCTATTTCTGTAGCACTAACTTATTCTCTCTATCCTTAATCCCCTGATACAATGAAGATCTCTAGAGTCAAGACTGCCTTGAGCCTCGCTCTGATACCATGACAAACTCACGATTGAAAGAGTTCTGAATACTCTTGAGAAACTATTATTCTGTGTATCTTTCTATGAAGACTGTACATCATTATATAGGTATTTACATGCCTTTAATTAAGGCTCTAAGAAAGGAAAGCAATCTAATTATATCAATCATCAACCTAAGTTAGGAAATCAACTAATTACAACAATTGCTATTCTAAGTTAGGAAAGCTACAGTTGTCTCAATATTGACCCAATCAATTCCACGTGATATAAGGCATTTGACTACTAATGGGCTTTGGGCCTTGGGCCTGTTTAACATGTTCAACATTGTAATTTTCAAAAGGTGGACCCCAATTACCACAATTCCTATGGGGCCTGTTTCTTTACCGGAATTGGAATTCCAATATGGAGAAATTTGAAATTCTCCAACATAGTGGAATTCTTGAATGCTCTCTCGTACTTGAGAATCAAAAGAATTCCACCAAAAAGCAAAGGGGTTGGAATTCCAAGAATTCCAAAGGTCATTTGAGACCTTTTAGATGGCTAGAATTATGGAATTCTCCTCACGAAACATGGCATTTGCAAATGCTAGGGAACAAGATGTCACATCATGTCTAAAAAACCCCAACATAGCAAATTGTTGTCAAAAATTCTAGCAAAGAAACAGACCCTGCAGGTGGGCCCCAATTACCTCATGAAATAAGAGCTTTTCTTTTATAATTTTACAAATCAGACTAATTGTAAATTAGAACTTAAAAATTAGAGATTTTTTTTCAACCTTAATCTAATGACTAATCAGTTATTAATTACACTAGAGTTTCCAAACAGCCACTAAGACGACACAGATGCCTGACCATGAGGAAACTAAGACAACATAGGCTAACAATTTATGTAGGTAGCATAGGGTAGTGTCTTGTGCCCTCTCATGACATCACAAAACCCTAACAAAGAGGTGTTTGAAAAAGGAAAGAAGGGTAAAGTCTCTTGGGCCCTTGAATGTAAAGATTAAATGCCTGGACATACACCAAGGACAATGATGATAATTTAGAAACTGTTGGGGCGAATGGGATTTTACTGAATCTCAGCTATTTGTCTGCACTGGGCTTTATTCTACATCAATCCAACAAAGGAAACGACAGGACTCTTAATCCCTGATCCGACAGCTGGAGATTTGTCTAGCTGTCCAAATGACTGAATCAAAGTTCAGATAAGCATACTGCTGTGCTTCCTGCAGTTCAACCAATTGCCCACAAAATTGAAGGAATATGGACTGATCTTCCCTTAGAAGTAGATGATGTCATGGTCCATGGATCCAGGGGTTTCCCCATCAGCTCTGGTAGTTCTGGGTCTAGATCCACCAGTTTTGAGGTTTAGAGGGTTTCCCCTAACCTCACAAAAAAAAAAAAAAAATGACTAGGATAGAGTCAGCACAGAGACTTGAGTCTTTTTTATTTTTATAAATAATATTTAAATTGAATCAAACACTTTAAAATATAATAATAAAAAAAACCATTTATTACATGCATTCATGATAATCAATCAATTCAAAGAAAAAAAACATTGCACACTATGTAACTTGTTAGTCCAAATATCGAATGTAAAAGATCAAATATGAGTTTCAAATTACATCACTCACAATCATCATTTCTAAATTGTTGACTCCAAACCTCATATATAATTACTTAAAAATAAACATTAATTACTAAAAATCAGATCTACCTATCAAATAGTTCAGAATGCAAAAAAATTCTTAAAATGAGGTGACTCAGCCGAGACTCCTATATTTGACTCGGTCCTTCTTCATAATGAGATAACTCGGAAGACTCAAGAGTCAACGTCGGGAGTTTTCCAACCTTGGCGCGTCATTGGTTGCCAGATCAAGCTCATTAGCTTAAATAACTAGGTGCTTAGGCTCTTCCTCCAAGAGGGTGATTAAAGGGCCTGCTGAAGCGGACAAAAGCTGAAATGGTTCTTCTGTAGGAGTCCGAGTTGGACCAGGTTGATTTTCAATTTTATGTTCCATTTGGTGGAACTTCAGTGACTGCATGTGGGTGTTTACGAAATCTGTTTGTGCTTCAGGTGGGAAAATTATAAATTGGAACACATTTTTAAGGGGAACTTTTCCCTCTCAGTTTTGTTGCAAGTTTTAAAGTCCAGGCAGTCTTGATTCTTATCAGCGTATGGAACTACAGAAACATATAGGAAGCCAGCTCTGAGGCACTAATAGGGTGAAATGCTGAAATTGCCCCTGAATGGGAAGATCCCATGGTGATTTTAATGTGATCCGCCTTTTCTTATGAGAAGAGAAGGGGATCTCAACTACTACTTGCACACAAGATTTTTTCTGATTGGATTCAGAAAAATTATCTGATTGAGCTGCCAACAGGTAGCTCCTTTTACTTGGAAAAATAACCAGGACAGTTTCAGTTATGACACGATTAGATCAGTTCCTCATTTCACTAGAGTCAAGAGTCTTTATTTTCTAATACCTTCACTGGGCCCTGACCAACTTCAAATAATTGTCTAGTAGTTTTGGAGACCATGCAATCATCGGGATCTTTCCATTTCATTTTGAAATCACTTGGCAGCAGTATTCTAGCTTCCACCAATTAATTCAATGCTGCTGGTGTAAAAAGAATGTTTCAGCGTGCATGGGTTTTTGTCTACTTCAAATGTAAAAGGTTGTTCAAGTGACAGAAAAAGCAGTGGAGGTTAACCACAGTTGGTCGTGGTGATGATGCTATAGCCAATATTTTGTCAGAAATCCAGGAAATTGATACTAAGAAAATGGTGAATTTAGGAGATTAATCAGGATCACCCACCCCAACTTGAAGAAGAGTTTAAATCCAAATCTCTCCTGAAAGAGATTAAATAACAGTGATCAAAAGTCAAGTGGCTAAAAGAAGGTGATAAGAATACTAGAATTTTTTTCACAACATTAAATATCCAAATTCAAGCAAAGAATATTGTCCAAAAATTACCAAAAAAATATTCCATTCCCAATCATAGAAAAATTCAAAAAAAAAAAAAAATCAGACCGATAAAAATTCAAAGAGTACCCAGCTCCTGCAGTTATTAAGGTCAGATCACGTGAAAGGCTTCAGCATAATCCAATATAAGAAAAACAATTACTAGCTCAACACTTATGACCATTTCCAAAATATTAGTTTTTAAATATGGCCCCGGAGAAAAAAGAAAAATGGATAAGAAAAGTCAGATTAAACATACCCTGGTTTAACATGACCACTGAGCACAAGATAAGGAGTTTTTAATCGAGCTTGTGCTTCCCGCATTCTCTCCATTGATTCTGACGGTGTGTCAGAAGCTTTCATCTGCTTCGACTTCAATTCTTCTTGATATTTTTTAATTTTCTTTTCGAGCTTCATTTTACCAGGTCCCTTCCCATGAAATTTATGAGAAATAATCCGAAAAGCCTCCTTCGGAGTCATCTGAGGTAAAAAAAAATAGTGGCTGAATGTAGAACAGATGAAGCTTAAAATGGGCAACATAAACAAAAAAGGAAAAACCAGTAGACAAGCTTTCATTTTTAAATGATAAAAATATAAATATCTCCTTTTTGGCAGAATAAACAGAAGAACCAACAACCTATAATAACAAATAAGTTACAACTGATAGAAAAATCTTTGAAAATAGTCGAAGTGTCCAAAATATCGTCAACAAACCTCCCTATCTTTGTAAAAACAGTGCAAGATTATAGCAAACGATAAAATTCAGTCAATAAATATGTTCAGAATTAATGAAGATTTTACTGTATTTTAAGCAATAATTTACTGAAAAGCAATAAAAAGAAAATATTCTGAAGTTACACCTAAAGATGTTAATGAACTTTTGATTGCTAACGCCCAGTTACACAAAGGATTCAACCTGAAAATACAGGTACAGTGCCTCTTTTAGACCCTATCTGATAAACAGATCCAGGTCCAAATTCACAACTCAGATCAGACTGAGAAGCAGGTCAGGCCCAGTAGGTTCCAAACCCAAACTACCCCCAAATCCGAGTGTATACAATATAGTGTAATAATAAAAACACAGGATTTTCAAGGCTGGCCAGGCCATCCCTAAGCAAGGAACAGCCCTAGCCTGTGGGTCCCACCTGACCCACCCTATGGTCAATTTAAACCATTTTTTTTACATGGAGGAATGTCATGCGTTTTTCAAACCCCCAACCAAGCCATGACTGTCGTGTTCCAGGTCGGCCCCATAGACCTAGAATGTCCTAGCCAGTCCTGACTCAAATTTATATTACACAGAATATAGTCTTAATAATAAATTTAATACACAGACATGCTAATAAAATATTAGACTAAAATTATTATATAAAATAATATACTTGGGGTTTGAGTTAGGTCTGGGTCCAGTCAGATCCACTGGAGCCAGGTCTGGGTATACATTAGACCTGTGTCTAGTCTAGGTACACAATACTAATTGGGTCTAGGTCTACCATGGACCCAACCCAAACCTGACCTGTTTACGTCCCAGTAAATGGTCAAACAAAAGGTTACTAAGTCCTTCCAAAGTTTAGGAGCCTAATGAAGCTCCCCATACCTCGGGCAGACAGCGAGAGAGAATTCACTGTCATAAAATCAATTCCAGTTTCCCATTCTTCTAAAGCAGTTGAACTGTTTCGGCATTAAATCATTGGTATTGTATAAGGCCCATAACAAAAACATGTAGATATGCTTGTAAAAAAATGAGAAAACTTACAATCCGACCAAACTCATCTGTTCTCTCAATACGAATCTCCTTGGTCCCATCATTCTCATAGATGCCAACAAGTTTGCTCTTCTTTTTGTCCATGTTTCTGCCGCCCCAATCAATAGTCTCCTTGAGTGTCCCTCGCTCCTTCAGTAGCTGCAGCACACCTGATAATCCTTTCCCAACTGCAGTTTCATGGATAATCTTATCTGGAACAAGATCTTCTTTCTCCTCATTAGTAGGCAATTCGTCTGCACCAGTATCTTTCACCTCCGTCCAACCACCCGCTTCATCTTCCATTTCCTTCTCAAATGATTTTGGCACTTCTTCATCCTTAAAAACATCATCAGCTTCAGGTTTATGGATTTCTGAAACCAAAAGGGAATGAATAAAGAAACAATGATTTGAATGTGTTGCATTATTATCAGATTAATATAAAAAAAAATCTCAGATACCCTACAACGAACACCACCCTGATACCGTCATCCGATTTATGCTTCATAATGAGGATTACTGATATATACCAAAAGATGAGTAATAGGTTTCAGCAAATGTATCAGCAGCACTGCCATTTTCAAACATGAAAACCTGTGGATCTATTATCCAGATTATTGAACTACACCAACCCATGGATTGGGTATACAAACCCTTCGATTGAGGGCACAGACATAAAATATACCTAAATGAAGAGGAATGACACTATGCTGACTGACCACATGGGAGTTTGTATGCAGACAACTTCCAGTTGACACTTGCAGGATCCACCTTTCCTTGATCCAAGTCATTCTTATCACATGGCCCCCCAACCCCTCCAACAGTGAATATTTAGTAGTTCAAAATTCACTCCAATTGCAGTAGAATACACCATTAAACTGATTAATATGTGAACAAGGAGATCAAATTTTGAGCTAAGTCATGTTTTTACATGTTGATGATGAGTAAAATTAGGGCAAATTCATATTCAAGGGAAAATGTCTGACATGTATAGCTTGGATGAAGTAAAAGGTGGGAGCCCATGTTGGTCAACATAATTTGTCCATGTGGAAGACATCAGCATATGATCATTTCTCTTAAATGAACAAGGAAATCAATCACTCATAATAAGAACCAAGCATTTGAGGTTACGGTCTTTCTGGAAACTTTTGTACTATATATATTTACAGCAGGGAACAAAGACTTGGAAAAAGGAAATGAAGAAGAAGAAGGAGCACTACCTTCATCCAAATGTATTTTCGACACAAATTCCTCCATCTCAGTGATGACAATCCCTCCAGAGACATGGTTCTGGGTTTCTTCTGATTCATTGTTGGTCTCGGCTAGGCGGGCAACTACCTGCATACCAGAAGCTCCAGCCTCATCCTGCCTTTTAAGAGCCAATTTTCTTGCCTTATCTAAGGACTTATATAGATCTTCATCATCTCCACCAAAAACAAGATTTTCATCTTCCTCTGGTTGAATGGTGAGTGTTTGCTCCTGCCGGAGAGCTTTAGATGCCTCTTGTGCCTTTGCGTAAGCTGCCTGATATGCTTCAGTCCTCATATCTGCCTCCACTCTCTCTTCCTCTGCTTTGGCAGACTGTCTCCTCTCTTCATTCCTAGAACCAAGATCCCCTGCACCCAATCCAACTGAGATGGCTTCTGCCTCGAGAGCATCCAAATCCAACTTTTCTCTCTTCCTCAATGATTTCTTCTTCTTAGTAGGCTTTTTAAATTGGACCATTTCTTCATGGGTATAGTAATCGGATGATACCTTTCCAGTAGTAGTTAGGTCCTGAAACTGATTGCTCACCGGAGCACCTTGTATCCTTCTACGAAGCTGGCAACAAGTAGTAGGTTGCATGAGAATATGAGGGAGAGAAAGAGATGCATGCTGCGATGTGGACAGTGAACAACTAGAAGAACCAATTTTCATCTTTAAATTACAGATGACAAGATGAAAGAATAAAAGAAAACAAACACGTGCATAATGTAAAATATTTTCTACGGGCAGTCTTTGCTCCAGATTATGAAATAGATGATTTGAGAACTAAATAGGAAGCAATCATGCAATAGTTTTGCATGCTTCCTCAGATGTACAAACAAGGTTTTGCAATCATATCAAGCAAAGTATGGATGAAAATGGATCAGGTCTGGTCAGGTCCATAGTGTATCCGACACAGACCAGAATTAGAAATTCGAGCCATACAAAGACCCAAGCCAGAATAAGGTCCAGGTTATAATGGGATCCAAACCCTAAATTGAAGGCTCAAACCCAAACTTCAGCCTAAATTGAGTACCAAACACTTGCAAGTTAATACAAGATAGACATATTAATATTATATACTCAATATACATACGTAAGTATATATGGTTGTGGCATCCAGTATTCAGGTCCTAAGGTATGAATTCTACATGTGGGTCAACTCAACCCTACCCACATGACCTGCATCAATTGCGAGTCAAACCATTTAACCCAACCCAACTCAACCAGTAGAAGATTGGCCAAAGCTTAATCCATTTCAAATATTTAAGGCTATACTTCAGTTTAGAGGCAGGATTTAAATAAAAAAAAAAAAGAATAGCTCAACACAAGCTCGTCTCATTCCTTACAAAATAAACTATTCTGAGTACCAAAATATTAAAACACCAAACCATTTAAATGGGTTTAGATATGCAGGTTGACCCTTTACTCAGCTTGTTTAAATAGATTGTGCAGGTTATGTCATTGACCCTAACCCCTAATGCGACCCATTTAAATGCAGCCAGTTCTTCTTGACCCGTGAACAACCCCATATATATTGTAGATCAGGTTCGGTTGGTTTAGTGCAGGTTCGGTTGGTTTAGTGGGACCTAATTAAAATGGATCCAATTATTGGACCCATGCCTGGTATTTTTTTAATCTAGGTCCTCTGGGCATTTGGGTATTCAGGAACCCATATTCATCATAGGTATTTTACAAGAACATTGCTAAGGATATTCACATGAAGTTTTTATTTAGGTTAAAGTAAGCCTATATGAAAAGGACCATTGGCACAAATCCCAATTTGGAATATGTGTCGATGCATACAGCCCATTCTTTAGATGGAGGAAAATTCAGTATGGACTAGGCTGCAACGTTCAAAGTTGCAAACCTGGTTGTTAGGACCAACTCAAATTAGGGTTAAGAAGGTCTCATTCTGGATCTGGTATGAGCCCCACATGGGCACATTCTGGATCAGGGCTCCAAAGTTTTAACAGATCTGGAAGGCATTACAAAACCGTTAAACTTTATGGCCATCAAACAGATGGTTACAATCATCAGATCATGCCCATGAGGGGCTCATTATAAAACTAATAAGGCCCTTAAAAAAGGTGGATAGTTGGCTATGATGTTCAGATCATGCACATGTGGTTCCATACCTGATACAGAATGAGACCTTCAAACCGCACCATATCTCAGTGTGATTCGAAATATTTGAGGTGGACCCCACAGATAAGGCACATTCAGGTGTTATGACCACGTTCATAGCCAAATTCTCCTCTCATTTGATAAAGCCCGTAAGCAGACAAGTCTCTTCATCAAGTGGGCTGCAAGTGCATTTTGAAATGTGGACTGTCAATCATTTCTTTAAAATAAGTCCAATTTTCTCACACGTGTAGCCTGATGACTGACTGGCCTGCTCAGGACATGGCATGCTATACTACTACTACCGAGCAGATTGCCAATTTCAATAACTCCGGGCATGCCAGTAAGATCCACTAGACGATTGGCTTGGACCACACAAGCATACCAAATTGGATTGTATCCTACGGTCATGCCACTTCGGGCCATGTCGTGTTAGACAAAACCTAAAGAATAGATGCTCTTTAACCGTCATTTACAAGTGCATTGCACCTTGGATATAGATTTGGCAGCCTTCAGGCAGAACATGATTATGAAAACAGAAGTTAGTCCAATAATGATTGTGGTGTTTCAAGAAATTTTAAAATACGAGCATTTAGAAACAGCGTAAAGGATTATAACAAGCATTTTGGGGGGAAAATAATAACAAAATAAGTAACAAATGCATATGACTACCCTCTTTTCGGATATCCAACAATTTGGAACGCATTATTATTTAACACAAAAATAAGAAGCCGGGTTTTTATAGGTTAAAAAAGCATACCAATTAAAAAGTTTTTGTTTTATTAAATGACATGCGAGTGCATAAACATGTCACATAACAATAAATGAGGATGCATGACTATCAAATAAGAAAAGTGGAATTACTTCTTCTAGCTTCTTCTCTGCTTCCCCAGAAAAGTGTCCACTTCCATCCAAAGTCACACCCTGCAAAATGACAGATAAAAACCATCGGATATAAATCTATAGAGGGAGGGAGGAAGAGATGACAGATAAGTAAAGAACCACCAGAAAAAGATGCATAGAACTTTAAAAGAAAAAAATAACCTCCTCATCAGCAGGATCATCATACTGTGGAAGAATTTTCTTCTGAGAACCAGGGTCTTCATTAAACCTACATTTTTTAATAGTATAAAAAGAAAAGACAAGACTAGTTTTAGGAAATGGTTTGACAAAGATTTTGGTTTCAATACCATCAAAAGTAATTGGCTTGGACAAGCCTGGAATTGCAATACTAGCAATTTTGATATAGTCATATTGGTTGTTGGCTTGTTGCCAATACGCAAAGTAGAAATAGTGCAAGGTTTTGTCAAATATTACAATATTAAAATATCTAGATTCAGATAAGATAATTTGATATTGCAATATCTAAGAAACCTTACATACAACCAGCCTTAACACAAACATAGACTCACTTGTCATCGTAAGTCCCAGTTTTCTTCTTTGCAGCCTTGTAAGCTTCATCTCTTCGTTTTTGCTCACCAATCTCCACATTTTCAAGCATATCCGCCTCTGTTGGATGCAATGCATTCTCAGCACAGGAACCCGAGAGAAACAAGAAGCTAAAAACAAAGAAATGAAGAATAGATATGGCATTACCTTCATTAATGTCACCATCAGTAAGTATGTTTTGATCTCTAAGGGTCAAAACGACTGCTCCACCCTCAATTACTTTATCGAGTCCATGAAGAATTTTAACTCCAGCCAGATCCTCTGGTTGGGTGCAAGGAGAAACATAAGACCAGGTTACAATAACAAACATCATCCACAAATGCAGAAAGGCGAGCCCCACAAGGGTTGTAACCCAGGGGATCATCCACGCTCACACACAGATATAAATCTTCACGAGCACTCATAAGTTGTCACAACCCAAGTTTAACACCAACCCATCCATTACAGAAAAATGATGCCTCCTTTTTTTTTGTTGCTAGGTCGGGCTACTGGTCTAGAGTTATACTATAACTTGAGGACACGGATCAATCCCTAGGGCCTAGACATGTGTGTGATACTAAGGCGTCAACACCACTCAACCATGAATGTGTTGGCGAAAAATGATGCCTCTTAAAATCATTAAACTTGAGAGCTTATATCACTAGGTCCTTGGGGAATTAAAAGGGGCACGTGTGGATAAAAGGTATTTAAAGTTTCACCCATAGGATAGGAGGCATTTAAAGTTTCACCCTTATCCAATCATACACAGAGACAAAATATAGAATTGCAACTTCAATGGAATGTGCAGAGAGATGCAACTCCTATGACAATTGAACTCAAGAGAAACCACAAAGAGATTCCTTTCTGATACCTTAGCTCTATAATTAGTAAGGAACGGGAGAATGAGAAGGATGCCAAACATACAATAAGAGCTGGATAGTTGAAGTAAAGACCTCCCTTTGGAGTGCTTTGTGATCGACACATACCAACAAGATTCGAGGAAAAGCTTTACAAAACACTGATTAGACCAGCTTTGACTTATGGAACAAAATATTGGCCAATGAGGATACAATAGATGCAAAAAATGAGGACAGTAGATATGAGTAAGTTGAGAAAAATGTGTGGTAAAACTAGGAAAGACGGAATAAAAAATGAGCACATGCAGGAGCATGTGGGGTAGCATCAATAAGTGATAAATTAAGAGAGATTTGTTGTAGATGGTTTGGATACGGCCAACGCAAGGCAACAATGGCTCCGGTGAGGAAAAGTTTCTATATACAGGCTGATGGCCCCTCAAGGAAAGGGGTAGGCTAAAGAAGAAAAGGATGGAAGTAATAAGGATGGATTGAAGAAGTGCAACCCATTTGGGGATTTAGCTCAGGAAAGATTGGAAATGGAAAACAAAATTTATGTAGCTGACCCCAATATAATTGGGACAAGGCTTTGATTACAATGACAATTCCCATCCAGTAATACATGTGGTTGTTTATTTATTTTTTCAATGGCTAGGATGACTGCATGGGGTAACGAAGAGACACACACACAAAGTAAAACCATCCCCCCCCCCCCCCCCCCCCCCCCAAAACCACCCCACACCAAAAAAAAACTAATTTCATAAAATTGTATGTATGAATGGGGTGCAAGCTATCCATATCAAAGATATACAACAAGGGTGCCCACAATATAGATAATCCGACTGGGCAACTGAATCAGTCCATTGGTCAGGCGGGCCTTGCATGTACAATGAATATAGATAAGTGGTTTAGAATGTGAGTGAGGGGTGAAAAGTCCATGGTTGATCAAATTGAAAGGCAACAGGTTTAGAATGTGAGTGGAGTGAAAAGTCCATGATAGATCAAATAGAAAGGCAACAGTGAACTAGTGTAAACATTAGAGGGTCCGCCTTATGGCCCATTGGCTTCACATGACATTTCTTACAGAACCAACCCATGAGACCATAATGAAATTGGCCCTAAAACAAGAATTGAGTAAAGCATATACATTAAAGTCCACTAGTAGAAAGTAACAGGGAGTCAACGAACAGTACTTGTGGGGTGCTGGCGTACCTCCTCGTCATCACTCTCTCCCTGGTCAACATTATCCTGAGAATGATATACTACAATAAGATAAAAGGAACTCCTCAATGTTACAAGAAGTAGAAGTTTCACAAAAAGAAAAATAATAAAGGAAATACATCGTGAAAGACATACTAACCTGCTCCTCAAAAACCTTTGATAGATGCAAGGCCTTAACCTTTTCAGCATTTAGTTTTTCCTCAACCTTCCTGCTCTTACTGACCCATGCTAAAACCTCAGAAACACCCTCAGACTTTTTCTTCAATCTTTCTTCTTTCATTCTACAGGGCAAGAAGGATGTATAAGCTGAAAGTGCACTAAATACATTTGTGAAAGCAAGTGGCAACAAGTCATACAAGAGAACTCAGATAATGAGTCAACAAAGATCTAAAAGATCAGAAACTGGGCATTGATGATAACTTCTAATATTATAATGCAGATGTCAAGTTTTATTAGTTGGAAAAGTAATTCCAAACAAGATGTAAAACAACCCAGCAATGGCATCAATTCCGTCCCTCTTGAGAGCAAAATTATTGATCATTAATGTGAGGTCACATCCAAGGCAAAGTAATCTGACCATATTTAGGGCAACAAATGTAGCAATTTAGACTAGAATTTTGAACAAATTAGGTCCTCAGCACGGGAAGTGTAGTGAGGATGATTCTCCTTTTTTTAATTGCTAACGTGACTTGAACCCACAACCTCAAGGAGGCATCAGTGAGCACCTTCCACTGTGCCATTGGCTCGTCAACATAGATCACTTCATTGCAAGTGTGCTTACTGCATTTGGTGGCATATTTTAGACATCTTTGGAGTGTCATGGGTGACCAAAAATAGGCCAAGATAGTGCACAGTTACGATGAGAGCTATTTGCTAGAAAAGGGAATATAATACAGGAAATATATCTTGGGATATAATAATCAAAATAAAAATATAACAGAATGTTTTTTCTCCTTGAACAAAAATAATAGAATAGTTATTATAACAGGATTTTTTACAAATATGTGGACAAACAAGTGAAAGGGTTAGGGCACATTTGTGTAACTCGAGGATTCCATGATAGAGAGGAAAAACGCTCTGATTTTCAGCACACCCTGCTTTCTCGTAATTTAATCGGGCACTTTTCTACTGTGAAGGAAAATGAAAATGAACTTATTTTCCGTGACAGAGAGAAATTTGATTTCTCTTGGAGAGGTAGGAAAACAGATTCCTCTCTAGCATAGAAACATGGAGCCTTGGAGCGTAGAATCCTCTTGATGCAGGCCCTAGGGTTAGGGCGTGCATAGAAGTGCTGAAGCACAGATGCCGAAGCGCGTGTCCGAAGACACTTCAAAAGTCTCTGCAGAGACGATAAACAAGGACACACCTCAATGGAAAAACCCAAAATCAATTAATCAACTCTCTGAGAATTTCTTCTCTTACAATGCATATAAATAAGAAAGAAAACTTAATGGCTAAGAAAACCTAATAATCTAACTTAGGAAATAAAATATTAATCCTAGTGAAATTGGAAACCTAAATCTAATTACAATTCTTTAAATAAAATTATAAACTAATTACTGAATAAAAATCCTAGATCTATTTACGCCCTACACATGTGGCCTGAGGTCCATCTGCATCACCTCTCATTACAGAAACATTCACGTTTGTGCGGAGAGAAGAATCCAGCCAGATAGGAGTCGTCAGAGCACCATTTTCCTTGTCACTTTAAAGTAATGGAAACAATAATCCGTGTTATCATTTTCTCTACGTTTGGTGCAGCAAAGGAAACAAGCTAGATTCCTCGGAGTTGTTGGTTGGTGCAACAACAGATTCCTTCATGATTCCTACGGCTGTGGTTTGGCCATTAGAATATCTCACTGTTTTTTACTTCAATTTCTTTAAGGAAGTGAGAACCCGATAGAAAGCATATCCATCCTTAGGTATCATACATTACAATTCATCATCTCTGCTTGTCTAAGATTGAGAAAATAAAAGACATAATCAGGGGTTGAGCTTGAGACAGTGTAGTTTCCCTCTTCTGAAACCCTATCGAGCTCAACAATTCAAATAACAAAAACCCACATGAAAAAAAAAAGAAAGAAAGAAAGAAAATCAAAGACAGATAGATATATGCAGCATGAAACAAAGGAACATGGGGGACTACAAAATATGTCAGAAACAATTAGAGCTTGAACTGTAGAGAGCCTGTGATCTAGGTCTTGAGGCCCCAATGAATTCTACAGTCCCCATCCACACCCGGAGCCGAGGCTAGGAGGATTTACACCGCATTAAGAACCTTCCATCTCTACTGTGAGAGATTGAGACGACGACTTCCAATCAGGGGAACAAGGGATAGGTAAAGAGATACATGGGCGGAAGCCCAGAACCGACACGAGATGAGAGAGCAGAGATGGAGGGTACAGGAGCATACCTGAAACGTGATGAGGAAGAGGCAGATCCGTTTTCTTTCTTCCACTGCATTTCCATGGAAAGAAAAGGGTTTTTATACAAGGGTCGTAATTGCCGCAGAAAGGGATTCCCTATGGGAGCATGGGAATTACAAAACCCCTCTATCAAATAAAATCAGAGACAGAAGGGATGACATTTTTTCCGGGGAAATTGCTGCACCAAACAGAGGTTTTCATGTTCCTCGATAAAAGAGGCAACGGTTTCTACAGAAACAGGCTGCACAAATTTTCCCATAGTGTTGGATTATCTCTGCTTAAACATGGTGGGTATTGTAGTTCTTGTCATGTTATTGCATATCTTCTGCTGCATATGACAACATTAAATTGACTGGTAGTCATAAACCAAACCAAACCAAACCAAGCCTTTTCCCACTAGGTGGGGTCGGCTATATGGATTTGACGACGCCAATCAAATCTGTTTAGGGTCATGTCCTCCATTAGATCCATGTAGGTAAAGTCATGTTTAATAGTTTCTTTCCAACTTCTCTTGGGTCTCCCTCTCCCTCTCCTACTCCTGGCAATCTCCATGCTTTCACACCTTTTAACAAGTGCCTCCGTTGGACGCCTTCTAACATGGCCGAACCATCTCAGTCGATTTTCTCTCATTTTATCTCCAATCGGTGCTATTCCTACTTTGCCCCTAATCTCCTCATTCCTAATCCTATATCTCCTTGTGATCCCGCACATCCATCTTAGCATTCTCATCTCCGTAACTTCCATCTTATTGACATGATTATGCTTTACTGCCCAACACTCTGATCCATATAACAACGCTGGTCATACCGCCACCTTATAATACTTTCCTTTAACCTTGAGGGGGACTTTCCGATCACACAAAACCCCCGAAGCACTCCTCCATTTGGTCCACCCGGCCTGAATCCTGTGACTTACATCAGTATCAATCCCTCCATCCTGTTGCACCATAGATCCAAGGTACCTAAAGTTTTCTTTCTCTACAATCTTTTGTGTGCCCAAACTTACTTCTATGTTACCAGGTGTCCTACTTTGACTAAATTTGCATTCCATATATTCCGTTTTGCATTGACTTAGCCTAAACCCTTTTGTCTCTAATGTTTTCCGCCACAATTCTAGTTTAGCATTCACTCCTTCTCTCGTCTCATCCACTAAAACAATGTCATCTGCAAATAGCATACACCACGGCACATCATCCTGGATATGTCTTGTAATCTCATCCATAACTGGGGCAAACAAGTACGGGCTTAACGTTGAGCCTTGGTGTAGACCAATCGTGATAGGAAACTCCTTAGTTTCGCCGCCAGTCGTCCTTATAGATGTCACGACTCTATCATACATATCCTTTATCACCTCAATATAAGCGACACACTCTTTTCTTTTCCAGAACTCTCTAAAGAATCTCCCTAGGAACCCGGTCATAAGCCTTCTCCAAGTCAATGAACACCATATGTAAATCTCTCTAACCTTCTCTATACTGTTCCATTAACCTCCTCAGGAGAAAGATAGCCTCCATGGTTGATCTCCCAGGCATGAAACCAAATTGATTCTCTGAAACATTTGTTATTCTTCTTAGTCTTCTCTCAATAACTCTCTCCCATAATTTCATCGTATGGCTCATCAATTTAATCCCGCGGTAGTTCGCACAGTTCTGAATATCTCCTTTGTTCTTGTATATGGGTATAAGAATACTTTTCCTCCATGCATTAGGCATCTTCTTGCTTTTTAGCACTACATTAAAAAGCTTTGTCAACCAACTAATACCATCCTCCCCCAAGCACCTCCAGACCTCAATAGGAATACCATCTGGCCCAACCGCTTTCCCATTCTTCATTCTTTTCAATACTTCTTTAACTTCTTCCCTACTGATTCTCCTATAGAACATATGATTCGCTTCTTCTCTAAAAATGGTAAGCTGCCCCAATTGTATGTCACTACTAATGCTTTCGTTAAATAACTTGTAGAAGTAGCTCTTCCAACGCTCCTTTATCCCCTCTTCCTTTACTAATACCTTTTCATCATCATCCTTAATGCATTTAACTTGGTTTAAGTCCTTGGTCCGCCGATCTCTAGTTTTAGCAAGCTTGGATATCTCTCTTTCGCCTTCCTTAGTGTCAAGTCTCCTATATAGCTCCTCAAATGCCTTTGCCTTGCCCTCACTAACTGCCTTTTTGGTTTCTCTTTTTGCTTCTTTATACCTCTCCAAGTTCGCTTCATTTCGATCCTTTTGCCAAGTTTTAAAGTACTCTCTTTTAACTCTTATCTTGTCTTGGACGGCTTCGCTCCACCACCATGCATTTTTCTGTACCGGAGCACCCCCTTTCGATTCTCCTAAGACTTCTTTCCCTACCCTCCTAATACACTCTGCTACCTTATCCCACATATTATTTACACTCTCATCTATCGCCCAAACGTCTTCCTCTAGTACTCTTTCCCTTAAAGCTAGTTGTTTATCACCTTTCAGGTTCCACCATTTAGTCCTTGAGCATCTATACAACTTCTTTTTTCTAGTCCACCTTTGTAACTGCACATCTATGATCAACAACCTATGTTGGGAAGTCAAGCTCTCCCCAGGTATAACCTTGCAATCTTTACAAGCTAAACGGTCTCTTTTCCTAGTTAAGAAGAAGTCAATTTGTGTCCTCGATGAGCCACTCTTATAAGTCACCAAATACTCCTCTCTCTTTCTAAAAAAGGTGTTAGTTACCATGAGATCATAAGCCACTGAAAACTCCAAGATGTATCCATCTACGTCACGTCCTACATGATCGTTCAAATCACCTCCTTTTAAGACCATCTCTCCTTGGGGTATCTCTAGTAGCACTCCTTCCAAGTCTTCCCAAAACTTCTCCTTATGTCCATCTCCTAAGCCCACCTGGGGGGCATAAGCACTAATTACGTTCGCTATCTCTTCTCCTAACACTAACTTAATTGCAATAATCCTATCTCCATAGCGCTTTACATTCACTACATCTTCCTTTAAGTCCTTGTTTACCGCTATGCCGACCTCATTCCCCGATCTATTAAGTCCCGTATACCATAACTTATACCCAGTCCTCTCAATCTCTTTAGCTTTGTGTCCCACCCATCTTGTCTCTTGCAAGCAAGCAATTGTGATTCGTCTCCTTTCCATTGTATCCACCACTTCCATAAGTTTCCCAGTTAGGCTCCCAATGTTCCAAGTACCCAATCTCAGCCTTTTATTTTGGACTAGCTTCCTTACCCCCCACACTCGTCCAATAAAGTGTGAGGACCCTTGCCTATTTAGAACTGCACCCGGGCGTCGATGCAGCGGTCCTTGCTCACTTATCACTGTACCCGGACCATACAGCGCGTCGCTAAGTAAGGGACGCCCCCATGAAATTTCATTAGGTCCCAAATCCATAAAAAAATCCGACTGAGTACTGTGCTGGCTGCCGGCTGCCTAACGCACGACCCTCCTCCTTTGTCCGGGCTTGGGACCGGCTATGTCAAGGAATGTAAGTCAAAATTTTGAATCATCTTACTAGTCTCGTTCTTTTATTCATATTCATGGACACATCATCACACATACATATATTTGAGAAACCTTAAGTATGGGACTTTTAAAAGGCTTCCACTATGGTTCATTTGTGAACACATGCCTTTAAATTGGTATGTGCCACCATTAGCAACTCATTCCCATAACTTCTTTGCATCGGGAAAAAAAAAAAAGAAAGTGAACTGAAAGCAGCAACAAATTACATAAATAACTCGGAAAAGGAAGTGCTACAAGATTGGACCATACAGGTGAGCATCTGGTATGCTGTTTTTTTCTCATATCTTTCTTCCATGGAAAGACATTCAGTCTATGCAAGTTTATATGTTTCACCACAGAAGATATACAAGAATAGGCAGTGCTGGTAGACATCGCAGTTCTAATGGTGTTAACACTGTATGAGAGATCTCACAATTCTTGCACTCGGTTCCTCTCTCCTCTTGAACTTTGTATCTCTTTCCTTCTATAAATGAACTTTTTTTCTATTTTACTAAAAAAGGGAAATGTATTGCTATAGCATTTTCTTATTTTAATTTGATTTAGTCATGCATTGTCAATTTCTTGACATCAAGTAAAAAAAGGAGCAAGCAGGCCACTAAGACTCTTCCTAACTTTCTTAAAGCCTGATGAGCCTTTATCAAGCTTCGATTTTAAAATAGGCATCGATTGAAGAAAGAACCAAACTTCACTGACAACAAGGGAAGAATGCTACACTGTCAAAACAATACATATGTGTGAGCAGTGGCGGACCCAGGATTTTCATTTGAGTGGGGCGAGCCCAAATAGGTAGTTGGATTTTGTGGACAAAATCAGGATTTTCATGTGGATGTTGAAGAGGGACCCAAATTTTCACGTAGATTAATTGGAGGTAGATCCAAGATTTTTATGTGAGTTTTGGATTTTCATGAGGTTGAAAATCACAATGTGACTTACGCACGCATATGATAAATCAAGTGTGGGCTCACAGTAATTTCATCATTTGAGGGAGTGTACTACTATGGTTTTATCATCCATTGCATCCACCATAAGAAAAGTTTTAATTGAGCCTGCTATGATTGCATTGTAGGCTGAGGTCCTTTTAAGATGCCAAATTTACAAAAACACAAAACCTATTCCACCAGCAAAGGCAACTAAGGGAAATATAACAAAGTATAAATTGACATAAGTTTACATATGTCTGGATTTCAACCTAAAAGAGGAACAAAAGGTCACAGAGCATCTCAATAACAAAAACACTAATTACTTGTCGAGTCCAAGAAATTAGATCAAGCTGGAGATGAGTCTCTAAAATAGAAATGGAAACTAAAAGAAAGACAATAAACAAGGAGAAATGTGAATCTCTAAAATAGACATTCGAAATTTACACTAAAAGAAAATCAATAAACAAGGAGAAAATGTTGATGGGTTTTGCAAAAGATGTCATGCCAACTACATTTTTTAAAAAAAAAGAGCAATCAGAATAACATCAATTGATCGAGCATCGATTGGGGATTAGGGATTGAGTTTTGAGATTTAGGAATTGAGATTAGAGAAAGGGGATAAGGGTTCGACTTTAGGGATTGAGATTTTGGTATTAAGATTTAGGAAAAGGGGATTGTGGTTGGGGTTTTTGGATTTAGGGATTTGAGTTTTCGTACTTAGGAGGACTTGGATTCAATTTTCTGTGTGTGTGTGTGTGTGTGTGTGTGTGTGAGAGAGAGAGAGAGAGAGAGAGAGAGAGAGAGAGAGAGAGAGAGAGAGAGAGAGAGAGAGATGCGAAGGAGAAGTAAGATATTGTAGAGAAGTTGAGATGTCCAAAAGGAGTTTTCTTTGCAAAAGTTGGGGCAACAGTTATTAAATACATGGGGCGAATGCCCGCTGGCTCTTAGCACTTATTTGGCATGTCCCAATTCAACCTGGGGCGTCCCAGGTTCCCAATACATGGGTCCACCCCTTTGTGTGAGTGCAAAATGTGTTGCAACAAGCAATGCAGGATAAAGTTTCAACAAGTATACAATAATCAAATGGCTGCCATCAAAAGTGACTAAAATCATAACTGTAAAGAGTAATTAACTGAAAGACAAGTTACTGTATCAAACAAGTAGTAATATTTCAAGATTTTGAATATTCGCGTATGCAAGAGAGATCCAATTAACATAGTAATCAAGATTTAAAGAACCATTATAATTTGCAAACACGAAAGCAGAAACACGGCCATATCTGTTGCACATTGAAATAGTGGGTTAAATCACTGTATTGATAACAGAAAAGGGAACAAAAAAATGTACATCTAGATGAGGTAAGTTATCTCACTTCCTTATTCGCGATTCAAGATCTGAAGTAGGTGGGTGTGACCCATCTGCTGTTGACTCAGTTCTTTGTTTATGATCCTTGGTACTTAACTTCTCAGGATTGTCACCCTCCCCATTTTGAACTTCCTTCACTTGCATTGTGATATCTCTAGTGTCCTCATAATCTAATTGCAACTTCTCATCTCTTTCCCCATCCTTGCTCCTAAGCATCTCCTTATCATAACCTTGATCCCGGTTTTTCCCAATCATTTTATCCCTCTCCCTTTCTCTGGCTCTCTCTTTATCCAAGTCCTTCTCCAATTTTCGATCTCTATCCTTCTCTTTTTCCTTGTCCCTTGTTTTTTCCCTACCCTTGCCCCTTTCCAAACGATCCCTATCTTTATACTTTTCTTTCTCCCTTTCCCTGTCCTGGTCTTTAACTTTCTCTCTTTCCCTTTCCCTATCCTTGGCTCTATCTCGATCCTTCTCTCTTTCTCTATCCCTATCCTTCTCCCTCTCGTTATCTTTCTCCAACTCCTTCTCACAGTCCCTCTCCCTCCCTTTATTCCTCTCTTGCTCTTTCTCCCTATCTCTATCTCTCTCGCGATCCTTATCCTTCTCCCTCTCTCTCCCTCGTTTATATTCCCTTTCCAAAGAACGGTCCTCTGGCTCTCTATCCCTCTCCCGGTCCTTCCCTTTATCCCTTGTTCTCTCATGCTCCTTTTCTCTATCTTTATCCTTTCCATGGTCTTTCTCCCTTATCTTAGCCTTATTATTTTCTTTGTGTTCTTCCTTCCTTCTTTCCCTACTTCCAATACGATCATTTTCCCTCAGTTCATTCTGATTCTCCTCACTTTCTTTCAATAAATCAATCTTAGCCCTTTCTCTATCTTTACTTCCATGACCCTTTTCCTCTCTTCTTTCCTTCTTCCTATCCTTGCTTCGGTGCTTCCCAGAATCCCTCGACTTCTCCTTATCCTTGGTGGCTATCACCTTGGTGCCGACTCCATCTTCAAAGTCATCCATTTTCTCTTCCCTATAAACCGCATCAGGAGAACTTCTTTCAAACCGGCTGTCTTGGTTGTGTTCATATCTCGATTCAGACCATTCCACATCCATTCAATAGCTACCTGCACACAGAAAAATCGCAAAACAGTTTCAGCCAAAAAAAAAAAAACTGTAATCAAATGGAAATATTTCACGACGACAATTCACTTAAAATAGTTCACTGTCCAAACAAAAAGAAAAATAAATGGATAAGATTCAGCATTATATTCACTTCAAATGTGCACTCCAAGTCCAAGGAACAGAAATCCTAATTGATTTCCACCTCAATTTTATTGAGCTTGGATATGAATATTTTAGTATGCCAATATTTAGTGAAGATTGGAACGCTAGGGTTTTGCTCGAAAAACAGCCATTGTGTCCAAGTAGAAAATGCTACAATTGGCCAGATGACTCGAGTCTTGCAAGGTTTTCACATCCCAAAGATTATTGCAACTGATTTTAGCAATACTTTCATTGCAACATTGCTGAATTGAAGTGATGCTACAATGAAATATAGCACTATAAGCCATACCCTTTGCACAGAAAATGGTGATTCAATCCACTGCAACAAGAAAGCGAATCATTGATAACTGAGCCCAATCGAGAAACTGTGTTTGTTTAAAATAAATCTATGAGAAATCAACAATTGCATTTGAATGTGGAGGGCTTGATGGAACGAGGGTTTCGACAGATGGTCGTGAGGTAAGACGGGGTTGAGATTACAAAATGGAAATTGGGGTTTCGATTAAGACTTTGGAAATAAAATTACCTGAATCAGATCGATGGAGAGAGCTGGATTCGTCAAAAATCGGACAAGTGCGGATCGAATCGAAATGAAACCAAGAGGAGAGGAAAGAGGGTTTTAGCTTGGGTTTGTATTCGCGCAGGAGAAAATGGCACTTGCGTGTTGCGTCTGAGTAATTATGGGATGAGTGTCAATTGGACCTCCGATTATATTATAACCCCAAGCAGTCAAGCACCCAATTTTGGGAGCTGCTAATGCCACATCCCGCTTGCCTCCTCGAGTTTTTTTTTTTTTTTTTAAGACCAGTATACCTATTAATCACCCACTGATATTGTTGTTCACACCCACTTGCTGAACTCACCACCGCCCTATGATTATTTCAAAGAGTCCTACTATTGGCATACAAAAATTTTCTTTTTAAACACAAGGATTTTTTCTTTTTTCTTATTACATTTTTACCCCTTTATGAAATGATTAAAGTAGCCATTATCCAACAAAAACTCAAATCAGATTTTCTTTTCACACACAATCTCCATTCTTCTTCCCTAAAGAGCTTCTCCCACCTCACTCTCCACTTCTCACTCTCCACTTCCTCCATCTTCCTTGGGCAAGTCATCTTCACTCACTTGCATTTTCTTTTTTCTGGGCATCCTATCTCACTCTCCACTTCCTTCATTTTCCTTTGCAACTCATCTTTCATTCACATTCCTCCATTTGATTGTGCAATGAAGGAAGAGATGGATGAAAACAACAATCAAATGGTGCCTTTTAATCAAAGCAGTGGTGGAAAGGTATGTTTCATTGATATTTTTTTTCATTTTTGTATCTTTTGTAAATTTTTCATCTCGCCTGAAACTTCATACCTCCCGATATGTACGGTATTTCAGAACCGAACATATAGCATATGTTCGGACGTACAGGACCGAACATATGACATATGTTCGGACATAAACATCCGAACCTAAACTATATATTCGGTCTTACACTTCCGAACATATAGCATATGTTCGGTCTTGAGAGTCCGTACATATGCTATATGTTCAAAAGTAAATATCCGGACAGTGATATTAAATTAATATATTATGCAGGTCTCTACGCAAGAAAGTCAGGTTGGATCGGACTTTGTCATGGATTATACCAGTGAGTTTATAACTCAAGAGGTAAGACCAACTGTGAATTTATTATTCAAATTACATTTACTTATTACTAAATTCGTATTTAATTTGTTTATTTATTGTAGATATTTCACAGTCGCGATTCGTTGATCAGTTAGGCTCGTGGAGTAGGAAGGAAAAACGGGTTTGTTATTATGATAAAGGTTTCAAATGCTGCTCGAGTGAGTGTCAAAGGTAGAGTACTCCTTGCTTGCGAGAGAAGTGGACAATATAAACAAGAAGAGTGCCAAAAGCGAAAGAGGATCAAACAAACCGGTTCAAAGAAATGTGGATGTCCTTTCGCACTAAAGGGTAAAAAGTTAGACTCAAATGATGATTGGATGTTGGAGGTCATATGTGGTGTGCATAACCATTCGGCCGCGGAATATTTAGAAGGGCATTCATTTGCAGGAAGATTTATCAGAGGAGGAAACAAAGTTGATGGTTGACATGTCGAAGAGCATGGTTAGACCAAAAGAAATTTTGGTTACGTTGAAACAAAGAAGTGAATTAAACGTAACCACAATGAAGACCATATACAATGCACGCTACAGATATAAAGTTAATGAGCGGGGTGGAAGAAGTCAGATGCAACAACTACTTGGTAAGTTGGCAGAGCATGATTACATAGAATGGCATAAGAATTGTGAGGATAGCGAGATTGTAACTGACTTAATTTGGACGCACCCAAAAAGTATAGATTTGTTGCATGCATTTCCACATGTCTTGATAATGGACTGTACTTACAAGACCAATCGTTATCGCATGCCTCTTCTGGAGATTGTTGGAGTCACATCCACAGACATGACTTTTTCTGTATGCTTTGCATACCTTCATGCTGAACGTGAAGAAAATTATGCATGGGCACTAGGTGTATTGCGTTCTATTATTGGCGATGGTATTCTTCCTGATGTCATTGTGACGGATAGAGAATTGTCACTCATGAACGCCATTAACAGAATATTCCCTGGTGCTACTCATTTATTATGCAAATGGCACATTAATAGAAACGTATTGGCGAGATGCAAGAAGTTGTTCGAAACGAAAGAAAAATGGGACAGGTTTATTATGAGCTGGAATATGTTGGTGTCTTCATCCACAGAAGATGAGTTTGCTGAACAACTCAGGAAGCTAAACAATGAATTCAGCACGTACCCTGATGCACTCAATTACGTGAAAGGTAGTTGGTTGGATGCTTGCAAGGAGAGATTTGTCTCCCATGGACAGACAATTGTGTCCATTTTGGGAATACTACCTCGAACAGGTAATTTTTAAAAAAATTACTTTATTTGATTTATGCTTATTAATTAATAAGACTAACCTCTTAATAATCCAACGCAGGGCCGAGAGTTCACATGCACAGCTCAAAAGACAGCTTGGATCAAGTCAAGGAAATTTTGTAGCAGTTTGGTCTAAAATCCATAATTTGCTTGAGTTGCAACATACCAATATCAAAGCTTCGTTTGAGAAAAGTAAGACAGTTGTGCAACATAATTTCAAGCCGGCAGAATACAAAGAGCTTCGTGGTAATGTCTCTAAAAATGCACTTGAGAAAATTTTAACAGAAACCAAGAGAGCTAATCTAGTTGGAATTGACGCCAGTGTGTGTGGTTGTGTTATTCGACGCACACATGGATTACCCTGTGCGCATGAGATTGCAGAATATATAAGTCAAGGGCGGCCTATTCCTCTAAGCTATGTACATCAGCATTGGTGTAAGCTTGATATGTTGCCAACTGCCTCGTCGATGACGAGTTCTTCTATGGGTTGGATTGCAAGGCAGATTTGGAGTTACTTGAAAAACGGTTCAATGAGTATGATTCCACCAGAAAATTACAACTTCTAAAGAAGATACGGGAGCTATCTATGCCAGACAGCACTCATTTGATTGAACCCGAAGTGATATCAAGAACAAGAGGTAGACCAAGTATGAAAGCTGACACATCAACTCGACGAGATCCAAGCGCTTTCGAATTGGTACCGTCTGCACAGAATAGCTATTCTCCTAAATCAGTTGCAGTGAAAGAAGTTAAAAATAAAGGACAAATGGGATTCAAACCAAAGAGAAACGAAAAGATAAGGGCGATTCGTACGAGGTCAAAGAACATCAATAATTATGTGGACTCATTTCCCGTGGGGTTGAGACCTTACATTAAAGTTGTAAAGGATGTTGCAGCTGATGGTAATTGTAGATTCAGAGCAATCGCTGGATTGGTAGGCCTAGCCGAGGATGAATGGAGACAAGTCAGAAGCGATTTATTACAAGAGCTGCTTGCACATGTAGACCACTACAGACAATTATATGGAGTGGAGGAAAGAGTTGAGGAATTGGTTGAAACATTATCATGCATGGATGACAACCCATTGATAGACTATTGGATGACTATGCCTGACATGGGACATCTCATAGCATCACGTTATAATTTGGTGTTATATCATTTGAGCAGAGAACAATGCCTGACTTTCCTGCCTTTGCGATCTGTGCCGGTGCCGATGCCTTCTCGGAACGAGAGAACAATCGGTTTTGTTAATGGAATCATTTTGTACAATTGTTTTTAATACCTGGTCATCCAACTCCGCCTATTGCAAATAAGTGGAAACAGTTTCATTATCCTTATGCGGATGGATGGGAGACTCCATATAGGGAGTGGATTGTTCATTTCAAAGAGCTCGTAACTCCAGACGTATCAATAGCAGAGACAATTGATTTGGATTGAATGTAATTGGACACAATTCCTTTATGTTTCTGTATCGGAATGTTCTTTTAATCATTTAATGAAGTTGAAGATGTTTTTTTTTTTTTTTGCATTCTATTAAAATAAGCTTTTTTATGTTGAATGTGGTTGGGTGGGTACTTATTAAATTGAATGCAGACTCATTAAAAAAGAGTTAAATTCATAACTGTAACACCGTTCGGATACACAATGCCAAACATGTTCATATCGTTCGGTTCTGAGTGCCCGAACATTATGGACATGTTCGGCACTGAAGTTCCGAACATTATGCATATGTTCGGAACTGAGTGTCCGAACAACAACGTTTTGTTCGGCACTGTGTATCCGAACGGAGGTTCAGTTATCCTACTTTGACAGTATATAATGAAAATATTTCAACCTGTACATAAAAAATCAAGCACTATCCAAAGTAATTAAAGATAACATCAAATAACTAAAACACATTTGACAGCAAGTACATCCATATTCAAATTATACAAGAACATCGTCTTAAAATAACCATGTTAGTACTTGAAAAAAATATATTACAATGATTTTTTGTTTTTGGTCAATTATAACAACTGTTTACATTTCTTCAACTGTCCCTTCCCCTCCTAGTCCTAGTGCGACTGTAATTTTGTGAACTCATGTGGGGATGTCGAAAGGTTCGTTGAGCATCCTCAATTGAAACTCCCCGTAACACATGTGCCAACTGATTCACATGGGTATATAATCCCCGCGGGTCTTCAACCCAATGGTCTTCACTTCTTCCTGTAACCTCATCAAGAATGATCAGTGCATCTGAATTACGCTGCCGATAGTCAATCATACCGCTACTGCTTGGCTCATTTTCTTCGGGACGGGGCGCGAAATTAGAATGAAAGTTTGGGTGTTGTAATATCCTCCACGATACTCGTGCATACCAATCCATATAGCCAAGAACGCAATCTGCAGGACGCCTAACTGGTTGACTACGATTCAATGCAGATAGCAGGTGATTAGGCCATCCCTCCCAAACTTGATTGATATATTGATACGCGATTTGATAGTCACGGGCAGTCGGACCTCGCGTAGCACGAATAGGGGCTAATGGCGATGGAGGAATCGTCTGAACTCTCCCAAACTGTCTGAGCACCCTATCTAGGTGATAAGGCTCAACAACATCCATACATTTGATGCACCCACAGTAGTATACAACTTCATTGAAAGGATGATATTGTCTAATATCACGATATGGGTCCAAAATCACCTGAATTTAGTTAGTCCAATCGTAAGATGTGAAAGTATATAATAGAAAAAAAAAAGTTAATCCGATACACTATTTAAAAGAAACGTCAAGTTAATTACCTGATCAACACTCATGACATCAATTCTCTCTCGTATGCTTTGTAAAGGAGCAGACTCTCTACGAGGAAACCAACGATGGACCCGGGGCTGAATGGCTTGATAGAGTAAGTTTGGAGTCGGAGCCAAACTTTCGAAGTGTTCGTACACCCAAGCTTCTAGTATAGTCAAATAACCGGCTATTTGTTTCACTTCATGCCTGCTTGCTAACCCCAACTACCTGTATAAGTATGCTAGTGCAGCAGCACCCCATGCATATGAACGTATGGCCTCTACATCCACAAGTTTTGTAAGGAAAATGATCGGCACCCGTGTGCCACTCTTGTCAGTAAACAAGGTACAATCCAATAAGTACAGAAGGTAAGCTCTTACTGCAGAGTCTATCATCTCGTCCCCATCATCGTCAGACAAACTGGCAAACCTTTTCCGTAACCACTCCAATCTAACTGATTGGCCCCGCACTTGTATCAGCTCGTCATGTGCTTCTACCGGTTCTACTCCTAGTGCATCAACAAGGAGTGCTTGAGCTTCTTCATATGACATTCTTTCATTATAAGAAACCGTCCGCCCAATCACTGGGATGCCTAGGATAGATGCAACATCATCTAAGGTGATTGTCATCTCACCAAAAGGCATATGAAAGGTGTTCGTCTCAGGTTGCCACCTTTCCACAAAACCAAATACAGTAATCTTATTGACGGAGCGGTAAGATGCAGTCACTAATGGAGCCAATCCGGACCTCGAGACTAAATCTCTAAACCTGTCAGACTCATTCAATTGCCACAAAGGCACTTTCTGCCCATGACTTATACATTTCAGTGGGCCTCGATCCTGCATTCAACCATTAATACATAATTAAATAAATTAACAAATGAATAAACTTTCATATGAAACAAGTGAAACACACCTGTCCAATCCAAATGTACCCAGCTGTATGTGTATCAAAGCTGGTCAATAAGGACCTATCTTATGGCCCCAAGGCTGGTTGATCTTCCATCTCTTGTTGTTCTTCTTCCTCTTCCTCAGATACCTCTGGGTCTTCCACAACCTCTTCTACTATCTGACGTCGCTTCCTATTTGAAGCAGTAGGTCGCATCCGAGAAGAGCTTGGCCGGTCCATTTCTAAAATACGAAAGAAAAAAATTTTATTTGACTGCTAGATCTCTATATGTTCGGACACTCAGGTCCGAACAAATCCAATTTGTTCGGACGTTAGTGTCCGAACATTTGCAACCCGCTCGGTCAACCAGAGCCGAACAGTCGCGATTTCTGAACCTAAAACCAAAACGATGGTGGATCAAATGCAACCCAAAACTATTAGAAAACAGTAACATTGTTTGTCAAAACTTACATTGAATGAAAATCTATCCTAATAACAAGTTTTCATGGAAAGATAAGTAATCTAAGATGGAAAAAAATGGTAAAGAATAGATAGGAAAGAAAAAGAAATGATAATGTTGGAATGATCCATTTACCTTTGGAAGAGAAGGATGTCTAGAGGAATAGGAACGCCGGTGGCACGCCGGAGAATCGCCGGAAAATGATGATCCAGTCAGTGGAGTGGAAGTCCCTTTTGGTTTGTGTGTGGGAAGAACAAGAAGAAGATGTGTGTGGGAAGAAAAAAGAGGGGAATGAATATAAGGGCAGTTTAGGAACTTTTGGTGTGTGTGGAAAGAAATACATTCATTTTTAAATTTTAGTAATGTGTGTGGAGAGGAATTGTGTGGGAAAAGATAAATTTTGTGTGCCAATAGCAGGACTCTTTTCCAAATTGATTTGCTGAGTCCACCCACCAAAATACCGAAACTGCCCACGCAAGACAGCCCCAGGTCGTCGTTCTCCTCTTGCTTTCCCTCGTCGTTCTCCTCTTCTGTTCTCCTCTTGCATTCCCTCGTCGAACTCTTTTCAATCCCTCTTCTTGGTCGTTCTCCTCCAAAGAGCAGCACTGCACAACGCTTTTCTTCTTCTTCTTCTTCTTCATAAGACGCTCAAACAAGGTGAGGTCGTCTTTCATAGGTTTATCATTTTCACATTCCTTTTAGGTCGTAATTTCTTCGTTAGAGATTATAGACGTTTATTAAGATCTTCATGGGGCTAATTCTTGTGCATTCGAAGTGCTAAATCCCTGTGCATTTTGCGAAAACTTGTGGCAGTTTTCGTGATCTGCTCGGCAATGCAGAACCGTGCAAGGATTTATTGCACGAAGAATGTTTACCGTGCATATATTTTTTGCACGATAAAGTATTCCGTGCATAAAAGTTATGCACGGAACATGTTAACCGTGCACAACAGATATGCACGGAAAAAATATACCGTGCATAAAATTGTTGCACGAAATAACTATGCCGTGCAGAATGATTTTGCACGATACATTTGAACCGAGCAGCACAAGAAAAAATGATTTCTTCTGTTATGCTTTTTCCTCTTACTGTTTTTTATTTTCAGACTGGAAGATATGCCGAGGAGACCAGCTCGCCGTATTGGTGGCATCTCACATCCTACAGGAGGACGTGCTAGTACTTCTAGCGATCCATCTAGAGTGCGGACGAAGGTTGGCGTTGCTAGACCTCCTCGTCGAGGTGTGCATACTACTTCTTCGACCGCCGGCTGTAAATGGCCAACGGCGTCTAAACAAAGACGCAAATTACAATAGGATCAACTGCCTGAGAGCTCTTCAGAGGATGATTCCTCATATGACGAGGCAGGGCCGTCTAGTCCTCCCCAGCCATCTAGTCCTCCTATGGCGCCAGCAGAGGAGGATGATTCCTCAGAGAACCAGGTACAGCCATCCAGTCCTCCTACAGCAGCGTCTGGGGATGGCCCTATTCCCGGCGGTCCATCCGACCTATCTGTCCTTGTGAGTGTTAGGACTCATGTGGCCATATCCATATGGGACGGGGAGGTACACGTTAATTCTTTATATGTTTTAAGTAATTATTTTTCAAATAAGGTGTTTCATGGTCTACAATAACAGATGTTAATGACGATTTATACTTGTAATGTGCAGGAACGTGACCCGCTCAAATGTATCAGTCATTGGCGTCAGCTGAAGGACTGGTACATACCTCTCCCTGGAGACCAGCTTGATCTTGATGTGCCTCTTTTTCGCGCTATCATAGTGGAGTCTGGATTGGCAGACTTGAGGCGTTTCAGCTACCGATATATCTCTTGCCCATTGGTTTCGAGTTTTGTGGAGAGATGGCAGCCCGAGACCAATACCTTCCACATGCCATTTGGGGAGATGACGATCACATTATATGATGTGAGTTCTCTACTCGGCATCCCAGTCACGGGACTTCCTGTCCACGTATCTACTAGTATGGGATTTACTGAGCAAGTAGATCTACTCGAGTTAGGACTGGGTGTGGATAGGGCATCTGCTGGCAGCAGAGTTGAACATGGCACGGGGTGAGGTAGTGAGGATGGGGTGGATCCAATGGGTGTGTGCCGATGTGACTCCTGCATCGTCGGTTGAAGAGGTAGAGTGTGTAGCCAGAGGCCATCTTCTTTATTTGTTGGGATGTACACTGTTCACTAATAAGTACGCCACTCGAGTCCCAGTCTACTACTAATCCTTACTGATGGACCTGCCACGGGTCCGTCATTACGCATGGGGGGCTGCCGTACTAGCGTATCTGTATCGCTAGTTGGGGACCGCCACGAGGGCAGATGTGCGACAGATTGCTGGATATCTGACACTGCTCACGGTAAGACCAGTATATTTTATATATGCATATACCTATTCCATCATAATTGATATCTTAAATTGTATAATTAATAATATTTGCCATTTGCAGTCTTGGGTGTACGAGCACTTCCTGCACAATGGAGATTCACTGCAGGGATGCCTCTCGCAAGCCGCTGGAATCCCGGTCAGGATTCCGGAAATGCCAGAGAAAACATACAGCTGTTGCGGGAGAGGTTGGATGCCCTACACCCGAGCGAGGTGAGCACCCAATAGAGTCCTTGACATATATTTTACGTTTTTAACTTTTTTTATATTTTTTTGCCAATGAACATGTTTTATTATATTAGTGACTTGTTTCGTTTACATGCGACAAGTTGCTTGGGATCCGTATGCTAGTGCTAGGGCTCAGCATCCATTACAGCAAATATCCTTCTTCTGTGGTTGCTTGAGAGCTCTAGATGTCATTGAACCCTACCACCCACACAGGGTTCTTCGACAATTTGGCTACGTACAGACCATCCCACCCGCACCGCTCGCCCCCATTCGTGCTACTCGGGGAACTACTGCTGGTAAATACAAGGTCTCCTATACGTTTCTCGACCAGTATTGGATTACTTGGAAGGACCATGTATTATCTCTGGCGCACCGCGACCATCGAGCACAACATGCATGGGAGTGTTCACGGGACTACCTCGAGTGGTACACTAGGATATCACACCCTCGTGTACAGAACCCCGCCCGCCATTCCCACTATGACCCTAATGAGGGTAGAGACAACCCGACTCCGAGAACGGTGAGGGCATTTTAAACTATCTTATTTCAAACATCGATGCAACTATTCTTTATAATTTCCTTTGACACATTCTATTGTCTCTTTATAGATCCTTCGAGCGAAGGACCATATTCGTTCCACGCTTGAGCGACCGGACTAACCAGCAAACTTCTACCAGAGGGCACTGCAGACTACCCTCGAGATTCTGGATGGCTTGCCAGTAACGTATCGCCGACGTGCGCAGCAATGATGCTCGGAGGACTTTTGGATTGGTCAATGTATTTTTTTGATGATATGTATAAGTAATTTCATGAAGGATTATCTTTTTATTTGGTTGAGCTAGGATATGTACTACAAACTTTAATGTGTCAATTGAAGATTTCTTTGGAAATGTCATTCACAAAAAGACTGCTTAAGTTACCACCAGTCATCATTCATATGCTGCTGCCAATCACCTGACCTGACATTCAAGTAACTGCAGTCATTCATTAGCTGTATTCAGAACAAGATGGGGTATAGATACATCCAAACACACATTATGGCATTTTAAGATGATTTCCTCAATCGTATTAAGAGTAAAAGGATTCTGACACATATGGGCTTTAGAACCCCAGAAAACACTGATCTGGAGTTCTAAAGCCCATATGTGTCAGAATCCATTTACTATTAATATGATTAAGGAAATCATCTGAAAATGTATGTATTGATGGACAAGCCAACAGAATCCTGATACACTCCAACAGTGAAACTGCAGGCTGAGATTGCTTCAGGCTCTTTTGGAGATTTGGATTGGACAATGTATTTTTTTGATCTGATGCATAAGTAAATGCAAGAAATGAATATCTTTTTAACTGCTTGAGCTCGGATATGTACTATAAACTTTCATGTGTCAATTAAAGAATTTTGTTTCATGTGTATGAACTTTTATGATTTTTAACTTCTTATATGAAATGGATGATTCCTTTTATTTTTTTGATGAACATCTACATGCATCTTCATAATGGGATACAACATGTCCACCAACCTAAAGCACTGCATGGCCAAAACAATACGCACATATAAATTCTGTGCAGCCAACATGTACCATGCAGATGCATTCAGGTCGGCCAACATGTACTGTGCAGATACTTTCTGCTCGGCCAACATCTACCGAGCATAAACTGTGCTACTCGGCCAACAGGTGCCGAGCAGATCCATTGTGCTCGACAACTATTGATTGTGCAGAATTATTTTGCACATATACTTGTGTGCCATGCAATTTATTTTAATTGATAATAGATTGGCTGACCCACATGCAACCAAGAGGGGTCTTAAAGAATAAACAAAATACATAATAACATAAAAGGTTGCTTGCATTGATCACATCCTGTATTAAATTTGTTTACATCAGGTTGAAAGTACAAGAAATTAATCACTGTCCAGAATAACCGACTTCTTTGTTACGACACTGTCTCCAATTATTTCTTTGAATCGCTCGATGCTCTAAGCATATGGTTGTTGCCATCCGTCAGCATTGGGGTGGTGGTGTCTATACCAATTTATAGCAATGGGAGCCATGGGAGCCCCGGGTGTCATGAAGACCTAAACAAAATGGTTACCATTGACGAAACCAATAGCGATAACTTTGCGATCAGAAGGTGGAATCGGGGATGATCTCAAAGGCAGGAAAGTAAGGCACTGCTGCACAAAAAGATGGACCAATACAACATTATAATATGAAGATATCAGGTGGCCTATGTCTGGCATTGTCATCCAACGAGCAAATGGAGGATGACTATCATAGTACACAAGGGCATAATACAGCTCCCCAACCCTATCACTCCTCCATATACCAATGAATAATAATTTTGATACCTCTGCAGTTCATTGTTCAAATCCAGTCGAACCTGCATCCAACTATCCTCGCCCATGCCTAGAAGACCAGCTATTGCTCTAAATCCACAATTACCATCTGCTTCAACATCCTTAATAGTCTTGATATAAGGTCCTAAAGACTTAGGAAGCAAATTCTCAAACGTGCATGAACGAGTGCGACAGACACTTAATTTCTCCTTCCCCTTCATTAAATCTAGACTGTTGGTTCTAGATGGAACGTTATCTTCGATTGAGAGTGCATACTCGAAAGCATATGGCTCCTGACGCGTAGACCGATCCAACTTCTTCTTTTTCAAGGATGAACGACCCCGGGTATTCAATTTAACATCCGGCTCAAGAAGAGAAGTAGACGAAGGACACCCCAATTCTCTGAGTTTTTTCAATATATGTATTTTACCAGCCTGATCGGTACTCTGAAATTTCCTATTGATCAACTCGAACTCGGAAGTTGTGGTCAACTCGGGGGCTTCATTCCCCTTAGTGGAGTCTAAATTGAGCTTCCTCCAGTACTGATGGACACAACTCAGTGGTATTTGAGTGCCTTCCTTTATGTATTCGGCAATCTCGTGTGCACATAGTAAACCATGTGTCCGTCGAATTACACACCCACATGCCACCGAATCAGGACCAATATAACCAGCTCTTATCGACTCATTCAGTACCTATATCCATAGCATTTCTTGATATAAATCCTCTCAACTCACGAAACAGTGCCGGTTTGAACTTATGTTAGACGGTGTTCATGCTCTTTTCAAATGAAGCATTTATCTCTGTAAAGAGCAACTCGAGCAATGCATGGATAACCTGTCAGGACGCATCAAAGCTACTGTTCGATGTGCCAAGGTGTCTCTTCAATTTTGCATAGTGCGTTCTCAGCCCTGTTCGTAGTCACGTTTCCAAAGTGTATATGCCAATCCGTCCAAGCAACTACAAATTGTTCATTGGGGTTATTCAACCACGATTTTTCCACATAATCAACCGCGTATGGATACCCACAGAAATTTCGGTCCAATGTACTTAGACACTGAATGTAGTCATTTTCAGTGGGAGAGACTACCAACAAGATATAAACGCATCCCATCTGTCGTTGGTCTCAAAATACTTCTTATAATTTGCCAAGATGTTCCTAGAAATATGCCACCTGCATAATAAGCTTGCTGCATTTGGAAAAACAATGTTAATTGCATTGATCAGTGCTAGCTCTCTATCGGTTGCAATCACACGGGGCATAATGCATCCATCCATTAATTTCTTAAACCTCTCCAAAGCCCATTTGTAATTGGCCTCCCTCTCTGATTCAAGGTACACAAAAGCAACGGAGAAAGTCAGTTGAGTAGATGTGACACCAACAATCTCAAGGAAGGGAAGTCGATATTTATTAGTCTTGTACGTGCAATCCATTATCAAAACTTCTCGAAATGCACGTAACAACTAAATAGATGATGGATGTGCCCATAATAGGTCCATCGTAGCATCTGTAGCGTCGTTGCTAGTGTGATACTCAATGTAGTTGTTCTGCTCTAAATGCATCATGAGTTGCTGCATCTGTGATCGACAGGCCAACTCATCCACCCTCCACTTATGACAGGCATTGTAGATACTCTTCATCGTACTGGTGTTGTGCACGCCCCTTTCCTGCAACTGTTCGAAGGATGTTCCTCGGCTTCACCATACTCTTCGACATATCAATCAAAATATTGATTTCCTCCCCTGAAAGCCTTCCAGCAAATGAGTGTCCCTCGAGATGTTGTGCGTTTGGATGATTGTGCACCCCACAAACCGCTGTTAACATTTAATCATCATCATTTACCAACTTTCGGCCCTTCAAAGCAAAAGGGCAATTACACTTCTTCGTTCTCGTTGCCTTATTAGGATTTCTCTTTTCGGAGACCTTCGATGGACCCTTATAACTTCCGCTTCTCTCACAAGATAAAACTATTCTCGGCTTCTTGCCATCTCCACCAGCATCTGAAGTTTTGATTACAATTACCAAGCCATGTTTCTTTCCAACTTCCCTTGTCCATTGGATTAGGTCCTCTCGGCTTCTAAATATCATGTCAGTGGTGAAGACATTAGTAAAATCCAAAGAGCACTCACTAGCACCGGTTGACTGAATCTCCTGAAAATATGATTGCTAAATATTAGTATATTAATGCACGAGACTGTATGCCGTCCTTGTGAAATATGCTCGGTTTACTGTTGCCGTGCAAAATATTTTTGCAAGGGAATAAATATGCCATGCAAAAATTTATTACATGGAATAAATATGCCGTGCAAAAATATTTTGCACGACATATTTATTCCGTGCAAATCTAATATGTTTGATGGTATTCCGCCGTGCAATATTCATTTGCTAGGCTATGGAATACCGAGCACGACGCACAAATTTTAATTAAAATGCTGGAAATGAAGTCAAGAGTATACCTCCTCTTGGTAGATCGTTAGTTGCTTGTCCATATTGAAAATGCCTACTTCCAATAGACAATGTGGTGCAGGAAAATGAGTGCCTCCAATATCTTTAAATAAATGGAGGAGACTTGAGGATACTTTTTAAGAGTTTGAGAAGATGATGAAGAAGGAGATGAAGATCAATGGGGATGAATGAGTGCAGATGAATAGTCTCAAAATAGTGGATATAAGGGATAATGAAAGAATAAGATGAAGAAGAAGCAGAAAAAGAAGAAGAATAAATGAGTAGAGAGTAGGGCAAGAAATGTAGGAGAACCAAAGGAAGATGATGGAGGTTGATGGTAAAGGGTGATTTCGTCATTTCACCTGAGGGTATTTTGGTGATTAAAAAAATTAAAATGTGGGTGTGTACAGCAATATCAGTGGGTTCATATAGAATCACCCATTTATGAAATGACAAATTTGGACATCACTAATATTTTCAGGAGGTCATCAAATTTCTCCATACACATTTCCATAAAACATTTGGGATTTCCTACCATTCAGTCGATTCCTGCAACTCTCCTCCCTCAACATTTTTCCTCCCTACTTCTCATTCTCCTTCTCCATTCTCTTCGCATCCAGCTCACACTCATCTCCCACTCTTCCTGTCACTCACCTGTCATTCTCTACACACTTTTCATCTCATTATTTCATCATCTACATTCACTCACTACTCAAGGGGTTCTCATTTCCCATTCTTGAGCAATGGATAAGCAAATCATGAATTCCGATCGTTTTAGCAACAAGAAGGTATGCAATCCTATCGTTTTTGTGTCTTTTTTTCAAGTACATACAAACTAAAATCGCGACCCGTTCAACCATGAGAAGCCGAACAAATGCAATCCGTTCAGCCCTAATTAACCTTTGTTCAAGCCTATGACCTATGTTGCCGAACTAGGTTAATTTGTTCGGCCACTTAGGGTCAAATAGATTAATTATGTTCGTTCACATTGGGCCAAATAAGTTTAATTTATTCGACCAATCAAGGCCGAACAACTCGCTATTGCTATGCCAACTAAAAAATTGGATCATTGTAGCGTGATGCGTCTACTCAATGCAACAAGGTTAAATCGGAATGTTCGATGGACTATAGTAATGAATTTTTCTTGTAATGTTAACGTTGTCACTTGGTTACATTCTAATTTAAATTGTGTTTTGTCTAAATATTCAAGAGCCGAGCAGACTTAATCAAGTGGGCTTGTGATTTCGGGAGGAGAAGTGGTTTTTTTTATTGTCACCAAGACATCAACTTTGGGTGGACCTGGCAACAAAAAAAAAAGACTCAGCTTACACTTGGTTGTGAAGGGCAATGTTATAGAAAGAGGAAGAAGATAGATGGGACTGTAGAGAAGCAATTGAAGGTGACAGGTTCAAAGAAATGTGGATGCCTTTTTACACTAAAGGGAAAAGTGGTGGGTATAAACGACGAATGGGTGTTGCATGCAGTATGCGGTGTGCACGATCACCCAATTGTAGACTTTTATGGGGGCACTCTTATGCAACGAGATTAACAAAGGAGGAAAATTCATTGGTGGTTGACATGTCAAAAAGTATTGTTCGATCAAAGGAGACATTGGTTATAATGAGAAATATCGTTGTCCTATACCACTTGTCCAGTGAACAGTGCCTCACCTTCCTGCCTGTTGATTAGTGTCGCTTCCTACATTGGCTCGGAGGGAGATCGTAATAAGTTTCGTCAACCAGAATCACTTCGTTCAGATACTGTCTAATACCGCAATTGAATTCTACTATATGATTTGAGGGTTCTTCCTATAATAATATGTGTTATTTCCGTAGGTTTTCTAAGTATCTAGTCACCCCACTCCGCCAATAGCGACTAATTAGGGCGTCACCATCACCCATGCGTACAAGGTTGGGATTCCGCATACCAATCCCAGATACAACATTTCACGCAAATTATCAGTACGGATGTAGCCACATGTGAGACGATTGAGCTGGATTGACGCTTGCTGGAATGATGACTGCTGAATTATCATATTTGATGGATTGACACTGGGATGCATATACTTTTTTTTTATGTTCATTTGGATGTAATCACTGTTACAATTGATCATGTATCCATCAACGAAGTGTACTAATTGTTGTTTGAGCAATCCAGTTTTTTACATTTTTTTCGAGTGTGTCATCACGAACTGTTTGGCCACTCGGGGTGAAACAAAGTATTCTTGTTTGGCCATGAGTGGCCGAACATATTAATATTGTTCGGCCACCAAGGCCGAACAACTACTTTGTTGTCATGTTGTCATGTTCTCGGTTATTTATAAAGTTACTCGCTCATTTTTCATGCTAACGGACAGGTTTAAACCAAATTTAAATCCATCCAACACATATGTATCCAACCAAAAAATCCATCCAACACATATGTATCCAGCCAAATTCAAATCCACTCAATACATACATATCCAACCACATCTATATGGAATTCAATAAAACCAAAAAAAAAGATCAAAATATACATCAATGGTGTCCAACAAAAATAAATACGTCCAACACATATGCTAATTGGTCACTATTCACATCGTCTCCCTCTTGCGGCCGCATGTGTATGTCCTCGTCTGGGTACAGGGCATGGGCTGTGGACATCATCTAGAAAGGTCCCATCCATCAATCTGTCCACTTGCTCGATAGCCAATTATAGCTCACTCGAGGTTATATCACTCATATCATATTCCCTCCAAAGGATTAGTCAAATGATGCTTTGCACATTTACAATTAGTTACATTAAAAAAAAAAAAAAGGAATCAGTGCTTGATTAGTGCTATTACGATCAAAATATAGCATGGATAAGATAATTGGTCTTATTAACCATACCAGATGAGGATCAATGGTGGAGCTACCCTGAGAGTCTTGCACCCGTCGGTCATATATAGAGCGATGATTTGAGTTCTGGACAGTCAGGTGAGACACTTGTGCATACCAATCCATGTATCCGGGTACACAGTCTCATTGATGAGCCACTGGCATACTACGATTCAGAGGAGACAGTACGTGATTGTGCCACCTCTCCCATATTTGGTTTAGGTATTCATACGCAATCCAACAGTAGTTTGCGGTGGAACCACACGTGGCGAGCTTTGGAGCAAGTGGAGTTGGAGGAATCACTTGTACCCTACCGAACCGCCTCAGTACCCTCTCGGGATGGTATAGCTCAATGATATCCATACATTTCAGGCAGCTGGTATAAAAGTCTACCTCATGGAATGGATGGTCACCCTTGTTATCGATATGGATCCCATACTACCTGCACACAAGAAAATGGGCACATCAAATAGAATACTATTAACAAGACCCCAAAGTAATAGATTGCCTATCATATTACCTCATGACTTCTCAATCTGTCAAGAGCCTCTCGATGTGTATGTAAAAGAGACATGTGTTCTCTAGACTCCCTCTGGGGAACCCAGTGATGCACTCGAGGCTCGGCTTCCATGTACAGGCGGTTGGGAGTAAGTCTGCAATAGCTGAAATGCTCATATATCCAGGCCTCCAGTATGATCAGATACCCAACTATCTGCTTGACGCCAACCCGGGCAGCAAGTCCCAACTGTCTATACACTTTTGCCCAGGCAACAGCACCCTGGGCATGTAGATGCACTGCATCCAAATCCATCAACAACCTTAGATAAGTGATTAGAACATGTGTGTTGGACTTGTCACTGAGCAGTGTGAAGCCCAATATGTATAACAAGAATACTCTCGTTGCATTCCTAATTTGTGGCTTTGGGTCTACATCAGAGACATGTCCAAATATGTCCCTGAGCCACTCCAACCTCACCAAATTACCCCGCGCACTTGACAGCTCATTACGTGCATCCTCAGGTGGCACCTCCAACTGTGAGCTCACCAGTGACACCGCCCTTTCAACTGACAAGCCATCAGCTGATACTGATTTACCCGTCAATGGAATCCCGAGGATGGAGCTGACGTCATCTAAGGTGATTGTCATATCACCGTACGACATATGGAAGGTGTTGGTCCCTAGCTGCCACCTTTCTACAAAAATGGATACGTCTTACTGATGAATCTATAGGATGTTGTAATAAGTGGAGACAATCCTGACCGGACAACCAAATGTCTAAAGACATCATTTCGCACTCCTTTAACATTTTCTATCCATCCTCTGGTTTTTTGGCCACGATTAGTGCACTTTAATGGTAAACGCTCATGTAGTGCAAAGGAACATATATCAGTAAATAAAACAAATAATGAAATCACTACAATAAGTTAAGAATACATGTCCAAACCAAATGGTTGCAGTATTGTTCATCCTAAAACTCGGCAGTAGAGTAAAAATGACTGGACCTTCAGGAAATGGTCCAGTCGAGACTTCACTGTCCTCTGCATCCTCCTGGTCAAGTTCGGTGTCCTCTACATTCTCGGCCTAGTCAGGCTGCTCCACAACCTCGGGCTCATCCATAGCCTCAGGCCACTCAGGCTAGGAGACAGCCTCGAGCTGCAGGCGCCTAGCTCGTCGTTTCCTATTTAAGGACGTATGCCAAATTCGCGAGGTCTGGGCAAGTCCATGGCTGATTGTAAACAAAGAGATATAAGGGGGTGTTTGGAAACCATATATTTCTGAAGATTTTGCTATGTTATATCCTAGTTTAGAATATAATATACTCACCTAAAAACTAGGCGTTTGGATAACTTAGAAGGTATTCTACAATATCTCACTTTCTTACAAAAACCTTCATGTTATAATATTCAACTATATGCTGTATAAAATAATATTTTATTAAGACAACTAACCAAAATAATGGTTTGGCCAATTGCATTTTTTAAAATATTGATGGTTTTTATAGGAATCCTACAATTTGTCAATATTAGATGAGCAATTTAGCATTTATAAATTTTATGTGGGTCCCATAGCCTTGTCATTATTGGGTGTTTGGATAAGTGCATAATATAATATCAACAAGTTTAAATATTGTAAGATTTCATTATCATAGAATAAAATAGTGTCATATTATTATAATGTGTCACTTATGGTGTTTGGCAATCTTCACAGATTTTAATATACATTTGAAGCGTTTGACAATTTATAAAAAACTCACAAGATGATGTACCAAATAAGAAATGAAGAGAATATAATCAATTAACCCAATATAGGACCCACTAATTAGTAATCACATGTGTTAATAATCATGGTAGGACCCATCTATTGGAAAAAGAGATATAAGATTAAATTAAATCGTGAGATAAATCATGAGATCCAAGCAATGTTGTTTAATTAAGGTGGGTCCACCTAACATTGGTAGCTATACTATATACATCTAATGGTGATTATCACAAATGGCCATATCGAGCTTTTTTATGAGAAATCATTGTGGGACCCATTTGATGTTGTGGTCATATTAACGGTAGGAGAGCAATCAAATAGTGGGACTCATTTAATGATGGCAAACTGATAATTACAATCACATAATTCAATCTTGGTAATCATGGGATCTGACTGATTTTGATAGTATGGGACCCACCTAATTGTTGGTAATCACAATGAAAGCCCCGAGCGAGACATTTGTAGGACCCACCTAATATTGATAATTAACAAGGGTTATATAGTCGTGATATGGCTATAGGACCGCACATTAAATTTGTAAGCACTGTGGGGCCAATCTAATAGTGGGACCCATAAATGTTAAAACTTATAGTGGGCCATTATAATTAATGGTTGCTCATGATCTATCATATGATTTTTACTCAAACTCTCCATTTGTAGTTAAAAAAGATTTTCTAAAGATTATTTTATACAGCATATCCTTGAATAATGTAATATGAAGGTTTTTGGAAGAAAGTGGGATATTGTAAGATACTTTCTAAGTTATACAAACACCTCCTTTTTAGGTTAGCAGATTACAGTCTAAACTAGTAGATAATATAACAAAATATCTTAAAATATCTTGTTTCCAAACAGCCCCTTACATAATTTATTTATTAATTACTAATTTACGTGGGTCCTACAACTATCACATCAGGTGATTTCTAGCTCGATTACCAAAATTATGTGGGTTCCGTACTACCAACTTTAGATGGGTCTCATACTAATTACCAATATTGGATTGTAGGACTAATTACTAGTTTGCCATCATTAAATGAGTCATATTGTTTAATGGCCCCCTCGTGATTACTATAATTAGCTTGGTTAATGTGATTATTAACATCAAATGGGTCTTACATTTAATTCTCATAGATGGATTCCTCAATGATGTTTAACACTCATAGGGCTCTCCGTTATAATCACCATTGGATGTATGGCATTATGGTTATTAACATTTGGTGGACCCACGTTGATTAAATAACATTGCTCATGGTTTTTAACATTTAGTTTAATGGTTTTCTAATTAAATGGGCCCTACTGTGGTTACTAATATTAAATTACTCTAGTATGACTATTAGTAAGTGGGTTCCCACTGGGTCAATCATCCCTGTTTTTCTATTTATTTATTGTTTCGATACATCATCTCGTGAAAATGTTATAAATAGCCAAACACTTGAAAGATATATATTGAAATTTGTAGAATTGCCGAACACCATAAATGACACAATATTATAATATGATACTATTTTATTAAGTGATAATGAAATCTTACAATATTCAAATTTGATCATATTATATTCTACCTTTATCCAAACACCCCCTAAGTGTTCGCCAACAAAAAATGTGGAAAAAATTAAGAAAAAAAAAAGGAATTGTTCGGCCCTAACGGGCCAAAGAAACAGATTTGTTCGGCTGAATACAGGCAAAAGGACTGAATGCATCCAAACAAATTAAGATATAATCTTTATATTTTCAAGTGTAAATAAATTATGGGAATGAGGAGAAAAAACTTACTTTGAATTACTTATTTTGTAGATTATGGACTACTGGCTGGCCGTAGTTGGTGAGCAATGCCTGGATATGTATTTTTTTCCTAGTACTCTTGTGGTATTGCTTTGCTTTTATTTATATATCTATGTTTTTTATATGTCTACCAGAGCTCTGTTACTATTTTCTATTTGAACTAATGTGTAAGGCCCCACCCCCTGTGGACGCTCACTTATATTTGATTTATATTCATTATAGTATTTAATATCTATTTGTACTGATTAATAGGGGTTAGTAAGGGTAGTTTAATATTTTCCTAAATTTTATGCCAATTTTCTAGGAATTAGTCCATTTTTGTGATTTATAGAAATCATAGGGTTCTAGATGAACTTTAGGGAGTTTGTTAGTTAGTTAGAAGCTTTTATAAGGAATTAAGAAGAATAGGGGGGGGGGGGGGTTTTCCTTGTGAGAATTTGCAAAATAACTTGAATTTCCTTAAATGCCCATGTACTTATCTAAATCCTATAACTAAACAAGAAGGGTTTTTTAGTCATTTCACTCCAACCACAATCTATTAAAGAACCCCATTTCCCTCCAATGTCCAAGCCTCTCTCTCTCATTTCCTTTTCTTCTTGTCTCTCATTTCCCTCCAAAAATTACCTCTCTTTCTCTTTTTATCTCTACAAGAAACCTAGATCTTGGGTTTCCTACAACAAAGAAGAGGAATTCTCTCCAAGCTACAACAATCTCTGACCTAGAGGAAGCTCTCCATCTCCTAGATCTATTCTTTCCCTACACAACAATGTAAGCCATCTCCCATAGCTCAATTTCCTTGAATTTTCCTTTCTCTCTCTAGAATTCCATCTCCTAAATGCATTTCTCTATGGGAATTAGGTGTAGGTAGCCTAGATCTTTGTAGATCTAAGGTTTTGGGTACTAGTTTGGAAGAAAGAAGCCATTAGAGCTTGGAATTGGTGATTTAGATCTTGGATGTTGGAGATCAATCCAAAAGATCTTTTGCTTTGGATTAAGGCAAGTATAATATATCTATTTAGCATAGAATGTATGATTTCTTTCTTAAATTTTTGTAATTTAATTCTTATGTATGTTGATTGTTAAATCTCTTCCATTAAGCCTTGTTTTATGGATTTTTAGACATTGATGGATGTGATCTCCTATTTGAAAGATCAATGGCCCAACTGATGATGAATTTATGATGGAAGGATGAGGATTGAAGTTCAGTGATGGTTTTATGATGATTGGAGTTGAAATGAATGGAAATTGGATGAGAAATGGTGAAATGGGTGAAGTTCCAGAAATCTAGAAATGTGGTTTCTATGTGGACCCGGTCGACCAGCTCTGTGCCAGGTCGACTTAGCACACTGCAGAGTTCAGATAACTGAGACTCGGTCTGCAGCATGTCTGTTACAAAAATCAGTATAGCCTGTGGACTTAGCTGGCCACCGATCAACCGGGTACACTACAACGCATTTTCTAGACTGCCAGCCAAGTCCTGAAAATCTCAGTGTGGCAGGTCGATGGGACCTTGTGCCAAGTCGACTGACCACACTACAGATAGTGAATTTCCATATCTGTATTCCTTTTTAGATTGATGGTATGTGAGGCCCATTGACCTTCTATGTGGACCTCCAATGATGTGCCAAACATGAATCAAAGGTTGGACTTAACCTTGACCCATGAGGCCACCAAAGTAGGGTCTAGGGCATTGACTTTGATTCTGATTTGGTCTTTAAACATTGTCAAAGATGCCCGTAACCTAAGAGCACCAAATTCATATCTCTTGGCATCCGAAACTTCAGATAGGGATTGAATTAGCTTATGAGGGACCTTGGACTTGAAAATGGGGCATTGACCTAGGATGGACTATTGTTATTTCTTTCCTTGATTAGCATCGTGGTTAGAGATGATGGATATTCTTTATTGCTATTCACTCTTGTTATTATCTATTGTTTAAACATGTTTAATAAATGGAAATTTGAAGACCTGAACCTAAGATGTCCTAGTGGTGACCCGGATTGTGAATGGTGATCACTTTACTCGTGTCTGTGGCTAGGCGGGCCATCCTATGGCCTAAGGAATGGGTGGATGAAATTGCATTGGAGTATATGGTTATGCTATTGATTTAGGGACCCATTTATGGATGGATAATGTAATGAACAATACTGAACATGGACTGCAATAGAAATGGGCAAAGACCATGACAATGGTGGATCATGGCCGTGGATTCGATTAGGGATATGGACTATAGAATGTGTATATAGATTGGAAATGGCTATCGGACCTTATATAGATAGGGGATGACCTTGCTTATGCAAGGATAGCCTAGGCAGACACTGACCCTAACTTGGTTCTCATGATGAGTCAGCATAGGACAATCACTCAGTTGTTGTAAGCTTAGCCTTGGTAAGAGCTAATTATTAGAGATGAGGCCATTATGATGAGCTATGATTAAACGGTCGGCAGACTTCAGTTGTATATATGCATTCACGGCTGGTAGACTCCGGTAATGCTTATATGATTATTATAAAGATGTATTATATCAGCGGGGCTTATTATCCCTTACATTGCACTATTATTCTCTACCGCAGCTGGTAGGGCTACACATGGGCAGGTTCGGATCGGTTTAACACTAAAATCAACAACCAAATCGAATCTTTCAATTTTTTAATTAACCGATCCGATTTGACCGATAGAGAAGGTTTAAACCGAATCGAACCAAACCGAACGGTTTAGTTCGGTTCGGTCGGTTAAACCGTTATTTTTTATTTTATTTTTTTTAAATCAAACATTGAAAATTTCAAAATGATGATACCCCTTTGCATTTATTCCAATGTTTAGTGCTAACATATAAATCCAATATTCCATTAATCCATATAAAAAATAATTCTACTAAAAAAAGAGAGTTTAGATTAAATGCAAGCGCACAAAAATGACATCCTAAGGCTAAAATAGTAAAAAATGAATACTTAAGTTACTGTATACAGTCGATTCGGTTTAAACGGTTAACCATGGGCTCAATCCAATAACCAACCGATGTAAGCGGTTTTTATGATTTCCAAACCGTTAACCGAACCGATCTACTATAAGTCGATCTGAACTGCCCGGTTTGGTCGGTTTGGTCCGATTTTACGGTGATACCGGATTTTTTGTGCAGCCCCTAGCAGCTTGTAATCCGTATGGGAGGGCCGCGTCATAATATCCCGCGGTGTCCAGCTTGTGTGAGTGTGCCACATTGTTTAGATGGTCGTTTAGCTTGCTTTACTTTCACATCGATCCTTATTGATATATCTTGCACAATTGATTAGTATTGTACCTTTGTTACTTATTTAATCTTGTTATCGTTTCTATTCCATTTTGATACATACATCCTATGTTACTTGTATAATGTGCCTACCAGATCCTTTGGATCCGACCCATCAAATTTGGTGCTTGGCACCTCAAGGCGCCTCTAGTCGATGAGTACGCGTGGAGACCGGTGGACCCAAAGAAGGAGCCGGAGGACAAACTGTCTATACCAGGGGCTTGAGTGATTACTTGTTTTGGGGCTTTGGCTGTCATTTGTGGTGAGGTGAGGGTATTCATTGATGATTTGTACACACTTATTACTTTACACTTTGAGATTAGCATAGACTCATGCAGTACTACTATTGGCTTTATATTCGATTGATACCTCATTTGCTCCCACATATATTTGATATTGCTTTCGCCATTTCCTATTTGCTTCTACACTTAACTGTTGATTATAAATGTTGTAAAAGGATTTATTGGACATCACTACGGGCCTATGATCCTAGAAGTTCCCGGTTTCTTCAAGAAGTACCCGCGCCAAATTCGGGTACCTTGGCAGCATATTCGGTATATTCGGAATTGGGGCGTTACGAATGTTTTAGTATTCTTTACCTTGTTACCATATAGCACTTTGAAGTTGAGCAAAAACTTGCATAGATTGCTCTCATGTAACAAAACTCGTGATTTTTGGAAGTTCGAGATGTTGGTATTCCCCATGTGGTTGGACTACCACTTGTATCCCTGGTGTCCTTTGGTGGATGATGGGCACACCGGATTTCAATCGGATATGTTACCTTGGCCCATGCCCACTAGATCTCACAATGTACACCACCATTGCACAACTTAAGATATTTATATAAAAATAATTATATTAGAGAAATGCAAATGTCTCCCATGAACCCTCTATGCGAACTCCCCTGTGGGGCTCACCTGGGTTATGCCAGTCATGAAGGTGGATGAAGATTGAAAATTTGGATCGGTTCTATATGTATGCAAATTTCAACTATGTTGAATCATCCCAAGCCCTTCATCCATGGCACTCAAGTTTAATGGTTTTAGAAGTTACCTCTATTTTAAGATTTCAAAATAATGATGAGTAACAATTGCACGAGTATTAATTTGGACTTGTGCCACTTCATGGCGTAATGAGTGTGACAAGGTTGAATTGATCGCAAAGGGTCCCGTGAGGGATGTAACAGTTCGGTTAACCGGTCATTTTGGGAAAACCGTTAACCGAACCGTAACCGCGGTTTTCTGTATTTTTATCCACAAAAATCGCAGAAAACCGAATCGCAGTTAACCGTATTAGACGGTTTGGTTACGGTTAATAACCGTGGAAAAACCTAAAACATTCCAATGGAGAATTCTTTTATTTGTTTTTCATATGGGAGAAGAGATAAATTGCTGGACATGATATATTTCTTGATAACATGATATTATCAATTGGTCAGGGTATTACATGTGTATATCCAATCCACCCCTCAATAGTTTTTTTTTCTCTTCTTGTAGATTAACATGTTTGTGTTTGGACAGACCCTAAGTAGCAATCAGCTAGAATTTTGAATATTTGGGCAGAGTGAAATTTCACCAATTTCAACTATGCATTTGGAGCAAATCAAAATCAGGAAACCACATGATTTGGACATCGTTTCTTTCCCCTAAACTAATCGCTCCAAAATCACTCTGGGCAATTGCAATGGTACTTATTTACGTAGAAACTGAAAAACAAGTGTCCAACCCAATTAAGCTTCCCACATTCCATGCCACCCCAAATGCCCAGATAAGGTACCGACGAACCGATTGTGATCTAGGGTACATCCAAACGTACCCAAAATAAAAAAGAAAGAACAAGGCAATAAAATATATTGAAAAAAAAGATGAAGAAGAAGTACCAGAGAAAGATGAACGATCAGAGCCGAGGAGCAAGTCTTCATCTCCCAGGGTCGATGTCATCATCGGCATAGGAAACCGCAGATAGTGAGAAACATGAATATCATATGGGCGTGGGGCGAGATTTATGAATGCTGAGATATGAGGGAGGGGAAAAACACATAAAAGAAAAAGAGAGACAGAGAGGCAGTACCCGTCACCTTCTCCTCCTCCTCCTCTTCTTCCTCAGTTCCTTGTTTGGCCGCGAGAGAAAGAGAGGTTTTGTTACACCTGCCGCCTGGAGTCGAGATAGAGAGTGAGGCGAGAAAGAGGACTTAGGGCTTCGTTTGGCAAGGATAGTAGGATACAGACACACTTTATCACTTTAAGTCATTAGAAAAATATTACATTGAGGCCTTTTAGATTTTTTATGGTTAACCGAACTGTATGTTACAATTCGATTCTGTTAATAACCATGGGTCAAGATTAAAAACTATAATCAAACCGAACCGTGCGGTTTTTGGATTTCATTAACCGTAACCGAACCGAGCTGTGTGGTTTTTGGATTTCATTAACCGTAACCGTAACCGAACCGTGAAACACAATTATTAACTGCGGTATGGTTCGGTTCAGTTAGACGGTTTTTCGGTTTTCTTTTACACCCCTAGTCCCGCGTGTAAAAATAAAGATGTCTTCACTTGAGCCCTCAACCTAGAAAATTATCCAATTGAGAATTTCTTGGGAAAACTTTAAATTACATTTTAATGAGAATGTCTCATGTGTACTAGATTATTGAACAAACCATTAAGAAATAGTATCATTTGAATTATATATATTAAAGCAATAGGGAGAGAAGCTCCAGAGAGTGCCACGTTAATTCTCTTTTGAAAGAAATATGCACAAAACACATACATTTCTTTAAGGTTCCATGACATTGCAGCTATGATTTTCTCAAAAAAATTCTCCATTCGTATCCTCTAACTCCTAAAGTCTCTCATTCAATATCCCCTAAAATATCGTTATTTTGCTACAATTATTCTCACTGTCAATCTTACTTATCTTTCATCTTCTCAAAATTATAATTTTTCTATTTTAATATTGGAATTCCTAATTGCATCAAGGTATCCTTCTCAGAATAGTGGATTACCTTATGCACATCCAAACCAATCATTCAAATTGTCATCTCTTGTTTGTTTGATTCCCAAGATTTTCCTTCATTATAAAAAAATATTATACATTTAAATAAAAGCATTTAAGTAATGCAATCAAATGATGATTGTCTAAACCAACTGCACATCAAATGTAAGCTGTGGATCCCCATAAAGTGGGCTGTGTTGTATTTAAAATTATAATTTATTAAAAATAACTATTTTATCATTAGTTTGATAGATTTTTCACAATCCAATGGTAAATGTTAGTCCAATGGAATTTGGACTAAAATCATAACACACAGTTTAAATAGTTAAAAGGTGGCCCACGCATAGAGATTTAATTCAATTCACTTGACCGACATGTTTGTTCTCAGATAATGTTTGTGGCCGGGCTTTGTTAGTTTTTATTAGTATTTCCTAAGACATGAAAAATCTCATTATTATTCATTATATTGAGTATTTTTATTCCTTTGAGTTTTGTAGATTTTATTTTTCAAAGAGATTAGGATCGCATTTCGTGGATTTCATTGGATTTTTTTTTACACATTTTCCTAGGAGAGTAAGATCTTATTTTTATCAAATTGTTAGTTTTTTTTTTCAAATCCACTAGCATTTGGTATTTCTTTTTGTTTCTATGGATTATCTTTTATAAAGTAAAGATATTATTTTTAGTGGATTTTCTAATCCAACAAAATATAATTCCTTTTATCTATTCTTTATAATATATTATTTTAGATTTAATTTTCATTAATTATATTTAAAAAATCTTAAATTTTACTATATCTTGAATTTTGGCCCCAGGCTTATCACAGGGCTTTATTCATCAGAGGATTTCAAATTTCCTATAAACTTTAACAAAGCCTTGTGCTTTGCCATTCTTTAAAAAGGCAAGAGATAAGTAAGAAACAATTGTACTAGCAAGTTGTTTCTTAAAAAAATAAAATTTTTTCATTGCCACTTTCTTATGCCAGCAGAATAAGATTATGAGATTTCTTCCGGTGAAATTAAAATCCGGAACAATGATTTACACATACCAAATATGTTTTCTATAACCTTATCTCATGGGAACGTTGGAACATCCCACTAGAATGATGCCAAACATGCCCTAAACCTCCAACAAAATCGAATGAGACTGGATCCAATTGCATGACGTGTGAAAGAATGCTAGTCGAGCAAAATCGCTATTGCTCCATTACATGCAAGGTGAAACACAATAAAATTTGATTGATGCAATGATGATCAAGATTTATGATTTTTTTGTTGTTGTTGTGATTGGTTTATTGTGAATTTGGAGTTTGTTTAAATTGGAAATATGCAGGTTTTGTATGAGAGTGAGAATAATGGATGTGATACTTTAGAAACGTCTCAAATAGTGGAGATGGAGATGGAGATGGAGGTGAATAAGGAGAAAAAGAATCTGAGTTGATCTCACCCCCTGACTGAATTCACTCAAATGAGAACAACAACTCATTCAATAACTTGGATGAGTAAAATTCGCCTTTTATTTTGAATTTGAAGCCCAAGATGATGCACAAGAGGAAAGGAGTGGAAAGGAGTTCCTCATAAATTACCTTCCTTCTGAGATCTCTCTGAAAAATCTGCTATCAAGATTAATATTAGAGGATTTTACCGATAAAATTCCGAAATATGACCATATATCCCAATGGGTCCTGGCAATTTATACAGCACCAATTGGGTCCGTCAGTACTATTTGAATTTTTTTAAAGCCTGGGATAAGTGACGCTAGCGTCACTGGATCTCAAAGCTCTTCCCTCTTCTTCATCTCTTCCTTGTGCCTTTTCTCAGAAACACCTTCGGTGGCCACGAGATTCCCGCCCTCATTCCCGCCCACAACTCTCTCACCACACTCAAGCTCATCCTCCATCGGAGGTGGGCGGCCCTCTCTTTCGACAAGGAAGTCTTCTATACGGTGGTTTTCTGGCTCCACCAAAACCACCCAAAAACCCTAGCTTTGAACGTGAGGTGGTTTGCCCAAGTCGACTATATGCGGTATCTCCTCGACATTCTCTTCCATGAAGTAGCCCCCCAGATGTTTTGGAAATCAAAAAAGAGGAGATTGAGTGGTTGGGGAAAGATTACTCATATCTGCGCCAAAGGGCATTGAAACGGATTTTAGCATAGAAAGAAAGACTCAGGCCCGAGTTGGCGAGGAGGTTCGTGGAAAGGTATAATTCCGACTCGAATTACAAAATCCTGTATGACGACATCTCTGATTTCCTCGTCGAATCGCTGAAAATCGATATTTGGTTCTTGGATGGAACATTGGGTATTGGAACATGGGAACATTGGGTATTGGAACATTGGCCGATTTCCTCGTCGAACACCTTTGTCGTCATTTGTGTGAGTTTTGGAACATTGGGTACGTGGCATCGTGGATCCCGTCTCTAGATTCATTGTTGGTAACTCGCAAAGCGACGATAGCGTCACTCAATATTTCTTTGAGTGACGCTATCGTCAGTTGGAATAAAAAATAAAAAAAAATAGAAATGTGGTGGGAAGACCCAATCAGTACTGCACAAATTGCCAAGACCGATTGGGATAAATGCCTGTATTTCAGGATTTTTTTCAGTAAAATCCTCTTAATATTATTACCATATATATGTTGTGCTATTATTAATTAGTTATTTAATCGGTTGGGGTGGGGCAAAAGAGTGAGATGTACAGCATAATAGATGCAATTTTTTTTTAACAGAGAGACATATCATTATAGTTTTATATGTTATCTTGTTTGTTAAAGTTTATATGAAATTGAAATCCTCTGTCGAGGAAAATTAGTTGTAATGTAAAACTAGCAACAAAGCCCTATGCTTTGCCCCGAACCCCATAATTAGAATCAACATTTCAAATTCTGCCTTATTATTCAATAAAAATGATGAGAGCCACAAGTCATAGAGACACTGGGTCACAACTACATTTACACATAAATATCATACTATAACAATATAATATAAAAAAATCTTGAGGATTTTACGGAAAAAGTCCGAAATTTGGACATTCCTCAAAAAGGGTCCCAAATAATGTGTAGTACAAAAGAGCTCCTCCCGCCAATTTTTTTATTTTTTTATACTTTTTTTTAGTGACGATAGCGTCACCCTTAGTGACGCTCGCGTCGCTTGTTCGAGCATCTTGTCTTCTTCTTCCTCTCCTCCTCCTATTTCTCCATCTCCCCACTCCATCTTTAATAGATATTTTAGGTTTATCACTATTAATCATTGCACACATATAGTTGTGAATCCAAACAACTAGTATTTGGATTTTTTTTGCATTCACAGTTTATCTTTTTCAGTGTTACGCGTGTGATCATTGAGTGCCACTCAATTAAACGAATGTTGTAATTAAGATGAAGCCAGGCCCACATAATTATTTGGAGTTATAATTGGCAATGAAGAAATGCAAATATGAGTCTGTTTGGATAGATGTGTGGGGCAACAAGAAATGGTAAATTAGGAATAAACAGAGAAGAGGGAATTAGCAGTTGGCTGGCTCGACATAAGATCCAGAAAGTCAATAATAACTCATGGCATTCTTTTGAAGATTCGCCCCGGTAGCATGAACTTCATTGAGATTAAGGTGAAGGGGACCTAAATTCCTCCTAATGTCTCACAAGTTTCTAATGATGCAAAATAACAACAAAATAAAACACGATGTAAAGTATGCAATTTCTACTACTGCTTGTACATATGCAATTTCTGATTGGGAGTATGGATATGGAACTGGATGTGTTCGGACTAGGTTGCATCTGATTACAAGCAAATAATCTGAACATTCAAGAAGGAATCAAGAGAATAATGAAAATACAAAGGCTTTTTCTAAAAGAAGTCCGAATGGGTTTCAAAGTGAATAAAAACTAATGGCTTTCTTTTGAAGATTCATCCCAGCATGAACTTTAACTAAGATTAAGGCGAAGGGGGCCTAAAACCATCATCTGTATGTCTTTTGCAAGCTTCTAATGATGCACAACAACACCAAAACAAAAGAAAGATGTAAAGTGGTGTGATGGTGTTTTAGAAATTTTCTTTTATAACTTTTAGGCTGGCCAACTCATGGAGAAATAGGAGGAGAGGAAGAAGAAGACATTAGGAGATGCTCTGACGAGACGCTAGTGTTTCCCTCGTCAGACACGAACGACGCTAAACATTAGGAGATGCTCTGACGAGTAACGCAAGCGTCGCACTCGTCAGACACGAGCAACACTAGCGTCGCTCCTATCAAAGTTGAAAAACAAAAAAGGCCCAACAAACCTCATTAATACTACACAATATTTGGGCACCCTTTCCGAGGAATGTCCAAATTTCGGGATTTTTCCCTTATAATCCTCAAGAACCTTTAAATTAAATCAAGTTAATGCAAAAGAATAACTAATGAATTTAGTTTCAAATGAAGAGTTGGATAAGAAATAAGGTAGTTATTTTTTCAAGTCATTTAAATGATAATCAATTTAACATAGTTGAGAAGAAAAGGAAAAAGAAAATTTAACAATTAATGTTCCTTTCTTCCACTTGTTCCAGGTTTAGACATCGAAGCAATGCTTTCATTTTCCATTTGATTACTTAAACTACTTGTCCCAATGTTTGGAGGGGTGTTGTTATCTTTCATCTGCAATCCTGTAGACAAAATAAAACAAAAGTTAGTAAAATGAAACATATTTTTTAAAAGTTTATATGTTAATAATAAAATTATAAAAAGACTTACAATGTTATATATACGATAGTAAGAAATTTTCCTCCTAATTGATAATTAATTTTTAATTTTTTTTATCGGAACTTCGCTATTCAAAATAGATTTGTTCTTATCTTCAGATGAAACAAATATTCTTGCCAGAATGTTGAATTGGATGGGCACATCATAAATAACTATCAAGTTTACACAAAATAGCATTCTAATATATCCATAAAAATTAAAATAGCCATGTCAGAGGCTAATCAGATGGGTATAAAGATTTTATATGAATCATTCCCTTTCCACCGGTATTGTAATAAAACTTTATCTAAAAGAATAAATATAGATGTAAACAATCTAATTTGCAGAATCACCATGTCCATGCTCAAAAATAAAATCTTATATAATAAAACAAAACAAATCCATCTCATAACCATGCAAAAATTGATCAAAAAGCAAAAAATTTTGACATAAAATAACGAGGAAAGTAAATGTAAAAAAGTTTGCTTGACGTTGATGAATTTCGAGGGATTAGAATTTAAAGCGGGATTTTGACAACTATGAGATACATATTAAAATTACAAAAATATATGATGTAAAATGCATGATAAACATTGATCCATAACAACAATGAGAATACCATAGCGTAGGGGAAAAACTGGTTGTCAAATTGGATGGTGCATAAATATCAAGTTTACACAAAATAGCACACCGTCTAAATACCTTGGATACCCAGAGTATAAATATTTGAATACTCACATTTTTTTTTTTTTTTTTTTTTGCTATTAGAGGGTTCCCAACCCTTCGGGCTGGATTAATCCCTTCGGGCCCAGAGGAAAGCCGAGTAAATTCCCCTGTAGCTCCAGTGTGGTAGTGCAGTTTCGAACCTAAAACCTCCAGGTACAAACCGTGGTCCTAGGCCAACTGAGCTACCCCTTGGGGTTGAATACTCACATTTAAATGGAAGGGCTTTTGATCCACTTATGGCTCATTTTTGTTACAACGGTGGAGCAGGTTTCGGATCTCACACCTATGAGAAGTAACATCGAACATGTAAGACACTTGTTTCCAAATTTATGAAAATGGCATGATAAAAGGGCTGATCATGTATCTCGTGCAACATAGTTTTTTTTTTTTTTGTAAAAAGAGGGAATTCATGAATTGAGAAATCTATTTTTCAAGAGAATACTATAAGATACTATCCGTTTAAGCCTTGTATTATATAATGAATCTAAATTTTATAAATAAATTAATTTAGTCTTTTTTACTAAATAATATATTTATTTATTTTATTTTATTTTTTATCAGTAATAATTTAAAGAAACTAATAAATTTAAATATATTTTTATTGTTTGGCTAGGGCTAAGCACGGGCCATCGTTGCTAGTGTGTGTATGTAATGGATCAAAACCCATCCTAAAATTTAGGATACGATGAGAAGCTTGCATGGGGTTTTAGGGAGAGAGAAAATTCATAGAGGTTCGGTTGCCCATGTCAAAGTAAAAAATGTGTATATATATTTTTTTTAAAAGGAGAACTCCGTGGGTGCTAATGTGGCGCCCTAAAGAGTCCCCTCTCCCCATTACTTTTAATCTATATAATGTGTTATTTAGCATATAACATTTTGTTTCATAAGTTACACAATTGACCACTTGCAACAAAAATAGGCTATTCGAAGGACAATTTCAGTCATGAGAATCTGTGTGTGTGTGTGTGTGTGTCCATATAAATACGCATAATGTAAATTTGATGCCCACAAAAGGACGCAATTTCCTACTCATGCCTATGAGGAGCAACATTTGCTAGTAGTTTTTACTGCGTAAATGTTAATGGTTTATATTTTGACAAATATGTTTCAAGTATTTGGATATGATGACATTATAGGAACTAATTTTTTAGGGATGATCAACCCACACTCTTTCTTTGATCTTGTTGGGTTAGTTAACTCGATAAACATGCATACGTTTTTAATTATTCTTGATCTTCCATTCCAATAAGACCAATGAAGAAAAGAAAAACTAAAGAAGAAGAGAAAGCTCTAAAGTTTGTGCAAAATTAGCTATAATTTATCAAGTGCATCTCAAAGCTAAGTACCTTAAAATCACTCTCTCATCTTATTCATATTAGTAAGGGAAAATTTCAAATAGGGCCTTAAGTATTTGCCTTATTTAAAAAAAGGACACAAGTTTTCAAATTTGCCCCTACATTTCTCAGTAAGTTTTCAATTTAGGATATCCAGCCATTTAAAGGTATTTCCAGGCAACTTTTTTTCTTAATTTTTTAAAATACCCGAATTACCCTTTATTTAAAGACATGACATGATTTCGGCATCCACTACATGCAACCGATCGTCACAAGGATGCTGGTTGTCCTTGATTATAGTGAGGACGCCATCGAAGAAAATGAGTTGAATATAGAGAAAGCCAATCAGGGTTTTATTTCAATGAAGGGCAATTTGAGTATTTAAAAAAATGAGAGAAAAGGTTGTTGGGAAATAGCATTAGATGGACAAATGTCTTTAATTGATAACTTCCTAAAAAACTTAGGGACTAATTTGAAAAGTTTTGAAATTTATGTCATTTTTTGAAATAAGATAAAAACTTAAGGCCTAATTTAAAATTTCCCCATATTATTAAAAATTAATTTATTCTAATCAAAGTTGTACTCCCATAAAGTTAATAGTGTAATTTGACTCCTTTATTTATGTTTTTTTACTTCACATATTCTTAGACATGATGAATGTTGCTATGGCAATTTGTTCCACTGGGATGAAGCTATTTCTAACAACGAAATAATGTAGAGCAATGATTCTAACTCATTTGGATTTTAGTGCTTGTTTCTTTACCAGAATTCCAATAATTATTGTTTGGAAAATCATAAATTCTACGAAAGCCATCTTTTAGGGCATGTTTGGCAATGGTCCGAGCAAGAGTATTCCGCTCGATTTTCCTAGGGGAAATTCTATATGCACCCACCAGAAGTGTTGAACACACCCACTTGCTAAGCTCACCACACCCAATATATTTAAAAAAAATTATTGCTGAGCTCACCCACCATAATACCCATACTACCCACGCTTGAAGACCAGGTCGTTTCATTTCCTTCTCCATTCCCTCATCGACAGTTTTGAAATTTGAGAATTACGGAAGCGTCAAACTCTTCTTTGTCGACCTTTTCTCCACTACACAGCTCACAGCTCTCATCACCGTGCACTTCCTTTCTGCATTGCACTGCTTGTATCTATCTATCGTCGGGGACACTCAAACAAGGTGAGCTCTCTTCTTCTTCCTTTTTTGTTCATAGGTTTATCATTTTCACATACTTTTTTAGGTTGTAATTTATGCATTAGAGAGTATAGACATTTGCAAGAAATAGGGAAGTCCCTAATGAATGACATGGATGGGAGTTTCGAACTCTAAATTTACCCTATCCATTTTTTTTCTTCTTCTTATTCAAACAGTCGTTCGTGATCTGCTCGGCAATCCAGAAACATGCAGGGATTGTATGCACGGCACATCGATGCCGTGCAGATACTACATGCACAGCCCATGTAAGCCGTGCATTTTTTATATGCACGGCATGTATTAGGCAAGCATATAAAAATGCACGGTACAATCATGGCGTGCGAACACAAAATGCACATTTTCATTGAGCCGTGCAGAAGAAGTTTGCACTGTATTTGAACCGAGCAGTACAAAAAAAATCTAATATCTTCAATTACGTTATTTTCTCTTATTGATTTTCATTTTTAACAGATTGGAAGAAATGCCTAGAAGACTAGCTCACCGTGGTGGTAGCTCATAGACGACAGGTGGACGGGCTAGTTCTTCTAGCGAGCCATCGAGAGTCCGGAGCAAGATTGGTGTCACAAGATTGCGTCACCGAGGTGTGCATACGAGTTCTTCGACCGCCGGTTGTCAACGGCCAATGGCGTTTGAACGAAGATGAAAGTTGCAGCAGATCCAATCCCGGAGCCGGTTGAGGAGCATGTTGACAGTTATTCAGAGGATGATTCTTTAGGGGAGGAGGCACAGCCGTCCAATCCTCCTGCAGCGGCAGCAGGGGAGAATGATTCCTCAGACGAGGAGGCACGGTCATCCAGTCCTCTCACAGCGGCGGCAGGGGAGGGTCCTATCCCCGGCGGTCCGGCCGACGTTTCTGTCCTTATGAGTGTTAGGATGCACATAGCCATACCCATATGGGACAGGGACGTACACTTATATTTTTTTAATATTTTAATTAATTATTTTTCAAATAAGATGTGTTGAAGTCTATAATAAAATATATTAATGAAGCTTTAAACTTGTAATGTGCAGGAACGTGAGCTGCTCAAATGTATCAATCATTGGCATTAGCTGAAGGATTGGTACATACCTCTGCCCGAGAATGGGGCCGATATTCATGGTCTTCGGTTTCATACTATTTTAGAAGAGTCTGGATTGGCAGAGTTGAAGCGTTTTTCGTACCGTTATACCTCCTACCCTTTGGCATTCAGCTTTGTAGAGAGGTGGCAACCTGAGACAATACCTTCCACAAGCCATTTGGTGAAATGGCGATCACCTTAGATGATGTGGGTACTCTCCTCGGCATCCCAGTAATGGGATTGCCTGTCCACGCATCGACTAGTATGGGATTTACTGATCAAGTAGATTTACTTGAGCATGAACTGGGCGTGGATAGGGCATTTGCGTCAGCTGAGTTGAGAGTGGAGCGTGGTGGGGTAGTGAGGATGACCTGGATCAAACGGGTGTGCGGCGATGTGAGTCCTGAGTCATCTATTGAGCAGGTATAGTGTTCAGCTAGAGCCTATCTTCTGTATTTGTTAGGTTGCACACTCTTCACCGATAAGTCATCCACTAGAGTCCTCATCTACTACCTATTTTTACTGATGGACTTGCCACGGGTTCGTCGTTATGCATGGGGGGCTGCCGCGCTTGCATATCTTTATCGCCAATTGGGGACCGCCACGAGGGCAGATGTGCCACAGATTGCTGGATATCTGACACTGCTCACGGTAAATGTGTACACCCCTTTTATATACATATACATGTTCCCTCGTAATTGATCCTATAAATTGTATAATTAATAATTTGTATCTTTTGCAGTATTGTGTGTACGAGCACTTCCCATTTGCACGTCCTCCTGCACAGTGGGGATATACTGCTGGAATGCCTCTAGCGAGCCGCTGGAATCTTGGTAAGGATTCCAGGATTGCGAGGGAGAACATAAAGTTGTTGTGTGAGAGGCTGGATGACCTACATCCGAGTGAGGTGAGCACCCAATAGAGTGCCTAGGTGTCTATTTTACGTTTTTGCGATGGACGACTTTTTATTATATTAATATTAATGAGTTGTTTCATTTACTTGCCACAGGTGGCTTGGGATCTGTACACTGGTGCTAGGGCTCAGCATCCATTCCATCAGATATCGTTCTTCTGTGGTTCCTTGAAAGCGTTAGATGTCATTAAACCCTACCACCCATACAGGGTTCTCCGACAGTTTGGATATGTACAGACCATCCCACCCACACCGCTCACTCCCATTCGTGTGTCTCGTGGATCTATTACTGGACAATACAAGGTCTCCTACAGATTTCTAGACCAGTACTAGGTTACTTGGTTGGATCATGTATTATCCGTAGCGCACCACGGCCATCGAGCACAACATGCATGGGAGTGCTTACCCGACTACCTCGAGTGATTTTTTAGGATTTCACACCTTCGAGTATAGAACCCCGAGCATCATTCCCACTATCACCCTAATGAGGGTAGAGATGACCCGACTCTAAGAGTGTGAGGGTTTGAACTTTTTCGAAACATTATGCATCCATTTTTTATGCTTATCTTAAGTATTGACACATTTAATTGTTTCTTATAGATCCTTCGAGCGACGGACCATATCCGTGCTACGATTGAGCGAACGGAGCAGCCTGTAGATTTCTATTATCGGTCACTATAGACCACCCTTGAGATCCTGGATGGCTTGCCAGTGACGTACCGACGACGTACGCACCCGTGATGGAATGAGGGGTGTTTTTGTGGTCTTTTTCTTTTGTTATGGATGTACGGATGAGTTTTTTTAGGATACATTTTTATGGATGTATGGATGTATGGATGGTTTTTTTTTTATGGATGTATGGATGGATCTATGGAATTTTTTATGGATGTATCCATTTTTTTAATGGATGTTTTGAGGATACACTTTTTTATGTATGAACTTGTATGATTTATATGGATATGTGTTTCATTCGATGAACTTGTATGATTTTGATTAAAATGGAAAGAATTATATATAATATTACACATTGCACGACTATCATGTTCCGCTCAAAAGGTAATTGAGTGTCACCTTAATACCATGCACTTTTTGTATGCTCCGAAACTGTTTGTCGTGCAGTGTGTATGTGATTAACGTGCAAATAGTCACTACACGGTAACTTATTGATGTGCGATATCCATCTGCGTGGAACCTATTAGCCGTGCAAAACTTCATTTGCACGACCCTGTTTAACCGAGCAGGTGTTAATGAATTAACACATTTTATGGAATATTATTAATGAATTAACACATAACATAAACATATAAGCCTTTCATCGATTTCATCAGCTATCCGTTAAAAAACAAGTTATATGTTTGTAGTCTTTCAAATCGAGAGTGCAAATAATCAATCGCTGTTAAGATTGACCGACTCCTGTGTTGCAATACTATTTCCAATCATTTGTTTGAATTGCTCGATGCTCTTTGCATATGGGAGCTGCCATCCGTCTGCATTAGGATGATGATTTCTATGCCAATTTGTAGCAATGGGAGGCATTGGTGCTTCGAGTTTTATGAAGACCTGAACAAAATGGTTTCTATTGACGAAACCAATCGTGATAACTTTGTGAGAACTTGATGGAATCGGGGATGATCTCAAAGGCAGGGAAGTAAGGCACTGCTGCAATAAAAGAAGGACCAATACAATGTTATAATATGAAGATATCAAGTGACCCATGTCCGGCATTGTCATCCACCGATCAAATGAAAGATTGCCTTCAAAGTAAGACAATGCGTAATACAGCTACCCAACCATTTCCTCTCCTTCATAGACCAATGTATCGTAATTTTGATATTTCTACAACTCATTGCTCAAATCCATTCTAACCTGCATCCAACTATTCTCGTCCATGCCTAGAAGACCAGTTATAACTCTGAATCCACAGTTACCATCAGCTGCAACATCCTTAATAGTGTGGATATAGGGGCCCAGAGACTAATGAAGCAAATACAGAAACATACATGACCGAGTGTGACGGACAGTCATTTTCTCCATCTTCTTCATTACAATTGTATTGCTTAATTTAGCTACAACGCTATCTTAAATCGACAGTGCGTATTCTAAACCAGATGGTTCCCGACGCATAGACCGATCCAACTTATTTTTCGATGATGACCGACCGCAGGTATTCAATTTAACGTCCGGTTTAGTAAGAGAAGTAGATGAAGGACTCCCCAATTCTCTAAGTTTTTTCAATATTTGTATTTTACCATTCTGATCACTACTATGAAATCTCTTAGAGAGCAACTTGAACTTTGAAGTTGTGGTCAACTCGGGGGCTTCGTTCACTATAGTGGTATCTAAATTGAGCTTCCGCCAATAGTGGTAGACATTACTCAGTGGTATCTGAGAACCTTCCCTTATGTATTAGGCAATTTCGTGTGCATATGTTAAACCATGGGTCCGTCGAATTACGCACGCACATATCGCCGAATCTGAACTAATATCACCAGCTCTTAATGACTCATTTAACACTATATCCAAAGCATTTCTTGATAGAAATCCTCTCAACTCACAAAATAGTACCGGTTTGAACTTATGTTGCACGGTGTTCAAACTCTTTTCAAAAGAAACCTTTATATCTGTAGGAGCAACTCTAGCAAGGCATTGATAACCTGCTAGGACGAATCAAAGCTACAGCTTGATGTACCTAGGTGTCTCTTTAATTTTGCTTGTGCACTCTCAGCTCTGTTAGTAGTGACATTCCCAAAGTGCATATGCCGATTCGTTCATGCAGCCACAAATTGTTCCTTATGTTCAACAGCATGTGGATACCCACAGTAATTCCGTTCCAAAGCACTTAGGAGTTGCGTGTAGTCACTTTCAGTTGGAAAGATTACCAACATGTTCCAACAAGAGATAAATGCACTTCATCTGTCGTTGGTCTCAAAACACTTCTTATAATTTGCCAAGATGGTCATAGAAATATGCCACCTGCATAATAAGTCTGCTGCATTTGGAAAAACAACATTTATTGCATTCATCAACGCTGACTCTCTGTCTGTGACAAGCACACGCGCCAGAATGCATCCATCCATTAATTCCTTAAGCCTCTCCAAAGACCATCTATAATTGGCCTCTCTGATTCAAGGTACACAAAAGCAACGGAGAACATCAGTTGAGTAGATGTGATACCAACAATCTCAAGCAAGTAAAGTCGATATCTGTTAGTCTCGTACGTGGAATCCATTATCAAAACTTCTAGAAATCAACGTAATAACTGAATAGATGATGAATGTGCCTAGAATAGGTTCATGACAACATCTGTAGCATCGTTGCTAGTGTGATACTCAATGTAGTTGTTATCCTCTAAATGCATCATGAGTTGCTGCATCTGTGATCGACCGGCCATCTCTGTCACCCTAGACTTCTGGCGAGCATTGTAGATACTCTTCATCATAGTGGTGTTGTGCACATCCCTTTCCTGCAATATTTGAAGGATGTTCCTCGGCTTCACCAAACTCTTAGACATATTAATCAAAACGTTGATTTCTTCCACAAAAAGCCTCCTAGCAAACGAGTGCCCATCGAGATGCTGTGCGTTTGGCTGATTGTGCACCCCACAAACCACTGTTAACATCCAAACATCGTCAGTTGCCAACTTTTGACCCCTTCAAAGCAAAAGGGCAACTACACTTCTTCGTTCCAATTGCCTTGTTAGGATTTTTCTTTTCGAAGACCTTCAATGGACTCTTGTAACTACCACTTCTCTCATAAGAAAAAACGATTATCGGCTTCATTCCATCTCCACCGGCATCTGAAGTCTTGATTACAATTACTAAGCCATGTTTCTTTCTAACATCCCTTGCCCATTGGATTAGGCCCTCTCGGCTTCTGAATATCATGTTAGTGGTGAAGACATTTGTAAAATCTAAAAGGCACTCACTTGCACTGATTGATTCAACCTCCTGCAAATATATCACAAATTCTTATATTATCACTGCACGCTCATTTATCACCGTGGAATATTATACTACACGGTATCGTTCTTTATGTTTCTGCTCGGTTTAAGTTGAGCGACTAGAAGTTACTTGTGCGGTTTTATAGCGATGTGCAATATAATGTTGCACGCCTTATGAAAACCGGGCATATATTAAATGCGCGGTACTGGAAATCCAGGCAAGACGCGAGAAGAAAAAAGAAAATGAAGTCAAAACGTATATCTCATTTTCGTAGATCGTCAACTGCTTGTCCATATTGCAAATGCCTACTTTAAATACATAATGTGGTGCAGGGATATTTGTACTTCTAAGCTCATTCGAGAAATGGAGGAGACTTGATGATATACTAAAAAAGAGTTGGAGAAGATGATGACAAATGAGATGAAAATCAATGAGGAGGAAGGAGTGCAGAGGTGCAGTGACAAGGGAATAAATAAAAGAGAGATGAAGAAGAAGAAGAAGAAGAAGAAGAAGAAGAAGAATAAGAAGAGGAGAAGAGAAACGAGACCCACTGCTACTGTTGAACCAAAGAAGGAAGATGGATGTTGATGGTAAAGGGCGATTTCGTCCTTTTTTTTAAAATGGTGGGTGTGTTCAACACTTCCAGTGTGTGCATATAGAATTTCTCTTTTCCTAGCTGTCATGGAAAACCTACGTTTGGTGTGTTGTGAAAAAGGGTGGCATGGAATACTCGCATCCTAACTTCTGATCATCTTGATAATCGGACCTCCTCTGGTTCGACTTTGAAAATCAACGGAACAAACAAAAGGCATTGCTGTAGTAATATTGGCGTTAACTTGAGGTTACCATCGTGTACTTTGGAAACCTACTTTATTAGTCCCTTATTTAACATATGAACCACTAGTCATGTTTAAAATGCTCAAAACAACTAGGAGTCCAAATATCAGTCGTTGATTCATCGCGTGTTTTAAGATATTTGCAAAAAGTCCAAACCATTGGATTATAATCTCTGGAATTCAATGGGCCCCCTTTTGAAAAATCTTATCCTTAATTCTCATTAGAAGGCCTAAAACAACTATGGGCCCAAATTTGACAGCATGATTCATCATAGATCATGAGAAAATGGCTAAACATTCCATATCGTTGATCTTCCACAGTGAGAAAAATGTGATTTTCTTGCGGTCTACGTTTTTTTTTTTTTCATTTTTTTTGGTTGTTGTGGTCATTGTAATCATGATCCAAACTGTCTATAGTTTTTGGAAGACCAAACATGGCTAGGGGTTCAAGTTTCGATCGTTGTTTCATTGTGGATTTTGAGATATTTATGAAAAAGTACATACCTTAAAACATTACTTTTATTTTATTCATGTGGACCTCCTTTGCACGATCCAAACTGTTCAAATTTTCTAGAGAGCCAAAAACGACTATATGGTGAAAGTCATGAATTTTTATGGATTTTGAGAAAATTGCAAAAAACTTAAAATCATTGGATCACACATGCTATGGTTGATAGGAATCCTCTATGTTTACTAAACCTATAATTCTACTAAAGAAACCCTCTTCTTGGATACTTTGGTTCTAGCTGTACAAAGGAATCCTCTAACTAGAGGTTTCCTATCTATTTGTCAAATCTGCCCTTAAGTGGAATTCATGGATCATCCTCTCTACCTGAGCATCCAGAAATGTCAAGGAAGAAAATTCCAAAGGCCACTTTTGACTTTCTAAGCAGCTCCAAATCAAAATCCCAATAAAAGAGCAACCATTACATTATATCTTTAAATTCTCAATGACACAAATTCCAATAAAGAAACGTGCACTTTAAGTCCCCGGAAAGGGAATCTCCATGTTTACATAGTTGTGGAAATCCAAGTTTTGCAATAGATAATCTCCAAAGATTTAGGTCATCTAAATCCTCGTTGCAGGGATTCTTAGGTCCGAGTCCCCTCCCCCAGGATAAGGAAATCTCCACTTGACTGGGGAGTCCGGATCCTCTATTTCAATGAAAGAGGTCGATCTTGTTTCATCCAATCCACATTCGCTAACTATATAAAATCTCATGCTAGCTAATATACCCTCTTAATTGACTTTTCTAAATGAAAGAATCGAAAGGAAATTTTATATAGCCGGTGATTTGGATGAAACATAGGGAGATTCTGTATGCACCCACGTTTTTTGCTGTGCCCACCCACTTTTCAAAAAATACCCAAAATAGCCTCATCTTCTCTCCCCTGCAATCACCGTTCTCCTCCTTCTCCGCCAGCCTTCTTCCCTTCCTCCCTGCCACCTGCACCCACTGCGCACCACCCTCTTCATCTCCCTCTCTCTTCGCCATCTTCTCTCCCTGCTTCACCCTCTCTATCTCCATTTTTCCCCTCCGCCCTGCAACTCTCTCCACCCCACCGTGCACCCATCTCTCTCTCTCCCTCTCTGCCACCGCCCACTCCATCTCCCCTCTCTCTCTCTCCTTCATCTCTCCCCCCTCTCTTTTCATTCCTTTGTTTCTTTGTGTCCATGCTTCACCATATCTCTTCTTCCATCTCCATTTTCCCCTCCGCCCTACAACTCTCTCCGCCCTCTCTTGATCGCAGTCTTCTCCCGAGGTGCACGGAGTTTCGGAGCCGTCCACATAGAGAGGTGGACGGCCGGAAAATCTCGTGCATTTTTTATTTACACGGTTGATCATATCCGTGCACAGATCGCAGACTTTTCCAAATGTGCACGGAGTTTCGGAGCCGTGCACATAGTAAGGTGCACGGCTGAGAAACACCGTGCATTTTTCATTTGCACGGTTTATCAACCCCGTGCACATAAGATATGCACGGCTGCATTTTTCCGGCGTCGCACCTCGCAGACCCATTTGTCCCCGTTCCTCCCGCTCTCCGTTTGGGACTGCTCGTCGCCACCGTGGCGTAGGTCTCCCCTTCGAAGATCGCCCGACCGGTGAAATTGTTCGACGGAGACCAGATATCTGGAAGCTCTGCGGCCAGCCCTCCCTCTCCCTCCTTCTCCCTTTCTCTTTCTGCCTCCCTCTCCCCACCCGCTCCATCTCCCCTCTCCTTCCGCCCGCCCTCTCCCTCTTTCTCCCTCTGCCTCCCTCCCTCCCCGCCCTCTCCCCCTCCAGTCTCTCTCTCTATCCCTCCATTTCTCTATGTCACTCCCTCCCAGTCGGAGGTCGCCGGAGCAGGGAGAGGGAGAGAGAAGGAAGGAGAGGGATAGGGGTATTTTCGTAATGTGTATTTTTTTATTTTTTAAAGGTGGGTGTGTTCAACAAACCATGTGGGTGAGTTTAAAATCACCCTGAAACATAATCTCCCTATGGTGTTAAATCCCCACACTTCTAAGGAATCCTCAGCTAAGGTCATGATCTGAGGAATCCTTCGCTCGCCGCTATACAATTCCTCAACGAAGAAAGCCGGGAGCGAGGTCAGTCCCGCACCCATCAGAAAATCCGGACCGTCGACCGTCTATGTAGATGTGGCCCACCTAGGAAAGGCCCTTTGTTCCTACCAATTTGCCTGATCAACGGCTGAATTTGGCTCCAATATCAGCATTTCTCCCACCAAGGCACCAAGAAACCTATATCAGCAAATTTGAACTCTGACCCTCTATTATTCTTTCCGGTTCCTCCCACTCTTTGATGGATTCCATATTCCCTCTAAAACCCCACCTTCTAACTCCAAAACCCAGTCCAGATTTCCTGCCCATTTCTCTGCAATGTCCGCCTCCGAGACGCCATGTCCTACCAGCCCTTTCCCGAAAGCACATGAATACCCGATGCGAATTCGATGTAAAGGGAAATGGCGCTCTCTCTGCTGACACTGACCGACGTATTCTTGACCGGGTGAATTTCTCTGCTTCTCTTTCGGCATATCTGTTTAAGTGAAAAAAATGCATATGCAAATGCATGGGGTCTTCAAATACTCTATCGATAGATGTTTTTGTGAGAAACCCTTATTGGGTTTTGTCTCAAGTTGCAGTGTTTTGCGACAGTTTAGTTAAAATGATTGTGGGGGTGGTGATTTGTATGTTCAGAAGTGGATGTGGAATGTTTTGTTGGAAACCCATGTACTTTAAAGTGGTGACTGAATTTGTTTGTCAGTGTTTTGTGATGGAGGCATTTCTAGTTAGGTATTTGCTTTATTTGCCTTTTGTTTTGATGAAAACCCATTTGGGGTTTTATCGTAATTAGCCTTCTATGTCAGTATTTGATCACAAAATCTATGGAAGAAGTGGTTTTGTTTGTTGGAACTGATTAGATTGGAACTTTTGTAGTTTGATGTGGGAAATGACATGATTATGCATTGATATGGTTTTCCTAACTATACTCTCAGTATATGTAATCCTGGGATTGTTTTATATGAAAAACAATGGTCTAAACTCTTTATCATCGTGGAAATGTTATTCCGTGTTTGTTTTTGTGAATTCTGCTTTTACACTCATCTGATATATTTTTTTTATTTTAAATCTTCTTACTGGAGTTTCTTGTTTCCATTTGGTTGAGAAGTTCACATCACAAGAAACTTTGTTTGAAGGAATTGATCTTTATCAGCATCAAACACTTGTCCATCTGTTGGGATTGGTGTTATGAGATCTACTTCTCCACTCATTCCTATTTAAGACTGAGTTCTTTGTCACCTCACCCCAATGATGTTGCTTTTAACTTCTTTATTTTCAAGTCCTCATTGGCTTTTACCTTCTCTCAGTACCTTGTTCTCGTAGCTCTTCAGTTTTCCATACAGCCTGTGTCTGGTGATTGTGGTCTTCTATGAACGCACCCAAGCTGTCTCGATGCTCAAAAAGCATTGTCTGTGTTCTGTTGTATTTGTGCCATTCTATTCCTCCATTTTGTTCTATATTTGGTCACAGATATTATGCGATATTTTGCATTTTCGTACGAATTCTATTTTTTTACCCGATCTTCCACCCTACTCTCCAAACCGCTGAACTTTTACTATCTATGTTTTATCTTTGTTCTACTAGTTTTTAAAATCATTTGTCATTTCTCAAAGTTTCACGTTATCATTTAGACATTTACTTCCTTTCTTGTTCCACTAATTAGCATTGCACTATTTAAGGTAGCGTTTGGTTCATTGTAATGAAGGTCAGAATGGAATGGTTATTCCAACGGAATGATCATTACAAGCGTTTGGTTCGCAAAAAAGTGGCGGAATCACCATTACTTCCGGAATCACCATTCCTTTATGTAGAGGAATGGCCATTCCATTGGGGAGGTAGAGGAATGGCCATTCCATTCCTTTATAAAATTTTCTTAAGACCAAAATGCCCTCCACCCTAATCCCTCCTCCCAGTCGCCGGTTGGGAAGGAGACCGGCCGGAAGGCTCCGGCGGTAGTCCCAGCCGGCCTCCCCCCGGCCCCCCTTCCTCCCTATCCTCGCAGGCAACATGAAGCTCCTCTTGTCTTCCATTTGTGCACCAGATGAGTGGGGAAGGCGATAGAGATGGGTATCATCTTTGGTAGGCAATCCAATCTGGGCGGCATTGTGGAAATTGGTTGTGGCAGGGGAAGCGAGGGATCTCTGGCTCCAATTGAGGATGGCCTATGGCGGGGGCCAGGTGGCCGGGGGGATTTGTTTAGAGGGAGAGCAAGTGCTCCTATTTGAAGAGAATAGCTGGGAGAGGTAGAATCCAGATTGGTAGCCAAGTGATTCAAAGGTGTGTCTCATTCTCAACACGAAATGCAGATCTTCTGGTTTCTGATGAAAATACATTCCATGACACTCTCAACTCATACCCTTTTGCAGGAAACTCAAAACAAATACAATCCCACTAGTTCCCAAACTCTAAAAGTAAAAGAAAAGTGTCCAAATGAGTTGGATTCTTGCTCAAGGCTTTGGGAGGAGGCGATGAGGAGGAGGGTGGTGGTGAGGAGGAATATGAGGAGGTTTTCCGGCGAACCCATCTTTCCATGGTCGGAGACTCAATGGAGAGTGGAGAAGAGAGAAGAGGAGGAGGAGGGTATTTTGGTCCGTCTTATGTAAATTTTATTTCATTTTAGACATTATTCCAGCATACCAAACGCAATAATATGAATAAGAATTTCATTAGTTGATTGATTCTTTAGTCTAACCAAACGTTGGAATGGAAATGACCATTCCCGCCTCATTCTATTCCAGACTCATTCCACTCTCCATTCCATTCCTGCCTAAAACCATTTCAGCGAAACAAACGCTACCTAAGTACCCAAATGGATGCATTCTTTATACCCACCATCAAGTTGTATGTAACCAAGGTAAATAACAAAGGACTGAAAGCTGGCCCTTGGCAAAATCCAATCTAACTAAAAACTTGTCATTCCTTCCACATAGTTTGTACATTACTTTCGAAGGAATTGATAAAATGGGAATCCCTTTCAAGTCTGAAGCAGTGAGTAATGATTATTTATCAATTGATTATTCAATGGTTCATTTTCATGAAAAAATGCATATCCATACGCGTTGTCCACAAATCCTTTCAAAATAGGAAAAAGAAGCATACTGATAAAAAGCAATTTGTAATATTTTTTGTTAGTGGAAATTTCATTTAAAATGTATATGACAGCTTATTCTGAGGACCTTGTGCTGACCTGACCCTCTTGCACTAAAATGCCTTTTTTCTCCTTGGTGTTGATGAAAATGGAAAAAAAGCCCATTTGTTCTAGAATTATGAGAATCATAATTATGCATAAATATTGTACCCTATGCCACATTCTTTTTCAACCTTGCATGCATATATGGAAATCATCTTTCAAAAATATTATATTTACTATCCATTACCAAAAGAAGAAGAAGAAGAAAACAAAAGCTAATGTTTAGTTAGTTTTGCTTTAATAAACTACAATTGGAAATAAACTAAATATCTAATGTTCATGACATCCTTGACTGTTTTCGCCTACTATGTGCCACTAATGTTGAAACCACTGGTCCGCTCTCCACCCAATCGGTCATCATCAACGTCATTCCTAGTTCCTACCTTGTTCTCTAAAAAAACATAATAAAATCTACACAACTACAACATTTTAGAGTAAACTGAATAATGAATCAATGTTAGATAATCACGTCATGGGAAAACTAATACATGAGTGAAAATTGTTTAGTTAGACGCAAGATTCATATTCAGAGTTCAGCTAAATTAGGGGATTCAATTTTCTTCATTTGTTTGGCTTGTGACAAAATTTTACACTAGCATTCAGCCTAGCTAACGCGAACCTCCTCCTTTACCCGGGTTTGGGACCGATAGTTTAAACCGGTGGAGTGTGAGAACATGTGAGAACTACATATGGAGAGATAGGTGAGTGCCCAGTGACCATAGGTTTGCATCAGAGGGTCAGCTCGAATCCTTGATCTCTCTGCAATGATTATGGATGAGTTAACTGCTCATATTCAAGAGAATCAAGACTAGAGTATCTTGGTGTATGTTGCTTGTAGATGATAGTGCCTGTGGATGAATCAAGAGATGGTGTGAATGCAAAACTTGAAAGATGGTTAGAGATTTTTGAATCTAAAGACTTTAAAATAAGCCATACAAAGACAAAATATATGCATTGCAACTTTAGGGGGCATATACAAAGAGTTGAAACTACTGTGAGAATTGAAGCTTAGGAGATACCACAAAGAGACTCATTTCGTTACCTTGGCTAGACAGTTAGTAATGATGGGGAGATTGATGAAGATGTCAAACATACAATAAAAGCGGGATTGTTGAAGTGGATACTTGCTTCCGGAGTGCTTTGCGACCAACGAATGCCTACAAGATTGAAGGAAATTTTTTTACAAGACAACGATTAGACTGGCTATTACCTATAGAGCAGAATGCTGGCCAATAAATAAGGAACATATGCACAAAATGGATGTAGTAGAGATGGGAATGTTGAGGTGAATGTGTGATAAAATTAGGAAGGAAGGATAAAATTAGTTTTGAGTGCTTTTTCAGAGCATTTAGGGGTGGCATTAATATGGGATAAAATTAGAGAAACCCATTTGAGATGGTTTGGGCATATCCAGCGTAGGCTGTCAACAACGTTGGTAAGCAAAAGTTTGGCTATACAGTTGACGGCCCACCAAGGGGAATGGATGGGCCGAAGAGGACGTAGATTGAGGTAGTAAAAATAAATCTGAAGAAGTACAACTTGTATGAGGATTTGGCCTAGGATGGATTGGAATGGAGAAACAAAATTCATGTAGTTGACCCCAACATAGTTGGGACAAGGCTTTAATGATGATGATGATCATGAAGAATTCTCTTCATTTTTCAAATCACAATTTCATAAATATAAGATTTTGCACATCTGATAGTTATAATGTCTTTTCCTTCCACGCCCCTTGATGAAGAAGATGTCCCTATGAAGGCACAATTTCATTCACTTTAAAACCCTTTGCAAGTTTGCAGAGCTCCTTCGCAGGAAACCTTGTCGAGTATATTGGACCATCTAGTTGTCTATTAATTTGGTAGGGCAATGGAAGTCCCACCTCCCATGCCCTCGGTTATGTTTATTAGTTCTCTTGACAACAAATTAGGAGTTTCATGCTCATTCAACCATAGTATCATATTAAATCATGATACTTAATTTCGACGCATCAACTCATAAATTCACCGATTTTGGAGACATATTTGATTCGCAAATTCTAAGGATCAAAACTTGTACATAGGCTCAATTTGTTCGTGCTTCATTTCATGCAATTCAGTTAAAAAGAGAACATAGGAAAATAGAATTGTCAATCAGACATCACCTTTCACCCACGGATCTTATAATGATACAGTTCAAGTCTCCATAACCTTATGTAATAAAATTACCTAATAGTGCATTAGGTGAACAGACACCTTTACATATTCAACTGTCAATGATACCCCAATTGTTCATAAATGCAATGCAACCATGATATGTATAGTAGTCCCTATGTACTAACTGTTAACCCAACGTACAACAGCTCATAATATATAGGTTTTAATGTGCTAACACTAACAAACCCAGATATGTAACTCACCTGCATATAGGTTATCTTAATTCTTAACCAAGTCTAGCACATATAAATAGTTCAGGAGCCATGTACAGGTCTCTTATAGGGCCTAAATAAGCTTTACTATTTATGTACAGAGACTATTAGCATATACGGTCCCTGCACTACATCTGAAACATACATGGCCATTGAGTGTATTTGGTTGGGGACAACGGTCCTGTGCCTGATTCAATTAAAACCAAATTGGGGTTTGGACATCATAACAGTCCCTAATGATTAGGCTCGGTTATTCTAATCCACTTGAAGAATATGATTAAAATAGAGTAACAGTCCCTTGGTTGGTGATGGACTAGTCATATACATAGAGCATTGAATGTGTGCATAATGATGGGTAAGCATCATACAAATTGAATAAGATGAAATCAACCACAAAAGGTAAAATCTTATTAACTCCAATCTGAGACCATTGATCTCTACAATGCCATATTTATAATAAAAGATACTTAAACCCTAAGAAACAATCCTAATCAAACTTAGAAACAAAAATAAGAATCCTATTCAAATTAGAAACTAATCCTAAATACAATCTTTGCTATAATTAAAACTAATAACAATTAAGGAAAAATCTTAAGCATCAATGGGTCCCACTGTGGCCATGACTGTCTCACGTTAGCTATTGTTGCTGCTGCATCACTAGATGGGTCCTATACTCAACAAGAGTTTCCTGCGAGTAGCCTACTGCTATTGCAATCGGTTTCTGAGTGAATGAATTGTCCCTATATACTTGACAAGGGTTTCCTACGAAGTAGCTCAGTATACTTGCAAAGGGTTTCCAAGTGAGTCAAATCGTGTCTTGATAGGGACAATCTTCCTTACCACGGGAAAAGACATTATGACTATCAGATGTGCAAAAATCTTATATCTATGAAATCTTGATTTGAGAAATGAAGAAAATTGAATCCCCTAATTTAGTCGAACTCTGAATATGAATCTTGAGTTTAAATAAACAATTTTCATTCATGTATTAGTACCCCTATGACATGATTACTTGACGTTGATTTGTTATTTTGCTTACTATAAATGCTGTAGTTGTGTAGATCGATCACGTTCTAGAGGAAACGTGATGTGGAGGTCTATCTTTCTGGCGGTGATATGGACGATCTGGAAGGAAAGGAATTCAAGATGTTTGAAAGGATAGCGTCTACGAAAGCATTTGGTGGGGAAATTCAAAGTTTCTTGTGGCTCTATGGGTGTCTGTCAACCAGTCTTTTAGAGGATATTCCTTACAACAAATAGTTATCATGGAAAGAGTTGGCCTTCTCTAATTCAGGGCCTTAGTTTGTTGCTTTTGGATGTTGGCTTTCTTGTGTTTTTCGTGTTTCCAGTCTTTTGTTGTCGGTACTTATCTCCTGTACTGTTCGTTCTTTTTCATTGAAAGTAACCATTCAAAAAAAAAAAAAGATTGATTACGTTCTTTTGCGAAATATTACTAGGGATTTATTATGTTTTTTGATGATCAATTGGGTGGAGATCGACCCTTGGTTTTGACATTTGTGGCTCAAATTAGGCAAACAGCCAAGGATGTCATGACATTAGATTTTAGTTTATTTTCGAATTGCAGATAGTTTATTTTTTAATTTTAATATGGTTGTAATAACGGATATCTGATTTTTAGTAGTTAACTAATGGCTGATTTGTCGTTATAATTTGATTATCTATGCTCTGGATCTTGTGCAAAATGTTTAACCACAGTAACGATTTGACCCATACTATTTGATGCCATGAAATCTGGAGAATCTGGGTTTTGGGTGTTACAGATGTGGGCTGTAAACCTAACAAAATGGGTAATTTTATTGCTGATGTTGGATCTTTGTTCAAACACATGAAACAAAACAAGGGCAATGGATGATACATATGGAATAATTCTCACATGACTTCATTCCAGTTAAAGATTTGTCAAGTTATTTGCATATGCATGCATGAACGTGTAATATTACACGGAATTCCTTTTTTTTCCAAATGTAATTCTTGAATTGATACATATATTTTCATCATTATATGCAACTGTTGGAAATTTTATTACTGCACTAGATGAATATTCAAGTTGAAATGGGGTTTTTACTACTATGCAATGTGGTGGTCATATAGGTTAGGCGGTCATTTTTAATGACATAATAGCCATTAGCCCGAGGAAAAGGGGAAGGCTGAAGGAGGATATGGATGGAAAGTAGTGAGGATAGATCTAGTAAAGTTCAACCTCTATGAGGATTGGCCCGGATAGATTGGAATGATGAAATAGAATCATGTCACTGACCCCTCAACATAGTTGGAACAAGCTTTGATAATGATGGTGAACAGCAATTAGCCCTTAAGGCAGCTGATGCTATTAAATCAGCTGCTTGATTTTTTTTATATTAACCATTAAGAAGTATTTTCCCATACTTGCTGCATAAAAAAAAAAAAAATGCAGGCTTCTGATGAAAGGTGGTCAGTTCTAGACTTCTAGTACGATTTGTATTTTCAATACACCTTTATTGTCCTTTGCGCGAGGGCGAGCCTTGGCGCAACGGTAGAGTTGCTCCTTTGGTGACCTCGAGGTCACGGGTCGAGGCGTGTAAACAGCCTTCTTTGCAAAATACAAGGGTAAGGGCTGCGTACACATGCGCCCACCCTCCCCCTACCCCCGCTTAGCCGGGAGCACTTTTGTGCACCGGGTGAGCCCTTTATTGTCCTTTCAAAGGTGTTAGTTCCATTCTAGCAATTTTTTTCCTAGTACGACGATAAAAACAAACTTGTTGCCTCTATCATGTCTGCCAAACTAATATGAAGACATGTGATTTTTTCAAATTGGGTGGTTTATTGTTGGCATATGGAAAATTCAACTGGTTTTAATATCACAAGTGAGGCATCGCACACATATTGTACCATTCCTACATCCTATATAATTTACTTTCTTCTGCATATAACAACTTTAAACTTACTAGTTGTCGTACAAGTCAAAACTTTATGTCGGCTTAACAAGTTTGTTATTTTGATTTGCATGCATTAATGCATTCCTATACCCGATGGGACTTTTATAGGCTTCCTGTACAGCTGCTTTTTGAAAACACAATTGAAATTGGTTATGTCTCAATTTAACAATTTATTTCCTAACTTTTTTTGCTTCAGCAAAAGCACTGGAAGCAGCAATGAATGACATAAATAGCTCATTTGGAAAGGGAAGTGTTACAAGATTAGGCAGTGCTGGTGGAGCTTTGTGTAGCCCTTTCATTCCCATGTCTTTTATCTTCCATATAATGATGTTTCAGTCTTTGTATGTGTGTATATTTCACCACAGAGGATGTACATGCACTCATAAAATGTGCCTATGTTGCAGTGTAAACTTTCCCAAGTGGCTGCTTAACGCTAGATTTTGCTCTAGGTGGTGGGTCTTCCCAAAGGAAAGAATTGTAGAGGTAGTATTTTGTTGACTTTCCCGCCATTGTGGTGATTAGTGTATAATGTTGGTGCCGTTTAGTTTTCGATTAATTGGGATTTGAAGTTGCGAGGCTTGTGCAATGTTTTGGTTCATCTTCTTCCAATCCCTTACATAAACCTTCAGCTACTGTTTATGGGATAGGTATCTCTTCATTGGTATGAAGTATGATCAATAGGATTTGTAGAACCGGGTTAGAGGACAATCAATAATAGGAATAGGAAGGAGCAAAATATACTTCTCTGGGACTCAATAGGACATGCTAGATTATTTATGCAGAAAAAAAAAGTAGAATAAAAATGGAACTTCCTCAAAGAGATTAGCATCTTTAGGAAACATACGTTTTTTCTTCAGTAATTTTTTTCTTTTTTTTGGTACCCCATGGCAAGGGGGCTGGGGGTTCATGAGAGAGTCACGCACATGCGGGGATTGAGGCCACACATTGTGGGAATGAGGGCAGCATACCCGGAGCATACCCGGGGATCGAAACCCTGGGTAGCTGGGTGAGAGGTGGATTGCTAACCCAAATGTGCAACACCCCTTTTCTCCAGTAGTTTTGTTACATGAATATGGACCATACCTAACATGTACAAGTCATGTGTGGTGGGAAAGTTTGCTTTACTGGGGAGATATAACCAACCACTCCCAAACCAATTTTTGGATCAAATAGTAAAGTGGTGAACATTGCTAGTTGGAAGCGTTTGAACAAAAATGACTTATGTGCCTTCATTTTAGCAAGGCTTGGGTGACTTCTAGTGGGTGCCACTTCTTGCATTTGACTGTTCTGTTTTATTGAGGTGTATAAGGACAGGTGGTCTAAGAATTGATCCCTTAGCCTGATGTTTAAGTCAGAAAATCATGTCAGATCTCTGCCATTTATCTCCTTTAGAGGGTATGAATGGTTGTAGGACTGTTGAAGTTGCTGATGGTTGCAACCACAAGGTTGGAGGTTTGAGTCACATACTTATAAGAAAATAGAGTGCAAATATTCGTGTTGGACTGGTTGAACATCCATTTGTTTTGAAGTTTTGGAAATTGAAAGATATTCATCTCTAGTTTTCATCACATACATGCAGGTCATTCGTGAAGCTTCATCAGTAATAAACAATACAATGAAAACTTGAAGAAGTAGGTGTTTGATTCTACACGTTTAAAATGAATGAGAATGTGACATCACAATTCTTATTATTGCCAATGAAAGGACAGTTTGATGATGTTTTGATGACAATAGTCACAATACGCATTTCACGTTAAGAAGTTCTTGACATTAAAAGAGTTAAGTAGAGAAGAAAGTAAAATCTTCAAATTAGAAATCAAAAGATGGCCTAGGTGCTCAGTTGATGTGGCCACCTGTAGTTATCCTACCCATTGACCTTGAAATAACTACTTGTAGGATCATTTGGTCGAGGGTTGAAAAGAAACTGCTCATTCTCTTTATCACGATCTATGAAGCACGGACACGTGATTAAGGGCCCCGAATCCGTATCCCGGACGTATCGGATACGGATACGCCACGGATACGGCATAGATACGTCTGGGATACGTGAAATGCGTATCTGATTAAAAAAAAAAAAACTTAATTGTCGGACACGTGCGGGACACGCACGCGACACGCACGGGACACGACGGTATATGAGCGGGACTCGTTTAAGTGAAAATAAAAAAGGGGGGGAGAGGAGAAACACGTTTAAGTGAAAATGTGGGAGAGAAGGAAAAAAAAAAAAGAAGAGAAGGAAAGAAAGGAGAGGAACCCTAACCTGCCATCGCCATCGCCATCGCCTCGCAAGTCGCCGTTGCCATCGCCTCGTTGTGCCGCTGCCATCATCAAACCCTAACCGCGCCATCCTGCTACATCATCAAACAGCAACTGCAGACGTATTGAACCTGTGCTGTGTCGCTGCCGTCAACAAACCCTTTCCTGTGCTGTGCCGCTGCAGCCTCGCCGCCCTCATCTCCGCCACCTTCGCCGCTGCATCAATAACCTTCAGGAGAACCAGCACTTTCCAGGTTCTTTTCTCTTCTTTCTTTCCTGTTGTTTCTTTTTTTCTCTTCCTCTGTATTCTGGTTTTTGTTGGGGTTGATGCTATTCTGGCTTGGGTTTTTTTTTTCTTCCCCCTTAAATCATTTGGATTTTAGTTTTTTTTTTTTTTTTTATAATGTGTTTTGATTTTCTTGGTTTTCTTGTTGATTTGATGCTTTGTTTGCTGATCTGAGGTTTGTATTGGCAAGGTTCTATCTTTGCTTTCAATTGGTTGTTGCTGCTGTTTCTTTTTTTTTGTGTAATGTGTTGATTTGCTTCTGCTTCTTCTTTTTTTTTTTTCTTGTTTGGCTGTATATTGTATCCCAGCTCCAAGATTAAGTCCTGTATTGGCAAGGCTCTGTCTTTGCTTTCGATTGGCTGCTGCTGCTGTTTCTTTTTTTTTTTTTTTGTGTAATGTGTTGATTTGCTGCTGCTGTTTTTTTTTTTTTTTTTTTTTTTTTTTTTTTTTTTTTTTTTTTTTTTTTTTTTTTTTTTTTTTTCTTGTTTGGCTGTCTATTGTATCCCAGCTCCAAGTATTGGAATCTCTGATTTTCAAGACCACCTTTGGCCACTGAGGACAAGCATAACCCTTCCTATAATTACTGCTTTCTGTCTTAGTCAATGCAACTTGTCACTTGCTGACAGTAACCAAATTCTTCAAAAAAGCTGTTTGATTGAAATATTGTTAGATTTTTTATTACATAAGTCATATAAAAAATATTAAAAATAAATAAATTTCAACGTATCCCCGACGTATCGTATCCTACTTTTTTGAGAAATGGCGTATCTGCGTACCCGTATCGTATCATATCCGTATCCCGTATCCGTGTCCGTGTCCGTGCTTCATAGATCACGATCACCAATCACCTACTTCGCCTGCAATTTCTGAAACACTCAATGCTTTTGGAAATATCAACTTATATCCTTCATATGGCCCACTAATAGATAAGGATTTGCAGATAGGTTGGGAACGAGGAGGGTTGAAGACAAAAAGGAAATGGTAAAATTATAATGACGTTCTCACTAATAATTTGGATTGGCAGAAATTATATGATGAATGCCCAATATATAGGGCCAAGGCCCATATGTCCAACATGATAGCTCATTCACATCTAGATTGAAAACGGCCCACATGTCACTTGGCATTTGAATTATGCTTGTGCGCTTAATTTATAACTTTAGTGGAGTTATTAGTCACATGTTAATTAAAGTGCATTAGAAGTTTTATTTTTATTTATGTCATGTCAGTGGTCTAGGAGTTTGAGTCACTCAAATCTCATGTCTTTTTAGAGATGGGAGAATTTTACGAGTCAAACATTGTCTGAATGACATGGAATTAGATCTGTTAATTGGGTTATTTAGTTACCCATCCTACTAGCCCAAGATTGTGTGGTTCTAACATGATTTGGAGAAGTTATCTCCCATTTATTGATATGGTTTTATTCAGTTATGAATTTGAGTTTTGTTTTTCAATGTAGTAGAATGTCGAAGGGGTCCATATAAGAATGTACCTCTTATTTCACATAATTGAATACAGATTTCTCTTTTATGTATTATCACTCTTGTGAGCTGAAGAATCTTTCTCCCTTGTGTGAAGACTCCTTGGGAAAACCCCTTTGGTTGTTACTTCGGGTTGGGGACCTTGAAGAAGATTATGTGATGACTCTGTTATCCTTAATCCTTTACACCAAATTAGGAACAAAGAGGAATGAAATGAGGTAAATGGTAAATGATAATGTCTATCTCACTAATGTCTATCTCACTAATAAATTGGATAAAGTGCCTTTAGCAAGTTTCACTCTTCGAAGATTTAGAGCAACAATGGGAAAAAGAATTTAATGAACATATGACCTCTGGCCCTTGAGTCGATCACCCAAGAAGTTAGGCAAATAAGTTTGAAGTGCTGTTGCTAAATTGCTTGTTTGAGCTGAATTACTTCATCTGACATATACATCATAATTTTAAAAATTGGTCGAGTGGAGTTGACTTCGATTTGACCGACTGAGTCAAGTACAACCTGTACATGTATTTATATACGACTTGGATGGGTCTTATATTATTTGTGTGAAGATTCTAGTGTTATGATTCACCTTTTATTCATCATCCACTTTTATTTTCTTTGTTTGGACAACTAGTAATGTCCAATGAGGCTGATTTTTGTAGAAAGCTAACCTACCAAACCCTCTTTTATGTGGTGGGGTCGTTGGGATACACCTATATGACACGTGTAGTTTTGAATATCGATATTATCTATATTTAACCAACGGACCGGGGGGATTCAACTCTAATATTCTTGCTTCGGTGCCATGTTAACAAGAAGACATGTTTTGGAATCCCAAAAGCTACTAGTAATAAGACAAAAACTACTAGTAAAAATGTCTTGTTACATAAAGCCGTGTCACTAAACACTTTACATGAGGGTAATTATGGAAGAAACTTGAAAAATACTATAATTATGTACTCAGGTCCACCAAACACAAACATGGGTGCCTCCTTCCTTAACAAATTGTATTATCATGTTTCCTCTTTCAGATCTTGTGGTGTTGAGAGATTTTTGTCATAATGGCTGCTAATATTTACCTTTTTTTTTTAAATTTCTCAGATATATGGTCCAGAGAGCAGTGGGAAGACCACCTTAGCACTCCATGCAATCGCTGAAGTACAGGTTTGGAATCCAATGAATGCCTTTTGATTTCTGTACATGTCTATAAAAACGTTGCCTATGTGCTGGGGTAAATCCATAGCCATCCCTGCTCACACCCATCCCACCCTCTGACTAGTTTAGCATATTTGATACCAAACCCGCCCCTTGATGACTACAGGCTGAAGTCTAGTTTGATATTGGTTTTCCCGTACTCCTTTTGATGTAGAGGAAATATTGGATATTTTAATAATTTTTTACAATTATTTTTATGAAAATAGGTCATAAATGGGGTGGGGTGGGGCTTGTGTGGCAGCAAAAAAGCTTTGCCCACCCCAAAAATAGACACAGTTTTTGATCTTTAAACCGGTACCTGCCTTGTACTCATCAAAACCATAATACTCGACACTAATAAGGGCAGGTCACCCATTTAACCTGACCAATTACCATCCCTATAAATTTATGATCATAGGATTTCCTTGTCCCCTTTATGAGACAGTCCTTCGTTGATACAAGCCATTCATATTTTGTTCTTTGTAGTGAGTGGGTAATACAAACCATTCATATTTTGTGCTCTGTTGAGGATGGGGACACTTAAAGTTCCCCCCGATGATCATTCCTTTCCCCAATGCTGGCCAAGCTAAGAAATGACATTTCTCCTGTTGAATCATTGCATATACTTTATTTTGTTTTTTGTTCGACAGTCCTCCTATCTGTTTAGATCCTGGTTCCAGGACTCGATGCCTGGATCTGCCCTTTATTGAGTGTTTGCAAACTTGCTTTTAAAATGCTCAATCTAAGGCAATTATCAGTAGTGCAACGTATATGAGGATTTGGCCCAGGATAGATCGGAATAGAGAAACATAATTCATGTAGCCGACTCTAACATAGTTGGGAGTTACGACGAGGCTTTGATGATGATGATGATGATGATCAATGTTTTCATCTTCACTGCTTTATACTATGGTGTTGCTCATGCATACCTAGAAACTGACTTGCCTGTGCTTGTATGGTGAAATTTGCAGAACCTAGGTGGCAATGCCATGCTTGTAGACGCAGAGCATGCTTTCGATCCTACATATTCAAGGGCATTAGGAGTGGACATAGAAAATCTCATTGTTTGCCAGCCTGATAATGGGGAGATGGCATTAGAAAGTAACTGTCCCATCTCTTTGTATAGATATCTTTACTTGTAGGCTCTATTCTCTTTTAGCTTCTGTTCAAGTGATATTGTTATTTAATAGCAATTGTAAGGATCTGAACATCAGCAAGCGTACAGTTAATTGAAAGGAGTAAGGGTTTTTCCATTCTGGGGGACAGAATCACCCATTCATGGTAGACCCTGTAAGATAAATGGCCTGTACAAAAGAATGTTGATATCATACGTCGGATCTGGTGCCTCAACAATCTGTACACTAGCTTAAACTCAGGACCTTTTGATGATTCTCTATTAAATGCTGCATCATATGTTCTGCATGTTGCATTATGGGTATTAGATGAAAGATTATGGTGTATTTTGTTATTAGTTTACTGTTGATAATACTTGGTGCTTGGCATTGTTCAAATTTTCTGTTTCATCCTGTTCGGGCTTACTTTATATGTTTGTGGATTTTATCATCCAGATGTTTGAGATCTGAGGTTTGACCTTTTTGTCTTGGGAATTTATTGGTGGTATCAAATGCCTGAATGTTAAGCAAATTTCTACTATTCTAATGCTTTATGTAAATGAAAATGCTAAAACAATGGAAATAAGCATTTTTCATTATCTATAGATCTCTAAGAACTTACACTTTAAGGTTGAGTTTGAGTCATTTATTTGTATATTTATTAAATTAAATGTCCCAACTGCCTTCCACTATTGGCTTATTAAAAACTCACACCAAATGCTCCAGGAAAGAATTACTTGAGCTTATCTGAAGCAGTTCATAATATACAGAAGTTTAGGGTGCACTTTAGTGAACCTTAAATCACGAAGTATTCAATGTATTTGCAGAATGGACAATTATTTGTTTTGATGTGTATTTAAGACATTCTAGAAATTGCAAACCGGATTAGATTTGGTACTGTTGCTCCATCTTTTAACACCCCACGTGAACTTTTCCAGTCAACAGTGATAAGGATTTGGGGTCGCGAGGCAGAAAATTAGTACACCACCTATTGTGGTTACTAATGTTTGACTCCAATTAATAAAGGCAGAGGTGCTCAAGGCCAGGGCCTGACCCAGGCCCAGCCTGCTTTGAGCTTGTTTGCCTTGAGTTTTTGTAGTCAGGCCAGGCCTAGATCTAAATTTTGGGTCCAATTAATATTTGGGTCAGGCTTGTATTTAGTGGTAGAAAGCGCGAAGCCCATCCAGGCCTGAATAAGTAATGCGTGTAAACTAGTGACTGATTTGCTCAAACAAGTCATTGAAAGCCCAAACAAATGGTAGAAAGCCTGGCTCAATTGACTAAATGGGTGGGTTCTCTCCTGACCTGTTTGAGATGGGCCGGACTTGGGCTAGGCACTTAAGGCTCATCTCGGACTTGGGCTGGATACAGGCCTGTGTTTCTAAAGTTGGGCAAGGAATGGTAATCCAGTTTTCCAATTATTAAAATGTCTTGCAGTTTGGTTTACATTCAAATTTATCTTAACTGCAAGCAAAGTTGCATGCTTGTGATTTGTGAATGCCAAAGCCAATAATTCCGAACAATTTCCCTTTTTTTTTTTAAATGCAAGTGAGGAATTTATTAAGCATCAAAAGAATAAAGGTAAAAGATTTTTTGGAGAAGATGTTAGCAATTGAAGTAGGGTAGAATTTGCTCAACCCAGGAAACATTGTTCAAAATAGTGGCCGCTACGAATATGTGAGCAATTGAAGTAGGGTAGAATCTGCTTAAGCTAGGAAGCATTGTTCCAACGTAGCGGCCGTATTATCAGCCGTAGCGGTAGGGGCCGCTACACTTTTTTGAAATTAGTAGTGCTACGGTCTAAAACCTAATAACGCCAAGAAGTTTTAATTTAAAACACTGTTTTTTTCTATTTCTTCTCCTCAATACCCTCTTAAAGTTGTCTCTACCCTTACATGGTTCCAAATCACTAAAAAATAAAAATTAAAAATACAAGATTGATTGCTACATAAGATTTGAATTCTTGATTGCTTAAAAAATGAACACCGCTATGCCACTACGTATCAACGCAACTGCTATGTATCGCCCGCTACGTAGTGTTTTGGCATTTGGCCACTCTGCCTTTCGCAACCGCTATTTTGATCCTTGCTAGGAAGAAGGGAATCGGGCTTGCCTCAACGACAGGGTTATGAAATTCGGTTCGTTTCATCTGAATTTTCCGGATAATTTTGGTTCGGTTCCTCTTCCAAAACGACCAACATGCCTGTAAGATTTAGTTCAAGAATTTGGTCTGATTTGGACGAATTCTGGAAATTCAGGCCAGAATGCTAGATTTTGGCCGAATGAGGCGAAATTCCATAGTATGGCCGTACTGTGTGTTATAGGCCTTTAAAATGGAAAAAAAAAAAATTAATGATGGGGTAAAACATAATTTTTTTAACGTTAAAAATCCCTACAGCAAGCCCCTTTCGTTCGACTCTTTCACTCAACAGAGAAGTTAATCTCTTTTGCTCGACAGAGAAGTAATGGAGGAGGAAGAGGAGAAAGAGGAAGCAGAGGCAACAACCGAACCTGCTGCTGCTCGGCCTGTCCTATGAAAGTAAAAAAAAAAAAAAGATGAACAAGAGGAGGAAGTAGAAGAAGAAGCACCTGTCCCCCCCTCCCTCCTCCCTCCTTTCTTTCTTTTATTCTTCCAGACAGTTGGACAGCATAAGCTGCCTTTCTTCCTCTTATTTTCCTCTTCCTGAGAGTTTAACAGCTGTATTTTCAATAGTTGTTGCTTTTTGTCCCCGCCTCTGGGCTGGGCTTGTGCTGGTCTGGGCTGGGTTGGGTTTGCTCTAGTTTGGGCCGAGTTTTCTGCTGCATTTTTTTCAACTGTTATTTAGCTGGGCTGTGTATTGTCTTTATCTCCCTGTTGCTGTCTTTTTTTCTCTCCTTGCTGCTGCTGCATTTCCTGCATTTTTTTCATTTTTTCATTTCTGCTATTTTCATTTATGCATACCTGTACACATGCAATGTTGGATTTATTTGGTATTGATGTTGAATTCATTTGGTAGTAGTGTTGAAGCTTCTTTTTTTTTTTTTTTTTTTTCCCATTGTATCAGACTTTGGAATTGTGGTATCTATTTGTCAATTATCATGGCTGGGGTTGGAAAAATTGGTACACCTGCATTATATTTTTAAATTTTAATATTAATCTTATATTTTTCTATATGTATATTTGTTTCTAATTTTTCCCCGTATGTATATATGTTTCTAGTTTTTATAATATTCCGAAACATATATCTGAAATGTTTTGCCGAAATCCCGAATCAGCCGAAATATTTCAGTTTGGATGCGAAACCGAAATGGTGTCCTAAATGAATTTCACAACACTGATTGTACTACAACCATCCACCTAAATTCAGTGGAACATTTCCTATAAAGAACAATAGCAGAAAACATTACAGCTTGCTCTGGTCGGTCTTAGTTCGTTTGTCTGCATGGGATATGAAATGGGATTTACATTTCTAAACTTCAGGGGTCGTTTGTCTTTAATGCTTGGGATGTGAAAATGGGATTTACTTATGTGAAACATGTTACCATGTTTGTTTGGAAGCACCATTTTCACATGGGCAAATGATATGGGATTCTGTTGTTTTGGGGTTTTCACTGTCCGAATTCTGGAACGATATCTCACAGGTATGCTGTTCGTTTTGGTAGAAGAACTGATCCGAAATTATTCTGACAAAATGAACTGAATTTCATAACACCGAGTCCAATGTCAGATAAAATGCTGTCACTTTGATGTGGTTACTGTCTGCTCATGGATTCTGTACCTTATGTGGTGACTTTACACTTTACAGTGTAATGGACCTTGAAAGAAAAATGGAAAAACGTTGATGGTTCTCTTCGTATTGCAATGATCCAAATGATTGGCTGTTCGGAAGTAGAAAGTTGGTTGTTTAGGGAAAAGTTTGGGGATTTGAGGATGAAACAAAAGCTCTATGAAGGTGATTGTGAAAATGTTTTGAGATTCCAGTTTTGTCAATAGATGTAGGGATTTGGGGTTTAATGTTTGCCATAGATAGGTGACTGAAGTTGATGCAATTATGTTTATCATGGGATAGGGTTCAGTGGTAAATTTGGGTTGTATCCATGGTGAGTGGGTATATTTCCCCTTTATATGCCCACTTCGAGTGGGTATTAATTGAGAAGGATGTTGATGAAAATCATTTTGGAAGATATGTGAATTGTGGAAGAATTGTTTGGAGCATCCATATCAGCAGTTTAGTCTGCAGAAAACATGGACCCCATTTCTAGACTGTGCATGCGTGTGCACATGCATGTGTGTGTGGTTATACCTTGATAATCTTTCTTTCTAAGCACTGATCCAATGTGTCCAGATGGATGGAAGCCAGCTTACTTGCTTTTTCATTCCTCTGTGGCTTGTAAGCAGTAGACCCTAACCTTATATCCAGTTGAGGTGTAATCCACCTTTGATGGTTCATATTTTTGGATAAGGTAGTGCATGGAGGAAATTTCCCTTTACACAAGTGAATTGTATCTTTTTTATTTTATTTTTGTTTCATGTCATATTTATCTTCTGATATTATTATATGACCACTAATGTGTTGGGTCGTGGGTGGCCAAGAGTTTTATGTTGTGCCCTTATTGTTCTTGTGCAAAACATTCAAATTTGTTATTTTCAAGTTTACATAGGTGGCTAGGGATTTCAGTGGTGTTTTTATTATTATTATTATTATTATTATTATTATATATATATATATAAAAAATAATGGATTCATGCATCCTTATTAGCAAGTGTCTTCTGCACTAGTTTGATTCCTTCTTTTTTTTTTTTTAATTTCCATCATACCAGTCAATATTTGGTTTTGCTCTCCATCCATGAATTAGTAGATTTCATATTGGAATAATGATAATTGACTGATTTTTCTTGCATTATGGTTCTGTTTGATGGTGCTAGAGCAACTAGCTCTTCGGGCTGAATCTTTCTTAGCAAAATAGATTAAATATAATATCTATTGCATATTTCTTGATTATAGAAGAGGAATTAAAGGCTTGTAATTACTATTGCATCAAGATGGGTGTACTATGATCTCCTGATGCACCTGTTCTGCAATGTGTACATGTATGGTGATTCAAACGGTTAATCTTTGTGCCGCACCATGCATAGAGGCTGTCCCATAAATCTTCCGGATTGGATTTACTTGGCCTTCCAGTCTTCCCTTTCCACATCGTTGCTGTATTTTACCTGCTAGTCTAATTTTAGGCTAAAAAGGACAACTAGGACTGGACATTCCAATCTGGCAGATTTTGGGTCATCAACATGGGCCCATCAGATTAACACTGTTTACCTATCACCTAACTCTTTTTTTTTGATAGGTAACGGGTAAATTCTACCCTTCTCCAGCCAGGATCCTATAGAATTTCACATTTTAGGAGGGGCTGTGCAAAATATCATCTTATTTAGTTGACATATGACTTAGGTTTCAGCTATGAATTTGTTTTGTTTATTTTATCTCATGATGAAATTTCACTTGCATATAAAGTTGGAGGAAGGCAAAGCGAAAATTGATACATATTATGATTTAATACCCATAAAATATGTTGTTTAACTTCAACTAACATTGTTTCATCTCAGTTGCGGATCGTATGTGCAGATCTGGAGCAATTGATCTCATTTGTGTAGATTCTGTCTCAGCTCTCACTCCACGGGCTGAAATAGAAGTAAGATTTCCTGAATGGTGTTTTATTTATTATAGGTTGAGGAATAGGTATGCATGGCAAATTTCTATGTTTAAAACTTGTGCAGGGTGAGATAGGAATGCAGCAAATGGGTTTACAAGCACGTCTTATGAGCCAAGCATTGCGTAAAATGTCAGGCAATGCCTCAAAAGCTGGTTGCACTCTCATTTTCTTGAATCAAATAAGATACAAGGTCTCTCTTTCTCTCTCTAATGTACACCAATCCATCTATTTATCTATATATCACTGATCAAAATTATCTGTCTATTTCACTCAATCTGTTCAATTGTGCTGGGGTGGACCACATGCTATTAAAACCATGGGCCTAGTACTTGGCTGGTGAGCCGGGCCTACTTTTGGAGCTTGCCACACTCGGGGTTTGAATTCTGAATTCTTAGTTCGCCCCAGGCCTTGAGAAGCTTGCCTCGGCTGCTCTCTCTCTCTCTCTCTCTCTCTCTCTCTCTCTCTCTCTACAGATGCAATTCATTCTCCGAAAACCTGTAACAATTAATTCCTTGAATTTGGGTAGATTGGTGTATTTTATGGGAACCCTGAAGTCACTAGTGGAGGAATTGCTTTGAAGTTCTTTGCATCACTTCGCCTTGAGATACGTCCCACGGGGAAGATTAAGTCTGTAAGTCCAAGTAGGCTTGCTTGAAAGTCTTATTTTCTCATGAATGTTACCGTCAATTCATGAGAAATTTCTGTGTGAGATGCATTCAAAGGAAGTTATTAGTTTGATGCAGGTTAAAGGAGATGAGGATATTGGGGTCAAGGTTCGTGTCAGAGTACAGAAAAGCAAGGTCCGTTGGATTCCTCATCAGAAAATCTAGTACAAGTTTGCTATATTTTGAATGACTGTGTTTGTTGCTTTGAATTTCCACCATTGCAGTCTGACTTGTCTATTTCCTTTCACCATTCCCGAATGGATTTGAATCTATAAAGAGTTGGTTATAGTGTTTGTAGAACTTGACTTTTGTAGAACATGATAAAGCAAATTCTAGGTAACTGTTTTAGAAACACCAGACAACTAAAATTGCATACTTAAAATCAAAAAATAAAAAGCAACACTAGTACTAAAGGTTCGCTGTGTTAATCTTTTTGTAAGTCCGAAAAACTTCCATCAACTCCTGTGAGTTTTAGCTTGATTCTGGCACTCGAATTTTGAGTTTTATTCCTTGGCTGAGTGTTGCCGGGATTGAACCTATGCAATTTTATGTACAAACTGGACTGCCATGATTATCCAAATTATTTTTCTATTTAGCATGTTGGAAACGTTGCTTTCTTTTTCCCTTTATATATGTTGCCATGTGGAATAAAATGTCATTTTTCCTCTCGTTCTTTTGCATTCAGGGTTTCAAGGCCTTACAAGCAAGCCGAGCTTGAGATTATATTTGGGGAGGGTGTGAGTAACTGGTATGTGACCTGTTAAACTTTCTTTGTAAATTCCCCAAGTATACTATACCTGGTTGACTGGTTTGGAGTGCAGGGTTGCATTTTGGATTGTGCTGAAGTGATGGATGTAGTGGTGAGGAAGGGCTCATGGTATAGCTATGGAGATCAACAGGTTTGCAATGTTATTTACTAGCGACATCATTTTAGTAGGGACATTGATTCCGGCCATATCATATTAGATTAGAAGAATGTTTTTTGTCTTTGTTTTGCTTGGCTGGTTAGTATCTTGAAGACGGCCAAGTTTAATAATTTATTGTAACTACAATGCATCTTATAGTGCCATTGTATTTGTTACTCCTTGGACCTCAAGTTTCGGCCCTTTGGGCTTTTGAACAGGTTGGGACAGGGCAGAGACAAAGCACTTCAGTACCTAAGAGAAAACCCTCTTCTATGCAATGAAATAGAGAAGGTATGCCTGATAATTCTTGCTAGCTACATGTGCATTGTTATCTTGACGTAGGAACATTTACAATAATAATTAGCTCAATAATAATCATATATGCATCTCTATGTGTTTTCAGTGTCGTGTACTATCTCTGTCTATATAGTACTTGGGATAGATGACTGAAAATACAAAACGTTTGTGTTGCCCTTTTTTTTTAACTGGTCGCTGATTAAATTTTATATAAAGAAAAGAATGTAAAGTATAATAATGATAAAAATAGAATGAGGCTAATTCTTCAGTCACAGCATCATCCCACTTACACCCAGTACAGGGCCGGCTGTACCATAAGGCCAACAATGCCTTTGCTTTAGGCCCCATAATAGCAGCTGTCATTTTTTGAAATTCCAAAAATCAAACTTGTCAACTGCCATCCCTTTTTTTTCTCCCCAAAATATAAGGCCCCATTGAGAAGATACGACCAAGATTTTCATGGGGCCTTAAAGTGTCATTTATGGCCTATTATATTTCCAAATTTGCCTCTTATATTTCTATTGCTAGGAGTCCAATTGAGTTTAGCACACAATTATATTTCTAGTAGTCCATGTGTATCAAATCACAACCATACATTCCGCCGTGAATTTGCTTCACAAGCCTTTCTCATTATTTTGTGTATCCTATTTCAATAGGGGCCCATTCAGATTTGATCCATGATGTGGTTGTAATAGATCCATAGCTTGGTATTTCAGCCCTAATAAGATCTTAAAATTTAAGATAAACAATAGGCCCCTGCTGGAATTTATTTACTTGCCCACAGTGCATATGAGCACTGTGCATCTGGAACATCCAACGAGGGGGGGGGGGGGGGGGGGGGGGGGGGGGGGGGGGCCTCTAAAGTCCATCTTGGATGGTCCTGACTCATGGTGCATATGCGCACTGTGTGCAGGTGAAAATGCTTGGAGCCCCACCAGTGGCAGACTCACGGATTTTTTTTTTTTTTTTTGGGTGGGGGGGGGGGGGGGGTGGGGATGGGCCCAAAATTTTCATGTGGTTTTTGGAGGCGGACTTAAGATAAGTTAGCAAAACTCGAATATAAATACTTAATTAGTAATTTTGCATCACAAAAAAGCAAGAAAAATAAATTTTAAATAAAATATTTATAATAATATTAAAACATAGAAAATGCCTCATTTAGGATTTGTCGCTTTAGGCCTCGAATTGTCTCGAGCCGGCCCTGACCCGGTATTACCTAATTAGTTACTCTTCGTTTTCTTCTCCAGGAACATGGTGGAATATGACATCTGTTTTTTACCAGATCTTTGTTTTCATTATGTTAGAACAAGCGCCGTGCTCATTTGCTGTACAACTCATCCAAGAAACACTGTTCATTTAACACCTCCTTTTTACTAACACCGGCCTATACCAACATGATGATAAGAGCTCGAGCCCCTCCCTTATAACCATGCTCTCAACCCTATTTGCACCCTGCCGAAAAACCAACCCCGCCCCCACCTTCAGTGCTATGCTTGTAGCTCAATTGATGCTTGTTTAGGCTCTATGTAGATTGGATGCAAACGCCCCATCGATTTCTTTGGCTTGTAGGACCAGATGATCGATGTTGTTTTGACTTGCATAGGGGTGCAATTAAAGTTGGGCCCAACTTGATTCTGACGACCCATCTCGGTTTTTAGTTTGGTTGGGCTGGGCCTTTGTTAGTTGTGGTGGGGCTCAGGCTTGAAAACTTCAACCCAGATTTAAGTCATGATAGCTTAGGTTAGTCTCAATAACCTTCATGTCACGTGCCAAGGGGGTTTCTGTATATTTCCTTTTTTGTTTGTTTTGGCAAAGCTTTGACGAATATTGGAAAACAGTATGATGCTTTTACCTTGTCAAGGGGTTTGAATGTGGCCATTGTGACCTCCATGTCATGCATTTGCAATTTGCGGATTAAACTTTAGTCTTTCTTGAAGCAGTAGAAGAGCAAGTTATGAGTGTTAAAGCAATTTTGTAATGTTTCGAGTGTTGCCGAGGCTGAAGATAAATTTCTCTCAATCTGGGCTTTGTAGGATTATAATGGAAGAATGTAGGCTTTTGGCCTTCACTAATCTCCTAGGTTGTAAGCATGGTTCTTTGTTAAGTATTTGGCATGGTTCTTTGTTAAGTGTTTGGCATGGTTCTTTGTTGAGTATGTTTTGGGCCCATATTTACCTAGTTCGCTAATAGGGCCCTCAAATTGCTAACAATTTGTTTTGAACAAATTTCAATTTGGTTTGCAAACTATTCTCATAAGTTGTCCTATAAATCCACTAGCGAGGCCAATTGAAGAAATCCAATCTAGTAAGAAGCACAATTCCCATCCCATATGTATTAGGGTTGTTTCGTATTTAGGGTTGCCCTTGTGTGTGGGGTCGATAGAGAAATTGCAATGGGCCCGGTGGTGGAAAGAGTTGAAAGAAAGTTATCTTTTAGAAAGCCAGCTACTTGTCAATCGGAGGAAGGGTCTCCTTAAAAATCGGTTTTGGCAGATCGGTTTTGTCTAATCTGCCAGTTTATTATTTCTCCCTCTTTAAATGCCTGCCTCTGTCATTCAAAGAATAGAAAGAGTGAAAGACTGCAGATAGAGTTCCTATGGTATGGAAACAACCCTAAAAAAGATATCACTTGGTGGATTGGGATTCTATTTGTAGATTGAAAGAAGAGGGTGGACTGGGGATAAGACCTCTCGGACAGATGAATCAAGCCCTTTGGGCAAGTGGTTGTGGAGGACAGGTGAAGAATCAGATGGACTATGGAGACAGTTGTTGGAATGGAAATATGGTCTTCGTAGAAACGGGTGGGACCTTCAGGGCGCCCCAAAGAAGTCGTTGGCAATATGGAGAGGAATCCTTTCAGTTGAGAAGCTCTTCATGGAGAATATAAAGTATCGAATCGGGTCGGGAGAGAGGATTCTTTTTTGGAAATACAAGTGGGTTGGAGATAGGACCTTGGCTATCCAATTCCCGGGCCTATTCAATTGTGCCATGGACAAAGAAGTCAGGGTTAAATCTTACATGTTGAGCTGGCGACAAGGTGGTTTGGAGCCTCATACTGAGGAATTTAAAGGAGCAGGAGGAATCCCAATTCATATATTGCTTCTCAATCTCCTAAATGATGTCCATATCCAGGAAGGAGAGGAGGATACTAGGGTTGGACGGCCTCAAAAGACGGTCTTCTTTCTTCTCAGTAATTTCTAATAGATCGAGTGAGAGAAATGTAGTGGGCAGCATTTGGAAGCTTAAGGCACCTCCAAGGGTGGTAATATTTGGGTGGCTAGCAATACAGAAAAGAATTCTCACTCAAGATAACTTGAGGAAGAGGAAGAAGGGGAGGATAGTGGTTAGTGCTTGTCCCATGTGCTTAAGAGGGGAGGAATCAGTGGACCATCTCATGGTGACCTGCAAAACGGCTCATTATATATGGAGATCGGTGAGTAGGTGGTTTGATTATTTTTGGGTCGTTCCTAATTCCCTACCAGAACTCTTCCGGGCTTGGAAGGCTCCAATAGGGGCCCCTAGAGGGAAGGAACTATGGAGACTGTCCTTTCTAGCAGTCATATGGACCATTTGGAAAGAAAGAAATTCAAGATGCTTCGAAGGGGTTGGTAATAGCGACAGTCATTTGGTGGAGAAAGTAAAGTTCTTAGTCGCGCTGTGGGTGTCCATTAATCCATCTTTTAGAGGATATTCTATAGAGTCTATAGAGCAGATAATGCTGCAATGGAAGGAACTGGCATTTCTTTTGCATAGCTAGATTAGTGTCCCATTAGGGGCCTCATCTTGTATTTTTGTTTTCTTGTTTTTAGCTTGCCAGTATACTTCTCTTGTACTGCTTGCTTCTGTCAATGAAAGTAACCATTAAAAAAAAAAAAAGAAAACACTAGTCCATAACTAACTCTTCTTGGAGTTAATCCCACCTTTAGATTGATCACTTGAAAAAAAAAAATGGAATTTTACTTTGTTTTATTTCATTCGCGTGTTCTACATGTGATTAAACTGATTGGGGGTCCCAACAATATTCGAAGTGAAATTTGACCCAAATTTAAACATATAAAGGACATTACTTTAAGCAGTTTGGTTTTAGATGTGAGCCCCAATGATGGATTTACAGGTGAACTCAAACAAATTAGTTCATCAAGCTCGTCAAACTAGAACTCTGAATCCGAAGAATTGAAAAGCGAATTTGATGAGCCTCCCCAATCAAATTTAAGGATCAAGTCTCAAATTATGAATTGCGAACTCGGAGTACAAATTGGTCAAAACGACAAACTTGGTAACTATGGTTGGTGGGGCTCCTGTCAGTGCTGTTTTTGAGGTAATGGATGACTTTGATGGCACAGGTCATCTTCCTCTCTCAGCATGCTTCATGGCAGCTATCTCCACTCCATACTCTCCTACCCTTCCCCCATGGCCTCTTGGAGCGAGACATTGCCGTCCTCCACCCTCTGCTACCTCCACTGCGAGGGCTGCCTCCACATCCCCCTCCATCATCACCCAAATCCCAAACCAAAACTATGGTTTTTCAAGCCCTTTATTGTGACTCGGCTGAGTCCCTTACGAACTTACTCTTTCATGCCTGAGTTCGAGTTGGCTCGACACGTTTGATAACTCTGAGAAGAGTCTACCAGCTGCAGAATTAAGGTTTCCTATTAGATCTGTAGTCATTGCACTGCAGGGAACTAAAGGGTTATGCTATTACATATTGAAGTAATGTTATAATGTAATGATTTCAACGGCATGGATGACTTCATCTTTTGGGCCCTCCTGTGGATGGTTATATTTCAGAATCACCCCTTAAGATCCTATCTGATGGTGGAACTTCTTTTGATTGAGCGATTTGATGTGTCTCTGCGATACCATTTGTAAAATGTCCGGTTGTAACCTTTCAATAAAGAAAAGAAAAGAAGTGCGGTTGTAGGATTACTGACTGTATTTGAGTTGGTTATGTTCTTGGACAGTTTGATTAGTGCCTTCAGATTTCCTCTTAAATCTTCCCCCTTAATAGTTTCTGTAACTTCGAAAAACAATGTTATGGTGTCAGGTTGTTCGATCCATGATGGTGGAGGGAACTAATCAAACAAGCAGCGTGCCCGCACCCATTGGGCACATACCACCTCCAGATGCAGAGATTTTTGACGAGGCATGACCAGCCGGCCAAAAGTGCCAGATCTGTCGCAGCTTCTTGGAGGCCTTGCATTGCTTAAAATTATGGAAGACATGTAAAACAGCAAGCAAAGATCTGCTCACTGTTCTTTATTATATTAATCCCATATTCCAATCCGACAAATTTTGTTAACAAGCTAACCATTGTTCCTCATCAATCCAATTTAGAAATTGCAACTTCTGATTTGATGATGATGTTTTTAAAATTGTCATTATGCTGTATCTTCCATTGTGTAAAGGTTTTGGTGGTTGACCGTTAACGGATTTTCTATCCATTTAATCCAAAAACTAAAATGTATTGAAAACTTCTTTGTCACCACCTGTATTTTCTATTATTTTTGTTATTTTATTTACCACATTCTTAAAGCAATGAAACAATAGAATCTTTAACTAGGATAATTTTCTATTTATTTTTAAGAATTTTATCTTTGTGGAGGAGGGCCAAATTGAATCATATATCAGATACCAATAGTATCTGATATCATTTTTTCGTTTTTTGAGTTGTAGGGGTGATGAAGAGTAAACTCGATCAATGGTCTGTTTCCTCACTGCAGAGTGGTCTTACAAATGAACGGCTTCCATGAAACCCACATTCAATACCATGGGGATACCCTCATAAAAAAAAATAATAATAACCTCTGATCTTAGGACATGTTTATATGATGCCAATGATTCGTTGATATAAAAAAAAAATCGAACTACATTTTTTCGAACCCCATGGGAAATCATTTCCAATGAGAGTAGGAATTGCGAACAGAAATTCTAGGGTGAGCTCATACGCATAGTCTACCAGAAACTCTATCACAATTAATCCAAATGAGACAAAAGCACCTCCCCTGAATGTCCCTGATCTCATGTTTTTCACACTGATCCGAATGGACTTCAGTGTATGACGGAAATAGAAGAAACGATGTGTTCTAAAATGTTGAATTTGATGGTCACAAACTATGTAGAGTTAGGATGTCATGGACTTGAAATTTTGGGATCACATCTAGATCTTTTGATCCTCACCTTCACATGAATAGATTTGGCCCCAGATGGGCCCACAAAGCTTTGCACAAATGCTTACATAAGCATGCGCGCACTTGAAAGACCTTCCAGAAATTTAAGGATTGTGGAACAATTCTTGGCTTGGGATTAAATTTACCCTTCAACGGCAGTAAACTGTTACAACTTAGAAACCATGAATACTTGAGGCCCTCAATCAATGGTTGTGATGATCTGATTTGAATGATCTTATTATAGCCCGAAACATTCTACATGAGATGTTACAAATTCTAGGCTTGGGATTAAATTTACCACTCACCACCCAGTAAACTGTTAAAACTTTGGGGCATTTGGGCGGAGGTCCCTTAGCTGTGGTTTTTATTGTGGACGGTCCATAAATATTTTATCGTACTTGTAAAAAATATGTACTGAAAAGATAAAAATGCCCTTGTACACGTCAGCAAAAGTAGAACTCACACAAATTTATCTGAGTTTTGGCAAAACTTAGATAAAATTGTCAAAAACTCATAAATAATTCAAATGAACTTCTCTCCTTCCAGGTTTTGTCTATGGTTGAGACCAATGAGAGCCTCGCCAGACCAGCTTTTGCAGAAGCTTCCTACCTTTGTTTCCAAGAGTCAGTGGAACACTCTGAGGGGTTACACTCGTTCTTGAAGAAGAATGATCCAATGACTCCATTCCTAGCAGAAGTGCATACAAATCTGCAAGGAAATTCAAGTGGTGGATAATTTACCAAGGAGAACTGAGTTGGAGCTATCTTCAAAGCTAAATGGCCCAACTAAGAAGCTTGGTGACAAAATGAAAAATAATGACTCCATACTGTAGAAAATAAGAGTATTCCTTAAGAAACTGTTCCATGCGTGCAGAAACCCTTTGCCTGGATGATATGGGTATTGTTTCAAAGGTACAGGAGAATGACACTCAAGAGGACATAGTTAAAGAAGTGGATGCCGGCTCTTGAATTTGGTGAATGTGGGTCGTCGGATGGCACCACTTCACATAGCTATTTGTTCGAAACTAAGAAAAGTTGTTCAAAACTCAGATAAGCTTGTCTGAGTTTTGTCAAGAAACTCGGACAAATTGCCAAAACTCAGATAAAAATTTGCCAAAACTCAGATAAATTTATCTGAGTTTTGGCAAATTTGTCTGAGTTTTTGTCCAGTTTATTAGAGTTTCTGGGAAATTTATCTGAGCTCGACGACACCAAAAGTCAAAATACGGAAAACCAGATTCTAATAAAAATCGAAATCCAAAACAAGAACACGTGATGACCATGACCCAATCGAGAAAAGAGAGAGGGAAAACAAGCAAAAAAAAAAAAAAAACTGCTACCTTTCAAATAAGTCGTAGAGAGATTTGGAAGAGACTTCAGATGAAAGAGTAAGAGAAAGTAAAGGTGAAAGAGTAAGAGAAAGTAAAACCGTTTCTATCTTTGAGGAAGTAAAAGAGAGAGAATCGAAAGTCATGGTGGCGACGGAAGGTGCTTTGCAACGTTACTCCACAACCATGGAAATGAACAGAAAATGAAAAATGAGAGAACAAGATGGAAGGAGTTGAAGGGGGCAAATTAGTCATGAAAATATATGACGTGACATATTAGAGACCTCTCACCAAAATACCTCCAGCTGTCTGGGCTAGAGACATTAGAGAAAAAGTTGTTGGATTGGATGCCTTAGAAGACCGTGCTCAGGGACTGTTGGCTAATTTACCCTAAAACTTTAGAAACCATTGAACCCTGAGGCCCTCAAATCAATAGTTGTGATGATCTGATTTAAATGATCTTATTATAGCCCGAAACTTCTACATGAGACCTATTAGTCTCTTTATGATTAGAATGCATCCTAATGGGCCCCACATGCCCCGTTACATTTATACCTCTCATATGAATCATGAGGGAAGATAATTGATTGCTGCACACAAAAAAACCAACACCACCACCCCACATATTGTGCCAAAAAACCAGCCCCATCCACTCCTCTAAAAGCAAGATGCCCCTTGTAGACTGTAGACACATTTTTACAGTCCAATTGCTTCACCTGACGACTCAAGTCTCATTCATCTTTAGCAGAGGAGCAATCAAATGTCATTCCCCCTGAGTTTTAGATTCTCAAAGTCTGATTTCCTTGGAAGTGTCAGACTGGAGGAATAGAAAAGGGCTTAGATGTTTGTGAAGGGCTTGGATTGATCAAGCGCATGCCCCATCTATCAAAATAGAAAGGAACACTAGTAATAGGGATTAGCCACTTATTATGCCATCGATCTGGAATTGGCTTTGAGAGTTCCACTATTCAACTCTAAAATAATCTATGCCCACCTGATAAAGAATTTAAAATACCATTAACATAATTTGACATGGCAAAATTAAATTACTCACAGTAATGCATAAGCAAATTGTACCCATATTATAGCCCTCATCAAATTTTTATCTTCAAATCATGGATGAGGGGTGAAACATTATAATGTAAAGAAACTCCACATTCGAAGATTTTATGCAATGGAGAACAGGGTATATATGTAATGGTTGTATGTGTATATGCTCTTCAACATATGAACATACACGCTTATAACAGATGATTTCAACATATACACATACTGCATCATTTCAAATAAAACAAGACAAGCCTGCTAATAATAGACTGCAGTGCCTCCTAATTTTAAATGCATAGAACTTGGTGACTAGTTTCTACCAAACCAAATTTACATAAAAAATATGCATTGATCAAATATTCTCTTCTTCTACTTTTAGACGGGTCATATGCGCCGGAGGGATGCCAACCTCTTCTCAAGATCATCAACGTCTGGAGATGCCGTGCTGCAAAATCATGAGAGATTCAGTTAGAGAATGAGCAGTATGAGAGCAAACATACATCTCCAAATACAAAATTTCTTTACAAATAAAAAAGGAAAAAATACATATTGTCTTTCCTCTGGTTCATTTTTCTTTCTCAGAAAAGGGAGTGGATGGATTCAAAAGGATTGTTTTGAACAAACTAAAGGATTCAATTAAAAGATGCCTTTTTTCTGAGGAATATTAGATGTCACTTAGTCATAATAACATGATGTCGCATAGTGTGCTTCCTAGTAGCATGAAAAGAAGTTACATTTACTTACCGTGCAGCATTTTGAACTTCGGCCTTTTTCCCTGCAATTCGTCCTTTTGGAGCTGAAGACAACTGTTAAAGGTGACAACCCCCAGGGATAAAATTTAGTATTCACGTTTCCAACCAAGCACAAGAAAAAAGTTCAAACAAATCCAACAAGTACTCTGGATGACCAACCTGTGAAGCAATGTCTACACCAATTTCGTCAAGCAACCTAAAAAAAATTCACCAAGACCACAACAGCAAGAGAACAATTCAAACATGGCCATCATTAATGAAGTAAAAGAGCTGGAACAGTTGCTTCCAAAATAATAATTCTGGAAATCTGCATTACTCTCACCTGATTTGTAAGTTCCTCTGTTTCCTCTTCAGCCTCATCCTTGTCCAATGTTTCATCAATAACTTCTGACATCATCTCAATCTGCACAGAGCATGTAATATCAGAGAATATATATGATGCAGAGAACACAGACACGTACCATGAAAACAGTAAACAGTAAATTAGTTCATTAAGTTGCACATCCCCGTGCAGGTATTATTCTGCTAAGGAGAATCTGCACAGAGAATGTAATATCAGAGAATATATATGATGCAGAGAACAGACACATGTACCATGAGAACAGTAACAGTAAATTAGCTCATTAAGTTGCACATCCCATGCATGAATTATTCCACTAAGGAGAATCGACTAGTGGTCGGAATTTCAGACACATGTACCATGAGAACAGTAACAGTAAATTAGCTCATTAAGTTGCACATCCCATGCATGAATTATTCCACTAAGGAGATCGACTAGTGGTCGGATTCAAATGACATTTGTGCACTCTCTCTCTCGGATTCAAAATGACATTTGTGCACACTCTCTCTCTCTCAAATCTAGTATTTCTACGGTTATAGTTCCAAGTTGCCATAACAAAAGTGAATTTTTAACATTGGAGAAGGCCTTTTCTTCTAATTTCTATTGATTGAGATGGACATGAATCATCCCATGCATGAATTATCCTGCTAAAGAGAATGCACCAGTGGAAAGAAAAGGCCTACTTCTAATTTCTATTGATTGAGATGGATATGACTCACCAGTGGTCATTTTTTCCACCAAATCTCTCTCTCTCTCTCAAATCTAGGCCCTGTTTGGCAAATCTTATCTGTATAAAATAGATCTATTTCAAATGGAGCGGTTTTTTATTTTTTTAATGGTTACTATCATTAACAAAAAGCAGCAGTACAAGAGAATTATACAGACAAGATAGATCCACCCAAAGAAAAAAAGGAAAGAACAGCATACCCTCTCCCAAAAAAAAAACATAAAGGAGAGCAAAAGACAGAGGACGCCCAAAAGAATTTACAATCCTTCATGGCAAAAGCGATCTGACTTCCTTCCACTGAGCATAATTCTGGTCTATCAAGTAATTTTGGAATTGTGGAAGGACATTGATGCAGGCCAGACTACTGGGCCCCGATTGAAAGTATATTCCAGAAGGCCCAAAGCCCACAAGGCCCAGCAGTGACAAAATCTTCAAGCGAGAGTTTCTAGTTTTAGGCTTTCTAGAAGATTTCTCAACATTTAGCAAATTTCTTTAATTGCTTTGATTAGGTAGTTTCTAATTTCCAAGATTCTTAGAATTAAGAAGTTTCTTAGTATTAGAGATTGATTACTAAAATTATGTTAGGACTCTATTATATATAGGATGTAATCCTTTCCATTGGGATATACAGAAATTAATTGATAATTTGAGTTCTCTCATACATGTGTTTCTCTCCTGTCTTTGGATGCGAGACCAAGACATAATACCCTAAGCCGTTTTGGCTTGGACAATAGCCCGTTGGCTATCTCCTTCATTCCCTACGCTGCTTCAATTGGTATCAGAGCGAAGATCCATTCTCAGATCGCCGTTTCGATAGCCGATCGAGGTAATCCGTCCATTCATCTCCGATTATCATCTTCACCCATCATCATCATCATCCCCACTGCCAACCTCTAATTTCTCCCCTCCATCACACCACGCTTTCCAAAAACCCACCAACATACCACGATCATCGTCCCTTCACAGAAACCCAGCCCTTTCAACTAGAATCCACCATCCAAATCCTCAAAAAAAAAAAAAAACCAAACCCTGCGAAGTTAGTCCCATTCATCCAAATCCCACATCTGCCAGTCCCCGCAACCCCTAAGGCCCCGTCCGAACATCCAGACCCCAAAACCCATCCCCGTCCCACACCGGCGCATTCCCATCATCTCCCAGCACCACCGCCACACTCCCCAACCCCAACTCCATAACAATCGTGACATGCAAGAGAAGTTTTTTCAATGACAATCTTACATTGGAGATTCCTCCCATTAAATAGAATACAGTTGCCTATTCAAAGGATACAAATTAGCTAATCTAATCTAATTACAATCTATGAAAGAGAGAAATCAGCTAATTACAATCTATTTAAAAGGAAAACTTAAGCAAATAGTTGACCAATCCAAAGAGATTGGATTCCACCATATTGGGCCTAAATGGGCCTAAATTGAGTTGACACCCCCCCTCAAATTGATGTGGGGGAATCCACAAGCATCAATTTGCTAACCAAGAACTGATGACGAGGGCGCGGAAGTCCCTTTGTGAAGATATCAGCATTTTGAAGATCAGAAGGGATGTGAGGAAGACTAATCACATCACGCTTGTATTCATCTCGTATAAAATGGCAATCAATCTCTATGTGTTTAGTACGTTCGTGAAAAACTGGATTGGCAGTAATACGAATTGCACTAGTATTGTCTGCATAGAGTGGTGTGGCAGTATCAGCTGGAAATCCGAGATCGGAAAGCAATCCGCGAAGCCAGAGAATTTCGGAACAAGCAGCAGACATGGCACGATACTCAGCTTCGGTGGAAGATTTTGGAGACTTTATCTTGTTTCTTACATTTCCACGAAATCAAACTATCTCCGAGATACATGCACCATCCTGTGGTAGAGCGACGAGTGTCCGGACAACCAGCCCAATCAGCATCTGAGTATGCTTTGAGTGTTAGAGAATTATTTGCCGAATAAAATAAGCCACGGGTTGGAGTCCGAATGAGATATTTAAGAATTCGTCGGACTGCAGCCAAATGAAGATGTCGAGGATCAGTCATGAATTGACTGACTAAATTGACTGCATAAGAATATCAGGACGAGTTATCGTCAAGTAGATCAAGCTGCCAACAAGGCGACGATATAATGTAGGATCAGAGAGGGGATCTCCACTGTCCTGCTGGAGCTTAACATTGACTTCTACTGGAGTATCGACGGGAGCAGATCCTTGAAGTCCAGCCATTTCAATTAATTCCAGAGCATATTTATGTTGATGAAGTACAATGCCTTTTGCAGATTGATGACTTCAAGACCTAAAAAATAGTGTAAAGGACCAAGATCTTTCATGTGGAAAGATTCATGAAGAGAGGCCTGAAGTTGTTGAATCATATCTGGATCGGTACCTGTAATGATGATATCATCCACATAAACAAGAAGAACAGTAATCCCCGTGGAAGCATGATGAAGGAACATAGATGGATCATATGGACTAGGATGAAACCCCAAGTGGATAAGAGCATGCTGGAACTTTTCAAACCATGCCCGGGGAGCTTGTTTGAGACCGTAAAGAGAACGACGGAGTTTGGCAACAGCACCTGAGATGATAGAGGAAACCCCCTGAGGAAGGCGCATATAAACATCTTCTTTAAGATCACCATGAAGAAAGGCATTCTTGACATCCATCTGGTATAGAGGCCAGGATTGAGATGCTGCAATGGCAAGAATAGTCCTCACAGTTGTCATTTTTGCTACAGGAGCAAAAGTCTCTTCATAATCAATACCATATTCTTGCCGATTACCCAGAGCAACAAGGCGCGCCTTATACCTAGCCAAGGTCCCATCAGTGTTAAGCTTGATAGAATAGATCCACTTGCAACCTATTGGCTTAACATAAGAAGGACACGGAACCACATCCCATGTAGGATTTTGCGCAAGAGCATCCAATTCATCCTGCATAGCGGTTATTCCAAACATTCATGCTGCACAGCCTGGGGAATAGGAGTTCGGAATAGAAGTAGAAGACATGGTGGCCAGCCAGGAGGTGTGGGTATAACCATAACGAGATGGAGGTACGGAGATCCGAGATGAACGGCGGTAAGGGAGGGTCCCCAGTTGGACCAGAGACAGTTGGTGGATCGTTAGGGGGACTATGCGTGGTCACAGCTTTACTCCGTCTTTGATAACAAAATTAGGATCAAATTTAACAAATGGTGTTTTTATCTGAAAAACCAGGGAATGAAACAACAGATGATGACTCTACAGAATCAAGATGTTGTTGGAAAAAATATTGATTTTCAAAAAAGACAACATTACGGGAGGTACGAATGCGTCGTATGTGAGGATCATAACAAGAAACCCCTTTTGATGACTAGCATATCCTAGAAAAGCGCATTTAGCAGATTGGGCAGTAAGTTGTTACGCTCAGAAGGAGGTAAATGTACAAAACACACCGACCCAAAAACATGTAGATCATCATAAGACGGTGTAGTTTTGTATAATCGATAAAAGGACTCTCATTTTCTAAAGAAAAAGAGGGTAATCGATTTATAAGGGTGGGCAGCAGTGCTAAGAGCTTCGGTCCAAAAACGTGTAGGAACAGAGGATTCAATAAGAAGAGATCGAGCAATATCGAGAAGATGCCTGTTTTTCCGTTCAGCAACACCATTTTGCTGAGGGGTATAAGGACAAGATTTTTGAGAAATTATTCCTTTTTGTTGTAAAAAAGTTTGAAACTCTGTAGACACATATTCACCTCCCGAATCAGAACGTAAAGTTTTAATGCAAGTGGAAAAGTGATTCTCAACATATGCCAAAAACATCTTAAAAACATGAAAGACATCAGCTTTAGAATGCAAAAAGTAGACCCATGTAAATCTACTGTAATCATCAATAAAAGTCACAAAATATTTATAATGAGCATGAGACAAATGAGGAGCAATACCCCAAACATCACTATGAATTAAATCAAAACATTGAGTGCTATTGGAAGTAGAGACAGAAAAAGGAAGAGTCTTACTTTTTCCCAGCTTACATGTAGCACAATCAAAGAAGCAAACTTAGAGAATCCTATGGAGTTTAACAATCCAGAATGAACCATGTGAGACATGGTTTTAAAATTAGGATGTCCAGCCTACTATGCCATAATTGACAATTATTTTGAGCAGAAAAACAAAAATCATTTGTTGCATTATTCCTAATTGGAGCAGTAAGATCAAGAGAAAATAAGCGTCCATGCTTAGGCCCCCTCGCGATCTCCCTCCTGACATCTGGTCCTGCACAACACAACCAGAAGAAGAAAATGAAACTTTACAGTTGTTTTCAACAAGTTGTCCAACTGAAAGAAGATTTGAAATTAAATTGGGACAATGATAAACATTCTTTAAGGGCAAGATACTGGAAATATCTCCAATGGCAGTAATAGGAAGGTGTCCTCCATCGGCTGTTTGAACGTGAGTATTGCCAGTATATTTTTGTCAAACTAGAGAGTTGTGCACTGAATGAGTAAGGTGATTTGAAGCGCCGGAATCAAGATACCAAATGGAAGAAGAGTTTTTAGATGTACCTGTGATGCCAAGTGCAGAAATGATTGACAATCATTTGTTGAACTAATTCGGAGAGTGAGAGGAGAGGAAGAGGGACCAGGCTGTGAAGGCACACAGATGTGGATGCAGCATCAGCAGGAGGAAGAGGCTGTCGTGGCAGCATAGGCATTTGGAGTCCGATTCTGTGGACGGCGGCGACATTCACTAATGATATGTCCCTTCTTTTTTGCAGTAATTACAGAACTTCTGGTTGCATTGGGTCGCAAGATGGCCATATTTTTGCAAGAGTAGCATTGGGCTTTGCTCATATCCCGAATCTGAGGAGTCCGTAGAAGACTGTGAGACTGGCAGAGACTGAGTGTTCCCTTGGCAGAGTATGCAACAGGATAAGTTGCAGTATGTTGTTGTTTCCAGATGGGCTTTTGTGCGAAGACGTGTTCTTCTCGTAGGAGCTCATTTAAACAAACATCCAAAGATGGTAAGGGACTCCTACTCAGCAGAGATGATGTAACAGTCTCATATTCAGGACGCAATTTCATCAAAAACTGGTCTCTGTGACGTGAGGCTTGAAGGCCTTGAATAGTTTGAAGAACATTGTTCGGAATAGATGCCATATTTAATCCCATCGTATTCACTCCACAAATTGCGGAAACCAGAATAGTAGTCCTGAATGGACAAGGTGTCTTGACTATATTCTGCAATTTCACATTCAAGTTGAAATTGACGTGCAGAATTGTCTTGATGATAACTGTCTGCAAGTAACCCCACATCTCCTTGGAGGTCGTATATGGTTGAGGTTCAGAATCTAGATGAGGTTCCACAGCCCCAAGAATCCATGTTTTGATTTTTGCATCCTTCGTATTCCAAGTAGAAATCTTTTTATCATCATCTGTAGGCTTTGGATCAGCACCAGAAACAAATCCCCATAATTCCTTGGCCTCAAGATATAATCCGAAATTGAAAAGACCATGCTGGGTAGTTTTTACCATTAAATTGAATCAATTTAAACCTCAGACTTCTCCATTTGAGAACCAAATAAAGAGAAGTAGTCAAGAAGAGGTTAATCCAACAGCGCACAACAGCAGGCAGTAAAAAACACAAAAAAATGGTGCAGGCGACCTTAAAATTGACTGAAGATTCCTGATGTGGGGCCCACGATTTGATCAGATGGAGAAATCAGATCATGAGATGCAAGCAGTATCAAAATGTCTTTCCAGCCATAACAAGTTTCACTAAAATCCATCCCACAATCAATATTTTGTACGGCTATGATTAAAATTGATATGATAAAGATGAGAAAATCACAAGTGGGGTCCAAAAGACTACCTCTGAGCCCAAAAAAATGGTGGAAAAAATCACCAAAATAGCAGCAGATATGGTCGACCATGGCTGTAGAATTTCTTGAGGATGTCATGATGATCGCAGGTGGGCCACTGTTGATCATATCGTGACAGACGATTGTCTGTTTCCAATAACCTCTGATCTGGATGATCCAAGCTTACAGATCCTTGATTTTTGTGTCTGAAACACAAGATTGTCTTCCAAGAGCAGTAGAATGAATTACCAGCAGCAGCAGCATCAATCTGATATGAATCAGATGTTCACAGAGGAAAAAACAGCCCAGACGACCTTCAGGATTGTGTCTGGATGAACATGTGGACCCCACTGGATGATCTTGGTACAGATCAAAGTGTGGGGATGGAATGAGAGTAGTTTTCTTCAACTACTGGCACTGGTCTCATGAAGATCAGATCCAGATCAAGGATTTTGAATGGCCGAGATGAAAACTATTGAAAAAGAATGGATTTTCACAAAAATTGATAGACGACCTACCTCTGATGATCAATAAATCATGAAAAATTCATCATAAATCCAAGAACCTTCAGTCGATCAATATGGTAGTCTTCCGCTGATGAGGTGTTGATGATCTCGGGTGGGCCACGTCTGATCTGAGTTGATCAGGATGATCCGGCTGAGATGAATGACCACAGATGATCCACTTCTGGCTTCCAATGTTTGGAAGATGATTGAGGAGAAGATCACAGCTCACAAATCACAGATGATCTATAAGCTCTGATACCATAACAATCGTGACATGCAAGAGAAGTTTTTCAATTGACAAAATTTGTGTGTCTTTACATTGGAGATTTCCTCCCATTAAATAGAATACAGTTGCCTATTCAAAGGATACAAATTAGCTAATCTAATCTAATTACAATCTATGAAAGAGAGAAATCAGCTAATTACAATCTATTTAAAAGGAAAACTTAAGCAAATAGTTGACCAAATCCAAAGAGATTGGATTCCACCATATTGGGCCTAAATGGGCCTAAATTGAGTTGACAACTCCAACCATTCCCAAAACCAGAATCTAGGCCTCCATTACCCAAACCCATATATATATAAAAAAAAAAAAAAAAAAAACGAGAAGGCCAGACGAAAGGAGAACCAGTGAAAAAAAAAAAAAAAGTACCTACCTGCGCTGTTGCCGATCAACACCCATCCGCGTCCTCGTCGCAGGCCAAGTGCACCCATCACTCCGTCAGCAGTCGCCTTCGACTTCCCTCTTCCCTTCATCTTCGAACATAAACGAAAAGGGCTGTGAAACCCTTTTCTCCAATTGCTGGCATCGAGACACCAACGTGGACCACTTAGCAGCAGGTCACGTGGACCTTAGTTCAGGTCCATCTTCTGGGTTTTAGTTCAGGTCGAGCCCGGCCCACTATCAAGTAGTAAAAAAAAAGAAAAAAAGAAAAAAAGACAACATGTCTACCCCAATTCCAATTACTCTCACCGGAGCCACATTCAGAGGTAAATTTACAGACCGCCTACCCTAAGCCGTTTGGCTTGGAGAATAAGCCCGTTGGCTATCTCCTTCATTCCCTGCACTGCTTCAACCATCATCTAGTTGGCTATAGTAAATTTGAGGCTTCCTATTAGTGAATCCACACTGGCAGCTTTCCCTTCAAAGCATCGGGAGTTTCCTTCAAATGGAGTGGTTTGAAACAGATGCTTTACAAATAGACCGTTTGATGAGACAAAAAAAAAAAAAAAAAACTGTTTGAAATAGATGGTTAAGGAGTGGTTCATGGCTTTTCATTAATTTCCCAAGATCTACATTGAATTAGGGACTGAT